>OZ023220.1:20547998-21747998 GCA_964006125.1 Cryptus viduatorius
CAATTTAATTATCGTCCCACCGATTAGAGCGATCCATCGAACGAACGCGACAAGGAGAAAAAAATTGCCAAACGGTACGTTGCAAAATAATTAATAGAGGGTTTATATTGACACAGCGACAAAGAGAGAGGAAACGAATCTCTCTCGTTGGTCACGCGATCCGCGCCATGAGCCCTTCGCGTCTCGTCTCTTTCATCCCGCGGCAATAGAGACTTTTAATATTATATTGTTAAAGAGGAAGAGACGTTGCTTTACGATTACTAAACCGGTGGTTTTACACTGTCGTATGACTGTGTCGGGGTTTCGTATAGATACCGGCAACGGGTACTCGTTGAGCATTAGCTTCCCAATTTCACGCTTCGAACTCAGCGTTTCACGTTGCAAAATAATCGTCCAAATAAATACGGTGAGTAACGAGTTGTGAAGCTTTTGAAACATACCGTGGTACGAAACGGAATAAGCGGATTTCTTTAACAAAACTTTTATCTCTATTCCGGAGTTACGCAATCGCAATTCGTCGATTAGCCCGCGAATTTTTTTCTTTTTTTTTCGTTTACGAATGACGACTCCGGGTTTACGCTTACAATTAAAGGTGTTAAAATGTCGGAGCTAAAATCCAATGAAATTATTTAATTATTATTGCTGTTGTTATTATAATTAAAGAATAATAATAATAACTATCAAATAATTTCATTAAATTTACAGATTTTTTTTTATTTTAACGTAATTTTTTTTTCATATGAACGAAAAAAAAGTCTATTAATCAATTTACGGCGTTAACTCCGTAAAAAAAAGTGACCAGTCGAAGAGCTTTTTTGAAATAAAAATTGAATCTTATCGATTTTGATTTCACCGATTTGCATCGATTCGATGCTCTACTTTGCATAATTTCTCTTAGTGACGAGTAACAAACGTTTTAAGGATATTATTGTGATGGAAAAAATTCCATCGGAATCTGGAAGAGTCGAAAAGACGAGAGACGACTCGGCAGAGGAATATCACCGAAGGTGGGAGCGGATGGACGCGCGACGGCAGAGGCACATCAATAGAGAGTTTTAACAGTAACCGAAATGAAAACTTACCAAGGCGAGTGGAAGTCAGACGAGTAAAGGGGAAAAAGAAGCAGAAGGCAAAGTCAGCACAGCGGAGAAAGTGAGAGCGTCGAATACAACGACGAGCCATAAGGTGGATAGTCGGACGACGAGGAACGGGCGATTCTCCTTACCTGCGGAGTGTAGTTGACTTTTAAGACGGCTTTGGCTCGCAGCGAGTTTAGCTTGTAACAGACCTCGGTGAGGCCTGGTGGACGACTCCTCGCAGATCGCAAGCGAGTCGAGTCCCGGACACAGTGGTCCCGGTTTCCACCGTAAAAAAATATTTTTTTTTTCGATAATAATCATTTTTCGTTCGTTTATGTGCTAAAAAAAATAATTAATGTGCCGAAGTGAAAATAAATAAAAAAAACATAAAAAAACGCCGGTGTTAGAAATAAAATTATTCATTATTTTGTTCTATTTTTTTTTTTAATTCGTCGATCGACGATCGATGGGGAAGAAAAATAGAGATCGCTGTCGGGTCCCTCAACGTTGAAGTGCGCGGATTAAAAATTACTTTTCGGCTATTTGGCGATCGAAGGGAGCGATGCCAAAGAGAATAAAGAAAGAAAGTATCGAGAAAAAATTGAAAAAATCGTTCGATTAATTATAAAAATTATTTTTTTTTTATACTATCGGTGATGAGGAAGAAGCGAATGTATTTCATCGGTGTGACAAGAAATTGGTTTGCAGTGATCGGGATGTAAATTTAATTCATAAATTTATTAATCGAGGAATTATATTTTGAAAACAAAAATAAAGGTATTAAGAAGATTTGCGGCGGTTTGCAGAGATTTTTCTTGGATTAACAAAAAAAAACAACAATTTGGTGAGTCGTTTTTTTTTAATGCCTTTCAACATTGTTCATCATTTTTTGAAAAATATACTGAACGTATTTAGCGAGCAATCGATGCCTTGACCATGGAAATACGATACTACTTTCACTGCCCACGTGTATCTCGCCAGTTATATCTCGCGGCTTGACTTTCCGTGTCAACAGTTCGAATTTTCTCTTTCTCTTTCATTCGACGCGGTGAGAGTGAAATTAACGGGATATCGGATTATCCGGATATTATCTGAATATTTATATAAATATATCATAATAAAAAAAAAGATTTCTAACTCTCTGCAACGAGACGCCGAGATTTTTCGCGTCGCGTCGAGGTTTTTCTTCAATTGTTTGTCGACGAATCATGTTAAAAAAATAAAATGAATTCTTCCGCGATGTATTTTAATTCTAATATTTTATTTTGATTTTAAACCAATAATATCATTAAGAAATATGTTTTTTAAGTCTCGTTATCGATACAAAAAAAAAATATCGAGTGTAATTGGCGATTAGACGAATCGACCGATCTAAGTCGGTCATCGGTCTCGCCGTCTCATCAAATTCATAACTTCGACCCATTCGTTTTTAAATACCCATCGATCATCACCGTAATATCTCTTTGCTTCAGCATACACATCGAGTCTCATCTCGAGAATTCACGGTTACGTAAAAGAGAAAAAAAGAAGTTTCCACCTTATCTAACGTTTCAGGGGAGTCCCCAAGAGCTCATCGATTCCTCGAATTCGTTGAATATATTAACGCCTCTCCGGCCAGTGAAAGTGCTTCCGGGCTTTCGAAACGAAACTCCCGCGCGCATACACGACCGAAGACTCTTTCGGAGTTAACAAAGAGATTCGGTTAAAGTTTTCAAAAATTAAACATTAAAATGACGCAATAAAAATCCCATCAAAAGTCCGTTTGATTTAAAGAGACACCGGACACGGCTTCGATTCGCGATAAAACCCCAAATAAATTGTTACAGAGGGCAAAGAGATCAAAGAATTTTTTTTAAATAAAAAATAAAGAAAACACTGCGAAGTTTCAAGGAAAGTTTCTTCATTAAAAAAAACACCGGACACACCTTTAATTCGAGATGGGGTTCGAAAAAATTCTTTCGGAAAGTGAAGGGACCAAAAAAAATTTTTTTGGTAAAAAATAACGTAAACATCGTGAAGTAAAAATTTCAAGAAAAGTATCTTCGATTTGGATGGAAAATGATCGGACGGCTTCGATTCTAAATGAAAGCCCAAAAAGATTCTTTCAGAGAGACCAAAGAGCACAAAAAAATGTTTAAATAAAATATGACAAAAAGATCGCGAAGTGAAAAATTCAAGGAAAGGTTCTTCGATTGAAAAAATGATCGGACGCCCCTTCGATTCGAGATGAATAGCCTAAAAAAAATCCTTCGGAAAGTGAAGAGACAAAATATTTTTTTTTTATCAAAATTGACGAAAACATCGTGAAGTAAAAATTTTAACGAACGTTACTACGATTTAAAACATTATCGGACACCATCGATTCGAGATGAAAGCCCAAAAGAATTCTTTCGGAGAGAGAAGAGAGCAAAAAAAATATCCGTTACACAATGGAAAGTATTAGTCACGAGAGTAGCCGGCCGCGCTGCTGGCTGCCGTGTGTTGGCTATCGGTGAATTAGACCGAGAAGAAGCGGGCGCCTCGCTCTCTTTCAAGGCCACGAAGAAAGAGTGGAATATACATGTATATATATTGGGTTTTTCTCGTAGTAGTAGTAAGAGCGAAGTAGGGACGAGTGAACGAGTGAGTTTCAGCTGAGATTTCTTAAAACCGGTTTGTCCGGTGTCCATCATTATAATCGTCATATGGCCAACAGGTAGAAGGGACTTTCTTAGGGACCGAAGAATGTTTTTCTTCTTGTTTTCATCCTTTCTTTCTACTCTCCCTCGCGTTTAAATGGAAATTTTCATCGACAAAAAGAAGCTGCGGATAAAACTGTAACTGGCGATTTTTGTTTCGATTCCTTTCAACGCCAAGATTTTTTTTTTTCGTAAACTACAGGAGACATTACGAAGTATTCTTTTTTACTGGAAAAAAATTTATGGATGATTATAAAAAAAGGCGAAAAATTTTTAACACAAATATCTCCACGGGGAGATGGTTTTGTTTTTTAATTTTTATCCGAGACGTTTAGCACACTGTTCAGCAGGAGCGATGCATTTAAAATAAATTAAAAAACAACAATAATGAATCGTTGAGGATCGCTAAATTTTTTTTTTTTTTTAGCGGGCGAATTATAACAGAACGATGAAAAATCGTCGAGAGAAATTTACTATTTTACGTAATTATTGAAAATTAAAGATCATTTTTGAAAAAGTAAGAACGTCAACGACTCGGGATTATTATTAACTTAAATAAGCCGTTTTCTTTTTTACAGTATAGTGACATTGTTTCCACGGACAGTGTCCACTATTAAAAAATAACATTAGTTTTCCAGCAGCCGAATCGATTTCTATATTTTTTCGCATTTATTGTTTTTTGTTTGTTTATTTATTTTTTTAATTTTTTTTAAGGCTCAATAAATGTATGTTTCGGCAAAAAACATTCCTTTTATTCCCTCCTACAGTTTTGGAGCCAAAAAAATGTCGTTTTTTAATCAAAAGGACGGTTTTTACTTCGTAAAACATATATCTCCCACGCGAACAGACTTATCGTTAAGAAATTTAAGCATTGGTTGAAGTTTGAATTAATAAAAAGAGCAGCTTTCACGCACCAGTGGAATAGAAGAGCGATTTTACAACCGCATCGTATAGTGCGGTACACATGCGCAATTATGTATACGACGAGAAGAGGCGCGCAGGATAACAAGAACGCAACCGCAAGCGTCGCATTACTTTCGTCTTTCGCTTCTTAGAGCATTTGCCAGCCGCGCATAGGAAGGTGAAAGTTCGTATATCTTTGCCGAGTCTCCCTGACACTTACGAAAAGAAAAAAAAAAGAAAAAATCTGAATCATGATCTCGCGAGTGAAGTGAAAACGATGATGATGATGATGATAGTGATGAAAACGATGCTGCGAGAGGACGACATCGCTGTCGCAGCTCTTGACAATATGACTCTGTGCACTTGACGAGCCGATGAGACGAGATGAAAGTTATTTAACGAGGGGAAAATAAAAATTAAATGAATAAAAAAGAAAATAAAAGCGACGCTCTAGTCGACAGCATAACAGCGTTTAGTTTGCCTTGTAATAGGCGCTTTATCACGCAGCAAACAATAACGAAAATAGTACGAGAGTCGAACGTGCAAAGGATCAAAACAAAAACAAAAAAAAATAGTTTGGATCATTTTCTAAAGATTTTCTAAAGAGAAAATCTCTTTAATGAGGATTAAACTTCATCGCACAATATCTATTTGATGTATTGTGAAAAAACAATATAACGGTCCGTTTGCAAAAGATCGCGCAAAGTTCCTTCTTACCTTCCGTATGATATCATTTTTATGCATATTTTCTCAAGTATCGGGCTCCGTGAAATTTATTCATTGCCGATGAGGCATCATTCATTTTCTTCGTCGTTAGATACTTCGTAAAATTAGCGGCATTCATTTTTTTTTTACAAATAGTTTTCAGGTCAGTAAAAAAATGATTTCGAACAATTTAATTTTTTTTTTAAAGCAAAATTATGGAATAATAATAACAATAATATTAATCAATTAATTTAAACAATGACTATTATTACGACTGTTCGTAAAAAAAGAAAATCGTCTCCTAAATCCAAAATCGTCGTTGTCGTTTTCGATTGCCTCGGAAATGGAAAACGAAATGCGTCACCTTAATAGAATTTGATCTTAATTATTTCTTAAAATTTTAATAACCTTCAAAATTTCATAATAGATACCACCGATTTTTTTTCTTTCCGTGGCTTTCTCTTCGAAAAAAATCGGTTGAACTTTTTGTTCATTTTTTTCGTCGTTTAATATTCGACGAAAAATGTCACTGAAATCTTTTCAATAATTATTCCCAAAATCATTCATCTTTCACGAGAAATACGAATATCATCACGTATGGAGAAAGTGAAAATGATTAAAACTCAGTCTGGTTAATCAACGATACGCATAACTTAGTGTTAGTTTTGCGCATGCGTATATCTTACTATCAATTTCGTTGGTTATACGGCGAACGCGATTAACTCGAGGAAGCGTATAGAAAAAAAAATACTTATCCGGATGTAATTTATGAAACTTGTCGGTCGAGAGCCGTAAAATGACACGAGAGAAGGTGAAAGTTCGTTGGATATCAATTGGCGTTTGCTCGTCCGTAAGTTATTTCCGAGTGCACATGCACCCGTGCGCACCGTGGGTATAATTAAAGATCGATAGAAAAAAAGGTATTTTCCTCTTTTTTTTAAATTAAAATTTCGACGCAATTCACGACGACACTTAGTTAGATAAAGTACTGAATTTACATTGATTACTCTTCTTGTCGTCGTCAATATGACGGAGGGGTGTGTTCGATCGTCTCGGAACGGTGAACGTGAACTTCACGCAATTCTCAGCGAAGAATCGTTCGTGCGGTTGCGCACTTTCACTTTACCGACGTTGTTTAGACCGCTAAGGATCCGCACGATAGAGCTAATGACCCACTAACACATCGAGTCTCGTTCGACTAGATCGGGGAGTTAGTAGCAGCAAGGACGCTGAGAATTTGAACTTTCATCTTCGGTGAGTTGCGTTCGTCGTTTAGCCAAAATACGCGAATTTGCTAAAACGATTATAAACGAAATCTCGAAGAGATCCGAGTTCCGATGTCTCGAAATGGAGTTCAAGGAAGAACCTCGCATGCGTGTGTGCAGAATGCCGAGAGACTCGAGACCGATCCGGCAACGACAAAGCTCGAGGGACCGAGAAGCCCCCGGGGAAGAGAGTGAAAGATTGCTTAATGCACGCGCGTCGATAAATATTCTTCAGTTCCGGGTTTTCGAGAGAATACCTTCTTTACTTTCACTCATCGCAGACTCATGTAACTCACTCGTTTGGAACGTTTCCTAACGTGGCATTTTTTTTTACGTATGCGCAGTCACGATTTCAACGTATTTCGCCGGTGGACGAACGGACATTCGTGTAATCATTTCCGGATGGGTTTGAGATTCTGTCTTTTTTTTCTTCGTCCATAGAATTACCCATAATCAATAGTACATTCAAGTATTGGCTACAAACTCTCGAATGAGTACCCTCATGACTATGTTTCTTCGGGGTCGGCGTCACTCATAAGGCCCCGAAAGGGGACATAAAACATTACAATGATCGTCGCGTCTTCTTTTTCGTTAGGATGCGTCAAATTGTTCATTGCCGAGTTTCCTTTCGTTCCAAGCTTTCCAACAAGCAATTGTTATTTGACTATTCATCCGTTGGGTGCAAGTAATCCGTATGAGTCCCAAAGAAAAATGGGATAAAAAATAATATAAAAATCTCTATTTCTTCCAGATATAACATAAGATGAAGGCGTCGAGAGAATGTCACTGGTTTCTCGCCGCAGGAATGATGATTCTGGGTATCCAATCGATTCGCGGATCATTCAATGGGCCCCTTGAAGCCCAAGTGCCATCAGGGAGTTCATCAGTGGGCCTTGACGCCATATCGAGTTCAATTTACGAGCCCACAACTTCGAGCATCGAGAGTTTCGATGATCCGAATGCAAACAGAACGGAGACCGGTGGTCTCGTTCGGGAAAGACGTTTTATACGTTTTCCCTCGGGCCCCGGGCCCGTTTACGAGGCGCCTGGGCCCACTGGAAGGAACATTGGATTTCCGAGTGCGCGCTACGCATCGCAAGGACCATACACACCGTGGAGGCAGCAGAAATCCTCATTTTGGAGACCACCGGGTCCCGCGAGCGATTATCCTCGGCCGGTAATGAGTCATAGGACCCCGAGACTCATATTCCGCGAAGACTTTCCGTCGCTACCCACCAGTAGCGCTAGCAACTCCTTCTTTCAATCTAATCAACTACCGGAATTGGACGAGGATTATCGAGGTAAGGCCCGAATCGATTCATCGGTTGTAAGAATTTAGGCCCAAAATCTACTTTATCGACCTTAGATACTTCGATTAAAAAAAAATGGACAAAATCTACAAATAATCGTACGAATCGCAGATTTCTTTCCAGACCATCGAAAGCAGATCACAAACGACTATCCCCGACTGGACACAGGTACGTTTCAGGGAATAAACGCAACGTTTTGAAAAAATGTGTTTTTAGTTTCTAGTATAGTTTGTGTTTGTCGGTAAGACAGGGATTGTTCTCATTGCGTGTCTCCTTGCTTCTAATTATCGAAATCGCTTACGTTTACTAACAATTTTGTGTGTCGCGTATATTTTTTTAAAATCAAAGACACCGCATTGACGACTCTTCATGGACCTTTAGACTTGGATTTATAATCGTGAAAAAAGAAAATTGGTTAAATGAGTTATGCGATTGGGTGGTCGGGTGGTCTAGAAAAAAAAGGTTGTCTCTGTCGCAGAGTCACGGAAACAGAGCAAAAGACCGCTGTGGAAGGGTGACGATACTTTGTGCGCTGACGGACGAAGCTGTGAATTTTTTCTTAAATGCTGGATGTCCGCTGGCCTGTTGGACGGCAGTTGTGGTGGGATTATGTACGCTTGTTGCCAGCGCAAAGACGCTAAAGCTATAAGCTCGTCCGCTGATTATAACACTATCACGAGCGATAAGACGAGAGAACTGTTACAGCCTCAGCTTGCACCGGACACCGATACAGCCGATGACGATCGTAAGTTTATCCCGGCATTGTCAAGCGTCCGCATGCGCACGCACTAAACCCTCCCCCCGAATATGCACCACATAGATTAGAAATTAAAAAAAAATGTATTGAATAAATGCTGTCGCATGGCTCTGATCCATCTGCTTGCTTTTCTCGGCATTGTTTAAGCGTAAGAAACATCAAAGACCCGAATAAACGAAGGTATTGTCATTATTGATAACCATAGACAACGTTTCGAAATTGGATGAGTCGTCTTTTTACCCTAAGTGCTCGGCTAATTCTCTCTTCAGCAACATTTTTTTTTGAAACCGACATCGATTGTGTTATGAGCATTTTCAGCAATCGAATAAATTTCAATTGAAGCTTTTAAAGGGGACATTTCATTTGCAAAAACAGTAAAACAGTTTGCAAGGACCGTAAATTTTCAAAATAAAAATAAAACACGTCGAGTAATTCTGCGAAAGGGAAAGTTCCATTAATTTAAAATGGCAATTACGTTGCAACAATCATCACACGGCAATCCTTTTAACACCCTCGGTAATCTTTGCACTATATTAGCGTTCGTAGAAGCAATTTTAATAAAAGAAAATGAATATTCTCGCTTTGTTATTATTATGTGTAATAATAACGAATTGCTCCAAGTCTAAAAGTCCTATTATCATTATACCATTTGAAATCACATTATAGATATATATATTTATAAAATAAAGTCACTATTGCGTATGTATGAGTCGGTATTTTGGTTAAAATTCTTCTGGATATCGTCGATTATCGCTTATTCGAAATTTTGTTAGGATGCGGTATTTCGGTATCGAAGCAAACGGCTCAGAGGCGAATTGTCGGTGGTGACGATGCGGGATTCGGAAGCTTTCCTTGGCAGGTCAGACCATCAATCTTTTGATTTTTCTCATTAGCAAATTCATTTTAACTCGTTAATCGGCCGAATAAGAAGAATTTTTTGTTTGTCTTTTTTCACTGCAGGCGTACATCAGAATCGGTTCGAGTAGATGCGGAGGAACATTGGTCAACAGATATCACGTCGTTACCGCCGGACATTGCGTCGCCAAGTGAGTTTCAACCAAAAATTAATTTTTTCATCCCGAAAACAGAAATCTGTACTACCAATTGAAGTTTAATGATTTGTTTCCCGTATTTAAATCGTTTTTCAGAGCCTCAGCTCGACAAGTTCAGGTAACGCTTGGCGATTACGTCGTTAATTCGGCATCAGAAACACTGCCGGCGTACACATTTGGCGTTCGAGAAATTCGTGTTCATCCTTATTTCAAATTTACGCCTCAAGCCGATCGGTAATTTTTTATTTTTTTAAATTTATTTATTTATTTTACGTTCAACAGTATTTCAACATTATTTCGACAATAAATTTAACGCTGTTAATCACTTTTTTATTTTTATCGTAGATTCGACGTCGCAGTCTTGAGACTCGATCGGCCGGTACACTACATGCCCCATATATCGCCGATTTGTTTACCGGAACGAAATGAAGATTTTTTGGGTCAATACGGATGGGCCGCCGGTTGGGGGGCTTTGCAAGCCGGTAAAAAATTGACCAAACATAAAATACGATTACTAAAATTAAAATAATGTATCATGGAACTATTAGCAATTCTGGTAGTAGAAAAAGTCATATTAATAATCATAATATTGTAATAAATAAATAAAAAATTTTAAAAATAGAGTTACAGATTTTTCAATATTTTTTAAATTTTGTCTTCAGGATCGAGGCTTAGACCAAAAACTTTACAAGCCGTTGACGTACCCGTTATCGACAATCGAGTATGCGAGAGATGGCATCGATCGAACGGCATCAATGTCGTTATTTACGACGAAATGATGTGCGCGGGATATCGAGGGGGTGGAAAAGACTCTTGTCAAGTGAGTTTAAAAAAAAACAATTAATTAATAATAATAACAATTGTTATTTAATAATTAAATAATTATCTTTTACGAGGAAGAATTCAATTTTTAAGATAACGAACTGTTTTTTTTTTTTTTTTAGGGCGACAGCGGCGGTCCCTTAATGCTCGAGAAAACTGGACGATGGTACTTAATAGGAATCGTATCGGCGGGATATTCGTGCGCGCAGCCGGGACAGCCGGGAATTTATCATCGAGTCGCGAAGACAGTCGACTGGATAACATACGTCATAAATTCGTAGCGAGACTACGCAGAGGGCGATAGTTTAAAGAAAAAAAGCAAAAAAACAAACTAATTTATGCGATAATATTGCGTCCCGAGCAGAAATATTATTTCTTTCTTCGACTCGATCGAACGTATCAAGTTAGAAATGTTAAGATGAGGAAAAGGAGAGTCCCTCGCCACGTTGATATTTATTGTATTTTTAATTCTTTTTTTTTTTTATTTTTATTATTTTCCTACGTTATTTAAGAGGAACCGAATGAAAGATGAAAATTTATCGCAACAGACAAGAAGTTTTAACGATAGAAGAATGACGATGTGTATTCATAAATGTGATATAAGCGTTTGCGAGATGTAAATATATTGAATTTTTATTGATTGTCGATATAGTATTTTTTTTCTCGTTAACCCCTTAAAAAAACTATCAACAGCGATGTTCTGATTGAATTTCGACAAAAAAATGATATAAAAAAAGAAAAAAAAATTTGACGGGTTTTTCCAAACAATTGGGTAGATTTCCCCCTTAATTTCTGCGGTATTGGTAAATTATGTTTATTTTTTTTTATTTTGCATTCTGATACCACGCTATTGCATCGTATAAGGATCAGGAAGTTTCCTTCTCGAAATATTTAAAATCTGAAACACCCTCAGTGCATTCAGAACGGATGCAGCGGAGTTCCAATTTTCGCCGAGGGATGACTCTGCGGGTAACTTTCTTCATCCCTTCAATTTCGAAAGAATTTTTTTTTTTTATGCATTGTAGGATACACTTTAAGTTTTTTTTTTTCACTCCGTCGGCTGGAATCCACGGAGGACGAGATAAATTCTTAACATCGTGCGAAATGAAAATTATCACTTGCAAAAACGATAAAAAAAGCACCGATGTCCACGGGATTCCTTCGATTTCGCCATAATTATGCATCAGTGAGTTAATTCTCTCGCCTCGGGAATATCTCGAACACACGCGCGAAATGTAATAAATCAGTTCCTGAATATTGCAAAAGGATTTTTTTCGAATCGCAGGAAAGCGTCCAACGAATTCACAGATAGTCACCGTCGTCTCCAGGGAAATTATATTCAATGGACATCGGCAAAAGGGTCATTTCCCCTATGAGAATTGAATTCGCATCGTTAAGCTTTGAATTTGTACTAAAAATACGAATGGTAGTGAAGACCTTTTTTTTTTAATTTTTTTTTCGTTTTTTTTTTAACTTTATTAGAGATAAAAAAAGTCTATTGTTACCGCAAAGCATAATTAAGCCGAAAACAAAAAGAAAAATTTATTGGAAATATTTAATTTTATAAAATTTAATTTAGATGATTAGAAACATTAGATATAAATTTAAAAGAAAAATTAATATTGTTTCACCTAAAAAAAATTACCTCATCGAATGCGCACCAAGAGTCTGGAGTACTCTTCGATATTTTCACCCAATCGACGCTATTTTAACATTAAGTGATTGAAACTATAAAACAAAAAAAAATCGGAGATAATCGAAACTGTGGTTTTGACGACAATGCAATTCCAGACAAAGGTAAATAGCGTCAACGCGGTTAAATTAAAGTTATTTCCAATCGTTTAAATTCGTGGCTTTGGCGGCATTAAGGATTTCGAAAGGAAAGTCCAACAAGAACCGAGAAGACTGGTTGCTGGAAGCAATTTCGTGGTTCAGTTAGCGGTTGGAATGAAAGGCCTTTTATTGGCGAGCGTATCGTCCACAATAGGTGACATTATGGGCTCAGAGAGATTCTTAGGGTCGTAGAAATTCGTTCGAATGAATGAAATCGAACGCTTTCGATCGCCCACGCGGCAACATATGGGTCAACGCCGCTGGATCTTCCTCTTCACCGACCGCGTGAGTCTTTTCCCCCTTCGGCGTTGCGGGGGTGTCGAAGCGTTCGACTAAATGGTCAGTCTGAATGGTCACTGAAACTCTACTCTACGATTTATTTCTATCACCCTCCCCCACCCCTCATTTTTCTCATCCCCTATTTATTTAATTGAACGCAACACCTGGACGAATTTTCATTCTTTCTTCATACATCGGCTCCGCGAGTCGACGATATTTATTCATCAATCGAATAGTTGATTTTTATTTCGCACTTGCGATCCTCGGAAACAAACGCAGAAAACAAATAGAAAAAAAAATGGAAAGATTTTTTGTATTTCTCTCCCGAAGAAATAATTGCCAGTAGGAGTTTATTTATTGCGTTCATTCGACGTATGGGATTCGTTGCACAGACGGGAGGGGGGTAAAGTCCCTGTATCTGGACTTTCATTTTTTTTTTTCACGCACACGTTCCGCACGCGTTTTTGTCATGGGATTTATCGTTCGACAGTGAACAAAAAAAAAGGGATATCGAAGCGAGCAGACTGCAGTTAATAGATACGAAGCGAAAGCTCGACGTCGACGGAGTGTCAGTGTACAATTTCTCCTCGGTAAGGCCGCTGTGTGGGTGAATGAATTTCATAGGCGGGAGGACAGTACCGCGGCAACGATACCAACCATATCGCAACAACCCCCTTCGCGCGATCGCCAATAGCCATCACGTCGGGATAGGCAAACAGGTGAGAAGAAGAAATCATTTTTCATCGGTGATTTATCACTATCCTTCGTTTTTCGCGTCCGATTGGAAACGATTTTTTGTCGAGAGACAAAAAAAGGGGAAATAAAGGAATGTATGAAAATTTTATTCTCGGCAGTGAATTCTCCGAGACGCAGAAAGAGATTAAAAAAATTAATAAAATACCAATAATAAAATATTCCACGGAAATGTTTAATAGAGCATTTTTTTTTCTGCTTCGTCGAGATTATAGATCGACCGGAAACTAAATTTTTTTGAAGCTTTGTTACGACACGAATATAAATATTTAATTTTTATTTAATAAAGAAATAAATAAATGTATGTTTATTTTTTAATAAATTTATATATATATATCCATCGCGAGATCGCGTTTTAAAAAAAAATCATATATAGGCGATAGTTTATCCCCCGACGTCCCCCAAATATTTTTATTCTCTCGAAACATCGCTGTAGCGTAACATCCGAAGTATCTCGGTACCTGAAGAAGAACGAAGAAGAAGGAAGAAAAAGACCCTTAACGTGGCGCGAACAATGTCTTTTTCGGCGTACAGAATTTTCTATACGCCGTCAGCGTTTGCCGTAACGCGCCATAAGCATCGAAACCCCTTGGAGACCGTGACGAGCCCTTCGTTAATTTACGATATCTGTTTGCCGACAGAAATTGCGGGTGGCAGTCTCTCTCTTCGTCATTCTCAAGAGAAAAAAAGAGAGAGACTGGAAGCCAAAGGTTCACGGCGTTTAGCTTTTGCCCCGTGAAAATTCGACTTTCGTCAGACTTCGGCAATCCAGACTTTCACTCAGCTTCTGTAATAACTATCTTCAACTGAATGCCTTAAGGGAAATCATTTCTGCATCATCTTCCATCATTTTTTTTCTCCCGATGATCTGCGATAATTTGCTTTTGTGCAGACGGGTCGATATCATATAATAAAATAGTTTTTATTAATTTCGTTATATGAAATTGATGTAATATAATAAAAATGATTTAAAAAAATACTATAATAGATAAAAAAATATTTATATATTTTTTATAAAAATAAATATTAATTATTGATTCAATATTAAATAAATGAATAATTTTAATATTTTCTCATATTGTTAACAAATGTTCATTATAATTTTTTAAATATATAATTTTAAAAAATGTATTATTTTTTTTTGTATATTATTTAAAATTTATTATGATTTTATATTGTCGAAATGTGAAAGAAAGGAGTTAGTGGCGCTGCTTAAATCTTTCGACACTACGAACTTAACAGCCGTTGGGTAACAGTATAATGGAGCTTGTCGAGGGTGGAGGGTAGGGCGCGGTCTCAGGTGGCGACGCTCAGAGCCAATTATGCGAACGGCCTCGCAACGGCATATAGTTTCCCTTTTGCGAAGCACAAAGTTTAACTCGTCTATCTATCTATCTATCTATCTATGTATACTTCGCAGACCCTTCCTGTTACGTATTAAACGGCTGCGATTTATATTCCCGCGATTAATGCTTTCCAGCGGCTTTAATTAACTCGCATTTATTTCGCGTAATGCTCATTTCAACCCTCTCGGAATCTATCAACAATAAACGGAACGATCCCTTATCGAAGTTTACGATAAAACTTATTCTGCGCGATCCATTTTCTGTTTTTTTTTTTTTTTAGCGATGGTATTGGGGGAATAAATGTGAAGGGAAGTTCTGGAAGCTTATCTTTCCTATTATCGATAGCTGGCAGGAGACCAATATGGCAACTCTCGTTCTCAACTCTATACATATATATTCGCAAAGTCACTCGAGATATTACATCATTTTTCCCGACTCCGTTCTTACATCCCCCACAAGATATACATTCCGCCGTATTCTACGAAAGTTTCGCAACCCCATCATACGTGCCATTATCGTGCCTTTTCCCATAAATAAGAAAAAGGCAACGACTCGTATATCTCTTTTGCGTTCGTTTACATCATTTTTTTGATATCTTTTTCTTGAAGATTTTCTGCAAAATTGGCGGTGGGGAGTTTCGGAGGTTATTCTAAAAATAACAAGTTGTTCAGATAGTTCAAGGAGCAAATATATGAATGAAAATCTATAAAATAATTTTTTTTTTAAACGGAAACAAGTATTTCTCTGGAAAAAACTAAAATACGGGAAGAACATTTTTTGACGATTTTATTTTTCAGAGCTTTTTTCGGAAATAAATAAAAATTTAGAAAACTATTTTTTTTTACAGTCACACCATTTTTCTTATGCAAAATGTAAAGGAAAAAACTAAAAATCTTAAAAAATAAAACGGAATTTGGGGTTAGAAAATTTTTGGAAGATTTTCGCCGACGAGGAAAATTTTATTGCTGCCTTTGGTGCCCAATGTATCTTCATCTCGTTGATTCTCTCGAAGGAGGAAAGAGAAAGGAGAGGGAGAGACGGTATGGGGTGCGCACCCCCGCGGAATCGTTCTCGGGCGCTCGGTAATAGCCAAGATGGCGTCTCGCACCCTTATCACCCCGTTGAGTCGACGCTGTGAGGACAGAACCAGAGGCAGGGCGATCGAAAGAGAGGAAAACACGAAGAAATTGTGAGAAGAAGGGATGAAAACGTTTCGGTGTCCCACCCCTCCCTCGTCGGACGGCGATATATAAGCCAATTGGATTGGACTTCGTCCAAATACGGCGTCTCTCGTCAGCGATATCATCGTGTTTCTTCGGGATATCTTTAACCCTCCCACCCTCCCCTTCTCCTTCCCTCTTTCCTCCCCCAACAACCTCCAGTTATTTTCCTACTGCTCCCTTCTCTGGTATCGCATACTCACGATTCGTCCGATAATTTCGTAGCATGAAATTAGATGGAGATTCGCCCCTCGTTACACATGAATTTATGTACATCTCGCGTGTATCGGCCATTGATCATGAGAAATGGCCAAATGTTTCTGCATTGTTCAGATTCGGTATACTTTTGGTTTTTTTTCGAAATACGTCGCCAATTCTTTTGTAAGACGCTCAATACATAGACTTTTCGAGGAACAATTAATTTTCCCATATAGTTTTTTAGAAAAAAAAAAATCACGTAGTTTTGGAACAGCCGGTTAGGTGCATTTCTTAAGGGGATGGAATAGCTAAGTTATGGCGATATTCATAAAAGTATAGTTTTTCTGCAGCCGACACAAAAATCTATAAAAAAAATGCCATTATGTTGGAAAGCGTATGAAGAATTTTTTTGGCAATTAAAAAATTTAATTTTACGCAGATTTTGCGTAAATTGGTGCATAGAGTGTTGTGATAAATTAAATATACTATTATGAATGATAAATCAATGTTCGATATGTTAAAAACTGTAGAGGTACTTTATTTTTAACAATTTCCTTAAATTTTACCATAAAAGTACCTTAATGTCGATAATTTACTTTAATTTTAGTGTAAAAGTACATTCATTTTTCGTTATTATTTTGTATATCAAATCTGATATTCCCAATTTATGCATAAAAACTTCCGGTACCAGTTAGTATAATTTACCATTTTTTTTTACAATGCGCAGAACTATACGCAACGTTTAAGTTTGGAAAAAAAATAAGTGTGTCGAGGACGAGGCTATTTCTACCCACGGATCCGTGAAAAATTGTGGGTCATCTGGAGTCGCAAGGTCACTGACGTTACCCGCGCCTTAGGGGGTGTTGACTTTTCGTGAGATTCCATGTAGCGAAAGAGCTCACTGGACAATGGCCCTTTAGCTACCTCTCTCGGTACCAGTGTCCTTGACACAATATTTTGACTATTTCGTTCGGAGTTCAAGCAAAACCACCCCGAAGGGGCGAATACGAGCCGCCGTCGCCGCCGCCTCGTACCTCTCGCGGAGCGCAAAATCGCCATTAGTGTTTTCTTCAGATTCATTCTTGTTTATTTTTAAGACAGTACTGGACAATCGTCGAAAAAAAAGTATGTTCATAATATATTAAACGCTAAAACGTTGAACATTTCTTAAGGGGGTGAAATCAGCTAAATATTTGCGTGGTTTAGCAAAATAACGATATTTATCTTCAAAAAGTGTGTCAGACGCCGTGTTGAGGGATGAACCGACTGACGATTACGAAGGTCAAATTTGGTATCGGGTTGAGTGGGGCGCGTCGTAAAATTTGGAAAGGTGTCTTCACTTTCGGAGGCTGGAGAATCCGAAGTACTTGCAGGAAAGAGAATTTATGTCCCAATAAAACTTTCCTTCAGTCAGAGTGATGAGAGAAAAGCAGCAAGACATCCCTTGACTGCTGCTGTTTCTTCGGGGGTGTCGACTGGACAGTTTGGAGTAAAGAAAGAAAAAGAAAAAAAAAGATGAAGCGATTCCTTAGGAGGACAGTGGGCCACACTTCGAATTCTCGGTCAAGGATAACGCTGTTTCTGGCAAACGACGGCAAAGCGACAGGGTGTCGTTCACCGTCGGGTGAAAGATAAATAAACGACGGGGGCACGTTGAATACGGGAGAAAATCTCGGAGAGATCCCGAAACAGCAACGAAAATAAGAGTGGCGCGTGCCGTCGATCCCCGGGTGGGCAACGATGGCTTTCTGCAATATTTTGAAAATATTTACTAGAAACGCGACGGAGGGTCGTCAAAACTACGGGGGATTCGATTTCGTCGTCTCGAACTCGATATACATTTTTTTCGCCAATTATTTGGAACGTGAAATTTTGTTTTTTTTTTCTTCAATAAAATTGCGGACCCTAAAATTATCGTAAAAATAAAAAAAATTGTATATAGACAAATGATTATTAAGATGAATTTGAAGAATAAAAAACGTAATGTAATGGTGGTTGCGATAGTTATTTATGCAGTGAAATTTTAATGAATTCCATATGTAATTTTGAATACTCCAATGCATCAGTTTGCTATATATTTAGAAATTCGGAGTAAATATAAACGATTGTAAAAATTGCAGTAGCCAAGCCAAAGGGCACTACCGTTCATGGATTTTCTAAAGGGAGAGATATATTAACGGCGGAAACTCGGAAGATGTTATTGGCCCGTAAATTATTCTCTCGTCAAAGTCGTTGTACCGGTAGGGACTTTCGATTTTACGGGCTTTCGCTCGAGGATTGCAGATATCTTTCGGCATTGGGTCACCAGAGTCAATGCTTTTCACCTTCATTCCCTTTCTTCGTTAGGCTTAAGGGGATGCGCGTACCTTACAGTACAAAATTCGAGTCAAATTTACATTTTTTTTTTAATTTTTTTTCGAAAGTTACAGCCGATAATAATATTTTTTTATTTAACGGTATGTAAGTAGTGAGAGTTTTTCAGAAAAATATTAATTTATTAGAAATAAAAATCGTTTCATAAAAATATGTAATTTTTGAAAAAATTTATTTTTCAAATTGTATTGCGTTAATAAAGGATTTTTATTTATTTTATAAGTGTTTTAACATTGTATCACTAATCCCAATGTTATTCTAAGTTCGCAATGATATTTTGACGATGTGAAAGAAAAATTCGAAGCTTCAAATCTCCGTTCGTATATAATCTTAAATAAAAATCGCTTCTTTATCTGCACTTTTGTTAGTAATTAATTTTACAAATTGAAGCATTGAACATTAATTTGAAAAAATTATTATCAGTAGAGCATCAAAATTTATTGCCTAAAATAAATAATTGCAAAACCAAAACAGCTATTCTCTTTCGATTTGGTCCTAAGAATGGCAATCAATTATTCACAATAGACGAGTTGACGAATATTCTACGTGACGATTTCCGCTCTCCGCATAGCGATGGAGGGAAAGGGTTGAAACTTTTCAGTTTTTCCCCGAATAGGAATTAACGCGACGGAACGGGACTCACATTGTTTCCCAACAAGAGGACATTTTTCGCGTTTGGTTTGTACAGAGACACGCAGAGGCAGTGGGTCACTGTGGTTCTAAATCACATCGACGAAATATAATGGTTCACAATTGAATTTATTTATTACAATTGGTCATCGGGACACTTCTCAACGATTTATCGATGTTTCAGAATTTTAATAACCGCTTTTAATATCGAGGAACTTTAACTCGACAATATTTTTAGCGTCGACTTTCGTGGAAATTTATATTGGAATGATACTTTTTTTTTAATTTTGATAAAATACCTAGATAAAAATTTAATAACTGATAAATATAACTGGTAAATACAAGAATTTTTCCTCGACGTTCAAAATTCGAATGCATTGAAGCAAATTTATTATTTTATAAATTTAATAAATTTATAAATTTATAAATTTTTATAAATTTATTTATGACGAAAAAAAAATGGAGAACAACATTTTCGTTTAGAAATTAACAGATTGACTTCCGTTGCGGATTTTTCGAGATTTCAAGGCTAAAACAGAGTAGCAGTGAGAGAAAAAGTATGGTTACCGCGGGGGCTACCGTTCCTCCGAAATTCCGTTCGATGATTTACGAGGATAATCGACGTCAACGAGAAAGCAAACGGAAGAGAAGAACGAGAAGAAGAAGACGAAGACGGAGAGGAAGAAGGCGACGAGTCACATGTATATACAAAGCATAAGGTAGCATCATAAAATAATAAACCAGACTATTAAGGACTGCAGTTTTCTTTCTCTTTTCCCGAACAAGTTGCCGAAAGATGGAGAAGAAGAAGAAGAAGAAGAAAAAGAGAAGGAAGTCGAAGAAGAGGAAGAAGAAAGATTCGTTCCTTTTCTCTCCCCGGAGACCCACAGAATCGGTTACCTTTTAACGTTATTTATAACGGGTGGAACTAATTCGCCGCTACTTCCTTAAATACAACGCGTATACTATGGTCCAACGAAAATCATTTCTTTCTTCGCATTCCGTTCGTTAAATCGTCAGAATCATAGAAGCTTCGAGAACGTTTCTCAGAATAAACGATTGATACTTATTTAATATTATAAATAATATATTGCATTCGATGTTACTGTCGCTTCCGATAAGAATTTTTGTATCGAGTATTAAGGTGAAAGTAAAGTGCGTTATCGGTTCGCGATCGGCAAAAACAAATAAATTCGATATAACGAATGAAAACGATTCAATCTAACGACCGACATTCCGAAAAAAATTAAATGTATCGTCGCCTACCCTTTAAAAAATACAAAAATGCAGTATTTTTAGATATTTTTGGTCATAAAAAAAAAATTATTCATATTAAATTTGCACATCAATTCCTCATTTTATTTTTAACGTCGATTACGACGTTACGACGTCCTCTTTAAAAAAATCTAAAATGAATTGCGTCACTTATTTATAGAGAATCGACTTTCAAAAACGATGTTTCATAATCGGCGCTAAAACAACCTGCGAAAGTATATTCTGCAACTCTAATTTGCAACATTTGTTTTCATGCCGTCGCGGAACATGCAAAATGTGACAAAAAATCTGATGACCGGTTGCAATTTTTTTCGTCTTAAATAGATTAAATGCCGATTTAGTAATAAATCTCAAGTCTCAGATTGCAGGTCAACAAGAAAAAAAATCGAATTCGAATTTCATTTTGCGAATTCTTCCGATTCGTAGTTTGCGCAGATAACGATTAGCGCGGCTCACGACTAACTCGAGAATAAAACGCGTAAACTCAATAGAAACATCGTTCGCGATACGCCAAACCCCTTAACTTGGCGATGCCGTGAGGTTCAATAAAGGTGTAGAAAAAAAGTGGTTGTCGAAGGATAGAAGAAGAAAGTCGTCGAGAAAAATAGAGGCCGCGATCTCCACGACCGGTGGGGCTTCAACCGTTATACGGATAGAGAACACAACTTAATTTCATCAGACTGCGAAACCTGATTCATTATCCAATATCGGACATCGTAAATCCACGAACGTACGACATAAATTATCGTGTCGCGTGTATTCTATCGCTGGAAGCTCGGTTTTTTTTCTTTTTTTCGTGTTCTTCGCTTTACCACTTAAATTCGATAGTAAAAAAAACTAAAAGGATAACAAAACTTTGTTTTATGCATCGATAGTTTCGTTAAGAAAGCAGCTATCGATAATTAATGAGTACGCAAGGAAAATACAAGTGAAGACACGAAGCCAAAGTTAATTCGAAGGCTTACACTATACTTTTTCACGACTCATACCGATCTTTGGCGATCACATGCAAAAATTTTCATTCGCCCGAATAAACATTGGGGCATCGAGCCAATGAGCCGTTTCTATAGAAACCTATAATATGTAAACGTCTAAAAAGGTCGTATGCGTATGTGTTGCACCGATATAATGAACTGCAATCCTATAAATCGATAGCTTCAACTGCATTAAATTTCTTTTGAAAAACGCTAAAAATGTCTGTAATTTTTAAAATTGTGGGGAGCTATGTGCGAAATGCTGCTTTGCCATTTTGTTTATTTACTATCCATTTATGTATATAGTAAACTTGGCGGAGTTTCGAGTTTCGAAAAGATGTTTTTCGTCCGAAAAATTTGTCTTCAGTATCACGAACGTATTTTGACCTTTCGAAAGATAATATATAACGATGTTTCTGCCCTCACGGGGGTCTACCGCATTGGCCATCGGGGTAAACCGCTTCCACGTTTGCAGTGACCTTCCAGCGATGTTTTCTTCATGAGATTTTTCCAGTGACAAAACCCTGAAGAAGCTGAGAACTCACCATCTCATTTCTCGTCGGTAGTACAATATATTCCACCGGTGATTTTTCATCTTCCGGCAATTTTTTTGTCACCGTAACGTGTCAACAACGGTCAGCAGCGGGAAACTCCAAATAACGCCAAATTCACTCTCCGTTCCTCTCGTCGTAAATTCGTCATCTTTCTCGCTCTCTCGCGCGTGAATCGGCAACGAAAAATGCACTTCGACTATCCTTAAGGGTTTATGTGTTTATGTATTTATGTCGGGTGCGGGGAGAGCGCGTCGACGGTGCCTTCGGAAGTTTACGACCGAAAGATCGGCAGCAACGACACGGATAATCGGCCCGCAGGGGCGAAACTTGAAATTTTCATCTTCGAAATATTTTGGTATGCGATTGTTGGAAATTGGAACCTTAAAATTGTGAGAAATCGGCAGTACAGAGTCTTCAAATCGTCCAAATCGCCACAAAAATCGGTAATATTCGATTTTTTCGATCACAACAACAAAAAAAAGGTAACTTTAATTTTAAAAATTTGATTTGAAGCTCGAAAAATGTTTAAGGAACTTTTCCGGGTGGCACCTTGAGGAAATAAATACATCACTGGCCGGGTTTGGAAGTTTGGCAAACGATAGTGGGGAGAAATCGGTTCGGGAGCTTCCAAGAGGACCGCTCGGCTTCGACAATCCCGCATAAAGGGCAAAGGCTGTAAATCTCTTGATGGTTTTATTTTGGTTTATTATACAGCTCTACCAGACCAGTTTTCTCGTGTAACGCACGTTGTTACCGTAACATCGGTACGCAACACGGGACAAAGATGCGAAGAAGTGCGGAAGCTTCGATGGTAAAAAAAGATCTCGAAAATGAACGGAAAGCGAAGCAAAGTCAATGATTCCACGTAAATATTGCCCGGAGGGTGTTTTAGCGTCCAAGAAATTGCATTCGAATGGTAGAGAAAAAATAAAGTGCCCGTTTTTTCGGACAGTAAAAAAAATCGGCAAAAAGACGAGGAGGCAGCGGAATCCTAACTTTTTATGATTCTCATTGCCACGGATTCTTGTCGCATTTTAAAGAATTTCAATTTTTTTACCTCGTAACTCAATGGAAGACATAAACTCTGAACATTTTTATTCAATATAATTTGTTTAATATGAATTTTTATTAAAATTATTTTTTTGTCTAGTAGAATTATTTACCGATGGCCGATCTTTGACGTAAAAGTTGTGAAAATAAAGAAAACGAAAATTGCCAAAAAAAAAATTTCTTTCGATATTTTCGAGTTTCAGTTTTCATTCTGTCGCACACTTCAGCACTTGCATCGCCAAAATATCGCTTGAAATAAATCGTGATTCGAGATAATTTTCCCAAAGTAACGATTATTGAAAAATAGTGCGACCGTCTCAATAGAGATGTGCAAAAAAACTCTCTACTCGTTGTTGTTTTTCAAACAAAAATGTGACAACCGTTTTCTAGCAACGCTCGCCAAATGATATATAGGAGATTCTAATCAAAATACCACAATTCTCAAACGATAACCGTGTTTACCGTTTCGTTGATATAACCAAAAAGAAATACATTTACTGCCCTTTTTTGCGCACAGTAAATCGTAAAACTCCTACGTGCGGAGTTACGAACCCAAGTTAGAAAAACTATTCGAAAACTCTTTGAAAACGCGAGTTTCTCAAAGGGGCGGGTGGTCCCAACATTTTTTTTTGGGTCAGCGGTGCTCCGTAAACGGTTTATAAAAACGGTGCAAAAAAAACTGTATCCCAAGTGCCGCTAAAAAAAATCGGAGCAAAAAACAGGGCAAAGGATTTTTTTTCTCCGTTCGTTCGTGACTGCCTTACGGATCTGTGAGTCCAGAAGGAAAAAAAAGGGTTAAGCCGGTGGACAAAAAAAAATGCTAAGGGTTCCTCTTGTCGAGAAGCAAAAGGGTTGATTCTCTCTTCTCTCCAGTATACGCGTTAACGCGTATACCGGCTGTAAAGATCGTAAAGTCTTCGGAGGTCTCTATAGAAACCCCACGAAGGAAGGAAATATGTCGCTACCATACGGTCGTATTACAACAGTACATAGTAATATAGCGTTTGGTTTGTGTACCCCGAAGCCACCGCGACTGGACACCGCTGGACGTTGTTTACGACCGCTCATCGGGAGGCTACTATAATGTCCACATCTGCAATTACTTCCGACACCGACGGAGATACACAGAATCATTACCAACCCCTATCGAACAAATTCTCTAAATAACAATTGACTTTAACAAAAAAATTGAATATTATTCAATAGAAAATTGAATCGATAAAATAATGTGAAAATTGTGTAATAAGAAAAACAAAACTATAACAAAAAGAATGTTAAAATAATAATAATAATGAATTAATTTAAAAAAAATAAGAATGGTCCAAATACGTATTCCCATTTTTTTATCTTTGACATTTCCGATTCGGTAAAATGGGAAATGTACGCCTGGCATTTTTAACCAGGAATTGCCTTCAAGTGGTCCGTTTAACTATAAATAATCGTGAAAAAATTCTGAAAAAAATTGTAAAGTCGCCTTGAAGTGTCGTTTCGTTGGTACTTTAGAGATCATTTTTCTACAAAATTTCGGATTATTATAATCAATAAAAGAAGTTACTGTTGTAATTTCATTTGCCGGTAAAAATCTTCCGTACGCGAGGGGTTGAAAAAAAAATGGAGAGTAGAAATATTGCTGTGACTTACAAAAAGTCAATGAATTATTTTAATCTATTGGACAGTGAGAAAAAAAGTGGCAATAAGGCGATCGAAAATTCTCAGTAAGATTGAACGGCGGTGGCAAAAGGGCCGCGCTGCTGTTGATGGGGTGTTCACGCGGGAAAGCGAAGAAGCAAGTAGAAGCAAAGCGGTAGGATAGAGGTATCGAAGACAATAGTAGTTGTTGTCGCGACGCACACCCGGGGGGTCTTCGGGCACTTTGCCGAAGCTTCATCCCCCGACGGAGATGCCTTTTGCAACCCCCGCGGTGCAACACTACATAATCCTGAGGACAAAACGCCCTCCACGCTTTCACCGCTAACGCGAAGGCGGAGAGATGGAACAAACAGTGGAACAGTTGCCATACAACACCGCCGCCGACGCCGAAGACCCTACACCTCCTAAGAGTTCTTCATTCTCTTCGAGTTTTGACTTTTCAATTAGCCACAGACTCGCCTTCACCCAAATATTGAGCCTCGCAGTGATTCGTCACCGTTGAAATTGTTACGCTCTCCCATCACTGCTTTCGCACGCTTCTATGAAATTTAACCCCCTCCGATCTTCTCGGCTTCTTTGCTATATTCATGTTTAGAGCGAAAAATATTTATATTGTTTTAAAAATATTTTCATTTTTATAATATTATTATTATTCATTATTATTTGTTATATTATAATTTATATGTGTGTGAATTATAATAAAAAAAGAATTATTATTTTTATGATATCGATTAAATGTTGAAACATCGATCTCTCGTGACGAATCAATTTTCTACGTTTCGTCACTAAAGTTAATCGGCCGTTTGATCTCTTCGGGAGGCCGAAGGGGATGAGCACAGAAATATGATTCGTATTATAAATACCGAGGCTTCGTTCACGCGCTCGTTTTGCTTTCCCCCTCTTGATAATTCTGGTAGGACATGCTATGGGGTGGAAAAATTGCACCCTATGTCTATTGTAGACGCGCACCACACTCGGTAATACAATAAACTCGATGTCAATAAATAATAACCGATGGGATAGAGAGCACTGGTGTGACGAATAGACGAGTTTATCGATAGACTTGGATAATGTAATCGCAGCGCACATGTACGCGGATAATACTATATCGAGAATCGATTTGTCGAACGCTTTTCTATTCCGGAACTGATTTTTATTGCATTTTGATATAATGCGAGCGAAGCCTGGGAATTAGGAGAAACATTATCTCTGCGTCCTGAGATACTTCGATCGGTGTATTATAAGTTGTATCGTGGGAAAGGCAATATAGAAGAATAAAAAAAAAAAAATCAGTGCTATAACCCTTCCAGACAAATTGCTGTGCAAAATTAAAACTTCTCGAAAAATGAGGAAAAAATTATCGTATTCTTTTAATTTCTCATTTCTCATTCATTTCTTTCGTTTATTTTATTTTTTATCTCGAAAGAAGATGCATTTGTCTTCTAAAAATGAATCTAAAAATTGAGTCCTAAATTTTTTTTTTTAGTTTTTACTGGAAAATCGTTCTAGACATATGCGCGAGTGAAGCGGAAGAGCAAGAGACGCATAAAGACAGCTCGACGAATTTGCGGATCCTAAGAGGCCTTTTTATCCCGCTGCGACCAAACCGTCGACTCCAAAATATTGTGTCCCGTAGACTTTAGTCACGCCATGTGCGCGGAGGGATGCTGCGACAAGAGTACAACGGGAGTAGCTGAGGAACGATGCTGAAAAAGGTTTTGCAGCGCGAAGAACACTTCGGTTCGAACGAATTCGATTCGCTTCGGATTTTTTTTTTTTTTTCAGTTTTGAAAATTGCTGCACCGGCGAAGTGAGGAACGAACGGACGCATTTTCTCGGATAGTTCCGTCACGAATCGTCCGGAAACATTTTTATTTCGAACCGAACGAGACTAATACGCGTCGTAATTTTGTAAATTTTTGTGTCCGTTTCTGGCCGACCGCTTCACGCGCTAATTCGACGATGTCGCAACATTGTGGTGGTATGTATCAAAGTCAAGAGAAATATAGGAAAAAAACGATTTTTTTTACATGCAAAATGTGAATAGTTTGCGAAATATTCGCATTATTCGCATTCGATTGAAGCCGAATTATTCGGAATTTACAATCTCCGCACACCCTTAGAAAAACATAATATCGAATTCCAATTTTTTCAAAGTTACTCACGTAGTCACCTTTTTTTTACATTGTTATTATTGTTATTATCGATCCGATGCCTCGTCAAATATTACCGCTCGGAGAATTGCGCGCCGTAATAATCGAATATCGAGGAGGCAATATATTTTCAGGTATATTCTCAACGCATTTTCAGGTTCAACGACGTTAAAAAAAATGCTTCTTTCAAGCACCTCGAAGGGGAAGGTCAATAAAATATACATTTTCGACGTTTTTTTTTCTTTTTTTTTTCTTTCTCGATGTTTTACACCCGTCTCTCGCCTGAACGCGGAGAGTTGAAGATCCCGAAAAATGATGTTATTACAGGGCTTCGCGACCTTCTAACTCGGTGAAACATTTTTTCGATAATTTTTTTACAGTACCAAACAAAACCGAGGTAATTTAATATTTATGAGGGTAGATTAGCGTCTCCGATGTGCCCTGTGTGACTGTGAAAACGAAGAATTGCTCCGGCAAACACACACCGATGACGATACTCTTCCGCCTTCGAGAGACTTTATGATAAAAAAAAAATCTTTGTCGAATTTTTATGACTCTACGAGACAACTCTGACGCGGCAACTTCTTCGGCACAAGTATCGCAGCTGCGACTAATTGATTTTTATTTCATTTTTTTATTATTCGAACAATTGTTTACACAATATTTTTGTATTGTACGACAAGTCAAAAAGCACTCATAAAAAACAGAAAATTCATTAAAAATGTTTTTATTTAAATTTTTTTACAGTTTCTTTTGGGCGATTGAAAATGGCTTGTAAAAACATTATCTCACAACGGTGTACACTCCTCTAATCATCAATATTGTCTAAAGTAAAATTTCAAAAAAAAAAAATTAGTATCAAAGTAGCCATCATGCAATGCAGGATTGGTTTTTTTTTATAAAAATTGACAAAATGGCGGCGTTTAAAAAAAAGCAATGAATTTAGCCTTTTTTTCGACAGTTTTTCGTAAAAAAAAACAATGCAAAAAAAAAGTTTCCACAGAATGATACAGAATGGGGTGAAGAAGAAAGAATATTGTGTTAAAATTTGAGACGGATAGCTTGAAAACTCTTCCTTTGAGAGTGTAAACCGTATACACCGAGTGTAAAAAGATTTCTTGCAAATTTTACACTAAAATTATTCCTTAATTTATTCAATTTATATATAATTATTTAATTTATTGACGATTTTTTTTTCTTTGATGCATTGCGTACTCGACGACGTTGGTACAAAATGTATCAACTCCGAAAATACGTAGTCTTGCGAATGAAATAAAGGAAGGGAAACTTTGGTATTGGCGATATAGAAGAAGAAGAGAGGATAAGGCGAGGGGGGTGAATCGAGGCTGTCGGGATTCGTATATGAGGCAATTAACTCGACGAGCGAACAGAAGGGAACTCCCCTCAATCGCGTTGATCGTTTCGGAAAGAGGGGGTGGAGCCGGAGGGGTGAAAGAGCGGAAACAACCGGGGAACAAGATAATTCTGTATAAACGCTCGCCGCTTTAACCGCCTCTGTATCGTTGAATCTATTCAGCGAGAGAGATTCGCATCCCTCCGTGTGTCTATTTATCCCTCAACAATTTTCACAATCCCTCGATTCACCCCTCGAGAAACATCGAGTCGTCTAGGCGGGTATTTCGGACGGTAAGTGGGATGAAACGTATCACTGGATAAACGGCAGTCAATAAATACAATTCGAGATTTAATCTAATGCGTTCCTATGCCAAATGGATTGTCGCGAGATTTTTATTTCGCGCTTTGGTACCCGCGATCGACGGCAAGTTTTCGGTTATCGTATTGATCGATGATCGTGGACCTAACTTTTTTTATCGTTTTTATCAGATTGAATATCCCAAGTGCACATTAGAGAAATTTTTAACCCTTACGCTAAAATCGGTATATTAAATTCTCAGCAAATTCTTTATTGCAGTGCATAGTTGCAGTTTCAACAGCGTATCTATTAATTTTCGGGCTAAAAATTGCACTATGCACATTTTTTTGCGAAATTACCATATAAACGATATGAAACGATGGAGCGATGGTTCCGCATGACATATGGTCCCTATTTTACTTTTTTAAAACAATCTTTCATTTTTAATGATAACTTAAAACTTGGGACCGTCTCTTCTCAATTTCTCATGTTGCAGTTTTAACTCCCCTTTAATGTGTAAAAAATTATAAAAAAAAAGCCAGCGGTCATCAACAACTATTCATTATTATTGACTCGAATAATTTCTTTAATTTTTTAATTTTTTATATCTTACGTCTTTTTCAACGTTATCATTCCGGTCTCCGACGGTAAATATCGCAAAAAAAAAATCACTCTTCCAACGATCATATATTACATTTTTTTCCATATTTTTTGAAAACATTTTTTCGTAAGTAAATCTGCAAATGCATTTACCTTTCGAGGGAAAAAAAACCATTTTACCATTTTCTATACTATGCGAGCAAAAAAATTTCAAGATATGATTCTGATTTCGAAGCGTCTGATAGTAATAATAATTACAATGTTATTACTTTCATGTCATGAAATTGTCGTAATACGCTGCGACGTCATTTGATATTCTATGTCGTAATATCGAAGTAGTAAGCGAAGTTGAATGTAATTCAAAATTCAACACACGCAAACGAAACATTACGAACGAAAAAGGAAATAAAAACATCGAAAACAAGTTGAATTATTTTTATATAATATTTATTATTTTCACCTGACTTCCATTCACTATATATAATATATATATTTTTATATGTATATCACTTTATACAGACACAATTATGTTTTACCTATTGACGAGTATCGACGATTTTTCCGTGTGCAAGAAAAAAAAATGTTGAAAAAAATAAAAAAACAATTTTTTTTTAAATCCCATTCGTATACCAACATCAACGTGTCCGTAACATAAATTATATTAAAAGCAAAAATTCTGTACACAATTTATCGATTTTTTTTTTTATGAACAATTGAAACTTCGACCTCCAATCGCTCGATCTTCTCGCACAGCGATTCATCCCACCGATCAATTTCCTCCGTCCTATGTACAAATTTGTGATTCCGTTTTTCTATATACAATTTGGCACCGTTGTTGTCTATTTACAATTATTCGCGATTCGCAATATCCTGAATGATCAATTTTTACGCCTTCTCCGTAATGTCGCTTTTGTACGGTTGAAAGAGTTTCGGCGCGTCGTGTTTCGTTGTGGTGGTGACGCTTGGTGATGTTGGAATTCTCGGTGTGTGATAGGACGACGAGTTTTTACTTTCGAAAGCTCCTTGGATCGTTTGAATTTGCGTTGGCAGACCAACTAAATTAAGACCGGCGGGTAGCTTAAGCGGCGGGCTGTTCTTGTCCCGCGATTGGGAGTGGGAGTGTCCATGATGTGGTTGTGGATTGCCGTTGCAGTCGCAATCGCTGGAGGCGTCCGAATGCACGGGACTCAATTCGGGAAGTAATGTCGGTCGATAAGTAGGCGTGGCGCCAGTTGTGGGCGTAGCGACGTAGTGATTGTTCGGTGGTACACCGAGACCGCTGAGATGCAGCGGCGGTAGTGGATGATGGGGTGGAAGTAGATGCGAGTGATGGTGAGGGGGATAAGCGGCTTGTTGAGGGTGTGGCCTGTGAAGAGATGCGGCGACATTCGGCGACGGATACGGACTGTAACGAGCGGCGTAATAGGCAGCAGCGGCGGCGGCCGGATAGCTTGGTGGCATTCCGGATGCTGCATGATAGGGCGGCGGCGGAAGACTGGCTGTAGCGGCTGCCAACAATGACGCTGCCAATGCCGGATCTGTGTAGACAGCATAAGGCCATGCCATTGCCATTCGTTGGCGTTTATCCTTCATACGACGGTTTTGGAACCATACCTGGAATAAGATAAAAACAGAAGAGTTTAGACTGGTTGTTCCCTTTGGAAAAGATTGGGTTGCGTAGAATCAAATGATTTGGGTTTCTGGGATGGTATTGGGCAAATTTGGCTGCTGGAAATCAAATGGTTTAGGTTTTTAGGATGCTTTTGGGAAGATCTGGTTGCTGATAATCTTTGGAGAAGATTCGACTGCCTAAAACTAAATGGTTTAGGCGACAATGCATTCTTGAAGGAAAACAAAAGGGAAGCCGAAAGAGAGATGAAAAAAGGACATAAAAGATGTTAATTAAATCTCGTTTAGCACCTCGTGTGTCGGTCAGCGTCGGCCCGGTGCCGACACTGTGGGGAGCTGTTTGTATTAGACAAACTTTGAGATTGAAGATCCGAACGCGAGAAGAAGTTTGTTTGCTCTCAGTTATTGGTCGAATGAGCGGTTTGCTAGTGGCTATGAAAAGAAGCTGTTGGCGAGAAGCGCGCAGATGTATAATCGGCGATCAAACACGCCATACAAACATTGAAGAAGATGCAGAGGAGGCAAACGTAGAGGAGGAGGAAGAGGAAGAAGCCGACGAGAGAATTCTGTTGACGTAACAGTGACTCGACTAAAAACTGCTAATTGCTTCGATTAAACGTCGAAACAACGCTCGCCACATCTGGCAGCACTCCTTACTCGGCAGACTTCTCTCGCGATGATCTTTGAAAGCTTTGAGGCTTTGTTGAAAAAAGGAATTGTTGGGCGAAATTTTTTAGGTTTTTTTTCATTGTAAAGAGTACACACCTTGATCGTTGACTCCGGCAGGTGAAGTTGCGCCGCCAATTCGCACCTTCTCGGCCTACTGACGTAATTCTCACGATGAAATTCTTTCTCGAGACGAGCGAGTTGCTCCCTCGTGAATGCCGTTCTGTAACGACGAATGCTCGGATCCATCTGAGGCGACGGTAGCGACGGTATTATCGGAGAATCTAAAAAAATAAAAATAACATTTGATTAGTGATCGGGCAAAAACAAAAATCGGTAAATAGTCGTTTTTGGGAGAAATCGTTAACTTTTTAATTTTCTTCGGAATTTTTGTCGGAGAAAATTTGTTTTGAAAAAAACGATGAACTGTTTTTTTGAGATCGCGATAAACCAAACATTATGAAGTGAAGTTTCGAGAGGAAAATATCGATACGAAAAATTGTTCTGATTGCCATTTCCAATTCGATTGCGGAACGGCGGATAACAATTTGTAACGATGCACCTGGAACTCCGAGGGAGAAGAAACCCTTAACGCAATAAAACAAGGACCGCGGTCTTCCGGGAACTCTAACAGTCGAAGCGACGGACATTCAACAGTCGAAGAAATAGACAAACCGACTCTCGATGAATATAGACAATAATTGCGGCAATAAAATTTTAAGGGTTTGACGATCGTTAAAGGCTCCTTTCGACGGTTCGAAAACTTCTCGGAAGGATTGCCCTGTTCGCCCTCGAGAGAATGTTACTCATTCAGAAAGCGTATATTTAGCAAATTATCGCGAACAATTATAGAGAATTGTCTTTCATTTTACGAGAAATTTTTAAGGGGATGAAATATTTTTCTTTCGGGTTTTTCAAAAAAAGCATATCAAGGGTTATTTTTCTCAAGGAAATTTATCGATAAAATTGAATATTTAGGGGTAGTTATTTTTATAAATCGATTCTTAATGAATTCTTACCTTTCTCGGGAGTTTTCGGAAGGCTGTCAGGTGGTGGACTATGCGGTGGGCTCAATTGATACTGCGGCGGTACGAGATCCACCACTATAGTTTCTTCATCCCTCTGATGATCAACCATATTTCTGTGATAACCCAGCATCCTTTGTCTTGTCGTTTTTTTTTTCACACAAATTCAATTTTCCAATCCGATAAACGAATTTAACGAAAAATCACAAGAAAAAAAACTCAATATCACTTCAATCACTGTGCACTGGTTTTTTCGTCTCTTCTTCGATGATTTTTTGATTAATAGCAACCCGCGCTGCTTCTGTGACACTGTCAATGGCTCTAAGACCAAAAAAAAAGTTCACTCGTGCTTTTCTCGAACGAAACGAGGAGAGCGTTTGAGAGGGTAAGCGCGTGCAAGCGGGGGTTGCGACTGAGCCTAAACTTCGACCTGTCCAGGGATTTATACCGGGCGCAAGGCTCGTCGTTGGAGTGGGGGAACGCGCACCGCTCGAAGCCACCACGGCCACGAGTCATTGGCTCGTAGTGACCAAACGACGATACCTGATTCGCTCGACCCTTGTCGCTTAAACCACTCCCACACCCTCTGTGTACTCTCAGCATCCCCCTCACAGGGATTGCATCTCAATCCTCTCTCTACCGAAGCGACATACTATTTTTCCATGAAACGGTACGGGCACTTTCGCTCAACGACACGGATATTATACCACCCGTGATTATTTCGGGGGTGAGGCATAGACATTCGGGGATGAAAATTTCCACTTTACGGGATATTTTCGACGACGATCATCGAAGCTTTTTCGAAGGAGATAATTTAAGGAATTCAGAGAAAAACGTTTCGAAAATAACTTTGGAGCGTGGAGCACGAATTTTTCTCAATTGATTCGATTTATTATCTTTGCTGCCAAGAAACTTAATATTTCGGCTCCGATTCGTTTTTACAATGAACTGAATTATATTTTATATTTTATATTTTATATTTTATATTTTATATTTTATATTTTATATTTTATATTTTATATTTTATATTTTATATTTTATATTTTATATTTTATATTTTATATTTTATATTTTATATTTTATATTTTATATTTTATATTTTATATTTTATATTTTATATTTTATATTTTATATTTTATATTTTATATTTTATATTTTATATTTTATATTTTATATTTTATATTTTTAGTCATTCCAAGTGGTGATGGTGACGTGAATTAATAAATATCATGCGAGAAAGATAAAACGATCTAGAGATTTTCGTAAAACATGCGAGTCGTACGTGCGTCGGTGATAGAATATCGAAAATTATCCTCGACAAGGCAAAAGGCATTGTCAAAATTTATGAGTCCAAAAATTTGGTGCACCCTCCATCGTTACCGGGGCGCATAATTGTTGTTAATCTATTTTCGTGCCACAATGAGGGCTCCTTTACCTGTACCAAACACAGCAATATATTGCTTTCCCTTCGACCAGCTTGGAATATGCTTTACGAAAAATATGCTCCGCTTTTTCTATCGCAAGATACGCAAAACCATTCTCGTTCGGTGAACCAATAAAAATATAAAAATTTCTCAATCCCCATCATCCTCGAGAGCAATTTTTCTCGTGTATACGCACCAAAGAACGGACTCGTTTTACCTAAAGCTCGTAAAAATGTTTAAAATGGAGCAAAAATCGTGAACTATATATTCACTGTTATATTTTTCTCCTTCCCGGATCGTTGATTTTTCTTATTTTTACGATGTGTCGCCACGTTGGAGTCCCGGGTGTTACGAACGAAATTTTTACATCCTCCTCCACCCTCACCTCCCTTTCTTCTTCTATACACTGTTGCGCACTAATACTATTAGGGCCTTGTAGTCGCAACGGAAACTCCGGCGAACCTTTTTCTTCGTTATTCTTTGCCGCTGTTGCCCCCCGTAATACACTATACTTTTTACGATCTTTTCTGCAAACTGCCTGCTTCTTGTCCTTCTGACCACCTTACCCCCCTTGTTTTTCCCTGTTTTCTCGTCGTTTTACCAGAGAAAAATAGCAAACGCCGCTGGACTAAGCTCGATCGGTGGCTGTGTACTTCTCGCGGTCCTTGGCAAATCGATACGCAACGCCGGGGAGAATAAAACTAATTTTCAAAATTTAAACATTTGGTTCGACAAATGTTTCCGAAAACGGCAAAAAATTGCAATTTTTTTTTCTCATTATTGCGGATTAATCGAAATTTTTCAAATTCTACAAAACCGATAGAAAAAAAATTTCTTTCATCATATGGAAAAAATAATTCATAACAAAAAATCGCGAAAAGGTTAATTTCGTTAGTCGTGAAGAATTTTTTTTTTTTTTCAATGACGACGCCATGATACATTTTTTTCTCATCACGTGATTAATTTCGTCTGCATAAACCACAAAAGTGGGCTAAATATCGACACAATGCCTCAATAAAAATGTAAACAATGATCGGCTAATTAGCGTCGAAATAAAAACCCTTTTATTTCAGATAATCCAATTATCCTCTCCCCTTTTCGACCCCGTCGTACAGTGCCAATGCGTTACGGTATTACGCGGAGGTATATCGACGCGGGAAATAATCGTGAGACCCCCCGAGAGGTGCAACTATTGCGCTATACCTGCGCGGAGGCATGAGACCTCTCGGCGCTTTACGTAACGTAAAAATGTTGTATACGCAACGGCGGGTCTGTAGTCACATTTTTCTTTCCGTCACCGAAAAACCAAAACTGGAGCAACGGTACCAAAAACCCCCCATAATTCTTATAATTCTTACGGCAAATATTGTTTTGTCCACCGAACTCTACAAGACCGACGGCACTGTTGGTTCGAACTTTATCGATATTTTTATTGCACGAATTTTACGTCCAAAACGGTATACCATCTTTTTTTCACCCTCCGCCCTCCCCGAGAACTCCGTAAAATATTTGGACGATTTTTCGCGAACCCAAAGTTTTAGGGATTTATTAGTTTGCGGGGCCCAATTTTTCCGGCAATTTGTAAAATACGATGCCGCTTTAAACCGGAGCACTTTTTTTTGTTCGCTTTAAAGCAAATGCTTTGTATTTTTATTTTTTTTCTCTGTCTTTTATTCGAAAGCGAGAAGGGAGACGGAAATATTGCGTTAAATGGCTCTCGAAGAATTTGACGCAATTGGGGATATTTAAAGTGGAGCGACGGCCTGACTGAGAACGATGATATATGATACTCAGAAAAATAAGGAGACATTTGGTGTAAAATATAGAAAAATGATTTTTCAGAAATTTTTCCCGATAAAAAATCAATTTGTTTTTTATTTTTATTTATTTCAAACTTTTTTCTTACAAATTCAAATGTACCCAATGATCAATTTAGTACGATATTTATTCATATTTCCAGACGATTTATTTTTTTCATAATTTTAACAAAGATACGAAAACATTGATTTTTTTATTTTTAGGATTCCTGTTGCTGTAAAAGTAACGTTAACTCCGCGTGCGCTTAATCCCCGTACCCCCGGGGTGGTTAATCCGCAAAAACGTTGACAAATATTTTCAACATTTTACAATCCCCGTAACCCTTTCTTGTTTCCGCACCTAAACGCTAAAGTCTCAAAGGAGACTTTAGCGTTGAAAGTTTCTTTGCCTTTTTTTTTTCATTGTTTTCACTAAATTTTAAATCCGCTTAGTTTCGGTACGCGAACTATTAGCCAAAAAAAAAAGGAAAAAAAAACGGAGAAGTAAGAAAATCGACGGTATTGAGGAGCGAAAGGGTTGAGGGATGAAAAAAAGGAAAGGATTGAAAAACTCTTTGACTCCGGAGAAAGGACGATGGTAGTTCGCGTCTAATAGAAATAAGCGAAAGGATATAGAAGAAAGGAAGCAAAAAAAAACACCCTTAACAATGCCGAATAAACTTTCTTGGCTCGTGTGAGGATTAGCAGGAAAAAAAAAGTTCACCCCTTTCGTTTCGCAGCAAAACGGTACTTTTAATATTGTACCCCGCAATTATAGTCATAATTTCGTAGGGATTATATTTTCATGGATTCTTTTAACTCTTTCGCTTTTCCCGGCCAACGCGCGACTTTACCGTTAACACGATGCAAAATCGGCTGTTGTTCCCGCGCGGAAAATTCAAACCAATTCCTTTTTTTTTATGGGTTATAAACCATTTCTGAAGAAACTAAAATGCCGCATGTATCGGAAATGCTGCATATATCGGAATAATTTAACGAATTCTACGCAAAAAAAAAATTATTTTAACAATTGCGAGATTATAAAAAATTCAACAAAAGATATCGCATTTCTTATATCTATATATACATAAAAGTCATCTTTTAAATTATTATCTTTAAAGGTATAACATTTATATTAATTTATATTATTTAAAGATTTTAAGATACAATGATATCAAAAATACATATAAAAAATATTGAAAAATATGACGGATTACAAAAATATTTTAAACAAAATTTCGATTAATAAATAAAAAAGAAATCAACGATTAACTCGAAGCTGTAATAATTCGGCGGTAATGAATATAGCAAACAGGAAGTTAAGAGGGATAAGAGAAGGCGTGTCGTTGGATGTTTTCACGCAATTAGTAATCCTGATTGTGACAATTTAGCCGGTTTTACGTGTTTTTATACGAAGAGACCGGTGAAAACGAGCGGATAAACTTGGGTGCTAATCCCGTATTCGTCGGGTCTCGAAGCAGCGGAGATCCAAAGCTTCGGCCTTCGCCTCTAATCCTAATGGAGCTGTGGAAAAGCTGCCCGCTACCATACGTACACGAGAGCTAAGACGGGGACTCCGACCATCGAAGTTGTTCCTTCGGATGTATTTACACGTCTAATCGCCGTCGTGCTGAGCTCTCATGATCCGTAGGCGGGTAAAACTGCCTGTCTAAACATATCAATCCGAATTTTTCAAGAAAACACAACCGATCCTCGTCTACGTATGGTATCCTTCTTACCAACGAAATTTTTTTTTTCTCAACTCTTTGAAGCAATGGACTGCGCGAAGTTTTGCTAAAATTTAGTTTACCTGTATTGCAATTTTTTACACCAAAAAGATCGTAGTACACCGGTAGATTTGGAATTTTTATTTTAGTTTATTAATTTAGTTTAACCCAAATTTTCAACAACTTTCCGCAATATTACGACAAATTTCGTCTTTTAGTTTTTTTTAATTTAATAAATATTCCGGACATTTAGAGGCAAACAATAATTTTGCAAATAAAAAAACAAATCGAAAATCGATACATCGTTCGACGTAAAAAAAGTCGAGAGATAATGGTATTCCAGCCGCGAGAAAATGTCAAGCATAATAAATTGTCGTTAAATACGGCAAAGGGTTTTTATTGGTTCGTTGGAAAGAATTTTTCATAATTTTACGATCGTCCTAACGACTCGAATGGCTTCGAATAAACAATTCGATTCGTCTGATTCTCGGTAAAGCAACGAAATTCCTGATAGTCGTATACTAAACTAAATTTTCACGTTACGCTCGCGTTTCCGTCTCAATAATGGGTGTAATATTTCGACAATAGTTTTCCCCGCTAACCCGTCGATCGCCCCAAATATTGGTTTCCATTGTTTTGACGAAAAGGGAGGTTCCGAAATCTCGAAGCGGCGGGCGCCGAAATTGACCATTTATATGCACCAAATTCCACCCTGAAATCCCACAGATTTTTCACGTCGTACGACGACAAATATTGACTTTATTATTAAATTAAGAACGACGATTTTTGTACGCTTCGGTGACAATAGAACAAAACCGGTCGATCGACACCCCGCAGCGTCTCAAACCTATCGACACCTTTTCAGTCGTTAATCGAGAAATTAATGTAGTTATCAATTTTTTTTATTGTTCTCCGCCTTTACATCGACTTCCATTCGAATTAATTCGTCCTATGAGTATCTATTTCAGCCTTAAATATTGAATATTCTCCATGAAATGCAAATTTCAAAAATGTCAATTAAATTCAAAAACGATCGTTTCATAAATTGCTAATATTTTCTCAGATTTCGAAGTTCAGTGCGTTAAATAATTGAGGAAACGAAATGTGTAAATTGTAATTCGGATATCAACTATAAAATTCTATTTGGGTTGAATTTTTGAAAAATAACAGTATACGTCGATTTTTCGGGTACATTGATATATATATATTTGAAGGATTAAATTTTTACGATTTGTACGGAGAATTAAATAAGTAATAATAACAATGATGAAATATCGAATGTATATAAGAAAAGCTTCTATGACTCGTGCGTCTCGTTAATTACGGTCAGGTAGACTACCGCACGAAAGGCGAGGATTTGAAGTCAAAAGAGAGACATACAAAAGGCAAATTGAGGGGTATATATGGTATTGACGATGAAATTTGGCCAATGGAACCGGTGGTCTAAAAGTCACTTAGGACACATATATAGGGAGAGAGCGGCTTCTCTCACCTATTTTCGATATATTTCCCGAGCTTTCGATATCTATCGGTCCGAAAGGCGAGTCTGTCGATCCACTGACCACATTATAAAGGGAGTCGTGCAATACTGCACCCCCTACCGTGACAAGTTCTATCCTAATCCTCTATCGCGAATATTTTGGAAAAATCAAAGAAATCAGATATAAATTCGCTATAACTGTAAATCAGTGAGAAAACCCAAGAGATTTCCCCATCGATTTCATTTTCACAATGTCCATAAAATTTTCATATACATCGTATTTTAGACTTTTGATTTTATACCGTATATTTCGTATTTTGTACTTTGTATTTTTTTTCTTCGCGTAATAACGATTTTTGTATAAAAATTCGAATGCAATACAAAATCGATTTTTGAAGTACCGAACGCTCGATCGCTACTCAATACTTGTAGTGTTTGATGCCCATCGACGTGAACAAAAAAATATATATATAAATACCTTTTTTTTTTATTGCCAACAGGTCACCAAAAAATCGTGATTATTATACGACCGGCTTTCCCTTCGAGGTCGCTGATTTTTTTATTATTTTTATCACGCCTCGTAAAGTCGAAACCGGAGAAAAAAAAGGTCCGAACTATAGCGAGAAAGAATCGGCATCAGCGCCACTATAAGAATGGGAAGTATAAAAAAAGCATAAAATACGAGAAAATAAACTCTCAGTGGAGTAATATTAATAATTGTTCGCCATCAGTGACAAAAGACGATTTTTCGAAGTCCGAAGAGTCGTCGATTGCCTCGATAAACGAAACGATTTTTAGGTGTTTCCATTTGTTACTTTCCCATTCGTATATAAAGTATATACAAGAGAATTTCTTTTTTATGTTCACGCGAAAAATTAATTTTTGTACATAATATTCGCTAATTTCATTTTTTTTTATGAGTTAAATTTGTATCATTGCGAAATGGGGAACGCGGATGAGTAGTTTAGCCTCTCCGACCGCTCGGAGTTGCGTCGGATAATTGGAGCGGCGCGCAGCGATGCAGGCGATGTGCGGTCGCAATCATGTAGCTGATTAAACGGCTTAATTAAGCGCCTAATTTAATCGCGCATCCGTGTCCAATGCTTCCCCCGGTATAGCGGGGTATCTCGTTGCAACCTCATCGGTTGTAACGCACCCGGCAACTATGCTTTACGCACCGGTTTTACGAGTTAATCAATACTATCCTCACAGCCACGTACAGGTATACGAATGATACGCAAACGTCCCATCACCGGCTTCCCCTTTACTCTCTATCAACGTCGGTTCTCCGTACTTTATCGCGATCCGCATAGATTGACTAAACTTTAACGATCGATTGTTCGTTTACATATTTCGTCAATACTCCCGATTATTGTGGAATTACACCCAGCTATATAAGTATACAGCTCTTTGATGGTATTTAACCGTTTTACGACTCAACGAGTGTTTTAGGATTAAAAAAAAATGTCGTGTTTATAGACATTTTTCTGGAGCCGACGGCATCGAGAAAAAAATCGTTTAATTGCACTCGGAAATTCGGAAGATATACGCGTAAAAATTAATTTATATTTTATTATGGATGGAACCAAAGGAGAACTTCTTTAAAATGTTCTCAAGACGTTTGGGAATTAATCGAGGAAAATAACGAAGGGAGTTTAGATGTATTCACAGTCATTCGTTGGCAATGATCGTTCGGTCGTTAATCCTGTTAAGTATGAAAGAAATAATGGGGTGAAGCGAGCGCGGTGCGCGCTTCTATTTTTCTTCCTCCCCTTTCCGTTCTTTTGCATATGGTCACCGAAATAATACAATGGTACGCGAACCATCGACCCGAAATCCTCGCTAATCCGATTAAGTAGAACAATGCGAAGACCCCCTTTGGCCCAAAGGGCACCGAAAAACCTCGCAAGTCGAACCCAATTTTATTGACTGTGGATCAACGCGATCGGCACCGTTATTACCCTCTGTTATTACCCGTTTCGTCGGCACGGAACCTCCGAATCTGAATTGTTATTTAAACAATATGCGAAGTACTTAAATGAAAATTGTAAATATTTACGTTGCTTTCTCCTCAATTTTTCTTTTACTCGCAAAGATTCTACTGTGAGAAAACCATTTTTACAAATGTTTTTATTCTTCGAAGAGGAAGTTTTGAGGGTAAAAAAACATCAACGAGAAAACAGTGTCGAAATTTCCAATTCTCAGGTTTTTTTTATTGTATCCTTAAAATTATAGAGACTAAAAATATAAGATCAATTAAAAAAAAACTTCGGGTTTTTAACTTACGAACATTTAATTGAAATTTAAATAAATATTTTATCAATATCAGCGACAAAAATATTTTGTATCATTTTTCATAAAATTAATGAAACGACATTGAGAAAAATATGCAGTGTGAAAAAAAAATATCTTCACTCCAAAATTTTTTGAATTTTGTGTTTGAAATAAATTGTTATCAGAGATCTCGAAGCGGAAAAAATAAATCGAAAAAGAAAACAAATTTTACACGTGTGGGATGTTTCAATTAGCGTTTGGAGTCCACGTTCTCACGAAAATTCTTTCATCTTCGCCGCGTTCTCCAGCGGCTTCCGAAACTCCTCAGCCATCATATCGTCTCTTTTTTCGCTCGATACTTGAAATCCGATTTTTTTTTTTTTTCGTCCTCGAAACTGGTTTTACCCCCGTGCGGTGGAGAATAATTCAACGGGTGGTACCAGGTGCCGAAGTTTCAATCCATAAAAGAAAGAAATTCGATCTCATGATTCTCTGATATCGTAAATTCTCCGTCTAACGCTGTACTTCGAAATCTCGAGTGTCCACTGTGAAACGGCGCCGTTCACCGTGTGTTTCACTCGATGTTCTTTCTGCCCTACTGATTTTTTTATATCTAACCAGCGGCGAGAGATAAGTTCGACGACGAAAGAAGAACATCGGTCGCCGAGAGGGAAAGAGAAAAATCGGAGGGGGAGCGTGTGAGAATTATATTTGTGGGTTGATAAGACACGAAAAAAGGGGGCGAATTCGTTCATTGGTCTCAAGTGAATCCATATGAGTTAAAAAAAAATTAAGTCTGTCCGATCTTCACGGGATGCACAACTGTATACGATGATTTTATGTAAGTGACGAGAGTTAATTCTGATGACATCTGCAACTACGGATATTTATCGCTCTATTCGTTTACAGAGCAATTCTAGCGACTTTTTACAAGTTACCTCAGCGGGGGATTGAAATTGAAATGTGGAGGAGAGCGGCGAAATATCTCGTTGAAGTCGTAAAAATGGAGGACGATCGTTGGCCGAAAAAATGCCTCAAAGAAGAGATAAGGGGGATCCTAAACCGGAACCCTTCGAAATGGGGGAAAGAAATGCAAAACGCTATGATTTCCGTGGGGGAAGGAAGAATTTTGAACGCAATTGCGGGTGGTAACACACAACTCTTGTTGCAAATTTTAGAGCGAGGAATTCGCGTCAAAATGGACCAAGAGTTGCAACTCGACTGGGTTAAAGCTGACAAATCACGTTACTGCGCGGAATATAAAGATAGGAAGAATGGTGTTGAGATGGAAGCATATTGGGAAAATGGTGAGATAAGGGCAGACCACAAAGAAATGTGGGCAAGACTGCGGTGCGGCAATGTCGGTAGAAGTTCAAGTAAAGGTTTTCGTGATTCTAGTTGTAGTTTTTGTAAAAAAGAGGAGGAAGACTTGGTACATATCTTTCAATGTAAAATAGCAAGAGAAAGGATGAATGAGGAGTTGGTTGCTGGTGTGGATGAATGGTTAGGGAGTACTGAAGACTATAAAATAAAGCAGAAAATAAACACGAGTCTAAAGTCTAATCCTATTGCAACTATATGTGAGTATATTAAAGAGTTCGAGCGACTTGAACGGAAAGATATGGAGCGAAAGAAAAACGATAGGGTATGAGTACAAAGTAAAAATAGGATGTAGTGTACGGTTAATCCAGACTGAAATGTAAAAATATGGTATATGTAAAGAAATGTAAAGACCCGAGAGGGTGTACAAGCAATAAAACTACTACTACTACTACAAGTTACCTTTTTTTGTATAGAATTCGATTATTTATATAAATGTATCTATGAACATTTTTCGTAAGTGTGATGGTTTTCGAGAAAAACACCGAAATATAGTTTCTCTGGGACAATCTCTCGAACCGTTTTCTCGCTGTAACTCCTCTACGCGACCTCTGACGCTATAGACTCGTGGGACTTCGATGAGAGATCATAAAATTTATAAAAAAAAATGATTTTTTCGAAATTTTCGTAAAGCTATTAGTTTTGGAGATATGATCGATCAAAGCAACTCAATGGATTTACTTTCATACAAAATTGGAGAAATGAACATTAAAAAATTGAAGCATTCGTCGCTAACAACGCAATAGTGGCGATTATTTTTTACTGAGCGCCGCAACTGTTCATTTTTTTTTCGTCTAATCCACTTTTCGTTACAGAGATGCGGAAGCGACGAAAAAAAATCCCAGTAGCGAGTACTCGAGAATCCACTCTGCGTCCCCCGGAAGTGTTTTCCAGGGTTCTCAAAGGAGAATATCCCACCGGCTGAGGGAGGTTGATGGGCTTTTTTAAAAGAGAAAAAGAGAATATGTAAAGGAAGCCACCCGACAGCTTCAAACTTCTATTCGACAGTGAGACTGTATAGTCGCATCGTAGAATGGGCGTTAAATAAGAGTCCACAAAGTGCCTGAGATTAGAATGAAATTAGCCGCAGCACTTAAGAGGTACGTGAAACTAAGAAGACGGACTCTCACATCCCGCGGGATTTGGCTTCTATTTCCGGAGTTATTAAAAAAAAAAAGTAGAAAATGAACAAAGAATTGTCTGACTAAAGAAGTATACGCAACAACGAACCTATTGAGCGATTTATAGAATCAAAAAAAAATTAATAATTTAATAATCAAACTAATAATTACTAACAATTATTAATTTTTAGAAATTCCAAAAATCGATGAAATAACATTTTATTTTTAATTAATCATTTTTATCTTCGCAATGATAAAAATATTAATAAACAAAACAATTTAATCAATACATTTACATCATATAATACATGTTTATCATTACAATGATGAAAAAAATTAATTAAAAATAAGTAAAATATGAAACGTACTTTTAATTTTTTTCATGTCAGAATTAGTCAATAGTTTTGTTAGTGCGGAGATTTTTTGGTAAGACGATTTCATTAAAAAAAAAAATTTCCAGGACAATTATTGTTGGGAGTTTTTAACTTTATGTTTTATTCCGGTTACACGATTGAATGAGGAAAAACATCGTTCAAAATAGCTCTCGGCTCGTCGGTAGCGACCGAAAAATGATGTAGGAAGGCCATAGCTGCGGCCAAGAAATTTCGGGCCCAAAGAGAGGGCCACGAGAAACGATTTTGTCGCGGCTCGCCATCGTAGCCTTCTCTCCGTTCCCCCGAAAATCCATGACTTCTCTCGCAGGTCTTCTCGCGGCTTTACAGTTACGGAAGTGCAATATATTCATAAAGCCATTAGAGCCTTTTTTCTCCTCCTCTTTCTCGTTCGGCTTCTCTCACTCTCTATCTTCCGTCTCGAGCAACGCGAATGTCTCAGTACCGAAAAATATGCCTCTTCCTTTCTCAACCGTATTATGTATATCTTTGTCCCTCTTTATGTCCCCTTCGGGTTTATATCGCTTCGTTAAACTGTTGAGTGCGTCCCGAGGAGTGACAATTGAAGCGCAAACAACATCAGCGAAGTAAAATTTTGGGCAATTCGTAATGTCCCTCGTATAACCGTAACAATATTGCGCGTACACTTTCGCGTCGGTTTGGATAGACAAAATTTTTATTATACCGAAATATTTTGTGGGGGTGGAAGAGAGGGGGATGGATATAGTTCGAGCCTTCGAAAAATTTTGCTCTCCCTTTCGTAGCGCATGAATTTAATACGCAACCGGAGCGGCTTTTGGTCCCCTTTGGTCCCTGAGTTTCCTTAACCCACCGTATCCGGTTAACTCCTCGTTGAAGCTTCGGTGATATATACACTTTGTAGGTATAACTCGTCCCTCACGGCTCGTATTTTCGTTAACGCAAAACTACCCCTTCTCCCCCTCGTTTCGGACCTTAAGGCACTAATTTTATTATTACCACCGACCCGACTGCGGGTCCGATGCGACGATATTGCGCATAGAACGTCGATACAGTTAGACGTAACTTCGTAAAGGCCGGCGAAGGAGACGCAGAATTTGTCTCGGAACGAGTTGATTTCTTAACCGTTCGGACGCAAACCTATCCTTCTCGGGGGAAACATTGACGGGACTTGTGATCTTGGATCGTTATAAATTGCGATTTCCGAACCATTGCCGCTATAAATAAAGCGAATTATTCGAAGGTTGAAGGAATTGTTAGTGCGTTATGAATTATGATAATTAGAGACCTTTTCTGTTTCACGGAGCGTTTGCAATGGGGTTATTTGTTGGAAGACGTTTTTGTCGATAGACGCTTTCGCGAAGACTGGTTTACTACAAAATAATTCCTGTGATAATTTTTTTACCGTATGCACAACTATATATAATGATTTTATGTGAGCGACAAGAGTTATCATGGAGATATCACGGAGATCCGTAGCTACGGATATTTAACTCTTTATTCGGTTTCAGAGAAATTGTAGACGTTTTTCACACAATACCTTTTTTGTAGAGAATCGGATCACCTAAAAAAATTATCCTATGAATTTTATTCGTAAGTGTGATAATTTTCGAGAAAAATACCGATTTGAATGGAAACGATTTGTTGTCACTCTGGAAAAGTTTCTCACGAAGTTTCCTCTCTCATAACTCCTCTACGCAGCCTTTGACGCTATAGACTCATAGGACTTTAATAATAGGGCATAAGATTTTCAACAAAAAAGTTCTTATTCAAAATTTTCACACAACTAGTAGTTTATAAGATACGATCGATCAAAGCAAAAATCGATAGATTTCCTTTTCTGCAAAGGTAAAAAAATGAATGTTTTAAAAATGAAAAAAAAAAAATCGTCGCTAATATTTAGTCCCTTAAAATTTCCCGATCAATCGCTATCCATCGATTCACTCGCGTACCCCAAAAAATTGACGCGAGTTACATCGGTGAGGCAAATCGGGGGACCCGAGAGTGCGAAGGTTGTAAATTCCGTGAATTTAATATCTCTAATTTCGCGCGATGATCCCCTAATTTAATCAACGACGAAGAGAGACGCAGAGTCGCGAAGCTCCGCACGGCCGCCTCTTACCAAGTGGGATGAGTTAATCTCATCCGATTTTCCTAACTCGATTATAAACTTTGGATACGAGGAGAGGTATGAAGGGAGGGTGAGGGATATTATTAAGGTCCTCTCCATAGCCTGCGCCCCCCATTCCTCTTCCTCCGATCCTCTTGGATCTTCTAATCGACTTTCATGAAGCGATAGTTCTCGCATGAAAATTTTCGCAACGACGAAATGCGCGCCGTATTAACTTTTGTTCGATGAATCGCCAGATAAAAAAAAAACGGTATAAGTTCAATAATCGATCGACAAAAAGTGACTTAACCACAAATATGTTGAAATGAATGCCTAAAGTTACAGCTGTCGGCCTGTTACGCGTAGACACACACAAGGAGACCACTTCTCATAACCAGCGTCGTCAAAGCTTTCGCGAGGCTTGTCGGCACATCGTAAAGCTTTCACACGCCGACTACTATTTATCCGGTAACCGATCTTCTCGAGAGCCTCTCCTTGCTGTTCTTCTACGCGCGCATAATAACGCGAGTCAAAAAATGTTCACTCGGCTCAAGTGCACCAGATGCACCACTCATCGGATCGTTTTACCATTTTTGTAGATTTATTTTCATTTTTTTGTATTTGTAATTGAAGCGACTGTACTGTCTTCACGGGAAAAATCATCGATTTGTTTTTTCGTTCGTAACTCCTTAATGCTGCATCCAAAGATTTCAGGACAAAGGACTTTATTTGTAGAGTATAAAATTTGCTACAAGAAAGGTATTGAACAAAATTTCCCTAAAGTTCGAAGATTTAGAATTATTATCCATTCAAGTACCACAATCGATATTCTTCGGAAAAACTAGAATTTTCTAAATATTCTTAATCATCGTTTTGTTTTTTCGTTCGTAACTCCTTAATGCAGCATCCGACGATGTAAGATCATACGACTTTATTTGTAGAGAATCAAATTTTCAACAAAAAAGGTATCCATCGTAATTTCACCAGAATCTCAACACTTCGAATTATGATCAATGAACGATCGACATTTTTCCGAAAAACTTCATTCAATTTAATATCTATAATTGTAATAATTAAAAAATAATATTTTTATTACTCGCTATTAATTATTGCAGTTATCAGAGATTAATTCGGATTCTATATTTTTTTTTGTATGCTTTGTTTCTCATCAACGAAGCGTGAATGGCGGTAGCGGGCATCGCAGGGGATGAAAGGGGTACGAACGGGTTGAAAAGCTTCCCAACCTCCGGTGCAAGAGAGGATCGTTATAGCAACTCGACGTAATATAAGGTGGAAGAGGTGGAAAATTACATTTTTTAATTACAGCCCTCGCGCTCCTTGCCGGAGAGTTCATAATTGGTGCTCACTACGCGGGGGATGAAACTTATTAGTCGGGGAACAAGGCGTTACCGCGGCTTCGACCTCTATTCCTCCTCCTCTTTCTCCTCCACCACCTCTGTTTCCCAACCCTACCCTCCCATCCCTTTTCTCATAATACCGCTTGCGAAACTCGTCTGATACCCCCGACGTATACCGCCTCACGGAAGGATATTACGCGCGAGAAGCACAGGGACGCACACCGAAGATTTTCCTTGCGATGTTAAGTTGAAATAATTTGAAGAAAAAGAGAGGAATTCTTGCGCAACTTTTGAAAATAAAATTTGCAGCCGTATTTCTAAAAATTCGATTTTTTAAAATTAATCTAAAGGCCCCTTAAGAGACTTTTTAAAATTTTTTGTGACGAAAAAGTCGCGAAATAGTCTAAAATTTGAAATGCAGCCCTGGCGCTAATCTCGAGTTAGATGGCAACATTTTCTCGTATACGCGGAATATACGAGGCAAGATAAACTTCTGTACCTACGCTGGCTACTGAGCTCTACGTATTTTCGTTATGTAGGGATACTCACACCGAATAAACGTGTTTGCGTGCGTATGTAATTGTGATAAACAAAGTAAATTCCTGATCGAGATTTTCACTCGATAAGGTCGAAATTACCTATTTCGCCAAATGAACAAAAATTCTCGACTGTAAAATCACTCCGCTAAAAACATCATACACTTGATATTGTGGTACTGAATTTTTTTTCTTTATACATTTGATGTAACTTGCAGTCGTGATGAAAAATCAATGTGTTTTTATAGTAAATTATTAAATTTTAATTACTTTTAGATGAAAATTATTTTAAAATTTTGAATTTGCGTAATTTTATACTAAAATTATTAAAATTAAAGTATTATTTTTGCCGATTTGATCTGAAAAAAAAAAATTCTGAACAATATTTTTCTACGTCCCGACGAAATAGAGAAAAAATCGTGTTATTCGTTCGAAGAATTCTGGAAAACAGCATTTCCGGTGTACATCGTGACGTGTAGATTCCACCATTGCGCAAGGTAAATAAATACATGAAACGCGGAAAGCCTTCGGTGCTCTCCGGGTACATAAGCCGTAGCGGTGAAAGCACGAGGTAAATAATACACGAGCACATGGATACAGGTTGGAAACTACATAACAGCGCGAGGGGGTTGCGGGGAGGTTGAGTTTGCTACGAGGATGGCGTGCAGCTTGGATGAGATACCCCCGACGGGACGGTACTACTACTCGCTTCTTCGTCTCCCCCCAACGTTTTGCGCAGAGGGCGGTTGGGCAAAGGTGTTAAGGGTAGTGGTAGTAGTGGAGTGGGTGCGGCGGGTAAGCAATAAGGCGTTGGGCACCGCGCTGTTACGACCCCTGATCTCTCGTCTGCTATATTCTACCTACGAGCTTTTCTCCATCCCCTTACCTTTTCCACTACGCTATAACCTCTGTTATAACATCCTTTCATACTTCTACTTCGCACAGGTATAACCGACCACCCACCCACCCTTTCCATCCCTCTGCATCTCTACGAGAACGGAAAACTTCGCTTATTATATCGTTACGCAATTTGATTCTTAAAAAAAATAAATGAACGAGTCGCAGAGAACGGCTCCAACATTAATTTTTTCTTTTTTTTAAATATTCAATGAAAATTTATTAGGAACGAAGAAATTTCGTTCCGAACAAATCATTCTTTTGGCTGTACAAAAATAAATTGAATAATATTTGTTCATTTAAATATTTTCGAATAATACGGATTCAACGATTTTTACTTCATAGGAAAAAACATCGATCTGTTTTCTCGTTCGTAACTCTTTAATACAGCGTCCGATGATTTCAGGACACAGGACCTTATTTTTAGAGCATCAAATTTTCTGCAAAAAAGGTCTAATACATAATTTTCTCAAAGTCTAACAAATTCGAATTACTATGCATTGAGGTAATGCGATCCAAATTCTTCAGAAGAACTCGATTTTTAGGCATTGATTTAATCATCGATCTGTTTTCTCGTTTCTTACTCGTTAATGCATCATCCGACAGTTTAAGGACACATAACATTATTTTTAGAGCATCAAATTTGCTACAAAAAAGGTCTCATGCATAAATTTCTTAGAGTCCACATAATTCTTTTGAGTGGCAATTTTGCTTCGAGACTCCGTAGTCTGGAGGATCGATTTTACTTTATGTATGTTAAAAACTTGTGTTCCCCGCGAAGATAAATGATTTTGAAAAAAAAAATCGCCATAATTCAGTTGGACTGGACCTTAGTTTATCGTTTCACATGATAGGCGCATAGTTATTTTTTTTTGTAGATAACGAAATTACGATCCTTCTTACAAAAATCGTGAAAAAAATCGACGCTAGAGACGAAAATTGTTCTTTCGAATGTTACAAAACGCTTATCCATCTCTATCTATAATGTTCATGCAACTTTTATCTCCAATCGCAGCACGAGACACGGTGAGACACACAATGGTTCTTTTTCTCTCGAATTTTCTTCGCTACGGCAGCCATAGACGCTTTTCCCCGTCTCATACCCCCGTAACGAGATTTCATCCCCCTCAGTTCTTCGGGTCGCTGACGACGACGAAGATTGGGTCAATACTACGGTAGCCTCGCGCAGTAGTGGCTGTGCGGGGGTGGCAAAGGGGTGAGAAGGGTCGGTAGGGTAGGTGTATCAGTGCTCCGTCGCCCAGAGCCCCCGGCGTTCAGCGACTCCGGGAACGGGATCGGGGGAGGAGGGAGAATTTCAACTCTGTATCAGCAAAAGCGTCGCCAGGGCGTTGCCGATTGGCGGGGGTGGTAACCACCCCTTGGAAACTCCGTAGTGGGAGAATTTCTCTGTGCTGAGGTATAGTCACAGTGATCTTCGTATTTCTATACCCCAAAAATATATACCCTCACCACCCTGTACGCTAGTTATTTTCTTTATTAAACAATTTTCATTTTTTTTCCAATTTCTATAAATATACAATTAGCGAAATACAATCGAATTTTTTTTTTAGCCTCGTTGCTTGAAAAAAAAAGAGTACGAAAACTCAATCGTGTATTCTACTTGATACCGAAGGGGAAAGAAAGAGGAAGAGGAATAAAACAGCTTGAATTCGAAATGGGGATGCGAGGGGGTGGAGACAGGGTGTTATACCCGACGGTGCAGTTCCGTATCCCCGACGAGTCTCGAAGTGAGAGAACCCGAGCTTTCCAGTGAGAAAATATAGGTATACAGTTTATACAAAACAGAGGTTTATCCAGTTCTGGGCGAGGAGAATTTTTCGACGCTGCCGGCCCGTGGATAGCCACCCCGGCGACCTGAAGCCTCCACAGCTCTGATTTCGCTTTATGGCAGTCGTTTCCTCGAATTAGGAGGGATGAACCGACACAACCCGGAGGGATGAAAAAGTATTCGCAAATCAGTCCGCACGAAGGGTCGCGCGGGCGGAGCAAAAGAAAGTAAAAAAAAAAGAAAAAAAAGGGAAACAAAATAAAAAGAAGCGTAAAAAAAGTCTCGTATCTTCTTTATATTTTATTCTCATTACTTATTTGTTGAGTTACGCGCTACCCGCGATCGTCGTTATTGAGTTAATTCCGAGTCCTTTTTTTTACTGATTACGGCGGGAATTCGGCAATTTCGGTCCAAAAAGCGACTGTTATTTTTTCATATCGCTAAATACAATTCTACTATTAATTCCATGCGATCGCTGGCGGGTAACAACATCGGCAACGTTTGAAAAAATTCCATTATTTTTAATACTTTTATCAATCAAAAAAATAACTCTTCTAAAATCTTCAATATTTGGACCCGGTATTTTTTATTTTTTACATAATCAGAAGATTATCCATAAAAAAATATCGCATGGGATTAGTGGCAGCATTTTTTTTCTATAAAAAAAAAATTTTGTCTGCAATCGCACGATTTTGACTTAAAAAAAGGAAAAAAAATGTCCGCGTCTAATTTTGTTTGCCACATTTTTTCGATTCATTTTTCAATCCATCGAAACGACACAAAAGGTACGCAATTTTAGTCTTTCCTTTTTATATATAATTTTTTCGTTTATAGGGGAACCGGAGTAATGATTCGGCGAATGTAAGTGGAGAGCGGATCGTTGAACGATTAATCATCTTCGCTTCTCCGCCACTGTCGACGACGGGTTCTCTCTCTCGAGGACTCGAGCCAAAACACATCAGGAGAGGCATAAGGCACAACTGCATTATTGATATAAATATCCAGAGTTTATTATTTATTTTTTTGATCATCGTCACCCGGGGTGCATCGAGGCAGCGACGAAGGGTGAAATTGTCTCCCATCCCTTCGCTTCCCCTCGTTGTTGTTGGTGTACACTTGTCGAACGAGTTAATCCCGACCCGCTGTCGGTCACCGTAGCGAGTAGTCAACGATATATTAGCACCAGTCAAAGGGGTGAAAAAAACACCGGCAAAGGGTTGTGATAAAATTAATCGACCGTAAAAAATCTCGTAAGCCGCGTAATTATTATTCTACTTTCATATGGTTTTTTTTTTGTTTTTTTTTGTCAATGCATATCGATGGATATCGAACGCAAAATCGCGAAACCAAAAGTATTGACATTGATATCGATGAATTTTTGTCGATAATACGAAAGGGATGATAAACGTGAATCAGGTGAAAAGGAGCGAACTAAACGAGTAAAGGGCAGCGAAGAGTTGTGAAATTTCGTTTCAACGATTCGAGACACGAGAACGGAGCCATTTCGCGTTGAGCAGATATTCGCCGCGGCTTCGAAGCTCGTATCTTGAATATTTAAAATATGATTTGTCCGTCGGTGAGCGAAGCCTCCCCCGCTACGTCTATATACATAGCCGCGCGTTTATATGCAGCACAGTCGACGAACAATAAAAAAAAAAATTCGGAACCGTTGAATCTGAGACTGTCGAAATATCGTCAATTCCATACATCGTAAAAAAAAACAAAATGTAATGGAAGTTTTATTCATAAATCGTGTACATTTAAAATAGTTATAAAAAAAATTCCGTACTGCTTTACAGTTAAATTTGAAGGGAATTATTGAATTTTAAAGTCCTTTTATATTAAATTATTTTGAAAAATAATAATAATCATAATTGTTATTATTAAAATTAAAGCAACCCTACGATTTTTAAAATACCGTATATTAATTTTTCATCACTATGGTACACTAAATTTAATGTACCATTTTATGCATTAAAACTTCGAGTACTAATACAATAAATTTCCACCAAATTTTATTCTTTCGAATTTCTCTACTGACGTCGAAAAAATCTACGAAACAAGTACGATAAACAATCAATCAAAAAATCAAATCCGACGATCCCGCCCTTCGAATTTCTCGCCCAAAAAAAAAAAAAGAAAAAAACTTCGGCCAATTTTCGAATGACTCGATGTAATCCTGAGGCAAGATGTCCGGGATTATCGTATTGAAATTTCTTCGTTCAGATGCGACATCGTTTTTTTCTGTATCTTTTTTTTCGCCCCACTGGTGTTCGGCTTGAATTTTTCGTAACGCGAGCGTAACGCATACGTACGCGTACGGCATATGTCGGGATGGGAGTGGGAGGGGGCTGTTTTCCCGGGGATCGCACGAAGGGAGTCGACGGAATCACAAGGGGGACGAGAGAATGGGCTGCAAAGTGGCGCAACACGAAGCGAGAATGATACGCACGAGGATCGTTTTGTCATCGGGATTTGATGAGCCTCCGAGCTCCCTATGGGAATACGGATGTACATAAATACGGACCAACACGGCCACCACCCCGTTCCATCCCCCTTCGAAAATCTGCGGAAGGGTTCGGCGCAACTTAAGTGTAAACACACAAAAGCACGCGGGAACGACCCCGTGTTCGTCAATGGATTTACCGGATCGTTTACACTTGTTTAATTCGTGATAATCCCGTTTGACTTGAAGCTATTAAATCTGTAGGTGTTTTTCGAGACGAGGGGATGGAAAAAGGGACATTCGTTGGGTTCCGTCATTTATTTTTAGTTACACATTCTCCCGAAAATATTTTATTATTAAGAAATATCAAATAAATTATATTTAAAAGTAAAATTATTATCATTATTCGCAATAATAATGATAATGTGATTATTCAATATTAAATGTTGTTAAATATTTAATGAGTAAATCGAACGCAAAATTTCGTTGAAACAGTTGAAATGCGATCAGACTATTTGGTCGGTGAAAATTAAGACTGAAAAGTATGGAATTCATTTTTAAAAGTTACTCTTCCGACGGTCCCATCTTTTTTTTTATTCATTGTTGATAATTTTTTTTCTAAGATTCTCCATACGTTATTACCTCCTATAGTTTTTAAATAAAAAAAAAATTAAACATTTGACTCGGATGATACGAAAAAACATAAAACCCGCACGATACAGCGAAAAAAGAAAGTAATGGTCAGACAATCGCGTCATTTGACGTACTGTTATAAATTACGGTAAATCTGCGCTTCAATCGACTGGCGGCAAACGCCGAAAACAAACCTCGACGACTGATTGAAATTGCCCAATGGAATCGAAGTGTCGCATAACCTCGAATTTCGTCTCAAAACTCCGCACGAGATTTTCTAGCTAATAGCTGAACGGAAAAAAAAATTTCCGATCCGATTGTTCGAACAAAATAAACAATAAAAAATGGGGAGTATCGTCTCAATCGTCAAAGGCATTTATTACGATCCCTTCAAGTGGTGAGTGTTATACAGTCACCTTTTTCTTCGTAACGAAAAATCAATATAACATTTAACCTATATACATCGAAAATTACGATCATACGATATAATTCTAGATTTATTTTTTTTCTCATTTAAAAAAATCGAAAATAAAATACATGTAATATATTTTAGGTCTCTTGTGAAAAGCGCAGGTATTTTTGCGCTCGGCGTCACAATAGCTCTGGAACTTCGAGGAGTCGATTTAACAGCTCCGGTAACTCCATGAGCTCCGGCAAAGAAATATTATTTTTTGAATAAAACTTCATAGGAATTTCCAAAGAACGATGAGGACGAATGGGATGAAACGTTCTGCCACTCAATCATTTTTGCGTTTTCTCTTGTACAATATTTTTTATTAAAGTTTTTCCTTTATGTCGAATATTATTGCCTCTTTTTTTCACTTTTTAGTATTTAGAAAACAACTAATGTTCATCATTATTATAAATTATTAAAAAATTAAAAAAATGTATCAACTTAACCTATTCTTTGGTTGCCGGATTGTCGAATTATCTTTCGTCTCGCTGCGTCATTTTATCAGAAATTTTGTATTACTGTTTCTATTTCTAATGTCAATGTCGGATGGAGCAATTAACTTGCGACAAAAGCAATTGAGTAGCCATTGTTGAATTTTTTATTTATCAACGAAAATAATTCGAAGTTTTAACGATTTCCGGCAAAAATACGATTTTTGTTTTTTTATGCAATATAACGAACCACCAATTCTATGCATTTGTTCCTAATTATCTTTTGAGTGTGTAAAAAAAACTCTCAAGCTGGAATATAAAACAGTTACTGGAATTTCCGTTATATAGTCTATTTTTCTATAGTCGACAAAGAAGATTTTTCTCACACCCTGGACATCATTACGAACAAATAATCTCTTGGGAATCGTGGGATTAAGTAATGGCGCGATATTTTTTTCCATGTAAACAATATACAAGCCGCGTTGTTGTCCGAAATCGCGGAACCCTTAACTGAAACCTCAAGATATTTGTCAGACGAATAAGATTCACCAGTTATTCATATGTCAGATATTTTATCGATCGATTTAGACTGATAGTTTTTGTAGGAAAAAATGTCTCGATCTCACCGCGTCAAGGTCATCCTTCGTCGAGAACTCTCGGTGAACAAAACACCTATACTCTTTATTATATGCAAACCCTAACTTATCCAAGCAAAAAAGGTTATCATTGTTATAACAAATATGCTAATCTACATGACGCGAATCAATTATCACTCAATTATTGAATAAACTTCGGCGAACAGTTTAACGATTAACTTTGTCACACTTCGTCGAGAACACGTCAAAAATAAGCAATAATCAAATTCGAAAAACAATACCGAAGCCAACCAATCGCGAAGCTGGCCTCCTCTGGCGTCCAATCAGAGACCTTCCTGTGTTCAGTCGCAATGAAAAATAAATGCGTGCATAACACATTACGCGCGCATTCTCGTCGGAATGGCTTATTAAACTAATGCGATAACATTGCATAGAGAGAATAACAAGCTCGTGATTATTACGGATACAAGTGTTTTCGTACATTCAGTCATAACAACTGATATACATTATCCAGCTGCAAAAATTCGTCGCAGAAATATTCGGTTTTTGTGCGACGTCAATGTGAGCCCCGCCCCCTCCTCCCGCTCTCCATGCACTCCGCACAACGACGAAAGTAAAGTGTAGCAACGAAACATTCCCCCGAAAGACTGAACAAGTGCACAACTGATGCGGTTGAATTTTTTTTTACGTGTGCAATAAGTGTCACGAGTTTAACGAAAAATTTAAAAAATGGGTAATCAATAAGATTGTCTATAAAGATTAAAAAATAAAACGATTCCGAAAATTTGTCGCTATGAGGGAAAACATCGAAACCAACGGCGAGACTAACGGCAAGACCAACGGCGAGATTAACGGCGAGACCAACGGCGAAATCAACGACAGTTCCGAATTGTCCGGTGAGTATCGCAATTAGTATAATTATTTTTTTTTTCGCTATAACAATTTACAATAAGCAATTGAAAAGCGATTGCTAATATCACAGCTGTGGTCGCTGCTCTTCTCGACACATTGGACGATCGCAATGATCAGGTCAGAGAAGCTGTCGTTGACTCTCTGCGGAAGATTTCTGCTCACAGTCCCGAAGTCGTTGTACACGCTGCCGTCTACTATTGGGAACTTCACCGCAAAGTGTGTAGAAAAAAAAAATGAATATAATTTTCTACGTCGCAATTTTGACTTTTTTTTTAAATTAGATGTCTGCGTCGCATGTAGCGGCGGTTCTCCAAGTAATGATGGAAACCTGTAGGGACGAACCAGTGACATTGGCTGACGATTTGGCGGCTTCGGTCGCCGAATTGGCAGTCAATGAACTCGCGAACAACAAAACTGAGAAAGAAGCATCGGAATTACTAGTCGCTCTGAGCAGATCTCACTGTACGCAAGCAATGGGTTGTATATTATGCAGGTAAAAAATAATAATACGCTAGAAATGTTTTTTTTTTGGAAAAAAAAATGAAAATAATAATTGGAAAAATTGACATCAAAATAAAAAAAAAACCCAACTGGTTGTTTTGTAGATAAACGTAATTACTCAATCGTAATAATTACAAAAAAAAACATTTTCCGTGGAATTTTTTTTTTAAATTAACATAATAATTGAAAAAGTTGACATCAAAATTTAAAAATCTCAAACGGTTGTTTTCTAGATAAACATAATTAATCAATCGTAATGATAAAGAAAACAAAACATCAAAAAATATTCTCGGGATTTTTTTTTTTTATGAAAAGTTTGTTGAAAAAAAATGATTAATATTCAACTCGTGACCCGGTTGTCGGCAGATTCGAGAATGGAGTGCCGCCGATTTGCTCTGTTATTAGAGCGATGGGAATGGTCGCATCTTGTAATCCGTTTGGTATGGTGCCTTTTATAAAACTTACGCTGAGTGTTATGCTCCCTATGCTGGGACACGTCCACGATGACGCGCAGAGACAGTCTTTTTGTTTCAGTGAGTATAAACGAATTAATTTCGGTTTTTTATTTAAATCCTTTGACTTGCTGCTTAACGATATTTTATTACAATAAAAATAAAAATATTGCGAGTAAAAGTGTCAAATCGTCAGCCCGATGATTTTTATACAATAATAAAAAATAATCGATGTCGAATTCTGAGCAAATTCGATAATCGTCGATTTTTTTCGGGATTTTTTTAGAATTTCCGTAAAATTTTCAAAAAATTTTGAAACGATTGCAATTTTATTTAAATTTTGTTTCTTAACTCCAAAAGCTCTTGGAAAATTCGCTGAGGCTATTAACGACTACGTGATGAATCTCGATGAAGCGCCCGATCCCGGTATCAGCAAAGGCGCTTTTGCCGAAGAAATGTCGACGGTTTTCGAAATATTGACTTACAGTTGGCTAAAAACTGGACGACATGACGTTAAACTCGCAGAAAGTATACTTACAGCATTAGCGCCGATACTTCCACTTTTGCCGGCGGAGGAGAAATCACACGAAAAATCGGGATACCGAGTATCAAAATTAACGCCGACTCTTCTCAATCTCTGCAAATGGCCCAACGTTCGTTTGTCCGCTACGAGGTAAAGTTATTTCATATAAAAAAAAAATAAAAAAGAATGAACACAATTTTTATGTATTTTTTTTACAGAGTTTTAGCGATGCTTCTGAATTGCACTCACGAGAATGACAAAGAATATCTCAGGCCATTTCTCGAGCAGATGCATCAAACTTTATTCGACCTCATCAGCGTAACGCCCTTCGAAGCTTATCGCGACGAACTTCTTACACATTACGAGGTTTTGCAGTGTTCGCGTGCCATCGTTGTCCTGTATCCCGAAGAAGGACTCGACAGGATTTTGCAACAATTAAAATCGCCAACGAGTACACAGAGAGCTCGCGCTTTGGTAGTTTTGAAACATCTGATAAACACTCTGCCGACCGAAGTGCGTAATACATCGATATGTCGATAAATCGATCGATCCTTTAGATTTATCATTGATTTATCGAATGATTTTTTTTTACAGGACGACGGTACGTTGCAAAGAATTGCACTGAGTCTTCAAAATTCATTGGGGGACGGAAGCGCGAGACAAATGGTCGGTGCTATCGTCGCCCTCGCGGCTCATCCCACTCTGCCGCTTCTTCCGTCTCAGCGCGCGGCTTTTATACGTTTTATGGTACTTCGTTGCGGTTTCGCGAACGACGAACCGCAAGCATACGAGGAGGCGCTCTATCTTCTTGCGACGACGGTGGATGGCGCCGAAACTTGGCTCTGGCCGTCGCTGATACGAGCGCTTCTCGATCCCGCGTACGCAGCTTCGGTAATTGATTAACAACATTTTTTTTTCTTTCGCTTACTATAAGAGAAAATAATGGAATGTTCTTTTATCATTCATATCGTTTTTTCTTCTTTTTTTTTTGCTAATTTATCCGAAAGGCAATTCCAGTTTTGAGAGCTCTTTCGGCACTGGCGGTGAAAATCATCAGAGGCGACGGTGCATCGACTAACTTGCAGAAAGAATTTGCCGGAACGAAGATTCTCGCGCGCTGCATCGAGCTTCTCGACAATGAGAAAAATCGTCTCGGCGTCATAGCCTTCTTGAGATCCTCCGCTCCACTTATGGGACACAGTCTTAAACCCGAATGGGACGCAAAATTACTCGAAATAACAAAAAATCTCGAAGCCGAAGATGCCGTCGTGACATCCGCCGAAAGGTGAGTAGAGATTTTCATCGAAAAAAACGTTCATATTGTTTATTCATTCATTTTATCAACGGGAAGTACTGATTATATGTTTATTTATCTGAAAAATAAAAAGATTAATAGAATTTATGTTTAAATAGAATCAAAATTTGAAAAAAAGAAAAAATATAGAATCGAATAGAAATAATAAATAGAATATATTTTTTACACTGTAAAAAAAAATTGATTGATTTATTGAACTTTAATTCAATTTTCATGTTATAAATAGGTCTTACAATACCTAATATTTTTTCCCTATTTTTATTTGTTTTTCATTGAAAAAAAATAAAAAACGTTTTGTTAAAAATTATTTTAAATGATTAAAAGAAAAATTTCGACATTCAAGGATAATCGCGTGGGAGGAGAGAATGGTAGAATTTCTCGAAGAGAGCGTTGATCTCGAGGGCGAGGCATGGGCTCAAAAATTATCGGACGAATTGTCTTATCGCGTAGAGGCACCGGGAATCGCGCCGTTTTTGGCGGCGGTAACGAACGATCCTCGGCACATGTCGCTTCTCGTCGAGTTGACGAAACACCAATCCTCGCGGGAAGAATACTCGCGCGCGTTGGGTTTTGCGTCGAAGAGACACCTAACAACGATTCTCAGTCTCCTCGAGGAATCCTGTGCCATCGAACATACGAAGAGAAATCCAACGCGTCTCCTCGGTCTCGTTAAGGACACAAAAGCGGCCGCGTGTACCGAAGCGATAAAGGCGAATCTTTTGCGCGCTTATGCCGAAATCGCGAAACGTGCCGATGCGACTTTGCTGTTTCCACCGATAGAACGACACATCTTGCCGTGGATCGGCCAACAATTAAACGAAAGCAAAGATTTACATTGCAAGGAAGCGGGACTTTTGGCGCTCGAACAGGTAATCCATTCAGTTATCGACTTATTTAATTATTTTTTTATCAATAAAATTTGAATTTATCTCGAAAAAATTATGCCACAGATCGGCGGAGCGGTGCATCCAAATCGATTAGCAAATTCTACGGGTCTAAAGGCACGGGGAACGAGTCTCGCGACACTACTGTCGCTTCTTCAATCGAATTCGGGTCACAGACCTTTGCAGATTTATCCCGCAATTCTCCGAGCAATTATATCGCTTCTCCGCGTTCCTCCGCTTCTGAATTCGGAGGAAAGAGAAATATTACTCAGCACAGTACTCGACAAAGTTATCGGCGCGAGTAATGAGATCGATACGCTTCTACCCGTTGATACGACGAATCGCGTTTTGATGAGTTTATCAACGGTATGCAGCGAAGTAGTTCTCGACTCAGCCGACGGACTCGCTGAACTCGTCGATATTTTGTTGCCATGGATGCAGTCGAAATCGGCAGCGGAAAGACGAACGACACTTCTCGTGCTGCGCGCGACACTGAAGTCTTATCACGATTCGCTTAAATACACATATCCTGGTGGGAAATTGGAACCGGGAAAACTTCTCGGACGGGTGCTATCGTGGTGTGCCGATCCGGAATATTCGCTGAGACCGCTGGTCGTCGATTGCGTCGCTATTGCGTTGGGTATCGGCGCTCGACATCGGTCGACACTGCCGGACAATAATCTCATTCAGGATCTCAGCGATTCGACGAAAATTCTCGTCAGCGACGACACTACGATTCTCTACGACGGTGTGCGGTCCCTTTCCATCGCTGCTTGCGAGAGAATAGCCTCCGGCGAAGTTGTTAGTCTTGCAGAAGGGTTGGTGGAGGGATTGCTGTATCGAGGAGAAGGCGGACTCGCCGCGGGTATCGGATTGACGCAATTGTTTCGCATCCGAGGCGCCGATATACCGAGAGCCGATTTGTATTTAATCGGTGAGATAAATTTAATTTTTCCAGTCTTTCATCTGTTTTTCGTTTCTCCTTTTTTATGATTTTTTGATTACTGAATTACTTGAATTTTGTTCTTTGCAGACAATGTAATGTCGCAGATGCGACTTATGGAGAATACGAGTTGCCGACGCGGCGCGGCTAACGCGATAAAAACTCTGAGTTTTCATCATCCTGAGGAAGTGATGGAACATTTGTTGCATCAACCGCTCCCGCCGGATCGCGGCACCGAAGAGTGTTGGAGAGAATTGGGCACCGATGACGAATTCGGACTTCGCGTGAGTCGAATAATTAGCTATTTTTTTACGAAAACAAAACGAAAAATACGATAAACTCAAAGTAGAAAAGTTTCAAATCGCTAATTGGCGCGTCGAATAACTTTTGTTTCAGACACTCGACTACCTTCTCACGCGTCTGGAAAACGAAAACGTTTTGGCTGAAAATCCATTAAATTCTCACACTGCCGGTAAACACAACACCGCCGCATTTCCGCCGCTATCTGCCATCGTTTCGCTTCGTCATCTTCTACAATCGACTAATTCCGAGGCTTTGATTAACAAGAGATTAGCCGAACTTCTGTCGATACTGTTGAAATATTTGGCCGGTTGGCTTCACGTCGACGCACCCGTTTCTGTTATAAGTACGAAATTCGGTTTTGTACCGAATCGCGAAGCTTCGAAACTCAATCCTCATCGCGAAGTTTATTCGGTACTCACCAACATTCTTACGGTTGTTAATTCGAACGTTGCATCGAGTTTGCTAAACGAATCCGTGAGTATTGATCCGATTTTTCTGACATTTTTTTTTTTTTTTCTTTTTTTGTCGCTTTACGATTTCCAATATTTATCATGTCTTTTTTATTCTATTTTCCAGGTTTTTGACTCGGAATCCCAAGCAGAGGAGAGTCTGATATCAACTGTGAGATCGGTAGTTCGGTGTCTTTCGAAGAGAAGCGATATTTTGTCGATTCTCGCGCATTCGCTGGGAAAACTCATGACCAGTGTGATAGCGGCTCAACGCGCCGTGGCCGCTGCCTTTTACGCCGAATTAGTAGGTCGCGTTGATTGTGGCGCCATATGGCTCGACGCTATAATAAATACGCTTCACGAAGCAAAATCCGATTCCTCGCCGCTTGTGCGGAAATTAGCTACCATTGGATTAACGAGAATCGCGTATCTCGAGCCAAAACAGGTAATATACAAAAAAAAGTTTCTCTTCTATTATATCGTTTTTTTTTTTACATTAAGGGAGCATTCTAGTGTGATGGACCAAAAAATAGGAGACTTACGATTTTTTTTTTCGATCGATAAAATACGCTAAACAGTGTGATTTTTTAATGACAAATCAAAGGACTCATGAAGAACAGGAAAAAAATGTTAAACGTTTAATTTTTTTACAGTTTTTCTGGGCGGTTGAAAATGGCTTGTGAAAAAAATTGTCTCCTGACGGTGTACACTTATCTAACCGTAAATATTGTCCAAAACAAAATTTGAAAAAAGATTATTAATCAGCATGAAAGCCGTTATCCCGCTAAGGAAGTTTTTTTTCTTCGATCAAAATTGACAAAATTACGACGATTTCCAAGAAAAAAAAAGGAATCGAATTTAGCGTTTTTTTTAGTTTATCATTTTAAAAAATATGAAGATTGAAAAAAAAAGTTTTCATAGCAAGATAAAGAATGGCGTGAATAATGTTGTATCAAAATTTCAAACGGATAACTTGAAAAGTCTTCCTTTGAGAGAGAAAAAACGTGTACACCGAGCGGCAAAAGATTTCTTGAAAATTTTACACTACAATGATCCCTTAAACTAAGCGACAGACAAAAAATTTAATCGTCATGTTTATTCCGTTTAACAGATTGACGAGTATTTCGACAATTGCATGATAGCGCTTCAGGAGGGTTTAGAAGAGCCGGCAAACGGCGACGGTGGGGGTGAAGTCGTTATCGAGTCGCTGCGTGGATTGTCGATACTATTGTCGATAAAAACCGAGCGGCCGATAAGCCCGAGAGTAGTTTTAGCATTGAAGCCGTTCGTCGAGAAGGAAAATTGGGAAATGAGACTCGCGGCGATTAGCGCTCTCGGTGCGATATCGAGAGGTTGGATAAAATCATCGGCACTCCCGGACGACGATGTTACCGATCATTTACTCGGTTGTCTGCCGTGTTTAACGATAAGAATCGAAGATTCTAACGATCTCGTTGCGAAAGCCGCGAAGGAGAGTCTCTGCGAGGCGTCGCAATTACTTCAGTGCGACGAACTCGCGAGAGTACTGAAACAACACTTGTCTCAGGGAAGGGAAACTAACGCAGAAATTTTCTTTCGCGAAATCATCGAATGCCTCAACAAAGAATTGCCGAGAAGAGCTGAGGAACTTCGGTAAAAGATCTCAATTATTATTAATTAAAATAAACTATTAATTTTAATATTATTGTTATTCGAAAAGTTTATTTTTTTTTTTCATTTTTTTATAACCAATTTTTTTTTCTTTATTATAATTAATATTAATATCAATTATTGATTGTTTTTAATACATATTCGTCGATAATTCAAGGTGGGAATTCATTTTTTTTTTTCACAGAAACGCCGTTGTCCGCGGCTACTCGAGATCGGAGAACACGTGGACTCGAGCGACTGCCGTACTGATTCTCGGACTCTTTGGAAAACCGCGACCCGAAGATGTTCAACGGATGTTGCAATTGTTGCGCGACAAGGACAGCATCGTTAAAGCACGTGCCGCTAAAGCTTTGGCACTTGGATTTACTTTGTAGGTATTAAAAGTTTCGTTTTTATTTACGCGTCACCAAAGATAAATCGGTGGAGAATTCGAATTGTTATATATATCATTGTTTTGTTGAGTTATTATTGAGTTTTAAAATGTGATGCAATTAGAGATAATTTTACGAAAGGGTGACGAGACTTTGGAAGCGAAAAAAAAAGAACAAATTTAATGGGAAATCGTGCAATCAAATTTATCTATCACCGCGTCGATTGCGCGAAAGCTAAGACGCTGTTTACCTTATATACAATAAGTGCGCTTATATTTTTACCATATTGATTATATATATATATATACATGTAAACATAGTAATATATTCTTGAGACTAATAGCTCATAGACTTGAGACAAATTACTCAGATATTTATTCGTTGTATTACGACGAAAATTTATAAACATTGACGAGTATATTTTACTTTTAATGAGAGCAATAAACGGGACGTCGAGGAATTGGCACTTTTTTTTCTCTGTGGACCTCAATGTCGATGGCTGTAATTCATTTAGCGGTGAAAATTGTATAATTAACACGACTGGCGAAATAGCGGGGAGAGAAAATACTCACAAATTCGGCGCCTGTGAAACTATTAAATTCCGATCATAGACGGGGACTTTTTCGCTCCTTGAGAGGAACGCCCAGAGCTACGGGAGTCCTATGACCTCCGTACGATATACTGAGCTTCTGGTATGGGAGTCTCAATCGATTTTCGAAATATATCGATCGATCGAAGGCGCAGCGATCCGCGCGTCTCGTTGTATCGTCGTTCGTTCTACTGAAACTGCGTAGTTGCAATTTTAATGTAAAATGCATTTTTTTAAAATAAATTATCAAAAAACTAATTATATCGTTCATACATTTTTCTATGTAAAATACAATTTTTCTTCATACAAATTTTTATGTATTTTTCATAAAAAAATGTTTGCAAAATGAGATTTTTTTGATAATTAATAAACTCACTGGAAAGATTTTGCGAGATTCGAAGTCGGATCATCAATGAGCGTACGAGGTTGCAAAAGATCCCACTTTTTAGCGGCTTTTGCAAATTTTTCGGGGATTTCGGGAGACGGTTTTAATTTAAAAGAAACCTGAAATATGGACGATAGCTAAATTCGTACTCCAAGTGATGCGAAACGCCCAATCGGTAACAAAAACTGTAATGAATTCCATTTCGACACGATAAACAATTGACGATAATGAAAATTTATTTTCCCCGCGTCTATCCATTTTGAAGGGAAAAACGATTATTTTTTTCTGAAAATTTGTATTATTTCGAAATTGCATTTATTACAATTTTCGTTACCGACTGAGTTTTTTCATATGCCTGTATGTTTCAAGTGGCTACCATTTCTATTTAATCAATAACTAACCGTTTCTGCCAAATTTTCGATCGTTTTCGAGTTTAACGAAGTTTTGTCAGTTTTATTAAAATCCCGCCAAACCTCATCGGCAGCACTGCCCGTTGTTGTTTTGTACGTAAAGTTTACAACGAGTTTACGAGTCTCTGGATCTTTCACGTCATTCAAACTCACAGCAGGACTCACCGATCCGATTTTCGGGCTGAAGTTTGCGAAGTAATAATATGAAAACCTTTATTCGGAATGTTAAATTAGTTTACGATTCCTTTTTTTCTACCTAAGCGAAACATTTTCATTATAAACTTCCGGTCGATTTTTTCCAATTTTGTCATTATTTCGATCGGACGCTCCAACAATTTCTTTTGTCTGCCAAAGCGCATCAAAAGGCAATCGGCTTTCGTAATCCAATTTCTGAAAAGTATCGTGACTCTCGGCGAATAATTTCACTGATTTTGAGATTTTTTCTTTCGGTTTTGTGATGTTGTGAGGTTCGCAATTTTTTTCGCGATCTTTCGAAATTTCAGGTGTTCGATAATCGTCCCGATAAGTGGTCTGCTCGACGCAAATTCCGGGCAAATTTTCCGGAGTCATTTTTTGCGACTGATACATCAAACGAAACTTTGCTCATTTGTTTTCGTTATTTTTTTCAATACGCTTGATTAACATGTGACATAAAAGTCTAATAAAAATTGAAATGATTTTAATCCATGTAATGTAATAAGAAAAATTTTCTTCATTAGGAATATAGTCGTCGTTGAATTTCTATACTTATCACTTCTGATGGTAACTAAATAAATCGACGTTCCTTTCAAAACTTACGGTAATTTACTGCCTCAAGGTTTAAACAACGGTAACTTACTCCTTGAAGAATTTTGCGAACTCCCCCAAATTTACTGCCCCCACCTCACTCCCTTTCGGCCAATCATCCTCGTGGCTCGATTCCCGTGTAAACTCGCCCGCAGTTTTCCGTTCAAAAATTCGTCAAACGTCATTCTTCTTCTTCGCTGTAACGACATTGAAATCACTCGTTTCACTGGTTTAAAAACTTTCTCTCAAACTCGGATTTATTTTCCTCTCGAAATGAAGACTCCAGCATTTCCATTGAATTTCGCTTCGTTCCGCGATCGTGATAATTTCACGTCTCGTGTCTCGTGTGTTCCAAGGAATGTTTCTCGAACGCGCCGCAAGCGCGCCGGCGGCGCTGCGATCTGGTTTGCCTCGTAGTGTTGCTGTTCGTGGAATTAAATGGCTGTGAGTCGGCCATGATGGCTTTCAACAGGGATCGTGTCACGCAAACATGTTTTCAAAGTGATATATCTCGTACGGTGACTGAGTGAGCGTGTTCGTGCGCGATGGCGGGCCAACGATGAGGCCCTGAGCCTCCTTCGTGCCGGGTTAATAACCGGCAGGGCTCGCGTACAGAGCCTCAATTCGCAAAGCTTCGGTCGTTCGAGTTTTTCCTTCCCACCTCGAGAAATTTTCCTCCATATCCGCGTACCACGGACCGTACCGCCCCTGTCGTGGCTGCGCTCTCGTCCACGTTCCTCATCGCAGAAAAACCTTTACTGTTTTTTTTTTGTTTTTTTTGTTTTTTTTTTCACCCAAAATTCCTCGACAATCCTAAACTCGACGAAAAAACAAAATAAAAAAATAAATAAAAAACCAACAAGGCTGTAAACAACGATCAACAAAACAATCGATAAATAACCATCGATACGCGCGATATTAATCGATCAACGGTTGACGAACTGAAAAAAAAAAAAATAATATACACATATATCATCGAGGAGTACAACCACGAGGAGTACGAGAAATACAAAGGAATTAACGAGACAGCGAGCGAGAGTACAGTGAAAACGAGAGGAAACTCCGGAGATCATACAAAACACACAGATATATATATATATACAAAAACGGAGTAAAAAAAAAAGCATATATCCGTCAATCTTGAAACACTCTCCGGGCGTCTTGACAACACGAGTTTACGAAAATTCAGTTGTCGCTCTCTTCCTCTCTCTCTCTCTCTCGTTCTGACGTCGCTCGCTGGCTGGAATATAATCGACAAAAACAGATAAAAAGAAAAGCTCGAAGTTTTTCGCGATAAAAAAGTTTGGGACACGGGACGAGAGAGAGAGAGAGAGAGATTAAGAGACATGAGTAACGAGTGAAAACGACAAGAAGAGCAAAGGATTTTTTCGAGCGAACAAGAACGTGCGGAAAAACAAAAAAAAACGGGGGAATCTGCAAGTTTACAGTGAGAAGAGCTCGCAGAAGCAGCGAGAGCTCGCAGCAGCTCTCGGTGTGCCAGGCGAGTGGCAGAGCGCGTGTGCGCGCGCGCGAAATCGAAGCCCACGCGGCGACCCCTTACGGACTGCGGCGTTAACTACAAATAACACAGAGAAAAATATAAGGATAGCTATATACACTATTATATATTATATATATATTAAACGTGCGGGTCGCTCCTGTACCCGATCCAGGATGAGCAAACTGTCGTTCAGGGCGCGAGCCCTGGACGCCTCGAAACCAATGCCGATATACATGGCCGAGGAATTGCCCGATTTGCCGGATTATTCGGCGATCAATCGGGCTGTACCTCAAATGCCGAGCGGCATGACAAAAGAGGAGGAATGCGTAAGTTGACTCTGTACACACGACATTAGTTTGTAGGTTAGAGGAAAACATTTTGACATCGCGATTTCGAATCTGTTTTTTTTTTTCGCGTATTTGATATCGGGGCGGTGCGGGAGGGGGGTGGCATCTGAATATTCGATTGTATAGGTTAATATTAATGTTGTTTCAGCATGTTTGTTGCTAATCGACGCCATTTTGGCTGTATCCCTAACCCACGATCGCGGAATAGTCTTTCGTATTCGCACGATCCCTGTTGTAGGTGGCGCGGTTGTTTTTTGGATATTATTTCGTCAATGTTGTTTTTCGGGACTTGAGATACAAGTGGTAGAAATAATTTTTCTTTTGTTTTCTTTTGTTTATTCGTTAATCGAATGAAACGACGTATTATTTGGGGAACTATCAGTTGGGTTTTTTCTTACGTCTGGTGATTAAATGACTGCAAAATACATTGCTATACATCGGTTTTTAATAATTATAATATTTATAAAATTATGATAAATCACTATTTTCGAGTTCACACGGTATAATGAGTACTTTTTGATGATTTGTCTGAAAAGCAACAGCAAATTTTATTTGTGTTTAGGTTTTCACTTAATAATTGTTAATTAACTGTTTTTTTAGGTAAAATTATATCTGTAATCACTTTTTCACGAAATAATTAATAATTTACTTTTTTCTCAGATGAAAATATGTTTTTAGTTACTTTTTCGCTAAATAATTGTCTGTTATTTTTTTTTCTTTTCTCTGTGATGTTTTAGCATCGATCGATGTATTTTTTGGACACTTATTTTCTGCAGCATCATTTTTTGTAGATTAGTGTATTTTCTCCAATTATTTAGCAGTACATTTGTCATTTATATGCAATTTCGTAATATTTATTTTTTATCGATATTTACCTTCATTTCCGTGTCATTTTATTCATCACATTTTAATCATTTGGCAGATGTAGTATAAAATCGCAAATAAATGAAAAATATATTGTCAAATTATTATTACAAAAAAAACACCAATGCAAAAAAAATAATAAAATAGAAAACTAAACTTGTAGAGAAAACTTCAATCGATGTAAAAAAGAACAGCAAAAAAACACTCTTTTTAAAATTTGAGCTCAGAAAACGAAAATTTAAATCGGCGGCCGTTGGATCGTGATTTATTGTTGTTTACCCTTTGTCGCTTAACCGCGTTTGCCTTTTAATTTAAACAAATATATCGTCACTTTCCGCAAATTTAAGTTGTGAAAATAACGATTATCTTCGTATTTGTTAAACTTTAAAAAATCCAAAATTGCTTAATACTATTTTAATGAAACGCGCGAATTAATGTTGCGATTTTTATTTTAACGAAACAGGAAATTCCGAAAATGAAGAATATCTTTGCATTAAAAATTTGTTTAAAAATTCAAAATTACTAAATACTATTTTAATGAAACGTGTGAATTACTGACGAAAAACTAAATTGCGAAAACAACGAATATCTTTTCATCAAAAAAATTATTTGAAAATCGGAAATTGTTTAATACTATTTTGATGAAACTTGTGAATTAATGTTGCAATTTTTATTTCAACGAAACAGGAACATCATCTCCAGCGAGCGATATGCACGGGTTTAATCATTCCTACCCCCGAGGTAACGGATCTGGCGGACGCGGAAGCCTACGACAAGATATATCCCGCGGATTACAAACTCCCGCGTCAACTGATTCACATGCAACGTTAGTAAAACTCATTTTTTGTAACCAATTCACACCAAAAATATGTTAAATCAATGCAACAACATAAAAACATTAATTAATCTTTCAGCGTTCGCCATGGAACAGGATATCCCCGATTACGACATGGATTCGGAGGACGAAAAATGGGTCGGTGTTCAGAGTCGAAAGATGGATCTTACGCCTCTGCAATTCGAGGAGATGATGGATCGTTTGGAAAAGAGTTCGGGACGCACAGTCGTCACTCTAAATGAGGCGAAAGCATTGCTTAAGGAAGACGACGATCTCATAATCGCTGTCTTCGATTATTGGCTCAACAAACGTCTCAAAACTGTGAGAAAACAAAAAAAAATGATAAAAGTAAACCAATAATGTGATAGTTGCAATAATAAATTAATAACGCCTTCGAAATTTTCAGCAACATCCTCTTCTTCTCACCGTTAAAACGGAACATCGTCTCGGCTCAGCAGCGAACAATCCTTATCTCGCGTTTCGTCGTCGTACGGAAAAAATGCAAACGCGAAAAAATCGTAAAAACGACGAGACGAGTTACGAGAAGATGTTGAAATTGCGGAGGGATCTCAGCCGAGCGGTTACGCTGCTGGAACTCGTTAAGAGACGAGAGAAAACAAAACGCGAACACCTCCATCTCACGATAGAAGTTTATGAGAAGAGGTAACCGTTTCGTAGACGAACGACAACGATCGCTAAACCAATTGCCAAATTAAGTTTCGAACTAAAAATAATTTTTTATCTATTTATTTTAGGTATCAAGCGCAAGATTTCAGCGGTCAAATACTGTCGGAAGTTTCGGCATTGAAGACCGCGAGGCCGGCATTCGCACCGCTGTTCACCAATCAGTTCGGCGTTCATCAGAACTGGGCGAACAAAGTATCGAACAAGGTAACGGCATTGCATCAAAAAAATCCTTACGGAAAGAATGAAAATCGAATCACGCCGGAAAATAACGCCGTTTTCATTATAAAAATCCCGCGTGAGCTTTGCCCGCGAAAAAAGGCGCCATCACGATCTCTCGTGTTGTTTCCGGAGTGTGGCGCTTTTCAACGTCGGACCATAATTTTTGCAATGAATAACGAATGAAAAGCACAGTAAGGTTTGGCGAATCGAGATTTTCTCTATGAGACCAATCGTTCGTATATTCGTATTATTCGTATTAAATAAATTGCAATTTGAAAGCTCAAAAAACGCCGTGGAGAGTCTGCGTTTCTCGTCGTAATTATGAATATTTTTTTTGAGTAAAAGAATCGCATATTTTTCCCACTATTTCGATCGGATCGGAAAATCGAATCTCTGTGGACGCTTAAGGTTAATTATTTATTGTCGAAGCGCTAAACGCCGTGGAAATACCGTGTTTTCCGTCGCAACTATGAATGGTTTCTGTTTAAGTCAAAAAACCACATATTTTTCCCATAATTTCCATCGGTATCCAAATTGTTGGAGTATATGCTGTGGACGCTTAAGATTAATTGATTATTGTCGCAACAGGACGAAACCCTACCGAGGAAAGAGAAACGACAGTACAAGAAACGAAAACACAAAACGGAAGGTGGTCGTTCAACGGGGGGTCTCGAGGAACCCGGCGTTCGCGGTGGTACGGCAAGCGGTTTGGGAAGCGGTCGGGACAACCGTACGAGCGGTAGCGGGTCCGTCGTGAGTTCCGGCGGTGTTCACGGGGGCGGGCTGGACCCGCTCGCGAGTTCGGACGACGAGAGCAGCCCAATCCCTTCGCATTCGCACTCCCAGCCGTCTCTACCCTCCGATCGCGACGACGAGGACAATGTCGATACCGAGGGTCAATTCGCGTTTCGACGGAACCGTAATAGCAGTTATCTGCCGGTAAAGTATCGTTTTATTCATCGTTACCGATCAATTTTTTTAATTTCAAAAACATTCGTTTTTTCAATTAAAAAAAATATGCTTCAATTTTTTTTTTTTAATATTAAAAAAATGTTTAATTAAGTAATTAAATCATTATTCTTATTATTATTCAATTAAAATTTTTTTAATTTTAATTAAAAAAACAAAAAATTTATTAAAAAATCATGAATTCTTTTTTTTTCTAATTCATTTTTTGTCTTTGCAGCCTGTATCAGGCGGTTTTGGAAACTGGCCGTGGTGCGACCGAAGCGAGGGCGGTATTGCCGAGAAGAAGTACCGGTTCGCGTTGACGAGTATAAGCAAACCGACGCCGAGATGCATAGGTTTGGCACGTCGGAGGGTCGGTCGTGGTGGAAGGTACATAAAAAAAGATAGTGTACAAGACGGAGAAATCTGCGATGTCTTTTGCAATTTATTTTGTATATTTTAATGGCTACTGTGGATTATTTACGTTGATACGAAAGTTTAGAACATATGATTATCTAAAGTTTAACGACGTTCTTCGGGTAACTGATCCAATTTTTTTTTGCTGTTTCCCCAACAGAGTTATATTAGATCGTTGCTCCAGCAACATAGACGATATGTGGTCGAATTTGGACTTTACGATTCATGAGCCAAAACCTGAAACTCTCGGCGACCCCACAGCAACCGCGACGACTACGACTGCCGTTAAGAAAGAATGGTGCGTAAAAAAAAATAAAAAAGAAATGTTTTCAATTTTGTAATAACACAAATATTTCCAAATTTACTTACGTTCTAATTTTGGTGAATTTATTTGCCGCATCGATTAATCGATTAATTTGATATTTCAGGTTACACTTTCGACCAAAAACTCCGCCGGTTTCGGTTCACAGTCCGAGCGACGCGAGTACAACGTCGAGCGATACGGATTCCGATCCGGAATACACGATTCCATGTGGCAATTCGTCGCGTCAACGCAATCGTATGCCGAACGATAATCAATCGACTTATCCATTCCCATCGGAAGCGACGTCGATATGCGTCGATATACTGGAACCGGATAGACCCGGCGACGATCAGCCGCCTTTCACCTCCGAATTTAACATCGCCGATTACTTCAGCGTCGACGCCGAGCTAAACGACTTTAATCTCAGCGTCGCGAACTCCTCGAGTTCCTTATCGAGTTTCCCGAGTGTTGTCGGGTCTCTCGGTATCTCGTCACCGACAAAAAACATCCCGTCAAACAGTTATACGTCGTCACCGCCGAGTATCGGTTGTTCGCGTTTCAACGTGACGAGAATATCGCCGAATATATTCGCAAATTCTCACCAAAAGCGCGAAGAAAGCATAAATACGTCCAACACCAATACGACGTCAAACGCAACGGTACAACAGAATGTAAATAATTTTTCAACAGCCCCATCGATCTCTTCATCGTCATCGTCATCTTCTGCTTCCACCGTAACGACAATTGGACAATCGCAGTCCACCGGAATTCAAACGAACGCCACAACGGCGATGAGTTTAGGAACGAAAATTGTCGATAATCCGCGTAACGCATCGACCCAATTGTCGAACGTTTCGTCGTACGAAATCGCAACGGGACAAAGCAGATCTCAAAATGTAATGAGTTCTAATTTGTCGAATCCCCGTAACGTTAATCAACAACAGATGATTCATCATACGCAACAATTTCAGAGACAATTGTCGAACAGTAACAACAACAACAATAACAGTGTTACGTCGCCGGTCGTAGCTGCAGCTTCCATTCTCTCGAAATCTTTGACTAGTCCCTCGAATAATAATAATAATAATAATAGTAATAGCAATCGAAGTGGTTTGTCGTCGTGTTCGTCGTCATCGTCGTCGTCCCCGTCGACCTCGTCGTCGTCCGGTGTCGCGTCTTCGTCAGCGGGTTTGCGAGTCTTTGCCGCGAGTTCGTCGATATCGGGTCTAACGAACTTTGGTAACGGCCATCAGAACGGTCCAACGACTAATCAGTTGCATCAAAATTCACCGAATTCTCACGGTTACGTTAATCAAAGTGTAATGCAACACAACGCTGGAAACAGCCTATTGAGCGGAAGCGGTATCGGCGTTGTTGGCGGTAGTGTCGTTAATAGCATTAGCGGTAACGCCGGCGGTGGCGGTATGGGTAATAATCAGACCATTATAATAGCTCAGAAACATCCACCGTCCAATATGCTTCCGGGATTCATAGCTCAGAACAAATTGGCGCATTTGGCGAGAGCACAACATCAACAACAGTCTCAGCAGATGCAGATGCAACAGGCTGCAGGTCTGATACAAGTCTCGAATCAGACACAACAGATCCCGGCGTCCGGGGAAATTACGCTTAATAGTAATAGGTGAGTTTCCGAAAACGCATTTGCCTTTTTTTTCTCGAATCATCAATTTTTTAAATTCGAAATCGCAAAAACAAAAAATAGATAACGGTGTAAAAAAGTAAAAAAAAAAAGATAACGATGTAAGAAAGTAGAAAAAACGAAAACGGCATAAAAAAGTAAAAAAAAAATAGATAAAGGTGTAACAAAAATCATTGCGCGTTAAGATAATTTTACGCATTCACAAAAAAGCTATTTTTATATAAGAATTATAGTCGATATTTTGCAATAATTTACCTAAAGATCACACCACATCACTTAACATCACTTTAAATCCAATAATTTACATTATTTGTATTGAAAAATTGCATTGATGTTTTATTCGTCACTTTTGCGGATTACATTTAATGGCACTTTGTTTGCATTACAACTTCGGTCGGTAAATTTAATTTACAGTTTATTGCTTTTCACAGCGTACGATGACACGTACGCGAGTTTACGAAACATTGATAAAGCATTGAGATATTTCTTGCGATAGTTTAGTTTTGGACATTTATCGAAGATTTTTTTTTCTCATTTACATTGTTTTTCGAACGGCGATTGCTAATAAAACGTCTATCTGTGTGATTTTTTTCAGTGAAGGATTGGATATGATGGAAGTCGACGGTGTGGTTGAGGGTTCGCCGTGCGACAACAGTGGAAAGCAGCAGCAACAGCCGTCGCAACAGCAACAACAGCAGCAGCAGCTCGTAAGGGCTAACAAAACGAATTCTCTCGCTATGGAAGTGACATGATGCCTGCTGTCGGCACCCCCGTTGATAGCCTCGTCGCGTCGGTGGGGGCTTCGCTAAAAAAAAGAAAAAACAACAAAAAAACGAAGAAGAAGAAGAAGTCGTCGCTGAAGAAAGAAATGGATAAAAATAAGAAGTAAAACTCTTTGTGTTGCGTCGCTGCTGCCATAACGTCGGAAGATTACGAGAACGAAAAAAAAATCAAAGCCAACAATCATTGGCTCCTCGCGAAGAGCGAAGAATGAAGAAAAAAAAACGTCAATGAAGATGAAATAAAATTAATGAAACGTGTGAATTACGGGGAGAACAAATGAAAAACGATGAATCGATCGATGCTTTTCGTTTCATTTTTTTTTAATCCCAATCGCGTTTAATTAAAATCGTTAACGATATTTTGTTCTCAATTCGATTCCGGCGTGAAGAAAAATTGGAAGTTTCGTTTTGCAATATCGATAATGTGGGAAAAATTTTAAAAGTAAAACAAAAAAAAACAATAACGGTCGATGTGTGAATGTTGTCGGTAGAGAGAGAGAGAGTTCGGTGACGAGGAAAACATAATATTAAAGTATGAAACAGAAGAAAAAAAAATGAACAACAACACACCGATGGAAAACTTGTAAATATAAAAATAATTACGCTTACTGTATCTCTTAATTATAGGTGATTAATTAAATAAATGTAATTAAATGTTGTTGCGGTAGGTGCACAGCGATGTGTAAGAAACAAACAAAAAAAATGAAAAGAAAATGAAAAGTTACGATTAAAAAAAAGAAAGAGCGATGCGAAAAAGAGCGCGAAATTGTGAGAGAAAACGCGAGAGCTGTCGAAAGAGGGTGTAAGAGGATCGAATGTGAACATTAATGAAAAAAAAAAAACCAACAAAAAAACAACAAAAACAAAACTACAAAACAAACACACAATTTTAGGAGGAGAGTAATAAAGAAATTTTATCCTGGAGCGCAGATTACGAAAAATCATTCGCATCTCCTTTATTTCAAGTAATTATCACAATTGTATTTATTTTAAATGATTTTTTTATACGGTGCAATAAAGCGTCCGGCTTCGCAATTAATCGCTTGCGTTGAAAATTTATAATTCGGAAGTCTGCAGCTGTTTTACGAGTGAAAGGAAAGTAATTATCAAAAGAATCCAAGAAAAACAATTTAAAAAATTAAGTATCTATAATAATATTATCGTAGTCTTTTGACAATTTTTTTTTACTTTTATATCGATATATTTCGTTTGAAAGAACTTCTCCATCTAATATATATAATTTTTTTGAGGCGTTGGAATATTAAAAGCCATTTTTTCACGGTTGCAAAAAATTTGTGTTGTTGCGGAAAAAAACAAAAAAGTTCGGAATATATTCGGATTAATCTCTCAGTGGGTTTCGATCTTTGATTGTTTTTTGCGATTACTATTCGCGATTCTTTCGACGACTCTCGCGATCGATCGGCTTTCATTTTTGCGGAAAAGTCGAAAGAGGTTTTGATAGCCGATAGATCGACTCATAAAAAACAAAAAAAAATTGAACAATAAACACACGAGATGAAAATTTTCGTAAAAATTTCGCCTGTAATAAATTGTTGTCGAAACATTTTTTTGCATTTTTCGTTTCGGTACTTCCGATATATAAATTTATTTTAATGGCAAAAAAACATTATCTCAGTTTTTAATACAACAATTCAATTAAAATTTAAAAGTACACTACTGATAATTTCTATTTTTTCACAAATTTATATAATTATCAATTGTATGTTTTGTTTTTTTTTTCGTACAACAAAAGTTCCCAAAAAAGTTATTTCTTGCTATTGTATCCGAATCGCGGATTTACGAGAGATCTTCTAGTTGTTTCTTTCGCATCCTTTTGTCCCGTCGGTTTGGTCGGCGCGACTTTTAGTGTCGGAAGTGTCGAACTTTGACTCAGCGAAGTGGATAATTTTGAAATCGTCGACAGACCTGCGTCGGTCGGTTTCTCTTTCGACGTTGAGGTCGACGGAGTCGCAGCAGCAGCGTCTTTCGGCGCCGACGAAGCGGCGTTTTTGTCACTGACGACCGCGAGTTTCAACGGGCGCAACGAATGAAAGCTCTTCCGACGTCCGGCAATTTTCGAAGTGCCGGAATCGCTCTTTACCGAACTTTTACTCGCAGCAATGTCGGCCTCGTCGCCGACGAAACTTTTCGGAGGGATCGGAATTTTTGTTGTCAAAGTGGAACCGACACTGCGACGAGTCAACGTCGCCTTCGAGGTGGTCGACGAGAGAGTACTCCTCGGAGCGGCGGTTCCTCGACTCGGCATCGAGCAACTGGACGTCGGCCGCGAGTTTGGACCGTTGGGACTCGTCTTCGAGCCGCCAGTACCGTTGCTACTTCGCCTTGTCGCCGAATCTCCGATAATTGAGCTCATCGAGTTTCTCGCAGTCGGTTTCAAAAAACTTTTGTGTTCTGTATTAAAAAAATCGTAAAAGAAAATACTTAATTCTAATTAATTCATTTGAATGAATAATATTTTCTAAAATTTCTGTAAAAAATTAAGATGATTTTTTGGGCTGATTATTATTAATTTTTTTTCCAATTTTTTTTACCGTCAATCGGTGATCTTCGGGCGGCAATGATTTCGAGGGCTTTTTCAAGATTTTCGTGCGCTCGACTAACGTACGTCGCTAGACTGCCAGCGTCTTCTTCGCTTTTCAACGATATGGAGTCGAGAGAACTGCACAATTCGTCATAAATAAAAAGCGGAGAACTTCGGATCTTCGGTGGCGAAGGACGTGGCTGATCGCTGTCGACGCTCTCCGTCTCCGCATCGATTCTTTGGCTCAAAAGCATCGATGTTGTTTCCTGTTGAATAAAAAAAAACAACGATTTCTTAGAACATTTCAAAGCAAATCCGAGAACAATAACAATAAAATTCTGTACCTTGTTAAATGGTTTACGAAAAATTGAAAAATTGTTGGTGTTCACGCCGATCTCGGGCTGCGTGTGGCTACGAACGATGTTCAGCATATGATCGCTGTGAAACAATTCGTCTCCGAAATTTTTATCACCTCCATTGTTGTCAATGCGGCAGAGATTGAGATTGGAACGACTCTTTGAATTTTGATTTGCATCGGAAACCGATTTTTCACCGATTACGTTGAAGAGATGATAGATAATGTCGGAAATCATCTGCGCGTTATCTTTGGAGACTGGCGGTAGGAGATTGCTACCGGTTTCCTCGATTTTATTCACGCTCTCCTGCTGAAACAGATGAAGCTGTTGTTATTTGCTGTTGAGTAACATTACCCAACGTTATTTGATATTTTTGACGTTACTAAACGTTTTTTAATATTTTTAATGTCAATTAACGTTACTAAACGTTGTTCGATGTTATTTCATGACAATTAACGTTACTAAACGTTGTTCGATGTTATTTCATGACAATTAACGTTTTTCAACGTTATTTGACGTTATTAACGTTACTAAACGTTATTCAATATTATGCAATGTCATTTAATGTTACTTAACGTTATTCGATTTTTATTCATGACAATTAACGTTATTCGATGCTGTTTAATAACAATTAACGTCGTTTAACGTTATTCGTCGTTATTAACGTTACTAAACATTATTCGATATTATTTACTGTCAATTAACGTTACTTGACGTTATTCGATTTTATTTCATGACAATTAACGTTATTTAACGTTATTCGATTTTATTTCATGACAATTAACGTTATTTAACGTTATTCGTCTTTATTAACGTTACTAAACGTTATTCGATGTTATTTAATGACAATTAACGTTACTAAACGTTATTCGATGTTATTTAATGACCATTAACGTTACTTAACGTTGTTCGATGTTATTTCATGACAATTAACGTTATTGAACATTTTTAACGTTACTAAACGGTATTCCATGTTATTTCATAACCATTAACGTTACTCAACGTTATTCGATTTTATTTCATGACAATTAACGTTATTCGACGTTATTGGCGTTTCTAAACGTTATTCGATGTTATTTCATGACATTCAACGTTATTCGATGCTGTTCAATAATAACCAACGTGTCTCAACTGTTTTTCGATGTAGTTGAATGCTAATTAACGTTTTTAGCATTATCCGCTCTTATTATACGTTCAACGTTATTCAACGTCGAAATAGCATTAAAATTGCTTTAAAAACATTCCGACTTCCGAAACATTTCCGACTCGTACTCTCGGAAAAATGAAAACGTCTATAATATCTCGAAATATTTGATTTAAAAAAACTCACGATCGTCGCAGTGTTTGTAGGACCTATGCCGCTGACACTCCAAAACGACGCGTTTTCCGTATTCTCGGGATTCGGACACCGGCATTTGACATCGTCGAGTTCCAAAGATGCTTTGATTCCCGAATTGCCGCACTCGATAACAACTCTGATAGCATTGCTTTTAATCCCCGTCCCATTCCCGATCTCGACGTTCTCCGATTTCTCCAATTCCAGCAAACGAAACCCGATCGATCGAAAGAGACTCGTCAAGACCGGCACGTCCGGCTTTTCTTGCGTCTTTCATAACAGCAATAAAATGTTCACACTATCAAAACTCGCGTATCCCTTCGAGATCTATCCGAATATGCTTCAGTTAAAAATGTTCGAACGAAATGTATCGATGCGAAGGTCAATTTTTTTTTATACGGTTGAACAATGAAAACAGCGCTATACAACTGTACCCTTTCAAAGTTATTGAACTATTTTATTTAACAAAAATTTCAGATCGATTTTATGCGATTTTCTTATTGATAAAATAATCTGTACATACATCCCGACGGGTTGACGTGTTTGCGTGGAACCACTTTACCACCCACTGGAGAAATTCGGTTTTGCACGATTCTCGCGGAAACGAATTGCCGGCACGGGGATTCATTGTACGGAATTAATTAATTAAATGAAATGTTGATAGTTAAAACGATAAATTAAATATATTCGAATGAATGAAAATGTATCGAGTCCCCCGTTAGTCGGCTCGTTTACTCGAGATAACGAATTCTTTTCGACAATTTGTCGTTACCAGTGATACTTCGATTCGAACTGAAGCTTTTGGAAACAAACTTTTTTTTTGCTCACGAAACTTTCCTCGTGCGGGTAAACACTAACGACTCGATTTTTCAGTTCAAAATTGTTGGTCGCGCCATCTCGTGGCATAAATTGAAACTACTCAGCCGTATAGCAGGTTCTGTTACCATACGAGAACCAGTCAGCGTCGAATACGCGGTCGTCCAACCTATCGCAGCCAATCGCGAGGCGTTTCGCGGCGTTCACACGTCCGTATTTCATTCCGATCGCTCACACACACTCGTATGTGTCCAATACTATCCGTAGTATCGATAGTTTTGTGTGTGGGTGCAAAGAAACGTATCATAGAGGGGATGGAGCAGAAACGAGACGTTAGGTAAACAGGCGAGAGAGAGAAAAGACAATCGGAAAAAAAGAATTGGATTGTAGCGAGGTTCGCCAGTCGGAAAGTGAGTCGAAGTGGTTGCGGTGGTGATGTGCGATACAACGATACGATCGAACGGCTATCGGCTGCGCTGAAACTAAACATCCCTAACTCTGGCATATTGAATTCGGCGATCTATTTCAGAACGGTTAATTTTTTTTTAATCGCCACTGACGACATCCGCGGAATTCGGAAGTTATTATTTAATTTTTTTTTTCGTTACAATCGCGTGTGTGTGAAAAACGGCGAAGGTTGGTCGAAACACGAAAATTGCCGAGTAGAAAGGAACGTTCTTGACTCGTTGCGAGAGACGTGCATACGGGGGAAAGAAGGGAAAAGCGTCAGGTGGGGGAAGGAGAGGTGTCGTCGCACATACCGCGTCATGACGACTGAAGAAAAGTTCGACGCCGCCGTCAACGTTATTAAGAATCTGCCGAAAGATGGTAAAAAACAAAGCAACAACAAAAAAATGAGACATAACCTTTTAAACTTAATAATTGTCGTTATTGCGCGAAGATATAACTGTACAATGACAACGCGTTGGTCGCAAGTATTAGGCGTTACGTTTGACGATAATGATAATCGCACGATGCGCCAGTCGTGTGTAGCACGACTTTTTGCGCATCATTGGTGAACGAGAAGGGACCTTCGATATTCCAAAGTCCGGCGCTCGAGAACACGACGACGATGAATAAACAGACTCATTGACACCGTTGTTATCGCGATTGTCGTCTGCACCATAACATTTTTTATATTTTCCGTTATGCTTGCACGAGGTCAACCTTCTTGTTTATCAAATACTATGGCTGACATTCGAATTTTTTTCGAACGTTGGGAAATGTTTTTTTTTTTTTCGCGATCTTTTATGACAAACCAATAAATGAGTTTTGAACGCATCCGTTTGTTATTTATATGACATATTTACATTATTGTACGATAAGCCACCACCAAAAAATCATTTATACGCCCAAAAATATATCGATATATTTCGCGTGATTTATGTGATTATATAGTTTTTATATGATTTTCGCGATGACGCCAAATTTTATATTATTCGAACTCGTAAATAGCTGTACAACAAATATATTTAAAAAAAAAGTAATAAACGAAAAATATATATATCGTAAGAATTATAATGTAGATAAATATACGTATTTTTCAAAACATTTTTCGAGATTATCATTTTTCGACGAAAATGTATTTCACATGCCACAGGAATTCATTATCATATATATTTCCCGTGTGAAAGATTAGATCGAAAGATATAGTTTACACTATCGCATGATAAAACTTCAAGACTCGACGTTTTTCTCGCGATACTTTTGTCCGGGAGTCACAGTCCCGAAGATTTTCTCGAACTTTTTTCTCAAGCAGTGACTGTCGCTTTGATAATTTAAAATTGCTATTCCGTGAATGCGTTTTTTCCATTGGAAATAAACGCTTTTTTTTACTCTCGAATGATCGGGGAACTGTTTTTTTACCACGCATCGAATCGCGTTGGGTTTTTTTTCTTCGTATATCAACAATACGAATGGTTCGTAATTAATTTTATGACGATTCCGGTTGCGAAAAAAAAAAGAAAGAAAAAAAACATTTCGACGATCGACGGTTCGAGGACTCACGATGACGCGGGATAAAAATGAAATTGCATATTTCGCAGAGTTAACTCTCGGAGAGTATGAATTAATATTTTCATCGTCGTTGCATAACTAATCGATCAGTTACTTTTTTTATATATATTTCTTTCATCGGGAATGCGAATGGAAGATTCTGAAAAAATTTGCATCCCGGTTCCGGTCGATCGTATTTATTTTTGTGTTATTTTCGAATATTATTATTATTAGTATCAGAGAAAAGAAAATTGCGGTTTTTTTCTTTGTTTTACTGCGTTTCTCGTTAAATAAACTCGCAATGGAGATTCCCCGTGAATGAGACTAGTCTCTCGACATTCACGCGCGAACGCTTGCCCTCCACCAATCCCCGCACTCCAATGCTGTGTTCGTCTTTACCGATGCAATTTCACTTTCCGATGAACTACTTCGCCGCAGATATCGTCTCTGCAACGGCGAAGATGCCGAAATCCACTTTCTATCGCATCACCTTTCGTTTTCTTCATTTTTGCCGGTTTAACTCGCCGATTTAAGTTTTTTTCCGCCGATCACTCATTCGTTCAATTAACTCGAAAAAATCGTTATCCAACGCTCGTTGTTTAACGAACAAATTAATCGATAAATCGTTTTTGTTTTTTTTTTTTTCAAATAGGAAAAAAATATATTCATTCTTAAATATAGACACGAAAGTACTTTCTTCTAAAAGATCTTAACGCCTCGCGGAGATACTCATTAATCATCGGACATCGAAGACTTTCACATACATAGCGGCCAAAGCGTGTTCCGTCGCCGATTGAAATTGGAAAGCGAATAATTTATGTAATAATCCAACAAAAGTCAAGTACCGTTTAGTTACGGCTTTTGTTCGACAAGTTAAATGTTTCATGTGCGTCAACGTCGATTATCCGTTTTCTGGTTTCGCGGTATTAAAGAACGACGAGAAACAATCGAACGTTTTTTATTGTCCCGCGAAAAAACGGAGCGAAGTTTCTTATCGCTCGACGGCAAATTGTTTTTTGTCACTACGAAAATCCAAAAAAAAAAAGTTAATAAATCGAAAAATAATAATGATGATAATGGTAATTCATATTATGATAGATATATGGTATATTTTTTATATTATATATACATTATTATTGTTATTGTTGCATATTTTAATGTATATATTTTTCGTATTTTTTCCACCGAATTATTTCACTATTTTACGTCGCACACGCAAACGTCGAGACTAATACTAAATAATAACTACTTATCCTTTCAGGAGCATATCAGCCGAGCAACGAGTTGTCTCTGCGTTTTTATTCTTATTACAAACAGGCGACGGAAGGCCCGTGTCAAAAGCCAAAACCCGCATTTTGGGAAGTCGTAAAAAAGGCGAAATGGGACGCGTGGAATCGTTTGGGAAACATGAGCCGAACTGAGGCGATGGAAAATTACGTAGAGGAATTGAAAAAGGTAACGAAACATCGCCAACAACTAAGAAAAAAAAATTATCGCACTTTCTCTTAGCATTTTTCTCGCATTAATTTTTTTTTTTTATCGCAATTTTTCGTAGCATTTTTCTCGCATTGATTTTTTTTTTTTATCGCAATTTTTCGTAGCATTTTTCTCATATTAATATTTTTTTTTCGCAATTTTCCTTAGTATTTTTCTCTTATTAATCGTTTTTTTATCGCAATTTTTCTTGGCATTTCTCTCGTGTTAATCTTTTTTTTTATCGCATTTTTCTTAGAATTTTTCTCGTATTAATCGTTTTTTTGTTGTATTCCATGAAAATCGGAAGATCGTTGAGACGATGTCTTATACCGACAACGTGGCGAGTTTTCTCGTCAGTTTGGATGCCTTCTATGAAAACGTACCGGCGGAGCATTTGGAACTTCTCGTTGGTCCAGTGTTGGAAAGAATTCGTTCGCAACCCGGTTCGCCGCTATCCGGTTCACCTTTAGGTCTGAATTATTCCATTTTTTTTGTTTGTTTTTTATCGCGATAACTTTCTATCAAATACGCAGTTGCTTACGGGCGTTTTTTTGCATAATGTTTCCGTATTCTTTTCGTGTTTTTTTAACTTTTTAAAAAACTTAGAGATCGTCACAATAATAAGAAAACTCACAAAATTCCATAAATAAATTAAATTTAAGGTAACAAATAATGCATTAAGGTGCAATGACCGGTGAAGATAACGAAAAAAATGCGCGACGATAAGCTTTTATCATGAAAATAAAACAATAGAAATCTCTAAAGGAAGTGAGTATTCGATAAGACTGAAGTAAGCGCAATAATAAACTAGCAAAAACAAAATGCATTTAATTTCGACAAATAACGACAAAAAACGTACTTCTCAACTGAGTCATCTAAAAGAGTAATCTAATGCATAATTTATTCAGCGACTCATTCCGTTTGAAAAACCATCATAAATCGATCTGCATATAGTATATGGAAATGTGGAAAGCAAAATCAATTTGCTAACAATTTTTTTGCGCATTACTCAACATTGACGTTTTTCTTTAAAAAAAAAAAAAAACGCCGCAGGTTCGAGAGAGACATCGCCTCACAGAGTGAGAAATAGCAACGCTTCGAGACACATAACGAGTAGTCTGGAAACGAGTCCTGCGACGAGTCACAGCGCCAGTCCATTGCCACCGGATACCGATGGTGAGGACGAAGAATTCAAGGATACTGTTGAGGTAAACTAAAGATCAGAAAAAATTAATGAATAAACAAATTTATCGTTTATTTCTCGACATTCCATGAATTTAAATTTTTTGAGTTCTAATTCTATTTTTCTCTCTCTCTATGCAGTCGGCACCTGAACAATCATTGAAGGATTGCGCAAAATCTTCCATCGGCGTTTGTCAAACGACGAGTATTTCGAACGTTTCGCATTCGGAAAAACATCAACACGCGGAGAACGGAAAGCCGAGCGGCAAAGGTATCGCGACGGCGAACTTACCGAACGGTTATCACAATTACGCCAACGCCGACGGTACCGAAACCCGTAATCAGCATCAGGAAAGGGGCCGAACGCGCGAGAAACGCGACGATGGCAAAGATAACGCGGAATTTTTTAATCAGATAGCGACCACCGTGCAGAATCTTCAACGGGATCTCGATAGGGTGACCGGAAGGGTGAGAAGTCTCGAGGGACAGGCGCTGCAAGCATTCACTCCGAAACCGGTGAGTTACAGCGGTTTTGAGTTATCCTCACGGAGGTCGAGAGGTTAAAAATCATTAAGAAGCTGCGAACGTCAATAGATTTCGGGAAAAACGCATATTATTTTTATTTTTTTTCTGGAAAAAATAAATGAATCCCAATAATGAATCATTTTTCTATATGATCCAAAAACTACGAGAGACATTCGCTCGTGGAAAAAATGTTGAACGTTTCTTTTTTTATCAAGAAATAAAATAAACGCTTTTTATAACCGATATCGATAGATCTTTGATAATCTTATCTATTAATAGAAATTGTTACGAAAATCAATATTTTGCAATTATTCCACAAAAATGATAATCGATTATGTATAATTTTTTTAAATATCAAATTTTTTTTACTCGCGAATAGGAACGATCGGAAAGGAAAGTTCGGCCGGCGTGGTGGCCGCTCGCCGAATGTTCGCCCCGAATGTTCGCTGTGCTGATCGTCTGGCCTTTCGTCGCTCAGATACTTGTCTCCTACGTTCAACGCTATCGTCAACGAAAGCTGTGATTCATCATTAAAGATTTTACCAAACGACGCAAAACTATTCGCTCGAACATCTAGTTAAACACTTCTACTTCTTCTACTTACTTATTTTTTTATTCCTTTCACATGGGATTCTTCTATCGACGTCCCAATCGATGTAAATAAATGTTAAAACGATTCGACGATACGAATTTTTGCACATTCCTTCGAACACTTTGATTATCGCAAATTTTCATGCCAAACGACTCCTCCCCCTCTTCGCTCAATTTAAAAAAATATCGAACGTAAATAAAAGATTTCAAAAAATTGTTAAAAAATAATAACGCCAATACGCAAAGTTCGATTTATAGATAATCGAGAGAAAGAAAAAAAATCATAGTAATTCGATTTCTTCGCGAATATCGGTGTCGAAGATATCGTATTATTATTGCGATAATAATAATTATGCATATATTCCATTCCAACGAAAAGCGTCGGGAACGTAAAATTGGTCAGAAAAATTGTAAATTATTGTTGCATCGAACTGTGCGCATAAAAAAAATTTCGGTGCATTATTCGATTTTTTTTTATTAATGAAATACATTTCTTTTTTAATGTCTTATTAATCAAAACGCAACTTAGTTCCTGAACGAGTAACTCCAAATATTTTTAAACAATTAACTTTTTTTCTTTTTTTCGGCGACAGCGCATTCAAAATTCGTATCGCATAAAAATTATACATTTTTTTTTATCTTACGATCGGATAATCGTAAATTTAAAAAAATGAATTCTTAGTGTCACAAAATTTTTTTTTAAATAATGCGATAGGATGCAATTATAGATGAATATCATAGAAAATATTGAAACTTTCAAAGCGGTTTTTAAGGTGCAACGTGTTGTATTATAAAACATAATAATAATTATTATTATACTATACAAAACAATGTAATTGTAATATATTATATTGTATACATATATATTATATATATGTATACGCGGGATAAACAGAATTTTTGTATTCATGTATATCAATCGTTAATGGTTTAGGAAATAGAAATCAATTGTTACGCATCATAATTATTACTCATTTATTACCTCCATTTGTCGAAAATTTTTGGGTCTCTGCGATTATTTCATTTTCAACTGAACGTCGAAAAAATAATGGTCCTCCTTTACCGACCGAGAGATTTTTTTTTAACGAATTTTTTTGCGATTTTTCAATTGTCATATCGGCAAAAAGTTTAACGCCATTTTCTGAGATTCGATTTTCACAATTTTCGCGGTAAGAGCAATTGCAGCTTTCAGCCAATGCAGAGGTTCGGCCGATCGCGCATCTTGCTGTTCTCACTGGTGAAAAATTTCAACATATTTAGTAATCGGAAAACAGCGCCACAGGTAAACTTTTGTAGAAGGAATACACCAACTTTACTCGCTTTTCGAGGCGACGTAAGATGATAATTTATTTTTCGTAAAGAACGATTGAAAATTAATTACAATTAAAGATTCAAATTTCGAAAAATTCGTCAGAGTCGAAAGAAATGTTGGAAAATACTGTATGAAAATATTTAATTTACTTAAATTGATATGACCGCTCACCAAAAATCATTAAGCGTCAAGAAATTAATGTATTCCGAGCGAAGGGAATACTTACCTGAGCCGAACGCGAACGGTGAGCGAAGGGGAAAATAGAACAAAGTGAAAGATACATTGGAAATCGATCGTATGCCAAATATTTCGCAATTTTTCTACGCACCGAGAGTTCAATGGCCTTGTGACCGATAGACGCCGGTGGCTATATACATATATGCATACAGCGCTTAAGAAACCTTTTATGTGTTGTCTGAAGTAATTTGTCGTCGATTATCGATAACAGGCTAACGTCCTATAATTACTTTCAATTACATTTGTTTTGCTGTTTCTTAAAAATTGTATTCTCTCGATATCATTTATCAAAAATACTACCATTTTTGAATCGTTTAAACAACTTTGGACCCGTTATTTAAAATTCGATGATATTTATCGAAGTTTATCTTCAAATTATACGCATTAAATTTAAAATAAACATTCTTCTCGAAGTCGGATAGTAAAGAAAGAGATGCGCTTGCGAATCAATTGAACGAACGAGAGTCGGGTTCGGAAAATTTCGTAAAAGTTCGGATAACCAATAGAATCATCCCGTATATGAAACATCTGTGCGCTCTCGCGCGCCTGTGCGCCCGGTTGATGCAGACAATGTTTTTTCTTCGTTCTCCCATTATTCCACAGGTTTCGTCGTCACAGACGACAGTCCCGATGCTCAGTCGTTCTCGTCGTTTGACGCGTTCGTTCGCGGCTCGCGACGACGATCCCCCCAACGGATCGCGAATGTTTCGCTGAATTTTACAAGAATTTCAACGATCTAACATCAGTGTTGATTACCTTTATTCGTCGTACGATCGACGCGCTGATACGTTCGGGAGTAGAAAAAAAAATAGAAATTCGGTAACCAACATGAAGTTTCGTGATTTCGAGGTTTTCATCGTTATCCTCGCAACCGCTGGAGGCTCGTATGCCGAAAATATCGATCCCGGCGATGTTGTCTTCGCTAATATCGTAAGTGAAACATTCAATTTAACAAAACATTAAATCGCTTGCGTAACACTCGATCCTTTGGTCCCCAAAATAAAAAATATTCCCTTTTTCCCTTCGAAAAACACAAAATCCTATTCTATCGAAGGTTAAACACGGGATACTTTCTCGTCGTCACTTTCACTTTTTCTCGATGTTTCGTAGTTTTTTATACACGTCGTCTACTTCACTGCTATCCAGTTGAAACTGTCGGTATTATCTTATTTTTTGTTTATTTTATCATTATTACTATTGTTATTTTTATATTTACTCGAAAATATCAACTTAATTTTTTTTATAAAAAAATTAAAGACTTTTTCAATTTTTTTTTCGTTTCGACGACATTCATTTTTATTATTATTATTACTGTTTATTTTCATCGAAAAAACAATTTTTTTTTTCATTCGATTCGAAATATTTTTCGTTTCGTGATTGTTGACTAATAAAAAAACGAAATAAAAATGTTGACTAATCGCCATTGCCGTGTGTATTTTTTTATTTGCCATGACATATTTTGCGGCTCGATCTGTACATTTTAACCATATTCGTCAACATCTGTTAAGGCGAAAGCGGGTCAAGTTCGACGATCGTTCTTTTCCGCGAGTGCGTGGCACTGCGAAAACATCTTATCGTTCTTATCTTATTATTGTTTGAAATCCGACACAAAGAGCCCCGCGAAGCCTCTTTGTTTGTATTAAAAAAAAAAAGTTCTCGTTCGCCAGCGAAATACCCTATAAATACATTTTACTGACGCGAACGATATTTTTCGTTTTTCTTATCAATTATAAATTGCAAATCGCCGAACTATTCAACGTTGAAACAATTTCGGTTTTTTATATTTTAGACCCGAATTTGTATTTATTTTTTTCGAAAAGTTTCAAATTTAAAGTTTTCGATTGAATGCTTCTTTGCGTTTAAAAAAATTCCAATCTTTCGAGCATTTTGAGTTTTTCACAGCGTTGGAGACCAGAAGTACCCCCGATCTGCCTGATTATATTTTTTCGACGATGTTTTTATTTCGCAAATAACGTATGGCGTTCTTTAGGTTGCCGCTTGAGAATAATTAATTTCATACTTTGTAAAAAAAATGCGCGTGGTTATGAGTATATATTGTCGCTCGGTGTTTATCTTTCCGCCTCTTGCGGCTGATAACGTGAGGACGGTCTTTGTGCAATGATTCGCTCGTGTTTCACACATGCGCGCGCCATGCGGCGAACACAATCATCGAATACGAACGATTACGATTTTCCTATGCTTTATCCTCTGTTTAATAATTACTTCCATAACATCGTAACATTCTATCGTAACAATAATTATCGCGAACACATTGTGGTCATTCGCAACTACGTTCGGAAAAGAAATCATTGACTCACGAAGAATGATATATGATACGATACTAGAAATGGCAACGAGTTATTCGAGACTTTATCGAAATGGTTTTTCCAAAACCCGTCTATTGACGAACATAAATAGAAAATGTATTAAAAAAAACATAACGCTCCCGTCATTTGCAATTAACCCTTTATAATTGATTTGGCATTCCGAATAAAAATTTTCGAACGGTATTGCATTTTTTTAAATTTCTTCATTGAAATTTCGGGATTGAAGGGTTCGATATCATTTTTTTTTTTAGTTGTTCCGACACGGCGATCGAACGCCCATTCATCCGTATCCAACGGATCCGTACAGAAATGAGTCCTCGTGGCCCGCGCCTTTCAGCCAATTGACGAACGTAAGTATTTTGCACCAAAAACGTTGAAATAATAATAACAACAGCAATAATAAAGATTTTCGAAATAAACGCGAAATCTTTACGAATCTTTTTACCGGCGTCGCAAATTTTTTTTTTATTTTTCGCTTCACGTGTTCCAGAGACTCCGATAACTCGTATGGAATAGTAAATAGAAAAAAAGAAAAAAAAATCGGAATTCCATTCCCAACGTCATATCGAATGTTTACATTCGACTCGAAGTAATCGCCGAACAAATTAGCCGACCGGTTGACGATTAATTCGAATTACGATAATTTCGAAATAAAAAAATATTAATATGCAGATACTGCGAGTATCAGTCGGCGCTACGTTTAGCAATTAAAATTCCGCGTTTCAATTTCATCAAAATATTCGTATTGTAATCTCACAAATATATTGTTACTTATTACGCAAGAAGACGCGCATAGCTACGGACGTTTTCAGCCGAACGCGATAGTACGCTTATCCGGTTAATGACTGTCTATAATGATATGACCTTCGCGTCTTCGTGCATTAAACATTTGTCGCGAAGTTCAACGTTTATGAACGCCTATCACGGATTTTCCATTTGGATTTTTCCTCGACTTTTTCTAACGATACGGAAAAAAAAATTAAATGTTCATTTTTTTAAATTTCATCTCGAAGTCGGCGGAAATCGATCGAACCGAAGTCCCGACGCAAGAAAAAAAAATTCTTAGTTTTGGAACAAAAATATAATATATTATTATCGAAAATCGAACGAAAATCGCAATTCGGGAAAAAAAAGAAAATGTCTCTTCGGTTTTAGACAAAATTATCAATAATATTGATAACGTTTTGCATAATTAACACTTCGATATCATTTTTTGTTTTTTCATCGGAAAAAAAAATACAGTTAGGGAAACATCAACATCTCCTGTTGGGACGTTGGTTCCGTCAGCGTTACGATCACTTGCTGTCGGAGACGTATTCGCCATACGAAATTTACGTGATGAGTACCGACGTCGATCGAACTTTGATGTCCGCCGAGGCGAATCTCGCGGGTCTGTATCCGCCCCGCGGAAAACAAATTTGGGATAAATTAAAATGGATGCCGATCCCCGTACACACGACGCCCCAAGAACAGGATTACATTCTCGCGGGAAAGAAATTTTGTCCGAAATACAACTACGAGATGTCGAAACTTCTGAAATCCCCGGAAATTCAACGGGTCTACAGAGATAATGCGGAAATTTTTAATTATGTCAGCGAAAAAACCGGCGAAAAAATCGAAGATCTACAAAATCTCGAGTACATCTACAACACGCTGTACATCGAGGTATTATCCTTTACTGGACATTCGTAGCGAGAAATTCGATGAAAAGAATATGTCTAATTTTTTTTTCTTTTTGGTCAAATATGGGAGATAATTAAATAATTTTGATCGAAAAAATAACTAATTTCTTTTAAGAAAAAATTTTGTTTTTTGACGGCCCATCAATAATTGGAGTCAATGCAGCCGGAGTTCGAAAATTAAAATAAAAGTTTTCACGCGGCAATTTTTCGTAATTTTCTAATGCAGCGTACGAAACAATTTTTTTTAACAGGGAAATTGAGTTCCTCGCGCTTTTCACCGAGCTATTTATTTTTTTTTCTTAAATATTTCTCGCTACAGCTATTGTTACATATACAAAAAAATTAACTCTGTGCCTTTATAAATCTCAACAGACTCTGTACAACAAAACGCTACCCGAGTGGACGAAATCGGTTTATCCGGAAAAATTAGAGCCTCTCGCGTTTCTCAGCTTCAAGATTCCAGCGTACAATCGGATACTCGCGAAATTGAAGAGCGGTACGATATTTCGTAAAAGAATTTTACCAAAATTATCACCAATCTGAAATCCCTTCGTTCTATAATTTTTCAAAAATCGAATGTTCGAAAATTTTTGGAATTTTTGTCGATAGGCCCTCTGTTGGGACAAATGATCGATCACATGGAACAAAAATCGAAAAACACTCTGACGCCCGACCGAAAAATTTGGATGTACAGCGCTCACGACGAGACATTAGCCAACATGCTGATGACTCTTAGAGTTTTCGAATCTCACTGTCCGCCTTACGCCTCAGCGATTCTCGTCGAACTACGAAAGAATTCCGAAGGCCAACACGTTGTTACTGTAAGTAACAGAAAAAAAATCCCAGAATTAATTTTTTTTTTCAATAATCGAATCCTTAATTTAACGATAAAATATTTCGCGCGTTTTGCAGGTTTCGTACAAAAATTCGACCGGTGAGCCAACACTGCTGACGATTCCCGGATGTGCCGCTGTTTGCCCTTTGGAAAATTTTGTGAAACTGACGAGAGACGTTGTACCCGAAGATTGGAACAAAGAATGCCTCGTCGACTCATCGCTCTACGGCTACAATGTCAGCAATTCAGCTATAATCGGTGAGTCAAAGTTAATAATTTTTTAGATAAAAAAACTTCGCAATTAATTAATGAATTCACTTTATAATTCGTAAATTAAATTGTAGTAATAAAATTATAAATATAAGAATATTATAATGATTTTTTTTTTAATTTAATTCGTTTTCTACAAATTAAATTTATTTTTATTACAAATAATAATCGATATAATTATCAATATCACTAAATAGTAAAAAAAAATGCATAAAAAAACAAAAAAAGTTGATAGTTTATTAATAAAAATAAATTTGATTAATAATTTATTTATTTACAATTAACACGATTTTGTATTATTTTTTTTGCAGCGATTCTTTCGTGGTCTGTGCTCTTCCTTGTTTCGCTGGTTTTGCTGATAATCGGTTTCGTATATACGCAATACAGACGAGACAGCCGACAGTATTACTTGCGATTATCGACAGATCCGATCTAAGGAAACAGATATTTTTAACTCTTTTCTCTCGAATTCATCTCAACCGAACGAATCGACGATATAAATTCGTAAATCATTGTCGAACGACAACGGAACCAAAACGAAAAAAAAACAAACCTTAGCAAATTGGTTTTAGCGTTAAAAGAAGAAAAAAAAACCAATTTATCGAATATCATGGAAAATTTGGAGACTGAAGAAAATACAATTTGGTCCGAAATTTATGATTGTTACTATTATGTTTATTTGAAATTTGGGTCCACTATACAACCGCCTAATTTTTCTACCTCGCCGAATCGCGATTGTTTTTTTTTTTCAAAACCATTATGAAAACAATGATTTTTTTTATCGCCTTTACACGATAATATTTTGCCTCAAAAATTCGAATGCATATTATTAAATTGCATAATAATAATAATGATCGAAATTACGAGTCTCCAATCTCTAGTCATTACCGAGATTGCTGTGAAACACTTATAATCGGCAGCTATTAACAGCTACAATAATTATAAATGACATTGGGAAAAAAAAATGATTTCAACGCTACGATTTTTTTAAGTGTAAAAGTAACGGTGGTACAAAGAGAAGAAGAAAAAAATGTACATTAAGTTTAATTACGTAATTATCTCTATCGACTTTTCTTCTGCATTTTAAGAATTTTAAATGAGTTTTATCGATATTTGAATCGATTTATTGTAAAGCGACGAATATCTGAAATAACGAACTTTTGAACGGCGGGTTGTTTTTAATTTATCATCCCGACCACCGGACGCCGATTTCTAACGATGTTTTTTCAAATAAAACAAATTTACTTAACGCTTTGAGACTTAGCGCCATGCGAGACCCCACCGTCCGGCGAAAAAAATCGTCCGAACCGAAGCGGCTAAAAGTTACGCGATTTCTTAACAACGAGACATGTTCCGCAATATCAAAGAATACGAAAAAAAAAATTGTGATTTAGTATTAAACGTTATGTTTACGACTGGAAATAATAAATAACGTTTTAAATAATAAATAACTGAAAGTATTTATTTTATTTCTTAACCTATAAGATATTTTTTATCACAAAAATAATGTGCAAGAAAAATCTTAGATACCATTTTTTTTACACGCCACAAAAATATTTATGTTCACGTATTTTCGGTTCGGCAGCAGCGTTATGGTTCTCAGGCAAATCTTCTTGCCGATCCAACAGGGCAAAGGATAGCACTAGCGACTCATTGCTGTTCATTTCTTTTAATTTATTTTATTTTTTGGAGCGAACGACGTCCCTTTAATTAAAGAGTCGGCGAGAGCAGCGGCCGAGGAAGTAAGAAAAAGAAGCATTCGTCAGCGCGTTGGTACGGCAGTTCGTCGCTGCGGCTCACCGTATCTTCGGCGGAAGACGTGTCGGATGAACGCCGAGCAATTTTTCTCAATTTCTGACCACCAAAGAAGGAAAGCGAGAAAAGTCGCTCGGCGCTCATTCGCAACGGACCCCAGTGGAGCGGAAATTCGAATATTTTGTGACATCCGAAGACGTGCCGAGAATTATCATATTAGTCACAATACAAAAGATCGTAAAAGTCGATTCCATTTTATTGATAAATCAAATGAAAAATACGTATTTACATTCGACTACACGCCACCGACGCAATAAGGATTTGCCGTATCAAAATTTGCGTAACGATATACATTTAAAACATTTTCCACTGTGTAGTTAAAAAAAAATCCGTTAATAAAGACGTTCCATCTGGTTGTTGTAAAATTGTCTTCATGTTTTGCGTCGTTCGCCAAAATGACTTTTTCGTTCTTGTTTTTGTATAAAATGTGGATGCAACTCTTCAAGAGTCTTGAATCGATGTGAAACTTCCTGCGAATGCCGAATTTACCCTGAAAGGTATATCGTTCGATTTACTAAAAAAAAAATAAACGATCGATTAAAAATTCGCACATAAATCATTAATCTGTGTAAAGCACATAATTCAATTAAAAAATAATTACAATTAAAAATAATAAAAACCATTGAAAAATTAAATAATAATAATAATTTAAACAATATATATTAATAGAAAAATTACGGAAAAATGATAAAATCGTTTTTTCAAAGAAAATCAATTCATTTTCATTGATATCGCGTGAAATTCCGTAATTTGCTAATCATAAATTCAACACGTAGAAAAAATCGTGAGCGAGAAAAAGATAAGAAATGTTATTGTTATCGAAAGTAGAAGTGATAAAAATGTGCAAAGTGCGCCACAATAATAAAGATTATTTCGACAACGAACGAAGAATCGCTTCATTATGAAACAAAATATTCTTTTTCTTATCATTCGTACAAAAACAAGTGTAGGTGACGAGTCGAGTTTCTTACCTTCCGTTCCGGTACAGTGCAAAATTACTAAATCGGACTCGAAGTAGTAGTTTTTCGCAATGCCATACTTTTATTTTATTTTTTTCATCGCGTTAAGTAGACGAAGTACAAGAAGTGGAGAAAAGTGCGTGCAAAAAAAATTAGGTTAGTTGAAGAATTAATTCACAGTACAGTTTCGGACGGATTTGACGGAAAGCGTAATTACAGAACCAAAGAAATACAACTTAAACGAGTAACATAAAAGTTAAAATGCGCATAAACATAACATGTTTAACAAAAAACAGTTTTAAGGCAGAATTCTATCAATTTCATGTTGAAAAAATGCCATTTATTTATATATTTTGTAAAAAAGCGATCGCGTAAAAAAATCGATTATGTAAAAAAATTCTCCAGTCAACAGATTTTAAAAACCTGTAAGAGAGTTACAATTTTTTATAATCATTTCTCATGTTTTCCGTAAAAAAAAATTGAACTCTTATAATTTTTTATATTAATACCCGAAAATTTATTTAACGTTTTTTTTCGTTACGGAGAACTTTTTTTTTTCCCATTTTTTTTTTGGGCCGAAAATTGATGGAGCCCTGTGTTATACTCGCAACGAACGACAAACAACAATCTTCAGTCGCATTCCGATTACGCGGACAGGTAAGACATTGCAACACTCTCGATAAAGCGTATTGATAACAGCAGAAATTTATAACGTACAAATGAGAATACATACCATGATGAAAAATGATTGTCATGCCGACAGAACGAGAATAATGACGCCGCGATAAAATTTTCACGCGTTCCGATGATATATGATACTTTTGGTTGTTTTTTTATCATTGCAGGACAATCAGGTAGAACAGCGAATGACCGCGTCATCGGGAAGTCTGCACTAACGACTCTTTAACGCTCGGTAACGAAGCTACCGAAGTCCCCGCTCCCCTCTACGAGTCTAGCGATGTTTCCGAGTCGTTTTGAAAACTAAGAACGACAGGAATACATTTTTTCGCTGATATAACAATCTTTTTCATGGAATTAACAAGAATATCAAATACTTGTAACATTTTGTCAAATCCGACGATTAAATTTCGACCCGAAACCATCAATTTCCCTTCCTACACCCGTTCGCTCAAGTTAGAACGTCATGCAAACCAAACGCCTTGTAGTCTCTAATTAATTTAGCAATTTTCAAGCTGTTATAAAAACAGCGAGAAATCTACGATCGATACAACTAAACCGCCAACTTTGATTGATCGGAGCCATTCGTGCACCGGTTCAAAGCAGGTAGAACGCCGTGCAAACCAAACGCAATGTAAAGCCTAATTAGTTCAGCAATTTTTCAAATTATTATAAAAACAGCGAAAAATCTATGATCGACACAACTAAACCGCCAACTTAAATGGATCGGAACAATTTGCGCACTGGTCCAAAGCAGTTAGAATGCTGTACGAACAGAACCCCGCGTAATTCTCGTCAGTCTAACAATTTTTCAAGCTTCTCTCAGCACTGAGAAATAAATCCACGATATACAACTACACCGTAAATTTGAACCACGGAATCATATCCATTCGCGCACCGTCTCGCACCAGTTAGAAACACGAGATTGCGAAAAAAAAAATGAGTTTCTCGAAAAAAAAATCGCACTGATCGTATAGAGCGATATATCGATCCAGTGTTTTAGCTCTTCTATCGAAAATCGATGCCCCGTCCTCTCCTCGTCTATGTCGAATAAAATAATCGAAAAGTATGGAAGGACGAGGGAAAGATTTATGGATATCATGAAGAAAGCAGCGATCATGTGAAAAAAAAAAGTTTTTGACATTGTTTTTTGTTTTTTTCGTACACAATTTCGTAAAATTCGACACATTGGATTTGTTAGTTGTTAATAACAGAAATAGGTAGAAAAAAATGGTGTTATTTTTTATTTCACCTATCCTCGCACCTCGTTGCAATGGTAATTGTTAGTTGACAGTTTTCGTTATTATTAATAGCATTATTACGAATACAGATGGTGGATAAAATGTTTTTATTTTAAAAAACTAATTCACCGTTCTTGTTTTTTCATTTGCGACGTCATTTTTTTAAATGTAGCGAAATCCACTTTGATTGGATTAATCTAATTTCTTTTCTATGTCGACAGTCGAACCCCACCTATTCGACCGATTCATTGCCATCCGCTGAACGCGTTGTTAGTCCATTTTTTTTTTTTCGAATAGGTGGGTAATAAGGCTGCACTTTAATAACTGTTACCACTAATACTATAACTATTATTATCATTGGTCTTTGGAAGAATATGGCGATAGCTCTCGTTTTTTATTTAACATCGTTATTTTGTTAATCGCCATTTAATGACGAGTTGTCGAGTATTAAATTTGCTATTATTTTCAAAGCATTACGTTGCCATGTTCCTCAGCCAGTCGACGAGTGAAGTTGATGACACTGCTACGGATGGCGCGCGCGTCCGACCGCGTGGTACGGTACGCAGAACTAATTGCCAGCTGACTGACAGCAGTGGCGCCACTAACTCTCGAATCGAAGAAAGAGGAAAAACGCCCCAATTTGATACAATACTCGAGTTATAATAAATGTTTTCTATCGAAATCATACGTATCTAAAGTTTATTATTAGTAGAATTCGAAGTTTTTTCTCCTCATAAATTATAGAGACGGAATTCGTTTATTTAACGAGGTTATGTTTTTTTTCCGCCATTTTATTTGCTATTTTACCGTAAAATCGATGAATTCGCAATGAATCCCGATAACTCCTACGAGTATTATTCAGTTTTATCTTTAGTTAATTTTTTCCCGAAGATTTTTTCTGAATTTTTTAAAAATGTTATATGAATGATTTTTTACTACGAAAAATATCGATTTGCTTTTACGTCACCATGCGAGGTATGCAAGTCGATTTGATTTCCCTGAGTCATGCAGGTCGCGTGTTAATAACAATTATAAATATTTAATACTCCGTATTATTTATAATAAAACATCTGACGTAACTTCGTTTTCCCGTTGAGGCGCGACGCATTTTTTTTCATTGTTACCCTAATTTTTTTTTTTCGTTTGTTTTATCGCTATTTGCTAAATTACCGAATGAAAATTTAATTAAATTATTACGTTCTTCCAGCCACCGATTTCGAGACATTCAGATGGATAATTCAAAGCACAGCTCAACAATACACCTTTAGCGCCTCCATCACCTTCACCAACATTTACGAGCAAATTATCCGAAACAATATCAGAAAAACTCGCAAACATCCTCCACGGATATTCACGAATTTTTAGATCAGCGAAATAGAATCATATAAGTAAAACTATGCAAATTATAAAAAAACAAAAAAACATATCGGCCTCAAAGCATCGATATACGAAAGAAAAAAAGAGTATATATATCTCTCTATATATATAAAAAGATTTCGCCACTGTCGCTGCAGCAAAAGTATTCTAAGTCCCAGTAAGGCGGACTACGTAAAAAAAAAACCTAAGTCTCTCTAAAGGGAAGGGATCCACCTGGCGGCGAACGGAAGAAGCGAAGGGGGAAATAAAGAGGAGAGGTCCTCTTAGACGGACTTCTTTTCATTTACAGAGACTTAGTTTTTCACTTGATTCAGAAGGATTTAGAATACATTTTTGCTCTCCACGGTGGTGAGACCTTTTTAGAATATAAGCACCGTTGACTATGAAACAATTGATCAGCGAGTGAGGGGAACCTCTAGTATATATATCGCGCGGAATATCATCGTGTATTCGATAGTCGAATGATTTTCGATCATCCAATTCCTCACCTCGAATATGCTGCAGGATTTGTAAGACTGAAATTCGTGATGATCGGTCCACCGATGTATTTCGCGACAAACTGAAAAAAATTTAAATGAAAAAAGCATGCAGTGAAGCAAAAATTCGCTTTTGATAATTAAATTCATGGAATACTATAATTAATTGTTTACGAACCCTGTTGTTGCCGAGCGAAGTTGCGCCCATCGATATCGCCATATGTATCGCCAAATATAGACAAAATGCGAGGTACAGAAAGGCGTAAATGCCGATAGCGACTAATATACCCCAATTATCGTCACCAACGTTGTGTTCCTCTATCAAATCCTTTACGAAGTAAATGTTGATGCATATCACGAGTACCGACAATGCCGTCGATATTACTTTTGTAAATCTGGAAAAAAAGGGAAAATATGTGATTGTCGTACACAATGAAAAAGAATAAAAAATCCATTGAACTCACATTCCGTTCTTAAAATCTCCCATAATGTGAACGCTGCTAGTGAACGCGATAACGGGTAGTGTCGCGAAAGGCAACTGAAGGCTCATCACGGCATTGAGAATGTCATTCATACTGCTGAGATCCTGCATATCAGCGTAAATTGCAACGAACAAAGTGGGAACAATGGCGATAGTTCGGGTGAACAATACGCGTCTCCAACGGACCCACTGAAGATTCAGAAAGCCTTCCATCGCGAATTGGCCAGCGTAAGTACCGGTCATTGTCGACGACTGTCCGGCAGCGAGAATGCCGACCGCCCAAATGAACATCGCGGCGGCTCCGAATTGGCATCCGAGATAAATTCCACCTTTGTACAAATCCGCATTGAATGGGTCATCGTTCGGCTGAAAAAAAAATCAAATTTCGATCGTCAATTGCTTAAAAATGATTGCATATTTTTTTTAAATATTCGATCGAAATACTCACTTCAAAGGTATCCATTCCAAGCGTATTATTCGACGCCGCGCATACATTGTACTAAAGACGGAAGGAAACAGAGTATTATTCAGTTCACTCGACAATTGAATAATATCGCAGTGGGTTTTCCGCGATTTAATCGCAACTACTGTCCGCGATGCGACGGAGTTTGGAAGGTTAGCGCATTATTCGTTTTGAAACACTCACCACATCATTATTCGTCCTTCCGAACAATCCGTGTGCGAAGACGGCAACAACGAAAACGTTTATAATGAAAGATACCAATAACGCTATTGACGCCTCGATGAAGTAATATTTGTTGGCTTCCTTTACCTTTGCTGGATTTCTTCGGTCCACGTCTCTCGACTGAAATTCACGAATATTCAATTCTCTTTAATATCGTTTATTCAATCGAATAAAAAAAAAGTTCCATAAATTAGTGAAAAAAGAAGCGTAAGTATTCGCTGAATAATACTGAACAATATTTGCCTTTGAAACATCTTTATAGAATGCTTCGTTCTCGAGATACGAGCGAATAAAGATTTCGACCAATAAACGCGATCCCCCAGATGGCGATACGGTCGCAGTTCTCCCATTGGTCGAAACCTTTTCGGCTTTGTATATCGGCGTACTGACGGAGGAGAAACTTTTACCAAAGGAAAAGTTTGTTCGATTTTCAACGTGGAATACGAATGTCTGGTTATTTAGTAAAAATCTCTCACCTTAACGAGAGCGCTGTGGAGATACAAATTATGCGGCATTATCACAGCACCAATGACTCCCACTGCTTGCAACAGAACAGCGCTGTCGCAATTCTCGCACATCGGGACAAACATTCCTTTGAGCACTTCGAGCTGTGGCGGTGCTGAGACGATGTACTGCAAGGAACAATAGAAATGATAACGTTGAATAATGAGTTGTCGAGCGACAGCTTCATAATTGGAAACGTACGGAACTCGAGAATTATCATTAGTTTTCTGTTTTCTTACGTAAGCTGAATGGAGGCAGTATCAAATCGTGAGAAATAAGAGTAAAATATATACGATCTTTAGTAGGAATACCTTGGGATCGTAAATTCGAAAATAATGAATCAATATAATCAAAACTGTGACTCACCTCGTAGCCAAATGTCACAGCCATTACAGTAATGAGAAATCCGAATAAAAATTCAAGTTTTCTCAATCCGTACTTATCGAGGAATAAAAAGGTGAATGTGTCGACTATTGTGATAAGAACGCCGCCCCATATAGGAACTCTGAAATAAAAAAAATGTTATTTAATTTTGTCAATCAAATCTTTAATCGTACAGCCCAAAGGTAAATCACAAAAAAAAAGTGTCAATTAGGAAAGACTTTAGGTGAAAACTATCATCCAATAATTACCCGCTTTTAATTTCGGTAAAAAAAAAAATAACATCGATGAAATCCGAAACAGAATAGTGGACATGCAAAAAAACTAAAAATCTCGAATTTTTACGATCGCGAAAGACTCGGTGAAAGAAATTTCTCTACGTTCATCGCTTTGCCTCTGTTGAATCTATGACTCAGTAGCAAAATTCTCGACTGAACATTTTTTTTTGGTTTTGAAAAATTGGGTGGTGGAAAAAAAATTATTTAGAAAAATTTAAAACCATTGAAAAAAGAAAATCATCCGCAGCATGTGAATTAAACTATTCCTGATTGAGCGTTTGACACGAAAAATCCACGTTTGAAGAGAATAAAAAAGCAAATATGATTTTTCCTGTTTACGATTAACGGAAGAATGCAGATGCGCATCACGCGCATCACACGCGATCATTGTATAGATAGAACCGACGGTACCTGATAACGTTTGGCCTGTTTATTGTTGCCGATCGACAGGTACGATTCCCGCGATAGTATCGGTCAGAATTTCTCAATGTATACTTACGCTTTATTCGATAAAAGATAAATCGCTGTTGCGGTGCCTATGACCTCTTGCATATCGCTACCAATTATAGCGATTTCTATCATTATCCATAAAACTATTCGCGGAACACTTTTGTACTGTCGATAACACATCTCCGCCAAGTGAAGACCTGTTACGACCCCCAAACGTGCGCTTAGCCTCTGCATCACCAGACCGAGTACCGTGGCGCTCAGTAATACCCATAGCAACTGAAATGCAATATTTTTCGAATTAATTATCCCCAAACGATGACCAAAAGCGTGAAATAGGATTTCATATAATTTTATTATACATTTCTTAATATCCGTATAATAATGAAAATTAATATGTACAGTAGTTTGTTTATTATGTGTTTCATTAAAAATGAAAAATATTATTTACTTATTATTCTAAGTAAATAATATTAAAAAAATATTATTATTTTTAATAGAAAAAAATAATAAAATAAAAAATATTATTTATTTGTCATTGAATAATATTTTTTACTATAATAGACAACTAAAATAGCCAGATAGATCGATCGATCGATAGATAGATTTTTTATATTTTATTTATTGTTGTTTAGTTATATACAAAAAGAAAAATATAATAAAATCGTCGGAAATAATGCGTTACCTTGTACTTGGCTATCACACCGGACTGCAAATCGGATTCGATATTTCCGGGATCGAGATACGCTATAGACATGAGAAAACCCGGTCCGGTGAACGCCCATAATTTTCGAAAACTGAACGAAGTCTGAAAACACGAATAATCGATTGAGTAAAAAGATTTTGTCGAATTTCTTACACAATGAAATTCGAAATAACGATTAGTTGGGGGAAAAAGCTATGGATTGCAATTGTTATTGTTTTTTTGTTTGTTTTTAATAGCATTTAATCCGTTCAGAATTCTTACGCCTTCTATATCCGGTATCGCTATCTTCTCTTCCGCGAAATATGTCTGATTCGTGTTCGGCGACAACGACGACGACTCCGTTAATCTTTCCTTACTGTGCGTCTGCATTTCTTCCATTCGTTTATGCGGCACCGAACTCGTTGCTTCCGATACTACGGCAACCGGCGTAGAGCCGCTGTCCCTCGGGTCGCCTATCGCCATTGCGATTATTCACAATGATTCGAGTCCTGAAAATCTCGAAAAAAAAAAAAAAATGGTTACACAAATCGTGTGATGCTGGAGCAAAAAAAAAACAGAAAAAAGATCATTACACGAATCATGCGATGTTGGAGTAAAAAACGAAAAAAAGAAATCATTACACAAATCATGTGATGCTGGAGTAAAAAAAAAACGAAAAAAAAGAAAAACATTTCGCAAAAAAAATATTAATAGTATTTCGTAAAAATGGTTGGTATAGAAACTAAAATTTATTAGTCGCAGCAGTTATGGAATTGAAGTTGTAGAGCAACGAAGCTTAGGACTTCGGCGTTCGTATTTTGTATTAATCTCGGAAGGAGAACGGAAAACCGTTCCATTTCTATTATAATTTATGAATTGTATTGAATTCTCGAATTATTGTCAGAAAAAACCGTATTGTTTTATAACAATAATAGTATTAATAATTGCATTTGCTAATAATCATTATTATTATGTCATAATAATAATAATTTAACGGTATTTTCAGGAAATAATAATAATGTGTGCATTTTTTTAGGTTTATTTTCCGGAAGTTTTTTCAAAAGTTATCAGTATCTAAAAAAAATTAAAATCCTTTTTATCGTTCAGAGGTTCGCGACATTATATACATAATGTCAAAAATTTGAATATTCCGAATTACGAAAAAATTCGTAATTTTTTTCGTTTTTATGATTCTTTTTTTTTAAGTACGATGATTTTTTTTATTTCTCAAATTGGTGGTATACATATAGTCTCAGCTTTGAGGAATTAAATAATTAAAGGTAATCGCGCGCAAGTTGTTAACGTGTATTGTACCAATATAATGCATGATTCATAGCACACATTCACATTCGTAGATTAAGAAACATTTGCGTGGCATTTAAGAAGCTTAATACACAGTCAGCCATGTGTGACATGCGATGTATACACATACATAAATATTGGCGCATCATTTTTTTATGTTTTTTTCGATTCTTCAAAATTTTGCATTACGGCGATACGTTTCGGGAAATATTCAACCAAAACCCGAATTGCAGTGCATTAAAACATTTACATAACAACGATAACAAATGATAAAATGATAAAAAAAAATTGTTCGAAATCCATCGAATTAATGAATTATCAATAAATGTTCCATTTAAGGTTAAAACATGCGACAAAAACGAACCGATTAATGTGTTGAGATTTTCGGAAGCAAGTATCGTAATTTTGAGGTTAAACGAGATTTCTCTCGCGTAATGTTTGGGTGGTTAAAAAAAATGAATGTGAGAAAAACCTGTTAATAAGACAATCAAATCATCGAATGGATGGAATTTCTTCATTTTTTCTTCCATCGCCAGTGTCTAATGACGATTCATCGACGTAACGACGTTTATTCTCAGCGCAATCGGAGGGGGGTAAGTAACTATCGAAACGTAACCACACAGTAGCACAGCTGTTGAACTCGAAATATTCGGAGGAGTGACAAAGGACTTCATCGAACGTTCGACGATTCAAGAATAAATCATTCGATTCTTGTACGGCAACGATAATTTCGACAAATAATAAGTAACTATCATTGCGCGAATGATAGAGCAATAAAAGCACTGGAACAGGTTGGGGGAATTATTCAATAAAAACATTTTTTCTTTCACTTACGCCTATTATTTATTTCGAGCTTCGAAGAGCGCGGAGATCGACGACTTCGCCAATTTTTTTGTAACAGAATAATACGTTCGTATTTGTAACGAATAATAATATTAAAAACGCACTCGTTTGGTCAAATAACCATTTTTACACAATTTATATTATAATCGTAACGCAACACTGGTGCTTACTCGTTGCCGGGTTTATTCACACATCAAAAAATTTAAAAAAAATTAACAAGTTCGCGTCGATCGTTGTCGAGCGAATCGACAGATCGACTCGACGGTCTTACGCTGGTCGACTGAATCGCCACGACTGAACTACTCGCCGGAGATACGCAATATTAGACTTTCCTCGTCTAAGCGATCCCCCCTCCCCTCTTCCTATCACTGGCTTCCTTTGCTCCACGCTCGTTCGTCGCACAGCCGGCGGGGGCACGTGAAACAGCGATAATACTAATGCGAATAATGTACTGGGACATTCCTGACTAGTGGTATATGTTTGTCTCTATTATCGCTGTACATACACCGCTTTGTTCATTTAGGCAAAGTATATTCAAGACTTATTATGTAAAATAGAGCATTGATTCGCAAGTTGTGAAAATGAGTCGAACTCCCCGTACATATGTATGTATTATTATTTCGTGCGCGAAAAAAAAATGACGCGTACCCACGCGGAACGGGGAATTACCCAACGGGATTCCTTCGATTATTATTTACATCGATGAAACATCCCGACGAAACAAATGCTTTCATTAAACAAGAAATTTCTAATAAAAACATTTTTTTGGTAAAAAACAAAGGAATAGAAATCATCGGTCGACTTACGCGGAAGACGAGTAGAATTCGATTGCTACCACATTGATTAATCTTTAATAATGAACAATCTTTTTCTAAATATATACATTTATGGACATTGATCGTATAATCTTTCGTTTTAAGAAACGCTTATTATTTTTGCGATAGATAGAGAGCACCAATGATAAAATTCTTTAATTCGTAGAAAAACATCAAGATATTGGATATGAATCTAGTTACTCAATCGGCCGCGTGACGACCTTAGGAGCCTCATTTTTTTTCAATCGGGACCATCAGATTACGTGCTAAACGACGCATTTTAGATAAGCTTTTTTTTCCTCATGTGAATTATTACGATTGTTATTATTTATTTTTGATAGCTATATTTTGGGATAGAAAAAGGTGAATTAACTTAAAAAAAAACAATCGTCATTATTATTTTTTATTATTGTTTGTTATAACGAAAAAAATGTGAAGAAGTCATATTTTGGACAGTACGATAACCTTGAAAGGGTGAAAATATATATTATCGGGGTGTCTGCGTTTACTCACGTCCGATCGTATCTAATCATTTTCGATTGAGCTGTACGCACGCGACGTCTTCGTTAGGCGATAATCACGATGAGATCTTTTTCTACAACTTTAATATTTTCCATTCATTTTATCACTATATTTGAAATTCTGAGGGTTAAAGAAAAAAAATATGTCAATTGTCACTGCTGTAGTACAGAAATAATAGTTTTATCTCACAAAGCATACGAAGTTAAATTTATTCACTTATTCACGAGAACAAAGTTTATTCATTTTTATTTTTTTTCCTTATACGTTAAAAGAAAATGATTATTAGTGATTTATTATTAAGTTAAGTCATGAGTTTTCCTTCAAAATATTGCTTCGAAAATTTCTAGTAGATTTTTTACAGATTTTTTTTTTTCGGATGTTTTACATCCGAAACTTCCAACTCGCGTTTTTGTTCTCTATTTTCGCGAAACAATCGATTGTTGTCAGTTTTATCAATTTTTCATCCGAAACTTCGGGTAAACAGACGATTAAATATTTTCGTATTCCCTCTGTGGTTGTGCACAACGCGCCGCGATGCAATCGGAGATTCGTAAATAACTTGTTGTTTTCATGGAAAATTGTCCGAGAAATCGTGAAGGCGGTCGATTCGTCATTATTGCGAGAGCTGACATTCAAATCGTATTCCGTTTGTGATTTTTTTATGAAACTCCGAGTACGAAAAAAAAAAATCGCGAAGAACATGCATTACGTTTCAAAACGTCGTTCAGATAATTTCTCCAGTTTTTCAGTGGTTTTTCCGTTTTCAAAAGAATTCGTGCAACGAAAAAAATAGACTATGGAAAATCAAAGTCTTCACGATATCGAAGCAAACATTACGAATAAAACATCGCGTTACATTAATTCTATTTACATTTTGAACAAAGAAGACAGCAATTGGATTGTCACGAGTTCTTTTATTATTTTCACAATGCAGACTGGTAAGTTTTTTATAAAGAAAAAAATTAAAATTTACCAATGATAAGTGAGTAAAAAAAAAATTAATCGAATAAAACACTGTAAAAAAACACTGTAAACACTGTAAAAAAAAATAAGGTTTCGGAATGTTGGAATCGGGTTGCGTGTCGCTGAAGAATGAGGTTAACATTATGATGAAAAATGTCGTTGACATTGTTCTCGGGGGTTTGACGTATTGGGCTTTTGGTTTCGGCATGAGTTTCGGTTGGGACGCGCCGACAAATCCTATCGTGGGTACAAGCGGATTTTTAATAGATCCGAATATCGGTGACGAACTCATGGGACCCGCATGCGCGGCTTTTTTATTTCAATTGAGTTTCGCCACGACGTCAACGACAATCGTCAGTGGTGCGATGGCGGAAAGGTAAGTAAATTAATAAAAATAAAAAAAATGTTTTTAACACGAAAAAAAAAAAAAAAATTCCAGATGCAATTTCAAAGCGTACTGTCTATTTTCTTTCTTAAATACGGTTGTGTATTGTGTACCGGCCGGTTGGGTTTGGGGCGATCACGGATTTTTGAATCGTCTCGGAGCCGTAGATATCGCGGGTTCGGGAACTGTACATTTGGTCGGTGGTGTTTCGGGTAAAAAAAGCATCAAATTTTACAATGTGCTAATTAATCAATTTCCTGTTTTTTTTATAACCGTTGTACTTTGGCCGAATTTATCGGAGCAGCACTCGCCTGTGCTATTATGCTCGGTCCCAGACTCGGAAGATACGACAACGGCATCGATCCGCTTCCGCTCGGCTGTCCGGTGAACGCCATATTGGGTCTATTTGTTCTTTGGTAAATCGGCAAATTTAATAAACTCGAAATTTGTAAAAAAACCTGTATATTGCAATTCTAATTTTAATTTATAATTTTTTATTTGTATTAATAAATATGTATAATAAATTAATACGAAAAAATACGAATATTACGAAAAAAAAGTTAACCGAAAAAAAATCGTATTTAAATAAATGCAAAATTTTTTAAAAATAAATAAAATTAAATAAAATGAGTTAATGAAGTTGATTAGATAATTTTTTATGGATTAGGTGGGGTTGGCTTGCGTTCAACAGCGGTAGCACTTACGGAATAAGCGGTGCACGTTGGCAATTCGCTGCAAGAGCAGCCGTTTCGACGATGATGGGCAGTATGGGGGGCGGATTAGTAGGACTTGGATTTTCTCTAACTAATCCAAAGGGAATAGATATTCTTAGTCAAATCAACGGAATTCTCGGTGCTTTGGTAGCTGTAACCGGTAAAATTACGATAATCAAATAAAAATAATAATAACCGATCCAATACCCGTTATTATTATGATTATTAATGATAATTCCGTTTTTTTACTTCGTATAATGATCGGATATTCATTTTTTTCATTTTTTTTATTTAAAAGAAAAAAGGATAATTTTTTACTTTTAACAGGGGGTTGTTATCTTTTTCGCGCGTGGGAAGCGTTGATCGTGGGGATGATCGGTGGATTTATTACCTGTTTTGCTATGCCGGCACTCGACAGAATTGGCATTGACGATCCCGTCGGTGCTTCGGCGACACACGGTGATATTATCGACTGTTTTGTTTAGCAGTAATTTATTTTCTATTTTCTCATATTCTGTACTTCGATTTTTTTGTATTTTAAGGCGCCAGCGGAATTTGGGGTATTTTGGCAATCGGTTTTTTCGCCGACAATCCCTATCCGTTGAACACTACAAGCGGACGAAGCGGACTTTTCAAGGGTACATTTGAATTATTTCGAATAAAATGCAAATAAAAGTGTAAACAATGATTATTATTTTTAAAAATTGTTATTATTATAATAATTATGCCATATTTGCGAAATTATTTGTCGATTTTTTTTTTTTTTTCATTTACAAGGCGGAGGGTGGGAATTGCTCGGAATTCAGGCACTTACCATCGTTTGTTTGGGTTCCTGGAGCTTTTGCTCGTCTATTTTGCTACTGTGGGTGAGAAAAAATGATTTTGGAATTTAAAAAATTTAAGATTCGTCGTTGACAATTTTTTTTTATTTTTACGATTTTCGAGGCGGTAAATAAATTGATACCCATAAGAATGGAATCTTACGAGGAATTGCTCGGTGCCGATTTGGTGGAACACAGAATTCGTCATAGTAAGGTACATACGAATTATTTTGTTTTAACTTACTATACATTTTTTCTATCGCGGAATTTGTCATTGAAGGTCGGCGTAAGCAGAGCGATCTCCGCGCTAAGACCATTTTCGAGAGAAATTGCTCTGCAAGAAGTTATGGCAGTTGGTATTAATCCCGGTAAACGAGAAATTATGAAAAAAAAATTATCTACCGCCCGTTCGATTATCGGATCGATATGAATCGATTTTTTCAGGTCACGAATCCTACATCGACAAATATAACCGCAAGAAAAAAATAGAAAACATCGCGAAGATGATGAGTCGTAACGCGAAGAAGAAATTTTCTTCCCCCGCGAACACCAAAACAATCGACGATTCGTCGGTAACGGCGAATCGGAAATATCCCAATATCGCGTGGATCGATTGATAAATATTTTTTATCGTATTTATCGGAAAAAAAATCAATATTTATCTCGTATCGTTTATATATATCGATGTATCGAATAAAATCGTTGAGAGACAAATATTTTAAAAAGGAAAAGTCTTTACACTTTATTTTCATATGACTGACAGCACTCTCGTCAATCTCGCAATCGAACATGTATTCGATGAAAAAAAGGTTTGTTTTAGAAACGTAGAAACGGATACCCCAAAAATGTTACATGGAGGGGAAAATCTTTCGTATTTCGTTTCAAAACTTTGTTTTTTTTTTTTTTTTTTTTTTTACAAATTAACGCTCATCCAATAATAATAATGACAGTAATAATTTAAATAAATATCTTATCGTATGTATGTAATATTAAATTACTACGCGACCAAACGCCTGAAACAATTGTTTGAGCAAAAAATGTCTTCGAATTTTTTTTCTTTTGCAACAAAAATCTTCCAAATTTTTTTTCTTTTACAAGAAAAATCTTTAAAATGTTTGGCTTTTACAAAAAAAAAACTTCAAATTTTTTTTGCTCGATCAATTGGTTCGTCGCTTCAACATTTTTTTGGCAAAAACAAATGATAAGAATTTTTCTTCCGCATAAAAAAAAATTCGAAGGATTTTTTTTTTCGACTAATCGCGGTTTATAATCTTCGTCACAAATTCGTATCATTTTAATGATGATAATCGACTATAAATTACGAAATTCATTAAATTACGGATATTCGACATTCTTCGTAGCGATTCTTTAACATTATGACTATTTTTTTTTTTTCATTTTCTCTTTTATTTTTTTGAGGACGAATTACTTTGGACGTAAATTCATTGTTTTCTTTTTTTTTACTTTTATACCTGTCGTCGGTTTTTTTTAGTTATTAATATTAATATTTTTTGCTTCAATCATTCTAAAGATTCTGCTGTAATCGTTACATTCATCGGAACCAATCACTCTTCATCCTCGTGGATCTTACATTATAATTATTAAATCGTTGAATGAGGAACTCCGCCTCCGTGTATCGTACCACGGATTCACTTTACTCACGAGACTGGAACTTTGCGATCTCTCGCTATCGTGTGGCCACTTCATTAATATTTACGAGTACATTGCGAAAAAACTTAAGTATTGGCCGATTCGCTTTCAAACTAATATTTCGTTACTGGAAATTCGTTTTTGAACTTAAAAAAAAAATAAAATGAAAAAAAATAGCGTCAAAATAGAAATTAAGTACTTTTTTGGAAGTTGAGAAAAGAAATTAGTATCAAACTCTTTATTATCATTTTTATCAAAAATGCTTTAATAAACAGATTTCTTGTACTCCGATAATAAAAAAATGATAGATTGCAGATAATTCACCGAATCACCGAAAAAAAATATTTGAAAATATCCGTAAAAAAAAACATTAAAATCGCATATTTTTCAAACGACCGAACCAATGGCTGTAAATTTCCTCGTAACTCACAAAACTGTCGCTATGTAGTCTCGTTAATGCTTTAACTTTGTCTTTCATTAATTATTCTTCGGTTCTCCAAGAAAAAGAAAAACAAAGGCGTATAGTGGTAACGCCATTACTATTCCACGTATATACACAACAAAATAAATTCTAAAAATCGCAGTTAATCGAGACGATTATTTACTTTAGATCATTGGACACAAACTTAAATGTTATTTGTTCACTACTTCATCTAAATTCTACGATTAATCGATCACATAAAACAAAAAATTTCCTACGAAATTATTAATTGAATATCAATGATAAATAATAATAATAATACAATTATTTATACGTACGATCGACGATTTTTTTTCGGATATATAAAAGATCGTCAAATGCCAACGATTACTATCGATATGTGATCGCAAAAATCGTCACCTACACTACGTAAATGCGCGTTAACTATTATTATTCATTTTTCAATTTTTTTTCTTCATTCGCTATTAAAAAAAAAAAAAGAGTTCGTGAAACAATTTGCGAATTTGACTAATTAAATTCGCGGGAGCAAAGAGAGAGAGAGAGAGAGATAGAGTCGTCACAATCGCGGATCTGAGTCAACGAGATCGATATTATTAATTATTCAGGGGGAGAGAAGGAGGAATCGCTAAACTTACTTACGAGATGAACACAGATAGACGTGACGGAACCGACGATGTATCGATTGGCTCTTCTCTCAATTGCTAATCTTAAAATTCTAAAAAAAAAAAAAACTTTATTAGTTTTTTTTTTTATTCATACGCTACGTCACTAGGGATTCGTCGACCCTGAAGAGAAGTTTATCTACGTTATTATTTCGAAAAAAAAAACGAAGGAAAAGGAACGGAAAAATCTTGAAAAATGCATCTGTATTGTTCGTTGAATACCCACTACCGGTCTTTGTTCGGATTCATTGACATAATTAACACGCCACTCGCAGCGGTTAATAATCGCGATTTTTCATTTTTTTTCTTTAATTGCGAGAAATAATTATTTAAAATGGCACATTATCCTTGTGGTTTGTCCGCCGCATCATTTATTTCGAACTATCGAATCACCTCGTCAATAAATCGACTTACCTTTGGAATTCTTTCGCTCTTTGTCGATTTTTTTTCTTTTCTCACGAATTAGTGAATTCTCTTCTTTTTTTTTTCATTCCTGTTCTCGGATTTTCGAGTGGCAAAAAAGCTAAGAAAAAGAAAATCAGTTTTTCAACTTATTGCAAACTGTTCGTCGCCCACTGTGCCACCTCCGTCGGTAATCCCGGATAATTCTTCACCGCCTCGAGGACCTGCTGAGGCGCGAGAAGGAACTTGTAGTACTGAAACTCCTTTTCCGTTCGCGAATTTGTACCTCCAACCGGTGCGAGTAGTTCTAAGTTCTGATGAAACAAAACAGAAAAAAAAAGTTGTATTTTTTGTTGTCAAACGATGACTATTCGTTCGCAACAATATTTGGGGAGAAATATTCTAAAATCATTCGCCCGGATGTACCTTAATGTGTTCGAAAGCTTTCATTATCACCGGCCTTTGCACCGTTTGCACCGCCGACGTTTGATTCGCAAATTTAACGTAACGATTGAGAACCGTTTCGAAATTTAGGGGTTCGCCGTCATAGATCTCCGTTTCGTGTTTCATCGCGATGATCTGTAATAAAAACGAATCATTATTTATAGATCCTTCGGATCTGTTTAATTATATTACTCCGTTTCCGTATTCCGTATTATACATACAATTATTCGTAAGTTAAACTCTCAAATTTAAAAATATATTTTTTTCTGTTCTCCCAAAAAAAAATCGCGAGAGAAAACTCTCATTCAATATTTTCCGATTTCTATTTATTCGAATAAATATACTTTAGACATTTTTTTAATGCTTTTTTAACACAAATTCTTGAAAATTTAGTTTTCAAATATTGGAATTTTTTTGTTTACAAATGAGTTTTTTCGATTATTTTTTTTTTAATCTTGAAAATTTATTTTAAAAAATGTTGAAAATTCGTCAACAAATTTTTTTTCATAAAAAAAAATGTTGATAGCCGCGTCTTACCGTTGTTTTGCCTCCGGTTGATAAAAAAATTGCAAAAACGGATCGATTTACGAAAAGACGTTTACACTCACCAAACTGAGTTCGAGAACCGAGAGACCCTCCAGCATCAGAACTTTGTCGTCAGGGGAAAAGATTTTACTCGCCTCTACGAAGTCGTTTACTTCGAGTTTCTGATGCTTCTCATCGAGAGTCGACACGGCGACAGCCAAAAAGTTTCGAAAGCTTCTCTCGCTAACGTCCAACTGATACATACGTTTGAGCAAATTAATCATCGTAACATTACCGACGAGACTTTCGATGTACTCGTTCCACATTGTTCCGAATTGCGGATCGATCGTGAAATCGTCGTATTGCTGTTCGATTCTGTTTACGTTTTCGTCGTCGGGAATACTTAGGAGATGGCGAAATAATTCGAGCCGATCGTCAAACGCCGTTGTCGGTTGTTCCGTTGCCGTTGTGTCGCCGGGAAAGAGAAAAATCTGACGATGAGAAAAACGCGATTTCACGCGTTTTTCCAATAATTCGATCACGTCGAGACGACACGTTATTCCGAGAACGCAGATCGGCGATTGAGCCGATTGCGCTACGTCGAATAAATTGTATAGCAACGTTTGGTTCTGATGCGCGCAGAATAGATCGAACTCATCGAGAATGAAAATACAGGGTTTCGATCGCTTTTTGTCGCCGGATTTCAAACAATCGAGAAGAAATGTTAAGTTCTCGGCGAACGTGCCGAACACCTTGTCCCCGACGACGTTCTCGAGTTGCATTTGTCGCGTCGCGTCTTTCAACGCCAAACGATCGTCCGTGTGCACCAAACCGTGCAAATTCACGATCAGTGCATTTTCCTTGAAGTTCTTTGATGCCGATAACTCTTTCAGCACACTATTTACCAACTGCGAATAAAATGGAAAAAAAGAAAAAATGTTTAATACCTTTTTAATACAAATTCTTGAAAGTTCATTTTTTTAAATATTGAAAATTTATTTTTTAAAAATGAGTTTCATTGTTTTTTTTTTTTGGTATTTCAGAAATTTATTTTGGCATATGTTGAAAATTGAATGTAAAAAAAAAATTGGTTGAATGTTTACTTTACAAAGATATTGAAAATTCGTCAGTAATCTTGTTTTATAAAGGGAAAAAATTTTGATAGCTGTGTCTTACCGTTGTTTTGCCGCTGCCTCTTGGGCCGACCAGTAGAGCTGAATTGCTCTCTCCCGACTCAACGGTACGTTTCAACAGCTCCAAAACGTGAAGACGTTCCTTAACGTGATGCCTGAATTTTGTCTCTGGACACATAATCTTACGCTTCAGATACTTTCGTGTCAAAAGTATCATATTGTCTTGAAAATCTATCGCCATATTCTTTTTTTTGCTCATCTTTGCTAATTGTATTTTCACCTGAAAAACAAATCAAACCGTTGATCGACGATTGTAAACGAAAATTCGAAACAAAAAAAGTGACAGAAAAAAAAATTTTTAAATCAATAGAATCAGGAGTTTCGTATTTTTTTTTTACGCAGAAAGTATGGTTATGTTGGCCGCTACAATAACGAGAAGTTAAATTACGGGATAAAACGAACGCTTTGCTGATTTTTTTCCTCATATTTACGTGAATCCTCTAGAAGAAATCGTTCATCGACTGTTTTAAACAATCGCGAGTTACATACAGAGATGAAACGAATGTTTCTCGAACAAGCATAACCTCGACGAAGCACGAAAGTATTTTGTTCCCGAAAATCAATAAAAACAAACTTGCCGTTTCGCGAGATGGGGCGATGCCGATGAATCTTCTTACGATGAACGAGCGACACGTGAAAAAAAGCTTTTGTCGCGATAACGTCGGAAAACAGATGAAAATTTTAAGCCGTTCAAGCTTCGATTACTTTGAGAAGGACGCCGGAGCCGAAAAGTCAGATGTCTTCGAAACCAAAACAAATATGGCCGACGACGATGCACGAACGGACAAGAAGAATTGTACTTTTCTGTTCAAGAAACGAAAGATTCGCAACAATGCGGCGAGAAAGAGACGCGGCGACGACGATGGAAGCGGTGAGTTTTGTCGCGGAATAATTGATCGCACCTACGGCAATCTATTTTTGCGCACTTTCTCGGTAATTGCGTTAAGAGAAATTCGATTAACGGCAAACGAGGTTATGTGCACACGAATTGTTTTTACGCGTTCGGAGCACTGCAAAAAGACAATACGCATGAAAATCGTTGCGTTTTTGTTTTTTCGTTGTTATTATTCTAAAGAATAATTGCGATCGAATTGTTTATAAAAGTTTTAATCGAATAAATAACAATGACAAGAATAATAACAACAATAATAATCATAATAACTCAGGATTGGTATTTTTTATTATACTACACATATATATTAATAACCATCTTGGAGAGCCGAACATTGTTGAATGAGAAATATGAATATCTTCCAAATATTTTTTTACCATTTCTTTTCTCATTTCAACAGGAAGTAGCGATGATGGGACACAAGTCATCAAAAAAGAGAAGAAAGTCAATGACAAGAATCCCTTGAGACAAAGTGTAAGTTTTTTCATCCAACATATTTTTTTTTTAACAAAAAAATTATTGAAACTTTTTTTTACGTAATTTTTGTTTCGAATGTAATAAGATAATTGTGACAAAAACTGTTTTGCGCTCTGAATATTGAATTTATTTTCTTGCAGACTGCTGCAAAGCTGCGTAAGCAAAAAACAGCTGAGAATGAGAACAGCAGTGAGGAGGAAGGTATATCGGTGTGTTATAAAAGTAAAAGAACACCAATGCTCGCGGGTCCCAGTGATCAGGGAGCAACGGCGATTTTAGAGACCGAAACGGAAGTCGATAAAGACGCGCAGGCGATCTTTGAAAAAGCGCAAAAAATAAACGAAGAATTGGAGGGAAAGGAAGACGATAAGATTTACAGAGGTTTGAATAATTACACTCAATACTACAAGAAGAAAGACACGGCCGCCGGAAACGCGTCGAGCGGTATGGTGAGAAAAGGACCGATCCGCGCACCCGCGAATCTCAGAGCGACGGTCAGATGGGATTATCAACCGGACATTTGCAAGGATTACAAGGAAACCGGATTTTGCGGATTCGGCGGTGAGAATTCCATTCGAAGTCGCATGTCTTTTGTTTCTTTCGTCCCCCCGAGAGACGCGAAAAAATTATTTGGATGCAATTCGAAATTTTCGTTGTTTCGTTCGCAGATAGCTGTAAATTTCTTCACGATCGTTCGGACTATAAACTCGGCTGGCAGCTCGAGAGGGAAGCCGCGTCCGGTGAATATGACAACAGCGGCGACGAGGATGACAAGAAATACGAAATTGACAGCGACGAGGATAATTTGCCGTTCAAGTGTTTCATATGTCGGGAAACTTTTACCGATCCTATCATTACAAAGTACGTCCAAATATTTATATTTGATTCTGAGCAATCGGTAAATTCTTAATGATCCTGAAAAAGATTGGCTATTCATTTTTAATGACAATTGGTGTAAAAAAATGTTAAAAATTAATAATTACGATATTATTTATTTTTATTTAATTATTATTTATCATGATAATTTTTTTTTATTGATATTTTTTTCGCAAAATCCGCAAAATTATTCGAAAGTAATTCTAAAATTTTCTATGATTCTTTACTTTCCCAGATGCAAGCATTATTTTTGTGAAAAATGCGCTCTCGAACAGTACAAGAAAAGCACGAGATGTTTCATCTGCAACGCGCAAACGAACGGAGTTTTTAATCCCGCGAAGGAGATAATCGCGAGAACGAAACTGGAAGCGGAGAATGCCGAAGGTGATGTTGCCGGCAACGACGATGACGACGACGACGACTAGTGATCATCGTAAGAATGTTCAATTTTTTTGCTCCGAAACAATAAAAATTTGACTTTCCGTTCTTTTCTTTTCTCTATGTAATGCAGCTTCGCTTTAAAAAAAAAAAAGCTATAAAATGATCGATATTTATCGAAAAAAAAAAAACACATTTTTCACGTAAATATTTTTTTTTACTTGAAGCGACGTACATCGCGAGTAATGATAAAAAGCAAATCATCATCAGTACAAAGATTGTCGAGTTATCATCGCATCGTTGAAAATCGCATGACGCGTTTCGAGAACCATCCCGACAATGTTTCAAAGCTTCGAGTGACGAATGCGAATTTTTACTTTTTTTTCCGTTATTACATTTTGCTCCGCGAGTACTCGAGCGGTCGATTAGATAATAATCTTTTGTCCACATCGATTCACATTGATTAACAACGTTATCTCGAAAGAATTACGCGATACATCCAAACCAGCGCTCGACCCCGATTTTTTTTTCCATTTCGTTGCGATCTCTTTTATTCTATCTCTACGACAGTATCGCGCGCGTACCGTAACAGCAGCCAATTTCTATTCCGTCGTTCCCCCCGTTACGAATCTAATTTGCCAAATGCATTTGTCCTTTGTTAACGCGACGAACCCGCGTGTGTGCGCGCGCGCCCCCGCGTAACGAGTCCCCGAGACTTTGAACTAATTTCGTTTCGCTCGTCGCGTGTTTTATACGCGTCGAGGGCGGACGACGAAACGATCGCGCGCGGTTCCGTCGAACAACGAGCCGGCGCGCTCGCTCGGTGACGCGCACGATCGCGGTGCGTGGGGCCAGAAAACCCGCGCGCGGTCCTCAACTCGGACGGTCATTACCGGACGTTAGTATCGGACGGCAACAACGTCGAGGGAACGCGTACGAGTCAACCACTTATCTCGTTTCTTTTTTTCTTTTCTTTTTTCGTATATCTTTATCGCACCGTCATTCCGCACTTTCGTATTATTGTCGCTTCGATTAATCGTTTAACAGCGATTCGAATTAGAAATGAAAAAATTATGAAATTACGCAAAAAATTTGATAAATTCGTAATTCGATTTTTCGAGAAATTGCCGACGGGATTATAAGAAACGACGGACATTAACCTCAACGGAATGATAAACGGGTGTAATCAGTCGAATGGGAACGAATTTAATTCCATTAGTCATTAATTCGGGTCGATCGGCGCTCGTCAAAGTTCACCGTTCGCAAAGACGCCGACGTACTGGGCTCGTGCACGCGACGGTGAGCGTTTGATACTCACGATTTTTTTTATTTATCGCGGCGATAGGTTAGTATCGATGTAAAAAAAAATCGACGCTGACAAACATTCCGCAAAAATGTTTCGAACAATGAACTCCAGTATGTGAATATTAATGGACGATGAACAAAAATCTCGACGCCATTGTTATTTTAATTTATTTTTATTTCAACGTGATCTTGTGAATGAAAAGTGCGTAAAAATTTTATCGGAGAACATCGATGCGTCGCACGGAATTCATATAACGGTCAGTAAAATCGAAATTCTATACGAATACCTTTATAATAATAATAGGCTTATTATTATTCGTTTCTGACCCGGAATAATCGGAAAAACACTGTACCCTTCGATTTCATGAGGTTGCGATAAGGATATAAAAAAATAATACTTATGCGAGGAAAATTAACATTGCGCGGAGAACCGAAGTATTAGACAAATTGCAGTTTCGTTCAAATAACGCCTAAGAAACTAAAGAAGTCTGAAATCTTGACAATTTCGATAGAGATATTGTTATTAATTTATCGCGCTAATTGGAAAATCGCGGGAATCAAATGCGCCAATGACACTTATATTTTCGGCCACCAGATGGCGTAAGCTTTGCGTCCATTATTTATCGACGGATAAAAACATCTTGAGACTTAATAATCGCAAAAAAAATATTTGTTTTTCGTTTTTATGTGAATAATTCGTCGTAAGAAAAAAAGTAGAGTTCTAAGGTTATTCACGGGATGTATTAACAGTCGGAAAACAATCGTGGATTCTGCGCCGATGAGTTGCGCCGGTATAGATATATCGTTCTCCGAGGGATGGTACGGTCGGGTGGGGAAGGGGAGGGGACGAGACCGCGCGAGACGCAGGGTCGACGTGCGACTGCGGGATAGTAAGCCCCAGCGTTTTCAGAATCGATACACACGATGTTTCCCACGTACCGCAACCCGTGGAAAATGTCATCTCGATACGCGACGAAAGCAATCGTCATCCCGGCGAAATATCATTCGCGAAGATAAAAAAAAACCTAATCGTCTTCTCGTGTTTGCGCTGTCGCGGAACGGATAAAGAAAATAGTATAAATAAATAATATAAACAACACAAAACGCTCTCGAGAACACGGGGTTCGAAGAGAGGACTCCAGTCGTTGAAATAAATCGGAAGTGTATTGTGTTGGAAAAAGGAAATTTCGTGTATCTATCATACGTTTTTCTTCGCTTCCATTGATATCGTGTATGGATACTCGACAGAGGGGGTGTGCAAAGGAAGAAGAAAAAAAAGTGCAACCGCGGACATCGTTAAAATTCCTTCGTGCGAAACTGAATAATCGACAAAATCTTCCGATAAACTTATAAACAAAGTTCAAACGCATAATATTTAATTGTGTATCGATAAAAAAATAAATAATGTAGTAAAATAATGCATATCGCGGGTTAAATTCCGCCAAAAGTAATAAAAAATAAAAACGAGAAAAAACCGATCGATTCATCTCGCGGAGATTAATTGCGTTGAAATAAAAATAAATGAATAACAAGAAGAATCGTTGCTCACTGCAGTTATTAGGAACATTATTTCGGTGACTCGGGAATGTAGAAAAAACGTTTTACGAGCGATAAATATATAAATATCAGCGATTAGATTTCATTTGAGAAATGTTTTCTTTTTTTTTTTCTTTTTTTTTCGTCGCGACGCGAGAGAGTCCCTTATCGACGGAGCATCGGCGATATTATCGATCGTTCGTAATGTGACTATTGGTGCAATCGTTTAATTTGTATTAGTGAATATATCTATATATATGTCTATAGATAGATATTAAACAAAAATAAAAAAATTCTCGATATCCGGCAACGGAAGTCGTTGCGCGTGTGTATTGAACAGTAAATATCGTTTCATCGAATATACGCAAAGCAGGTCAGTGAGGAAACGAAAGAAAATTTTACGGTAATTCTTAGTTCACTATAAGGATTTTAGAATTATTAACTAAGCACTCATTTTTATGCTTTGGAATGCGTTTTTTTTTTTTTTTTACGAATTTCGAATTGACTTATCGAACATCCAATCAAACATAAATTTAATAAGTAAAAATCCGCAAAAAAAGAAAATACGAAGCCGCAAATCGCCATAATGGACTTAACAAAACTCGAGACTGAAAATCGAATTGAGTTCCTCGAAGCTTATGGGCGAATCCCGAATGATTAAAATACATTCGGGAGATAAGCTTTGTTTTTGACATGTGTCCTTCTTGACCCACGCGTCAAACAGCCGAAGACCGCAAAAGTATTCATAATCTCATCTCTCTCTCTTGATAACGCCGAAACAATTATATCATCGTTACGAATCTCTGTTTTACTGACCGGTTGACATTGACACCGATGGAGGCCGTCATGCGGCAACCCACGCAACTTGATTGTTTCGAGGACATCGTGATACTACCCCTTTCGTGCAGAGTCGCGATGTTATAATGTTTTTTTTTTCTTTTTTTTTTTTCATTTATAGCTTTAACCGCTAAGTATCATTCATTCTTTCCGTTGACATCGATATCAATCGACACTGTATTGCTTTTCCGTAATAAAAATTATACCGTTGAAAGTTTGAATTCTTACGATAAACGTTGGGAATTTCATAAATAATCGATATTTCGTATAATTTGAAACAAATAAAATAATACGAATAAAATTTTCTTAATTCGAAAACATTCGAAAAATACGATTCGGAAGTATTTTAAATAGTAATCTGTTTACTATATTGTATCTTATCGTATTTGAAAATTTACATAAATATTGACATGGGTAATAAAAATATTCAAAAGTAATGTTGGTTTATCGATGATGATGTATTTACGTTAGGAAATAGACGAAAACCGAAATTATACGAATAATATAAAAGTACACAAAAGTTTTGAAATATATAGGAATTTCGAATATATACTTTCGAGTAGAGTACTCGCCGTACCCCTCCCCAATCATAGGTTAAACAATACCGGAATAATAACCTTCCACTGCTGCGCAATACGACCGTGCAGGCGAAGCCTCGAAATAGTTCTCCCATCATAAATACTCCTTGTCGTGTCACTTTAGTTTATCTTCGAAGTCCTTCTCTTTCATTATCACATTATCTCCGAAAATCGATTACAATAAAAATACAATTTTTCACGATTTCCCATCGAGAAAAGAAAAATCCTAATCCTTTATGCATGAAATAATACCGCAATGATGATTTCGAAGTATTTTCTTTTATAACCTATAATTTTCGCGATAGAATTTGGAAAAAAACATTTCCGAATCCGTGGGACGCAAATGACGCGCAGTTCGGAGGAGCGAATGTATACGCGATGTGTTCGTAGTCTATAATATTAAGCGGACGAATATATGCCTACATCTGTTGTACTATATCGCGAGGCAGACGACGCGTCCGCTTTATCGCTGGAGGCACTCGTTCAATATTTGCGGGACTCCGTAACCGCTATCTGATTCCACGAATTTCTACCTAACGAAACACTTTCCCTCCGTGCTGTCCAACGCCGGACACGTTACTCGGCTCGTTGGCTCATTTAAATTTTTCTCTTTTCTTTGTTCGTATACTTTTAACTATCGTTTGTTATCGAAATCGTTGGGATCATCGCGCCAAAAAAGAGTCACGTGGACAAATAATCATTGAATTACGATATGTAGCGAAATCTGGTCGTGTGCGCGTGTGTAACGCGAGTGAGTGTAGTTGAGGAAAAAAAAATATATATATATATCGCGTTATACGAATATTTTTCAATTTACCAATATCGATCGATACAATGATATTCTTGGAAACTATGAAGGCGTAAGTTTTTCCGTTTTTTAATCGATAACGATAAAAAATGATTATAAAAATAATAATAACAATAATAATAATAAGAGAAAAATTAGCATATAACAATTACAATCGTTAATCTGATGTTCACATAAACCGGAAGACGCTTTAGTAAAATAGACATTTTTTTTTTTTTCAACGAAAGGTTTATCGTAAATCAGTTATAATTATCTGTTCAACGTGTCAGGAGATCGCGATAGTAACAAAGCTTTTTGCAATTACCGGAAAACGGTTATTACATTCTTGAACAGATAAATCAGCGCGCAATAAATAATCGTACATAGGACAGTTAAAGTCATTGAAACGCGGAAAACACATGGTATTTAACGGAATTTTCAGGGAAAAGTTAAGAAAGTTGGGAAAATGGAAAAATTTGACACGAGGAATCAAGGAAACTTCGGAAAATTTCTTGGGACGAAAAAAAAAAGTCGTCAAACATTACTTCGAAAAAAAAATAATAATAATAAAATAAAAAAAAACTTTGGCAATTGATCGCGGCGTCAAGGAATCTCAGAGTAAAGTCGGTGATTTTTTTTCCTTCGGAATAAAAAGGTCCACCATGTGAGTTCGATTTCTCGAAATAATAATCGAACGATCGATAAAGTGTTTGAATCTCCTTCGAGCTTTGCGAATCATCATTATCCGCGAATCGTCGCGAACTGACGAATGAAGAAATAAAAAAATTAAAAAATGAACAGCCGCGGAGCGCGAGCGCGTCTAGCGTGGGCGAACCTGGACATCGAGCTCTCGCAACTCTTGCGAATGGAAGCAGATCGATGAATTAGTATGTAGGGACACGTGACACACTTGATGCGCTTATACGTTGCGGTCGTTTCGACCGCGTCACCGCGTACAATCCCCATTAATTCCACCAATTAATCGGCGAGAGTACCACACGAGCCTTGTCCCTCCGGTTTCTCACGTGTTTTGTCCCTCGTCACGAATCAACCCGAACTTCATTAGTTTTCACGTTACGATTGACATAGCTATATATTTCCACGGGTACTATGTTACATGTATATAATTATCTCTATACCTGTGTAGATTATTCAGATGTATTTTTATTTTACAATGGCATGCGACAAGGTTCACGTTTTCATTCTAATTAGTTATCCCGCGGGTATTAATTGACTCGCTGTGGCGCCCGGTACCCGCGCGCATTACTCTCTCTATCGCAACTGTTTGGAGTATTGCGGAATCGTAATGACGTCAGCACACATACGATATCACAACAATTGATAATTTTTTTTTTTCAGAAATGTCATTATTACGATTTTTTTTAAATGATGAATCTGTCGAATACAATGCGACAATTTTACAACTGAAATAAATCCGATACTTTTTACCCGATGATTATTTTTGAATTTTTTTTGTTATGTATGGAGCAATTAATTTTTAATATTGAAAGTTTTCTTTATTGTCGTGTCGATATATATCGATTGGCGCGTTACATAAAAGACTTACAATTACACCAATTGAGGAACTAAACAATGCGACGGCGCCTTTTGCTATTCCAACGATCTTCGTAATGACGTTCTTTTGATGGCGTGAATTTTAACAAGTGTTGTCGTACATACCATTATTGTGTTGCAATATAATTGTATAATCCGTAGGCACGAATTGTTAGGTATACAATTTCAAATGTTTATTATCGCAGTCAAAGTTTTATCAATCGTTGGAAACATCGCGACAAAAAGAATTAATAAAATTTAATACGAAATAATAAAAATCATTCGGATTTTCGCGGTAAATGAAGAAACATATTAATGTGATGAGAAACGAGCCCTGTGCCCAGTCGGTAAGCAAACTGTACGAACTGTATGAATGCCATTTCGAATCATAAATTTGTACTTTTGGAAAAACAAAATTGACTTTCCCGCCGCTATCTATTTCGCGGGGACACATAATTGGCCTTTTCGACGAATGTTTAAGGTTTCGAAATTGCATTCATTACAGTTTACCTTACCGACTGAGTTTTTTCACATCATCTCAACAGACTACAATTTACTATTTGATACATCAACGATTATTATTTGATTTTTTTTTCGTCTCTCGAAAGACGTTACGCCGATGCGGAATATTGTCTGCACACCTTGCGCTCAGTCGGTAATAAAAACTAATGAATTTTGCTTCAAAGCTATAAGTAATTATATATTTTTTTTTATGACTGCAGTTTCAAAATAGCAGTAACTACTGTTTTTCTTACCGACGGTGGAAATTCACATTGCCTTAACGATCAAAAGATATCGAATTGCAATGATTTCTTTGCAGATGGTTGGAGGCAGTGATGCCCCCGTCGGAGGAGGAAAGCCAGTGGCTTGTCGGCACCGGGGGCGGTACGTCATCGACTCCCGGAGGTTTGCAGATTTCCGGTGCCGGCGAACGCTCCGGTGTCACTAGAGGCCCCCTCTACACCGAGGAGATGGCCACAATACCAAACGCAACACCGGCCGCGGCAGCTGCCGGTGTCGGCACTGCGTCTGCCGATTCGGCGGAACACGATCTTATCGACTCCACCGCCGATGCAACACTTTTAGCTCAATTTCACGAAGACGCCATAAAACAGGTGCACATTTACTATTAAATTGCCGTGAACAGATTGTCGTTTTAATGGGACATTATTACAACGTTTCTTGAGGCAATGTTATAGTCACCAAAAGACTTATAAATTAATATATTTTTACACAATTTTATTTTATTCTTTTCATTTTTGCGAGGATTTTATGTATTCTAATTACGGAGATAACAATAAAAATTATTAAATGCACTCATTTATTTCAATAACTTCGTGAATTCAATTTGACATATATATATCGAACAAAAATGAACGATATTCTTTCTGCTACTCGAACTCGAAAAACTGCAATATAAGATTGATCGTTTTGATATTTATGTGCACTTTCCCGCGACGATGTTATTGTTTTTTTTTTAGAGTATTTTTGGTATAGTAAAGGCGGTCGCGTATCGGCCACCTGATCATCGCCAATCGTTTGCCCGTGTATATTTCGATCGTCGACCAAATTCGATTCGAGCGCTCTGACTGGTTGCTAAGGAAGATGCGTCATCCGTACGCGAAACATAACCAAAACGACGCGTCCCGGCGGGCGGCGTCGTTCGATCTCGCTTCGTGTTCGCTTCGCGTTATTTTTTTATTTTTTTATCAAATTCACTCCGATCTCAAGATTTTGTAACGAATAAAAACTCTGTGTATCTCTTGTCCCGTTTTTTTTTTTCCAAACTTATCGGGTTTCAACGGTGACGACAAGTCGCGATGGAGCACATTCTCGACGATTCGATCGTGAAATTAAAATACACACCGCGTGAATTGCCCGGCTATCTACGAGACTTTCCCGATTTTCCCGTAAATACATGTGTTTTTTTCTTTGACAGTTCGTAGGAGATAAATTTCTAGGTTATGTTTTGTTTTGATTTCGGCCAATCGATATTTCGATCGCATCGATCACTACGAACCAATAATAAGTGCACGAAGTATCCTCGAATTGTTTTATTATAATAATAAAAACATTACGATTGAAACGAACGAATAATGAGTGCATGAAATATTTTCGAATCTTTCCGCAAATATAAGAAAAAAATACGATTAACACAACGAAACACTGAATGCATTAAATATTCTCGATTTTTTTCGTATTTAAATTACCAAAATTATTTTAAAAAACACCTTTTTAAACGCATTATTATTATTTCTTTACTGCGATTTCAGAAAAATAAAAAGTTTTTTACGAATATTTCGTTTGTTTTATTATTATTCTCAGGCAGGCGTCGGTTACTTCCAACTGTTGGCGGCCCTATGCGCCGGTCTCAGTTTAGCGGCGGATACCGTAGAGTTCTTTGTAGTGCCGTATATATTGCCAAGTGCAGAGGTGGAACTGTGCATCGAAGACAATGAGAAGGGATGGCTGGGAAATATAACTCTGGTTGGCTTGGCGCTCGGAGGATTGGGATGGGGAGGTTTGGGCGATAGACTTGGCAGGCGAAGGGCACTGCTTTCCGCAATGTCAGTTCATGCGCTGTTCAGTGGAGTCGCTACTTTTATGCCCACTTACGGCACTTTTATGACTGCAAGATTTTGTTCCGCCATTGGGTAATTATCTTATAAAAAATTATCTTGTAAAAAAAAAAAAAATAATAACATTTTTTTTTCTATTATTATTCAATAATCATTTTAATTACTGAACATTTAAATAAGAATTTAATAATAATAATGTCGTAAAAAAAAATGTATTGTTTTTTAGAGAAATTTTTTTCGAATTATTCTTTTCTATATTTTAATTATTTTAATTACAGTGTCGGCGGAACCGTGCCCCTAGCGTTTCCGTATCTCGCGGAATGTTGTCCGCGCGCGAGTCGCGGCCGTTGGACGGGAGTTTTAGTAGGCGCCGGTGCTCTGGGTGGCGTTTACGCTGCCCTGTTAGCGTGGGCGGTAGTTCCGTCGACCGGTGAAATGGTTGTTCTGGAGAATAAAGAACACTTCAGCGCCTGGCATCGTTTCTTGCTTCTATGCTGTTTGCCGGCACTCTGCGCTACTGCCGGTCTTATTTTTCTACCGGAAAGTCCGAGATATCTCGTCGAAGCGGGACACGACGTCGAGGCAATGATGGTTTATCAGGTTCGTCGCTGATTTTCTGTAAAACGAATTCATAAAACTCTAAAAAAAAAAAATGGTATCAGACGAATGCGATCGTTTCTATTGAACTAAACTATTTTTTTGTGCAATTATGTACTAAAACAAATTCGGCCTCTTAATTTAGCAGAATTAATATTATTATGATGTTTTTTTTTATTTTACAGAGGATATACAAGAGAAACAATGCAAGAAAAGGTGTTGCGGGGGCGCAGTATCAATTGTCGGAACTCGAATTGCCGAGCAAAAGACCGCGAGGTCTCGCGCCACCGTCGCCCGCTAATCACAGTAGTGTTCTAGCCGACATTATGTATTCTATCGAAATGGTAAACAGTTTCTTCAAATAATAATCCGATCGATAAATCGTCACTTACCTTTTAATCTTTTTAACAATTAATCTTATAAGACAATTTCTTTTCCTTTCATTTTTACAGTTTTGGAACTCATTTCTCGAGTTGTTCTCCACGCCGTATCTCCGAGTTACAGTCGTTCTTCTGATCATCTGGTGTGCCGTAGCGTTCGGGTAGGTTTTCCGCTTCGATTGCGATAACATGCAATTTTTTCTTTTCTATAATCGAAGTTTTCAACGGAAAAAATGTCAACAATACTTTTGATTATTTCGATACGAAAATGTTTTTGGGTGATTGGTTTACCGATGCATAAGAATTTAATGAAAGAATATACTGATATTGATTATCCGTTATTTTTATTCGTTTACTGGTAATTCTACATGTCTACGACCAGTCTCTATGGTCTCATGGTATGGTGTCCAGAATATTTGAAACTCATAAGAGCGATGGAATACGAGTCGCAAACGGAACGTCTCGTCGACGAGGAATACGACGGTCGCACGTTCACCGGTTCGTTGGAAAATCGTCAATACAGAGATTCGAAATTCCTAAATTGCAAGTGAGTTTCTGTTTTCAACAATACAAATCAACAATAAACAATTCTTCGACTATTACACACACTGATTTTTCTTAAATTAATTTCAGATTCACGAAAATGGTTTTCAGTCACGTGAATTTCTACAATTGTACCTTCCGATCTGTAGATTTCACCAGCGTGAGGTCTAGTAAAACTCATTTTATCGACAGCGTAATTCTCGACTCGAAGTAAACAATTTTTTATTATTCCGTCAATACATTTTTTTTTGTAAATTAACGATTGTTATTTCCATCGATCGCAGATTCGTCGATACGGATCTGTCGCCGCAGGTATTCACGAGGTGCACAACGGAGAACAACACGCAATTGAGTCTCAGCGGCCCGTGTCCGACCCTTGACCTCGATTACAATATATACATCGAGGAAGCATTACACGGGCATTTAGTCGCTCAATTGGCGTTCGTTCCCGCAGCCGCGTTGGCCGGTCTCGCTCTCACCGTTCTCCAGCGGCCGAAAATGATCGGTGAGATTTACTCGAGAAACGAAAAAAAAGAAAAACGATGGAAGGCATTTTAATTATCATTAAATCGATAAAAATTTTACTACTTCACGATACAGTAAAAATAGGAAAATAATCAAACTTATTAAAGATGGAAGTATCTATTGGGACCACACCATGCACGGTTTTCGTACCCTATTCAGAATCACGGTACCGTATACCACGGTGTGGTAAGTAATTGTAATTTGAAAAAGTAATTTGAACTTATGCCGTGTATGGCTTGTACATCACATACCATATCACGGTACTCAACGACCGACTTGGTCGGCATTCGAATTTATGCTGTATAGCAATTACTTACCATACCGTATAGCGCGGTACAATTACTTACCACACCGTGCTATATGGTGCCGACCAGGTCGGTCGTTGAGTACCGTGATATGGTATGTGATGTACAAGCCGTGCACGGCATAAGTTCAAATTGCAATTTAGCATAAACCACGATACCGTACACGGTTTACTTCGAGACCCAACTTTGAGGAACTGTGATGCCATGTACGGCTTATATATAATATTACGGCGTAGACTTCGATACGGTTGAGGTGGAAATTGGGACCATTTGAGCATTTTTTAGAATTTAAAATTTATCAATTCTTGTGCTGCCAAAAATCCTAACTTATTTCAAATGATAAACGCACTGAGTTATAATGATGTTTGAAAATGATTACGGTACAATTAAGGAGAGCTTTTGTAATTTTGTGTCGCCGCAAATAATAGGTAATATTATTTTGCAATTAATACTTTTCAGCATAACAACTCATTCATTAATAGTTTCATTAATAGTGCGAATCTTTTTACAAATTCCTCGTCTTGGATCGTCGAATCTTTTTACATTTTCCTCGTGTTGGGTCAATGTTTGAACTTGACGGATTCGTTGTGATCACACTTTCTCTCGATTGCGACGAATTCGCTCGATTCTTCAACGCGTTTTCGCTGTTTTCATTCGACATTCGAACTGTCAGCATGCTTTTGGTTCATGACGACAGGTTGTTATTACTGAGAAGTTAGATGACACTATTGACTGCGTCGACGATTTTTTAAACGGTTTTGCCATTACCTTTCTCATGCCTTTCGGCGCCGTTTTCGAATACGTGTCAAATTCCGGGTCGCATCCGGCGTCGCATCCGGGTCGCATCCAGCGTTCCCGAAATGGTCCGAAACCTTCGCCGCCGAGCAGAGTCCGGCAACAACTAAGAAATAGAAACATGGTGCTTCTCGCTCGTCCAGCGCGACTGTAACGTTCGTTGGCGTGCAGATTCCAACATCACATAAGAAAAGGAATCGTTAAACTCGTTGCTCGTCCAGCGTATCCGAAACCTCCGTCGCCGAGCAGAGTTCGGCAGCGACTAATAAAAGGGATCGTCATGCGCGTCTCTTATCCAGCGCGTCTGATGTCTTGCTTGCGCTGCACACATCGCTGGGTTAAAAAGTTGTCGACTCCCACAACGAAATATCGCTACCGTTTTCCGAAGCCGTTGCCGAAGTAATGGATGTGTCATTGACGAGCTACGATGGCAATGCAATCATTGAAAAACATGGTTCAAAACCGTATCATGGTGCCGCATATTGTCGCCGGTACGGTTCGTCGTCGCGGGTCAAGAATGGCTGACTAGCCAAACGTTCAACTGAAGATGATTCAAAATCGGATGAACTTAAGTTGGACTTATAGTATTGACGGTTGTTTCCAATAGACAAGTGACATGAATACACGAACGAAAGCACGATGCACCTAGACATGTCGCATTTTCCACCTGAACCGTATCGAAATATAAGTATAAGCTGTAATAGCATATATAAGTCGTACACGTCATCACGGTCCCTCCAAGTTGGGTTTCGAAGTAAACTATGCACGTTATCACAGTTTATAACTGCGGATTCCGTACCCGGTATCGTCGCGCTCCCAAAAAGTTGGTGTGTAACGTTTTTTATCTTAAAAATATATCAAATTGCAAGATTTTATATCGTAACTATTCTTGTCGGTTTATTCGTGCCGTGATTGGTCGATGAGATTTGACAAGCTATAATATAATTTGACTAGAGTGAGTGTGGTGAGTAATTATACCGTGATTCCGAATACGATACGAAAACCGTGCACGGTGTGGTCCCAATAAACACGTCGTTTCAAAAAATGTACGAAAATTCTGAAAAAATTAACATGGTGTTTAAGAAATCGAAAGATTCATTTAAAATGAGAAAAAAAAAATTCACGGGCTCTATTTTCAATATTGAAAAAATTATATTTTTAAAAAATATTTGGTATTTAATATTAATATCAATACTTTTCTTATGTTATTTAATAATCTATTTTATTATTATATCTATTTTTATGTTCATATTTGTATAAAAACGATATTAAGGATGGAAATCAATTATCGCGATATATCTTTCTCTGTTGCTTCGAATTTTCATCGATTTTTTCAATACTCTTCGTCCTCTCGTCCCCGCTCATCAGGCGGGCATTAACTACTGAAGTTATTACAAAATTTCAACATTTTTTTTTCGCAGGTTTCTCGCTTTTTCTGTCCTCCGTAGCCGCTCTCTGTTTAATGCTCGTCAACGTCAATAGCCGAGCGGTTCTCGGTTTTGAAGGCGGATTTATCGCTGTTTTCGCTGTCGCATGGACGTCGCTTACTCTTGTAACGATCGAGAGCTTCCCGACTCACTTGAGGTAAAGCGAATCCCACCAATAAAAAAATGTATCAATCTCTCACGTACGGGAGACTGCTGGCCATATACCGCGCTGTTTTCTTTTTCTTCTAAAAATTTCGCGAATGATTAAAAAAATCTCTTTTCAAAGCATAAAAAAAATAATTCAAAGTTACTCCACGATTATTTAGAGAATTTTCTCACGATATTTTATAGTTAAATGGACAATTTTAATTAATAATTTAATTTAAAAAAATAACTAAATAATACTTATTAATACATTTTTATTATTTTATTTGTATTTTGGAGTAAAAAATGCCGATAAAATTTTTCAGTCGTCCCTACGTGAGGAATTATTCGATCGAAAACATTGAAATGTTTTATTAATTTCGTTTAATTTTCGATATGAAGGTGCACTGGTTTCGGTCTCATGGCCGCCGGGATTCGAATCTCCGGTCTCATCGGAACGGCGACTTATCAGACTCTCGTCGGCGCTCCGCTCATCGCTCCCGCTTTGCTGACCGCTTCGGCTCTTCTTATCGCCAGTCTCGCGACTCTCAAGTTACCGCATACGCACACCGTCTTCTTGTAAAGAACAAAAAACGGAAAAGCAAAACAAAACGAAAGAAAGCTCTTCGCGATTAAACTGACGAGCCACCGAATGAGAGAGCGAAAGCAATCGCTTCCATCCCGAGTAACGAAGAAACTACGTGCGTGAAAACGAAAAGTCCCCTGTTATCTTCGAATTGTGGAACGTCGGGTTTCGGTGAGTTGAGGAGAGGGTAATTAGGAAATAAGTTTCGAGACTTGCTGCGCGCAAATTCGAGCGAAAAGGGTGAAGAATTTTTATCACTCGCGGATCGAAGGAGATAAAAATGTTTCTAATACGGCTTCGGGACAATATTACCACGAAAATCGTTAAAAAAAAAAGGTGAAAAAGAGTTTTTTCCGTGAAAAAAAAAAAAAAGAAAAGGTGGATGGCGGAGTTTTAGAAGAATTATTGAAGTGAATGAGAGGTCGCGATGAGGACTTTGCGATTGCTTCCGATAAAAATTCGCAATCTTCGACGATAATAAACAATTTTTTTTTATACAGAAGATTGACGAGACTGACGTTGCGGATCATACGCGGTTTTTTGGCTTTAATTGTTAATTAAAGAAGAAAAAAAAACTCAATTTGTCAATTTGTAGAAAAAACAATGCGCACAGACTGTGCGGGGAAAGTGACTGAAACCCGCGGGTAAAAATAGACAAGAAGTTCGCGCGACGCGGATTAAAAAAATTGAACACGGATAGAACGAATTTTAGTGGAAAACGAGAGGAAAGGAAAATCTGAAATTTTTAACGCTATTGACTTCGACTTGGCGATTGATACTCATTTTTTTTCTCTTTATTAGAACACAAAACTTTTAACTCACTTGCGTGGAATTTTAATCCAAAATCAATTTTTGCAAAGGGTTGCAATCACTTGCGAGTTACGCAGAAAATTTCAAAGTTTTATCTACGATAAAACTTTTTTTTTGAATTGCGATTCGCTCAAAACACGATTTTTTAACTGATTTTCGGTTGTCACAAGTGACGCAAACCTTTTCCTTCTTGGAATAAAAATTGAAACGAAGAAAAACGAATAAAAATGCCGATATGCCAATTAAAAGCGCATTTTAGAATTCTCCCGGCTTTGTCTTTTCGTTTTAATTGTAAAAATTATAAAGAATTCTTTAGTAATTGAGAGCTTAAGCTTCGAGTTGTTGTGGACGGATATTTCGTCGATTAATTTCATGAAGAGCTTTAGTGGGATGAATTAAAAGAAATCGCAATTACTAGTGGCAGTCCATTCGAATGTAATTTAACGAGAAGAACGTTTGCTGCAACTGATTCGCACCGCGAATGCGGTGTGGTAAAATATACATATAAAAACGAAAGAAGAGGAAAAAAATACGGCATAAGCAAAAACAGACATTTTGTGAAAGAAAAAAGCGTTGTGCGGTTAGTCGGCCATCTTTTTCATATCACTTTCATAATCAATAAATTAAAGAAATAAATAGAATCGTACATATTAAAAGATTTAGCTGAAAGTTTAAAGAAAATTGTAATAAACGTGAAAACATTTCCCGGAAAAAAGAAAACACAAGAAAATAGATACATTTTCGACTCGAGACGATTGAAATTGAGTGCAAAAGCGATAAATTTTTCATCGTAAATGTATCTTCCCTTTAATCTATTTTTTGTAAAAAAAATTCTTTGAAAGTTTCAAAAAACAGATCTTTGCTCCGAAAAAAATTTAAAGATCTCGCTGTTCACTGTTCCAATTTGCTTTCTAATAAAAACAGTTTTATTGTATCATTTAGACATTCCGGAGAATAAGCTACTCGATAATATAAATTTTTTATTTTTTCTCCTGTTAAATGCCCCGTTAACTACGCGATTTCGTCGATCGATCGATATCTTCCAAATCGATGAAGAAAAAAAAGAAAATCGATAAATTCAACAAAAGTAAAAATTAAATGAATCAGAAAGCTTAAGTCATGTTATGTATCCAAATAACTGTACGAACAAAAAAAACGGATCGTCACACCCTATTAGCTATTAATTCATTCGACATATCATATTTGCATAAAAAAGACAAAAAAAAGAAATTGATGGAAAAAAGAGTAAAAAAAAATCAATAAAAATTGGGCGCTGTAGCCTTAGACTGTCGATTGTAAGTTAGATATAGAAATAATTATATAACAGAATCACGCAAGCAAAAAAAAGAAACCATAGCGATCAAAGAGTGAAGAGAAGGCGAAAGTAGACGAGAGAACATCGATTCGTTCGAGTCGCGTCGACAACAATTTTTATCACGAATTTATTTAGACGTCCGATCGGCCGATCGGAATTTTTTTTTCCTAAAATTACGACTGCGCGTGTTAATGAAATGATTTCAAGTGAAAAAAAAAGTCCGATCGTTTAATCGATATTTATAATATATATAAAAAAAAACAATATGCATATAGCGCAGCATATAAAATACATATTATAATCATAAAATTATGAATTATTTTAATCTTTTTCGAATACTCAGCAAAGCTGTTTTTATAGCTGCAGCTTTATCGTTCAATTTTATTCTCGTTACAAATCTATAGGCGTGGAGTCTATAACGACAAATGAGAAAAAAATGTCGCGAATTCGATTAGACTGTTTTCTAAGCTTTTTTATGTTTCTCGCGACGCATTATATCGATATATCGTTGCTATTCCCGCAGTCTAAGTTCCTAAACGATAGACTGGACTTCGTAAAGAAAAAAGAAAATACAAAAAAAAACAAAGATAGTCGAAATATACTAAGTAATAACAAAAAACAAAAACAAATACGATAAGCAACCGAACCACCGTTAGATAAATTAACAATAAAATTGCTATTAGCCTCTTTTATTTATTGAATGAACAAAAAAAACGACATTTTTGTGAGGCCAATCGAGAGCCGTAGAATTAAAGAAAAAAAACAAAGACTAATTAAAAATGATGATTTATTGATACGACGCACCTATTTAGGCGCCTCTACACGAGATTTTTGCAGAAGCAAAAAAAAAACAGCTTGACAAAAATTTTTATCATCTTCGCGCGAAGGTGACGCGAATTGTAATTAGAAAAATAAGACTCAAGTGAAGTTTGAAGATTAAAATAAAAATCATCGCGAGTGAGAGATACAGTTAAGAAAATTAATAATAATAATAATAATAATAATAATAATAATAATAATAATAATAATAATAATGAAAGAAGAGCATTCGTTTTGCGACGAAAGTCGCTTTCGATATTCTAGCGAATTATAATTGTAATTAGATTGTCATCAAACATACACACAAATATATATATATATATTATATATATATGAAAATTATACATACCCGTGAAATAATACGGAGGCGGGATGATAATTTTTTTTCTCCCGCCGATGTAAACGTTTCTATTTGATCTCAAGTCAATTCTCGGTTGTTAAATATATTAAAAATAAGAAGCGAGAAAACGAGACCAGCGGGTCTCGCAAATTGAATGTTTCCGAGAGTTGTAAAGACAATTGTTTTTTTTTCGCGTCTCGTTGTGAAGCGCTACCGTTTAATCGCCATGAAGGTCGAATAAAGTAAAAAGATTTAACGAGGTTGTGGAAAATGTGCATTTTTTTTATTCATTTACATTCCTCTCCCAAATAACCTTAAAACCCGATGATTGAACAGATTTTTTTTTTCCTTCATAAATTTTCAAACGTTCATGCTTTAAGAATATTGTGTACAGAGTGGGATTTTTTTTACTCGAGCAAATTTTTTTAAATTAAATTAAACGACGGCACTTCAGGTTGATCAACTTTCGTAGTAACAGTCATGTAGCATGTTGTCTGCTTATACTTTCAAATATAAGAAAATTGGACGATACTGTAACATTACTTTGCGAGAAAAAAAATTGATTTTTAATTTTGTTCGTTTACTTACGTCTACTTACGTACTGTTACGTTACGTTACCTTTACGTTTATTATTTGCATGTTTTAATGTGGTGTTTATGAAGAGATCGATGGACGCTTTGTTTCATCTTGCTGATCCTTAATGTTCCTGCACATTAATTAAATCTATGTGTGTGGAATTAAAAAAGAACGGCCGATACATCGTCAAAAATATGGAAGCACCGGGAAGAATTGTCCGTTCTATTTTTGGGGTGAACCAACGGACGAAAGTAAACACCGACAATTATCTCAATTAATCAAGTTTCCCAGTATCAGTAACGCTTGTGCCACGGCACATGGGGTATCTTCTTAGAAGAACCTCATGGCGCCCGGTACTCCCTTAGTGTTTGCTGCTATCGCCAACCCTTATATATTGAAACGATCAACGAACGTACCACTTTCGAGAAAAGCGCTTTCGTCGGTTCATCCCTTTGGCCATCTGGCGGGTAATCGCCAATTTCCAAAGGACTCGTCTTTCAACCCTTTCTTTTTGCTTCGTTGTAATATCGAAGAATTTTCGACGATTGTCAGATACAAATATTATCGAACCGATGATACAACATTAAGAAAGAAAATGTCCAAGCGGTAGAAATAAAAATGTTCTTCTGCTTTTAAAAAGATCGCGCGCTCTTCTGTTTTTTCTTCCCCGGCGTCACACAGAAACATGTCCGGAGGGAAAACTACTCTATCATACCATCTCAGTATTTAAGAAATCCCTAGGCACTCTAATCTTTAAGTAAAAGCAAAGAATGTTTGAAATTGCAGATTAAAAATTGTATTATCGACAGAAAACCTTGATAATAAATTAATTTACAGAGGAAGGACGCGAAACACAATAGCCTCTGTTGACAACATTAATTATTGGCAGTCCAATAAGACTATGACTCGCACTTATAATGAACCCATAACGGTTGAAGGTTGACGGTTGACGGTGACCGTGTACTCTCGAGAAATACAATTTTAAGCAAACATCACTAACATTCCACATGGTAAATCAGAGACGTTACCTATTACAGAGGGGCCAAGTGGCAGTTGATAATCAAGACACTTACATTTACAGCTGTCGAAATGCAAATACGAATGGTGCCGCCCAGAGTCACTTCAGCGTTATGTTGTACCCCGAATATCACGGGTATTACAGAAAAGGTGGTTTGTGCAATAGCAGAAGAATGCAGGCGACGCGTTAGGCGCAATCATCGAAACCGAGCGCCTCGCAAGCGATTGAGCAATCGACGCATCGAGCGTACAACTCTCAATCGTGGTGAAGTAATACAACGCGTCAGCAGTTAGGGTAGCGCGGAGTCTCCAAATTCTTGAACAGAATCTGGAGCGGTAAATAATAAACAGCAGTCAACGAAAAGCGACGATTGTTGTAATATATCCGGTGGTCGCATTATTACCGAATATCGTAATAATGATTCGTCTTCGGAATTATGTTGACAAGCTCGTCCGTATATATCGATACGAGCGCGAGCATTAGACAGTCTGATATTGACTCGTGATACAGGGGGTCCGAATTGACTCCTGAAACTGTGCGTCTGGTCCGAGGGATTCGAGCAAGGAATCCAAGTTACGAGTATTATACGCGATAGCGGGTCGAACTCGAATTCTATCGAAGAGTGAGTTATATCGTAAAGTGAAATTGTAAATTGTTCAGTATGCTATACTGTTCGCACGAATTGTATTTAATTGTAAAACTGTTCTGCTGTTTATCTCCTTTAATAAATATAATTTTGGTCTACGTTCGGAGGTTCTCACTGGAGTTCTAACTCATGGCTGATACAATCCCTTTTATTATTTCGGGTTAAAATGCCAACCTTCGAGCACGGAGTGATCAACCACGAAGGTCTGGAAAAGAAAACTGCATCGAAGGTACAGCAAGACAATGAGGAACCCAAGGAAAACAAGGTGAAGTACAAAACAGTGTGGGATTTTTTGGGCGCCCGGTGTGACGATAAGCATGCAGAGTCGGACGCGACTAGACGCGAGAAGTGTGGGGCGTTAGGGCAATATACGGCCAAGTCAGCGAGAGGAGATCCTGAGGACGAAGCAGTGGGAATTTCCCCACCTCCCTCGCGACGGCGGGCAACAAAGTTCATTTCTGGGACTAGCCGAGGGTAGACCTCGGCCAGTACGGTGATCCACGGGGTTAAAAACAACGCCGCCCACACACTTTCCCGACGAGGACAGAAGAAAGCGCAGAACCGAAGCTGAAGCGATGGAGGGCAAGGTTGTCCGAATACGAGTTCGGTAGAACATGCAGATCCGAGGAACAAAGCGCGCGTATCGACGCAACGAGACGGCTGCAAGCAGCCACGCGCTCCCGAGCGTACCTAGCAAAGAGTAACTCGCCCGGTATCGGAGCGGAAGGTACAGCGAAAATACAGAGGTGATGTGGCAACAGCGAGAGAAGCAACGTCGAGGACGACTTACACACACGGACGACGAAGCAATGATCGCCGTGGTTAAACCACGAACTAACCACTTAAACTGTAAACATAAGCGAGACTTTTTTTTTAATTCGGAGAAACGGGTGTGAAAAGTGAGAAGATTCCGCGAATCTTCTATAAACCGTTCGAATCTTGCATCTTGAAATTTGCATTGAAATTCCTGCGTTGTGTTTTCGATAGATATTTTAATTCAGTGGGAACTCGGGAAAAGTGAAAACAATTAAATTCTACTGAGGTTCGTTAAACGTTAGTATTCAGGAAATTCCGGGGTAGTGCTATACCGCCCAATCCTGGTTAGCTACGCCGAGGTTAGCGGTAAGGAATACTCTTACTATTTTTTGGGATGTGTATCGGTTAAGGGTTGGAATCCTAGTGAATGTTTGAACACAGGAGATGTAAGCGAAAATGTCAATCTTCATTATTGCGTTGATACGCGAACTCAAGTTATCACATAAGATATTGTTACACAGTATTTGGACTATTGTTCGACCAAAGATACGTAGTACTACTTACAGACCCTTTGCACGAGTCTCTATCTACCCGCACAGTATCGGATGTTCAATCGTACTCCCTGACTTGTGCTCACTCTCACACTTTATAGGAGATAAAGTGGAGCGAGCGATTCAGCATTTTCACGAGATTTGGAAATGATGTTTTCCTTATCGTCGTCCCAGTATACAATACTGTGGCAATTGGTGCAACAATTCATGATCGCGCGCCTCGGTTATCGCGTAAGCGTAACCTCGGCTGTGCTCTCATTTCTCAGGGGTATAACAATTAACGTCGGCTGATCGTTAATAGAGAGTTCCTTGATGGTGTGAAAATGATGTTGAGGATCTGGTTGTTGATAAATATGTCGATAGATTGTTGACGCAATCGTTTTCTGCGTATTGCTTCGAATCTGAAACTATCGAAAATTATCTATAGTAGGGAATAGACAAACTGTTGTCAATTTAGAAACTGGACATTTCAGAACTAAAGATTCGAAATTTCAGAAAAGGTTCAAGAGAAAAGAGAATAGAGAGTAGACTGATCTTATTTTTGATTAGAGAGCTGATCTTGCGATCAGCAAGATTTGTAGTTTATCGAAAATCGATAAATTCACTTTAATTTAGGTATATTATTGTTTTCTGCATAAAGTCATAGTGATTTAGCGAGTTTGGCAGTTTAAGAATTCTTTTTAGTCTCGTAGTGAATTTGTGTCAAATGTGTTCGGAGTTAATTATTTTTTTGTATGTCTGCTTACCAGAATTTGACTGGACTAAATTTACTTGTGAACCGTGAATGGTGAAAGAATGCGTTTTGAACCGGTAACGAGAAAGAGAACCCTCCCCCTTTCTTTTGGGCGCTTAACACGCGTAAGGGCGCAAAAAAAGGTTGGTTAATCTCGTTAACCGTCGAATTCCGATAGTAGGTTACACATCTTTTTGTTTTTTTTTTTAACGCGCCGAGTTAGAATACTTTCCAGAAGCGGTTCTTCGCTTTTTTATGCGTTATATCATAAATCACGGATAATTTTATTCGATGGTAACTGTTGGATAGTCATTCCCGTGAGCATAGAAAGGATTAGAAGAAATCAGCGAGCGTGTGATTGGAGATTCTGTGTTCAAAAATCGCTGTGGTGTTGTCTGATATTTATTCTACTAGTGTTAATTGTGCGATGCTATGATTGAGACACAACGAGAAAAAGAAAATGATTGAAAAAAGATTCGATCTATCCTATTCCTTTTCTGGTCGCGCTTGCTCATCGTATAAACGGACCACGTTGACAGTTACGATCCAATTTTACAGATTTGTTTGTGGGGAATCTGTTCAGCACGGTGATTGTACAAAACTATATCATAAATTCGTTAGCCATGGCGAATAATTGCACTTTGATGCGATAGATCTTCGATCGATCGCCTCCCCGGTTATTGCATGGGGGATGATGTCTGCGTCCGCAATACCGATTGTTACTTCGTAAGTTCTATCTCGACCTTTTCTTCCTATGGATGACGAATCGTTTCTATTGTTTTGGCGTCTTCAGATAGTGTGATAGGAAGCAGGTTTGTATCGTGTTCATATGATTGACCATTGCTATGTTCATTGACCGTAGACTGGGAAGGATCCGCTTGTATCTTGCACTGATTGGCGTTCGGATCAAGTGACGTTGCTTCCCTGTCGTGAACTCTGTTTGTCACCGGCACGTGCGATTTTAATCGTGTAGGCCGTTTGCGGTGGTCGGTTGTATCCGTGAAGAAGTGTTGGCAGTACGAATTTTCTACAACGAATTCGTTCTTGCTGTTGTTAGCAGCGATAGATATTTTATCTATCGCCTCCCCAGTTGTGGCATAGGGGGCCAAGTGCACCTTCGCGAGGTCGATTCCTGCATTGACCTTTGAAGCATAGCTTTTGAATGTCTTTTTAACGGAGAATCGGTGAATGTTGTGTAGATTTTTCGAAGATTTGTTGGGAACGTTGGTCGCAGATATGGAAGCGCTGATTCGTGCATGGCTCTGATTAAAGTTCGGATCAGTTGGCGGTGCTTCCTGGTTGTGACCTTCGTGTGTCAACAACTCGCACGATTTTACTCGGTGAGGTCGTTTGAGATGATCAGCTGTGTCCGAGAAAGATTGTTGACGGCACAAATTTTCGATGTCCAAATCTTTATCGATTATTGTGTCGTAGTTAGGTAACGAACTGCTTGACGATGTCGGTTGAGGTGATGGTTCCCCAACATCGTTTTGTATCGACTTATCGGATTCTTTGTTCGCGATGTTTCCAGATTCCGACAAGCTCTCATTGGAAATACATGGTACTAATGACAATCCTTCTTTGGAAGTATTCGATTTTGCAATCGCCTCCCCGGTTAAGGGACGTGATTGTTTTTGAACATTCGTTTCCGTTGCAGTCGATTGCAGATGTGTCGATTTCCCTTCCGTATACGGAGTCGATTTGTTCGGCTCGGAATCGACAACACGGTCGTCTCGTATCAGTAGTTGCACTGTGTTAGGCGGAGGCGGCTGCTTCGCGATGTCAGCGAATTCCAGTGGCGGGCGGTCGACGTCGTGTGTTCGCGTGACAGTTGTTTCTTTGCGCATTTTTTCTAGCGCTGAGTGATAGAAATAATCACACAATGCGTTGTACGAACACGTGCAGTTCTTATATCGATGCAGCATCTTATTATTATTGTTTTTGAATGCGCCGAATGCTAGACTTTCGGATGACGATAGAGCAATACTCGAGTCAGTAAGTTCGGATATTTGGTATTTGTCCGAAGTGTTTTCTGAGAGCGGTAGACAACGAGGATTTAATTTTAGTGAGTTTAGAGTATTACGCCTCGGTGGCTTATTCAGAGGTACGAGTGGAATTAATTCTACAAACGGTACGACTACATCTACGGGTTCTTTTGTGGTGTTAGTAATATAGGGGTATGCAATTCCGTTCCGATTTTTGACAACAGCGTCTCCGTAACATACGCCTTTCGTGATTGTTTTTAATGGGACGTAGCCCGCGGAAATCTCGTTAAGAACGCGAATGCACATGGGTTTCCGGGTGTTGGCCGGCACCGTAGCGATTTCAAGATGGTTAGGAGGATAGGTTTCGCCGTACATGGCTATCCAACTGTCAAGGTATAGAATCCCTACGAGGCCATCGAGGCGTCGGTCACAACGTGAAAAGTTGCGTGAATTCCATTAACGGACATCGTAACCGCTCTTAGAGAATACTCTTTGTCGGGTGCGCCAGTATCGATCTTGCAGATTATATTGTGATTGACGTGCAAATTCGGCGATGCGTAGGTCTGTTTAATGATGTTAATTTCTATACAATAGTTTATTACGTACAACGTTATGAATTTTCGAAATTCGGAGTTTCTTAAGTCCATAAGGTTTTTCGGAAGGCTCCAGTTGATTCTGATACTATCACGAATAATTTTGATTTTACTGAAAGAAGCGTTTTTTGAAATTGACTCAACATCGCGCTGGCGTGCTGAATCTCGTGATAGTTCAAATATTCGTAATGGCTTCAATCTGAATCGGAATCATATTCGTTGTGACTTCAATTTGAATCGGAATCGAATTCGTCGTGACGCGATCGAGCTACGTTTCTATGTCGCGTACGATGATTTGAGGATGAACGCGAATAATCTCTATGCTTGTGTTCATCGCGCAAGTGACATTTGTGTCTGGGCTTGCATTCGTCTCGCGAATCGTGTCTGTATGTGTGACGCTGATCACTTTCGTGACTTTCGCGAGAATTCGATCTAGAAGAATCGTATTTAAAGCGAGAATTATGTTTTTCGCGTCGAGATGTACCACATTTTTCGCGACTATTAGATCTAGATCGTACTTCGATAACGTGACGGTCGAACCTCACACGACGTTCGCAGGATCGAGAAGAATCTCGTCTGTGGATATTGCGATTTGTCTTGTTTGTATAGTCACGGTCTCGTTTTGTAGATTTGAACAAACGATAGTCATCTGAGCAATGTGACATTTTCGAGTCTTAAGATTTGTCTAATACGTATATACGAATAGAACACTCATGATGGATTTGAAAAAAGAAACGATTTCAGAAAATTATGTATAGATATGAATAATCGCTATAAGATATTGACAGCAGCGTTAAAAAGAAGAAAAAAAATTGGAAATTTTTAACAATTGAGAAATCACAAAAATATAAATTTCCAACAATTAAATAATTGAAAATTAGGATAGGCGAGAAATATAAACTTTAAATAGTTGGGTAATTGAAAAGTTAGTTACAGTCCAAGCTCCGTATTCTTAACCCGAAGGGGCCGGACCCGATCCCTATTCTGTATTTCCCCTGTCGTCGCTACTCCCGGTCAGTTCCTACGAGTAGGGGTACCGAGGGGTATGCGCGCGGGTTTCCCCCGCTTGGAGCGGGGGAAGGGGCTGAGGGGCTGAGGGGCTGAGGGGGTGGAGGGGGGGGGGGCTGAGGGGCTGAAATACAGTTAAGGAAATTCGTTTCTATGGTAACGAGTTAAAATAAGGGACCAGTTAAGTTAAGGGGAGTTAAGAGTACGGAGTACGGACTGTAATCGAAAAATCTAGAATTTAAAACGTTGAAATTTGAAAGATTTGATGATTCGGAAATTTGAAGAACTTGAAAATTTAATAGCAAATTAATTTAATTGGAATATTTGGAAATTTTGAAGATATTTCAAAATGTGAGATAATTTTTTTGGAATTTTTTTATTACTTTTTTTTTATTTTAAGATTTTTATTCGCTTTAATTTCTCGAAATGTAGATACTTAGGAGTACATGTGAGTCTTGAGGATAGATTCGCTATCCCTCGAACGAATTGTTTTATTAAGGGTTAGATAAATGGTACTTACGCGAGAGCAGCCAACAGCAGGGTGAACACTGGTCCGATTTTTGACATCTTTCGTTTTCTGTAAACTGCAAATCTCGGCCTTGGGTGATCGAGAATGGTCGTCTTGGGTCTTGGGTTTCTTGATTGTTTCACTTTTCACTTATTGTTCGTTTGGGAACTCGAGGAACTATCCCACTACCGACATCCATTTTTTTGTTACGTCTCAGAGGTCTGAGCGAACCGTAACTTGTGTTAAACGCGCTCAGGGGTGCCTCGTGAAACTTGTTCGCGCCGCGACTCAGAGGTCTATTTCACTTGTTCGCGGGGGCGACTCAGTGGTATGGGCACTTGTCGCGTAACCTCAGAGGTTACTTACTCGTCGCTATGATCGACCTATACGTATAATTTATTTATAATATATTTGGGGTTCGGTTCCTCGATAAAGATTTAAATCCCGTTCCTCAAATAACAAGTGGTTTATTAAAAGGCAAACATAAACAGAATAAATTGGATTAATAGATCAAATAACGTATAATGTATAATGCTTAACAGGATGATTCTAATGCGAGTCAAAAAGGGGATGAATTTAGTATGACTGTTTCGTTCGGAGGTTGAGTATGAACTTTTGATACGAGTCGATCGGATGGTAAACTAAGACTCTCGAAGTGAGTCGATAAGATGTTAGAATAAGACTGAATAATTAGAGGTAATAATCAGCCGTCGCTAAGCGGCCGAAAATGCTGAGATCGCGATCCACGCGCGATCATGTGAGAGAGAAAGATATATATTAAGGCGGAGAGGGAAGGTAGGATCATTGGAAAGAATAAAAATGCTGATAGAGAATCGCGTGCTATCGGGAATCCAGGCGCGAGGTTCGTCGCGCGGCTTTCGTCGGAAAGACGTACGCCTTCTCGCGACCGGATGTGCATTGCCGTAATTCGAGAAGGAATGTCCGTTGCTTTGCTTTTAATTATTGAATATACATATAGAGGTAGAAATTCGGGGAAAGAATGTATGGATAGTACGCTCACAAGGGTCAGGACGTAAGACTGAGTGAGCTTAAATAGCTTTCGCATTCTGGACCGATAATCATGTGTTCGATCGGTAGGAAGTTTCTCGGATGAGAGACGTTCAAGGTGCCTGATTCAAGTTCCCTCAGAACTTCGCGATTCAAAAAATGACCCTCGAATTGCGAAATGAGAAGCGGTGAGCTTGTGAATGAGCACTTTCCTTGACTGAAATAGGGCATTGAACCCGTTAAAAAAATTGAGCACATACTTCAAAAACAAAAAGTAAGCTTTGAAGATTCCGGTATGCATTTGTTGACAAATTGTGTCAGCTGACTTAAGTTTATCCTCGGTGCGAGCGTATACAAAATACATCTGTAAAGTGTTTCAGTCCTCAAGCAGTCAGGCGACGCATTTCTGCATCGTGTTATACCGCCGAATCCCGGTTAGCTACTCCGAGTATAGCGACAAGGATAATTCCTCCAATTTTTTGGGATGTGTCATGACGTGCGACATCCGCGTTAAAACCAGACGCTAGATCATCCGACCGGATAATTAATATCGAATTTCGCAAATTCGTATCCGCTCGCGACTATACGTAGAAACGAATATTTCTATTCTCTTTCTCGGAACGCTCACTCTTCCGTCCCACGTCCAAATCAGCATTTCGAGGTTTCCCTCATGCTGGATTTTACCTTTTGCTTAGCGACAGCGCGTGTCGCGCACTGTCAGCATTTTCGGCCGCTTTGCAACGGCCAGTTTCATTCACTCAAAATTCAGTCTTACTTCAACCTTTTAACTGTTCGGTCGGACTCATCTTAGAGCGTACACCTTCGTCCGCGATTAAGTTAGATTGTAATTTAGAGTCTCGCACATTCACACACGGATACTCTCGCGAATAATATTTGTACCAACGTAATTTACGTTTTATTCAATAAAACGCGAAGTTTGTTACTCTCGAAACGGGATCGTTCGATCTTATTCGAGGAACAGAACCCCTTAAAATCATTTATATTCCTGCATGACGTTACCAAGTTAAAAGCGCGCGTGACCACTGAGACGAACGTCCAAGTCAACGCGTACGCCGGTAAACCTCTGGGACGTAACAGGTGGTATAACATTGGTGGCAGCGGTGGGATATCGGAGTGAATAAAACGAACCAAAGTGGACCGGAAGTGTGTCACTAGTTGTACACCAATACAGTCGTGAGAAATACCGTCACCAGGGGATCGACGGGACAACCAACCGTGAGGAGGAACTGCAGACCTTCATTAGATCGTCACCGAGCAGAAAGGGACGTGGAACAGTATCGAAGAGGGAGCCTGAAGGTTACACAACGCAGAGACGACCTGAGATGTGGCAGATAAGCACACTGTAAGTCCAAGAAAAATCTATTCACGAAACTAACACCTGTGCGGGTATTGCAAACAACGCAGCGAAGACGCGAGAGAGACAGCGCGAGCCGTCGACGGTGACTCGAGTGCGACGGATGACGCAACAGCCATCGTGCCAGGCGGAACGGCAGCCGACAACGAGCGCGATAGCGATGGACAATGCGATAGCGACGGCCACTCAGACGACAAAGATAATGACGGTCATGCAAGTTACGGCGATAAGGACCGTAGCGATGGCGAGTGTTTAAGTAAAGAGGATAGGAGAAAAATACTGTACGAGTACCACGAGGCTCCTCTCGGCGGCCATCAAGGCGCACCCGTATGCTAAAAAGAATACGACTCGCGTACACCTGGCCAGGTATGCGAAAAGAAATAGAAGATTACGTTGTAGCATGTGATAAATGAAACGGGAAATAGATACATTCTCACGTTTCAAAATTTATTGACAAAATTTAGTATCGCGATACCACTTCCCTCGCAAACGGCGAACGATGTCGCTCGAGAGTTTACAGAAGAAATTGTGTGTCGTTACGGGATACCGGAAGTCGTGCTCACGAATCAGGGGACGAATTTCTTGAGCTCGATATTAAAAGATGTATGCAAGTTAGTGCACGTAGAAAAAGTGCAAACAACGGCATACCATCCCCAGTCGAACGGTGCTCTGGAACGTTCTCATCGAACGTTAGCTGAGTACCTGAAAAGCTATATTGATGAAGATCAAAGGAATTGGGACAAAGGGTTGCCGTACGCCACGTTCCAATACAATACAACCCCGCATACGGCTACGGGCTTCACGCCCTATAGCCTAATATTCGGAACGGAAGCTGAGCTTCCGACTTTGCTTAAAAAGCCTTCGGGTACGCTTCACGCGTACGACGATTACTCCCAGGAAACGCGGGAACGAATGCGAGCATCTTGGGCAATGGCTCAGGCAAATCTCAAGGCCGCAAAGATTCGCGCGAAAGAATTCCACGACGGGAAGGGAGAGAAAATTCGGCATCGGGGAAAAAGTTTTGCTGCACGACGAGACGGTGCGGTAGGGAAGGTCGGCAAAGCTCACCGCTAATTGGATCGGGCCATTTGTCGTTGAAGAAGTACATCCTGCCCTCAATTATACAATTCGCAAAGGGCGACGGAGACTGAAGGTCCACGTGAATATATAGAGAATTGAGGAGTCGGATTTTAGGAGAGGGGGAGATCTGGCAGCTGTGTGTTTGTATGTAAAAAAGAAAAAAGGAGAGATGTATTACGAAGGATAACGCTGTTGCACGGCGTTATGCTTGCTGGCGATGGTCAGCAATGACGGCGGTTTCATCGTACAGGAATTTCGTAATGTGCCCGGAATTTATTTCGAGCACGTTGGCACGCTGAGCCTGTACACCGATGTATGGACATTATCTGTGCGAATGGAACTCTCAAATCTCATGGCGCTGGAAGAGTCGATTCAATGGCATCTGAACGTGTATCAGGATCGGTGCAAGGAGTCAGGGAGTTCCAGGAATCACTGTGCCGGAATGTTGGTGCACCTGGAGCGCCTCTCCACGAAGGTAGAAGAAGAAATCCGTCTAATACACGATCTCGTGGGTAGAGAGCATCGGGATAAGCGAGGATTGGTGGATGGGTTGGGTTCTGTGCTCAAATCCATCACAGGAAATCTCGATGCATCGGATGGCGAGCGTATCGAGAACGAGATTTCGGCGGTTCGGGACACACAGGAAGCCATAAGGGACGGAATGCAGAAACAGCTGCAGGTGGTCGAGTCATCGCTCGACATATTCAACCGCTCATCGTACGCTTCAGACCGAAACTTTAACAAATTAAATGCGATGTTGCGAGAGGTCAATGGCTACTTCCATAATAGTACGAGTGATTTAGCCACACGGTGTTATACCGCCGAATCCCGGTTAGCTACGCCGAGGTTAGCGGTAATGAATATTCTCTATTATTTTTGGGATGTTTATCGGTCAAGGGTTGGAACCCCAGTGAATGTTTGAACTCAGGAGATGTAAGCGAAAATGTCTATTTTTATTAATGCGTCGATACGCGAACTCAAATTATCACACAGAATATGGACTACTGTCCGACCAAAGTAACGTAGTACTACTTACAGACCCTTTGCACGAGTCTCTCTACACGCAACCAACCGCGCAGTATCGGATTTCCAATTGTACTCCCCGACTTGCGCTCACTCTCACACTTTATAGGAGATAAAGTGGAGCGAGCGATTCAGCATATTTACGAGATTTGGTAATGATGTTTACCTTATCGTCGTTCCAGTATGCGATACTGTGCAGTTGGCGCGATATTTCATGATCGCACGCCTCGGTTATTGCGTAAGCGTAACCTCGGCGGTGCTCTCATTTTTCGGGGGTATAACATCCCTCCCCCCTTAAAGAAAAGAAATCGGGAGATTTCTTTTCGTTTTTATCCCAAAGTTACACTAAATTCTCCGATTCGAAGCGTTACAGTTTTTTCCCTCTGTTGGAATTTGCTGGTGTTGTGTTCGTTGAACCCGGTGGTTGCACGCTTCTGCTGCGTCGGCTGTTCTTCCGGTCTATAAGCCGGTGCGTTCGCCGCAGAGCGTTATTCTCCTCGCAAATTTTGTTTGGACTCTACGCTTCACAAGGAAAAAATCTATCGTCGGAATGTCACCGCCACCCGCTAAGGTAAGGGTGTTCTTTTTCCCGAAAAATATTATTACTATTATTATATTTCCCCTCTAATTTCTTATCTAACTTCCTTTTTTTTTTTTTTTTAACTTATCGCTACACAGAAGATGCGTCTCATCCCTGAGGAGGAAGTGGTGGATGGTTCGGTGGCTGTTCCGGTCCAGTCATCGCCGCCGGATGCACCTTCGCGTCCCGCTGCCTCGCCGCCTGTAGTCCCGGTCTTTGACGATCGGCCTTACGCTCGGGGTTCGTCTCGTCTCCAAATCATCTCGAGACGACGCGGAATCGGCGAGCTTACCCGGCTCATCAGCGATATCGAATCTCGCTTCCTTCGGGATCATCCGGAGTCCGCCCTGCCGGGGAGAGCGATGACGACGACGACGTATGGGAGTTTGTACGCTAAGAGTGTGATACCGCCATTTCTTTATGTATACGCTTTTTATTTTGAATAAACGAATTTCTTCGAGATATTTTTTGTATCTCGGTTTCTCCTTCCCTTTCGCTTATGGCATCCCGGGGCTTCCCTGGTCCACCCGTTGTTGCTGCTGCTGGCGTCCTGTTCGGCTCTTCTGTCGTGGACGCTCGTCGCTGGTTCCGCCTTTCCGTTGGCGTCTTCTCGCATCTATGAGCCGTCACCTTCGTACAGGGGGCTTCTATCGTTGGTTGCGGTGTCCGGCATCGTCTTTGCGTCAGCCAGTATAGGGCGAAGATTATTATTATTAGTAGCGCAATCGCGCCAACCGAATGGTGGCCGATTTTTTCATAAATTTGCTGCGCGCGTGATACCCGGTTCCCCAGGCTGTCTCGGACGTGCCTCAGGCGCACTCCGAGGTCGTTCAACTCCTGTGGTGTGCTGACCACGTGTTCGAGGGTGATGCCCCCTTGTTGCCCAGCTATCACCGGTGCGCATTCTGCCTCCTGGGGTGTCAACGTAAGGTTATACGTTGGCACCAAGTCGTTGTCGGTAATTTCTTGTGTCATGCGTTTCATAGCTTCGACGCGAAAATTCCTCGCTGTAGCGGTGCAACGCCCGGTGAGAACGAGCGATCCAGTTCCGCTGAGGATGGCCTGCTGACTCGGCATTCCAATGCAGGCTATTGCCACTGTCTCGGGGCGCGGCGCAACGTATAGCCAACGTCCCGGCTGCCGTAAACTCACGATGAGTGTACTGATCAATTTAACGATGCGTTTCGGGCAATTCTGTTCCCGACCTACCGCACCTCCCACGTAGGTTCGCACGGTGCATGGTGCGTCCTCGTTGATTGTAAATGCGAGATGTCGAGGATTACAATAATACCTCGTTCCATCCTTCTTGCACTCCTCTAGCTCCTGTTCCGTTATGCGTAGAAAATTCCTATTTTCCCGATCCACTACTACCGGTTCCGGCGTCGTTTCCAGGTAATAATACGTGTCGGTTTCCCCCCGCCTCGGGAGTGGATATGTTCGACTGACACTGTACTCTGTTGCACCGACGAGGGGTATCTCGATGAGGAGTGTAACGTTCCCCCCAACGCGATAGGCCCTTGTGGTGGCCAAACGCAGGATCGCTGCTGCATTTTCTCTAGCCACTGGTCGAGGGAAGCTATACCCCTTTGGCACATGCGGCAATGCCTCGGAGAGATATTTCGTCATCTTCTCTGGCGAGACGATCGTCGGATTCACCGTCCCTGACGCAATTCCGGTGAATAAATTCGCGATATCCCGTACTTCGCTGAGAAATACCTCCATGTATGAGTCTAAAAGCCCCAGACTCTCGTCGAATTGCTGTTGATTGGCTAGGCGATTGGTGCTGTTGTGAAAGTACCCATTGACTTCCCGCAGCATGTCATTTAACTTCTGGAAATTTCGCTCAGACGCGTGCGACGAGCGATTGAACATGTCGAGTGACGACTCGACCACTTGCAGCTGTCGCAGCATCCCATTTTTCATCGATTCTTGCGTATCACGTACCGCCGAAATTTCGTTCTCGATCCGTTCACCATCGGATGTATCGAGATTTCCCGTAATGGATTTGAGCACAGATCCCAATCCATCGACCAATCCGCGCTTATTCCGATGCTCTCCTCCCACGAGATCGTGTATCACACCGATTTCTTCCTCGACTTTCTTGGAGAGACGCTCCAGATGCACCAACATCTCCGCACAGTGACCTCCGGAACTCCTTGACTCCTTACATCGGTCCTGATACACGCTCAGATGCCACTGTATTGACTCCTCCAGTGCTATGAGATTCGAGAGATCCATCCGCACAGCCAAAGTCCAGACATCCGTATATAAACTCAACGTACCAATGTGTTCGAAATAAATTCCGGGCACATTGCGAAATTCCCGTATGTCGTAACCCTTGTCGCCGCTGACCATCACCAGCATGCATAACACCCTGCAACAGTGTTATTCCTCGCAATACATTTTTTTTTTTTTTTTTTTTACATACAGCTATACAGCTATAGCTCCCCCCCCCCCCCCCCCCCCCCCTTAAAAATCCGATCTCTCAATTTTCGATATACTCGCGGAGACGATCCACGTGGACCTTCAGTCTCCGTCGTCCTTTGCGAATCGTATAATTGAGGGGAGGATGCACCTCTTCCACTACAAACGGCCCTATCCAATTAGCTGTGAGTTTTGCTGATCTTCCTTGCCGTACTGTTTCGTCATGCAGTAAGACTTTCTCTCCAATGCCGAATTTCCGCTCTTTCGCCTTCCCGTCGTGAAACTCCTTGGCATGAATTTTCGCAGCCTTAAGATTGGCTTGAGCCATTGCCCAAGATGCTCTCATACGCTCTCGCGATTCCTGCGAGTAATCGTCGTACGCGTACAGCGTACCTGAGGGTTTTTTCAGCGAAGTGGGGAGCTCAGCTTCTCGTCCGAAAATCAGGCTGTAGGGCGTGAAGCCCGTAGCCGTATGCGGGGTGGTGTTGTATTGAAACATGGCGTACGGTAGCCATTTGTCCCAATTCCTCTGATCCTCATCAATGTAACTTTTCAGGTATTCAGCTAACGTTCGATGCGAACGTTCTAAAGCACCGTTTGACTGCGGATGATATGCCGTCGTCTGCACTTTTTCTATGTGCAACAGTTTGCAAACGTCCTTGAATATCGAGCTCAGAAAATTCGTACCTTGATCCGTGAGTACGGCTTCCGGTATCCCGTAACGACATACAATTTCCTCCGTAAATGCACGTGCGACATCGTTTGCTGTCTGCGAGGGGAGAGGTATCGCGATGCTGTACTTCGTTAACAAATCTTGAAATGTGAGAATATATTTATTCCCCGTTTCTGATTGAGTTAAGGGCCCTACAATGTCGAGCGCCCCCTTTTCGAATACCCTTGATGGTGTATCGGTAATTACCATTGGTGCTCTCGGCGTCGAACGAATTTTATTACGTTGGCATTTATCGCATGCCGCGACGTAATCTTCTATCTCTCTTCGCATACCGGGCCAGCTATATGCGAGTCGTATCCTATTTAACATACGTGTTGCGCCTTGATGGCCGCCGAGAGGAGCATCGTGATATTCGTATAGAATTTTTCTTCTCTCCTCTTCACTTAAAGATTCGCCATCGCTACGGTCCTTATCACCGTAGCTCGCATGGCCGCCGTTATCTCCGTCGTCCGAGTCGCTGTTGCTATCGCGTCGTCTGTGTCTCTCGCGCCCGTTGCTAGCTGCCGCCTCGCCTGGCATGATGGCTGTTGCGTCATCCGTCGCACTCGAGTCACCGCTGTTGCCTCGCGCTGTCTCTCTCGCGTCTTCGCTGCGTCGCGATGGAGTGTCCACGCGCTCGCTACTATCGCTCTCTCTCTCGTGCTCGTTGCTGTCGTTGGCTGTCTCTTTCTCCGCCCGTCGTGCATGCGAGCGCGTCGTTACATATACTTGACTCAGCGCGTCGGCATTCGTATTCTTTTTCCCTGCTTTATATACTATATCGAACTCATGTTCCGATAATTTTATTTTCCATCGCATGAGTCTCGATCCCGGATCTTTTACACTGAACAGCCACGTTAAGGGTTTGTGATCCGTAACTACTGTAAATTTCGTGCCGTAAACGTATGGACGAAATTGTTCGACTGCCCAGACAATAGCAATTAATTCCTTTTCAGTCGTAGAATAATTTTGTTCTGACTTGTTAAGCGTACGACTCGCGTAACAAATCGGTAAATCGTCCCCTATCTCCCCTTGAGATAAGATCGCGCCGATCGCTTTATCCGAAGCATCGGTTGTCACGACGAACGGCCTCGAAAAATCCGGATACTGCAACACCGGTGCCGACGTCAGCGCTTTTTTTAATTGGAATGGAATTTCTTTCTTCGTTAACTCCGTTAACGGCTTTGCAATTTTCGAGAAGTCTTTTATAAACTTTCGATAATAACCGGCAAGCCCTAGAGAGGACTGTACTCCCTTCATATTTTTCGGTACTGGAAAATCTCGTACCGCCGTAATTTTTGAGGGATCCGGTCGCACTCCCTCTTCCGAAATTACGTGCCCTAAATATTGCGTTTCCTTCCTTAGAAAACTACACTTCCCCGGTTGTAGCGATAATTTCGCCTCTCGCAGGCGCGTAAACCCTTCGCGAAGTCGCTTGTTGTACTCCGTCAGCGTTGACCCGAATACCACGATGTTGTCAAGGTAAACGTAGCATTTTATTCCGTCGAGTCCCGCCAATACGGTGTTCATGAGCCTCTGGAATGTCGGAGGGGCATTTTTTAACCCGAAGGGTATTCGCGTATATTCGAAATGCCCCTGCGGTGTGGAAAATGCAGTTTTTTTCTCTATCCTTTTCCGCCATGGGAATTTGGTGGAAACCCGATGCTAAATCGAGGGTGGTGAAGTATTGCGCCTTCCCCAGCTGATCCAATATATCGGTGATATTCGGTAATGGATATGAATCACCGATTGTCGCCTCGTTAAGCTTACGGAAGTCTATAACGACTCGTAATTTTACTACTCCCGCCGCGTCAGGTTTTTTCGTTACCACGAGCAGCGGCGCATTCCATTGGCTTCGACTTTCCTGTATGACGCCGTCCTTCAGCATCTGTTCCGTTTGCTTTGCAACTTCCCTCTTATGCGCTTCCGGTAAACGATACGGCTGCACTTTTATCGGTTTTACGCCCTCGCGAAGGGGAATTTCATGCTCAATTTTCGTAGTACACGGCAACCAGTCCCCCTCCAGGTGAAAGATCTCTGCAAAATCCTCACATATTTCAAGTAGGGTTTCTTTTTCTTCGGAATTTAAATTTCGCACGTCGATTGCTTCACGTAAGCGCGTGAGTCGCGTGCCGCCGTCTTCCCCCTCATTGCTGCTCTCCACGCGCGCGATGTTTAACTCGCGTGCGCTCTTGTTGTGACACGATTTTTCTGCTGATTCGAACGGCTCGAGTGTCACTGTCGGCCGCTCGATCTCGACTTCCTCGCAGGTGGTATTTATTATGCATACCGCACAGCTGCTTCCTCGCGGTTTCGTCGTACAGGCGCCGATTGCTACTCCCTCGGCGACCTCCTTCTTGTCAGCGAGTCCCATTACCCGACTGCAAGTAGCTACGTAAGCGATATTCTCGCTTCGCGCTGGAACTCGCATTTTTAATCTCCCATCGATTAATGGCATTCGATGTCCGAGAATTCGTATTTCCTTGCCTTGTAGAATATCTACTCTATGCTCGCGAATGAAGTCCATCCCTAAGAAGCCATGCACCCCTAAATCCATCCCCTCCGGCACTACATGGAACCAATGCGATATTGTTCCCTTTGGTGTTTCCAAATGTATCTGTGCTATGAAGGTCGAGAGTACTGGCTGTCCTCCCAACCCGATGAGCGTCGACTCGGATTTTTCCGCCTGTATATCACCCCCGAGAACCTCTGGACTTATCAGACTGACCTGTGCACCCGTATCGGCTTTCAGCGTCAGTATTTCGGTTCTGCATTCCGGCGATTTTATGTGGAAATCACTAGCAATCCCTGCGGACGTGACGTTGACGACGTAAACCTCGTGTTGTTGTCCCTTTCTTTCCGCCCGCTGCTGGTCGGTTCCCAGGAAATCTTTGACCGTTTTCCCGGTCCCCTGTGGCTTCGGAGGAGGTTGCTCGTTGCCGTTACTTTTCCCTGTCTGTTGCGGCTTTTGACCGCCTTGTTGCATACGCTTCCTACAGTCTCTCCACAAATGACCTACCTTCCCGCAGTAGTTACACGTCATTTTTACTTGATTAACTTCCTTCCCCGGTCCTGGTGCGGGGAGACTCGGACGTCCCGATTTTCTCGTGCAATCACGCGAGATGTGTCCCGTTTGTCCACAAGTAAAACATTTTCGGGGTGTTGCACCCCCTCCTCCCACCGAGTTTCGAGGTTGACTACCCCCCGGCGCTCCCTTACTGCCCTGTGACCCGAGCATTTTTTCAACCTCAGCTGCTCCGACTACGGAGTCTCGTAGACTTCCGTAATTCCGGGAGCGCACTATCATGCGGATGTCGGGCTGTAATCCATTCTCAAAGTTCATCTGCGCGCTTCGTCGCACAGCAGCTTCGACATACCGCGCACCATGGGGTTCGGTATCCTCACAAAGTTTTTCTGACACTTCCCCCGTTAGTCTTTCCACCCTTGCGGCGTACGCCGCTACCGATTCCTTCGGTCCTTGCTTTAAAAGGCAGAATTCATACTGTAGGGCAGCGAGGGATTTTCGCTTCCCGTACAGCGCTTCTAATTCATGGCGTAATTCCGACATATTACGTATCACCTTATGTCGTAATTCCCGTGTCGCGCGATCTTCAAGTTTTCCGCTGCGTACGAGCGCCAGGAGCGTTCCCCTATGCGCTGGTTTCACCCTCTCCCATACAGCTTCACAGGATGACAAGAATTCCTCCAATCTGTTGGGATTATTGCCATCAAATGTTTTGATATTTTTCAGCGCCAAATCCAAGCTGATATATGGTGAGTCCTCCTCATCTTCCGGATGGGTGGTTCGCCGTCTCCCTTGACGTTCGGCTAAACCTTCGTTCCACCTCTCCGGCTACGTAATCGGCCAATTCCGCCCGTATGGGGTCCAATTCTCGATCCCCTCTCTCGAGTCGATCAGCAACTCGTTCCTCGGCCGCCGCGGTGTTGTTTACCTCCGCAGGTGGATCCGGGAATATATTTCGGCGTACCCCTGGGATCTCCACCCCCATAGGGTAAAGCCTACTTCCTTCTCCGAATGTTGTTGTCCAATTCCGGTCCCTATCCGGATTGAAAAATCCTCCTCTACGTTCGCCCAGTGTGTTCCGGTACTGAGCCCTTAGACGTTGTATTTCTGCCTCCACGGCTCGAGGGGTAAGATCAACCCCGGGGAGTGGTGCACCCCTCGGCTCGAACATACTTTGATCCATGTCGGCGAGCTCGTCAAACGCCGCGCCTCTACGTAAGTTGACCCCGAAGAGAGGGTTTGGAGATGATTCGCCTCTCGGCTGTCGTGCCGGGGCCTGTACTGCCAATTCGGCTCTGGCGACTGCCGTTATTTCCTGTAACGCAGCCCCAAGACCAGCTGCTACACGCTGGTCCTCCTGTGTGGATGCCGAAGGATCCTGCGGGGGTGGTTGCTGTCCTGAAGTCCCCGCAGCCTGCTCCTCTGGTATCTCTCTATCACTCATGTGGCTTCTATCTGGCTCTTAGCCCTTTATTCACGCCCTGACGGGGTTAGTAACGCGCCTACTGGTTTTTTTATTCCCGTACAGGTGTTAGTTTCGTGAATAGATTACTCTTGCACTTACAGGGTGCTTATCTGCCACATCTCAGGTTGCCTCTGCGTTGTATAACCTCAGGCTCCCTCTTCGATACTGTTTCCACGTCCCTTTCTGCTAGGCGACGATCTAGTGGAGGTCTGCAGTCCCTCCTCGCGGTTGGCTGTCCCGTCGATCCCCTGGTGACGGTTTTACTCACAACTGTATTGGTGTACAGCGAGTGACACACTTTCGGTACACTCTGGTTCGTTTTAATCACTCCGATATCCCACCGCTGCCACCAATGTTATACCGCCGAATCCCGGTTAGCTACGCCGAGGTTAGCGGTAATGAATATTCTCTATTATTTTTGGGATGTTTATCGGAAAAGGGTTGGAACCCCAGTGAATGTTCGAATGCAGGAGATGTAAGCGAAAGTGTCTTTCTTTATTAATGCGTCGATACGCGAACTCAAATTATCACACAGAATAATATTACACAGAATATGGACTACTGTCCGACCAAAGTAACGTAGTACTACTCACAGACCCTTTGCACGAGTCTCTCTACACGCAACCAACCGCGCAGTATCGGATGTCCAATTGTACTCCCCGACTTGCGCTCACTCTCACACTTTATAAGAGATAAAGTGGAGCGAGCGATTCAGCATATTTACGAGATTTGGTAATGATGTTTACCTTATCGTCGTTCCAGTATGCGATACTGTGCAGTTGGCGCGATATTTCATGATCGCACGCCTCGGTTATTGCGTAAGCGTAACCTCGGCGGTGCTCTCATTTTTCGGGGGTATAACAACGGCAACAATTTGACGGGAGTTTGGGACTCTTGGACTCCTACATGGAGGCCGTTCTCGGTGAAATGAGGGGCCTCGCCAATCTGTTCGCTGGAGTCGCGGCTGGGACGGTGAATCCAACGATCATCTCGCCGGAAAGGCTGACGAGATATTTTTCGGAAGCCTTGCCGCATGTGCCAAAGGGATACAGCTTCCCTCGGCCAGTGGCAAGGGAAAATGCAGCAGTGATAATGCGTTTGGCTACCACTAGGGCTTATCGCGTTGGGGGGAACGTCACGTACTACTACTTGGAAACAATGCCGGAACCGGTGGTAGTGGACCGGAAAAATAGGAATTTTTTACGAATGTCGGAACGGGAGCTAGAGGAGTGTAAGAAGGATGGGACGAGGTACTATTGCAATCCTCGACATCCGGCATTCGCAACAAATGAAGACGCGCCGTGTACCGTGCGAACCTACTTAGGAGGTGCAGTAGGTCGGGAACAAAATTGCCCGAAGCGCATCGTAAAATTAACCAGCACACTCGTCGTGAGTTTGCGGCAGCCGGGACGTTGGCAGTACGTCGCGCCGCAACCCGAGCCAATGACCATAGCCTGCATCAGAATGCCGAGTCAGCAGGCCGTCCTCAACGGAACAGGATCGCTCATTCTCACTGGGCGTTTCACCGCCACAGCTAGGAACTTCCGCGTCGAGGCAATGAAACGCATAACGCAGGAAATTATCGACGAAGACTTGGTACCAACGTATAACCTCACGTTGACACCACAGGAGGCGGAATGTGTACCGATGGTAGCCGAGTAATGCGGGGGCATCACCCTCGAGCACGTAGTAAGCACGCCGCAGGAGTTGAACGACCTCAGGGTGCGCATACAGCACATACGAGAGAAGCTGGAACCCCGAGAATCGCGCACGCAGCGAATAATAAGCAGGATCGGCCAACACGCAATAGGCGCGATCGCACTAACAGTAATAATAATATACGCCCTATATCGGGTGATAAGAAGACGATGCCAAGCACCGCAGCCAACGTTGGAACGCCAACAGAAAGGCGGAACCAGCAACGAGCATCCCCGGCAGAAGAGCCAAGAGGGATGCGAGCATCAGCAGCGACAAGTGGACCGGGGGAGCCCCGGAATGCCATAAGCGAAAGGGAAGGAGAAACCGAGATGCAAAAAATATCTCGAAGAAATTCATTTATTCGAAGTAAAACTCGGATACAGGAGGCGATGGCGGTATCACGCCCTTAGCGTACAAACTCCCATACATCATCATCATCGTCGCTCTCGCCGGCGGGGAGAATTCCTGACGACCCCGAAGGAAGGGATATCCGGTGTCTCTGATAAGCCGGGTAGGCTCGTCGACTTCCACGTCGTCTCGAGAGGATTTGTAGCCGAGACGAGGCCCGGGCATAAGGCCGATCATCGAAGACCGGAACCACGGGCGGCGAGACAACAGGGACCGAAGGTGCTTCCGATGGCGATGACTGGATCGGAACCACGACCGAACCGTCAACGACATCCTCCTCCAGGGTTAAATGCATCTTCTGCGTAGTGAAAAAGTGGAAAAGAAACAACAAAAACAATAGAAATTATATAGAAAGTAAAGTAAGCGGAAAAAAAAAGAAGTGAAAAAAATACCGTACCTTGGCAGGCGGCGAAGCCATTTCGATGATAGATTTTTTTTGGAGTAGAGTCAAAACAAAACGTGCGAGGTGAATGACGCTTCGCGGCGAACGCACCGGCTTATAGGCCGGAAGAATAGCCGACACAGCAGAAGCGTGCAACCATAGGGTTCAGCGTACGCAACACCGACCAATTTTGACAGAGAAAAAAAAAAACGAAATACTCCATACGGGAATTTAGTATAACTTCGAGATAAGTTGACAAGAAATCTCTCGATTTCTTTTCTTTAAGGGGGGAGGGATGTTATACCCCCGAGTAATGAGAGCGCAGCCGAGGTTATGCTTACGCATTAGCCGAGGCGCGCGATCGCGAATTACTGCGCCAATCGCCACAGTATCGCATACTGGAACGACGATATGGAAAACATCATTTCCAAATCTCGAGAAACTGCTGAATTGCTCGCTCCACTTTATCTCCTATAAAGTGCGAGAGTGAGCACGAGGCGGGGAGTACAATTGGACATCCGATACTGTGCGGTTGGTTGCGTATAGTATAGAGACTCGTGCAAAGGGTCAGTAAGTAGTACAACGTATCTTTGGTCGGACAGTAGTCCAAATCTTGTGTATTAATACTTTGTGAGATAATTTGAGAACGCGTATCCACGCGTAAATAAAGATTGCCATTTTCGCTTACTTCTCCTGTGTTCAAATATTCACTAGGGTTCTAACCCTTAACCGATTTACATCCCAAAGAAAAGAAGGAATTATTTTTATCGATAACCTCGGAGTAGCTAACCGGGATCCGGCGGTATAACAATTTTTCTCCAAAAATTCAGTTACCGTATGGCTTGTCAAATTTTTTTGAGAATAAATTGACAAAAGTCCATGCCCGCAGGATAATCCTGCTCCTCAAGCTTTGGAACGTGCGTGTAGTGATACGCATGCTTTTTTTCCGCCTTCACAATGCGTTAACCAAGCTTCGCGGTACATCGCACAACCTTTCAACATCTCGGATGCTTCGTGTCGGGTCTTCCTCAAATGCATCGAGCGCCATTATTTTTACGATTAACCACTAATTGATTATTACGAGCGTGTTTTAATGAACGTAATATGACGTTGCCCGCTGGAGATCGAATGCCTCGGTCACGATCCCACTTCGTAAAAGCCCGCGCTGCCGCGTCAGCACTTCGATGATACGCGCCGTAAAAAAGTAATCATTTCAACATACTCTAAAGCAGTAAATTCCATTATTGCGATAAGTTTTTCACGCAATTCGGTTTCACGGTAACACGGTCAGGATTTGAAGTTAAAGACTGATTGTGAATCGTGAAAATTAACAAATGCCTAACGAAAAAACAACCGGTCATTTATTTCGCGAGCGAAAGAATTAGACGGCTACGTTATTATGCTAGGAAATTGATAATAACAATTTGGGAGTGAGCTCGCGATATCCGCGAGAATATTGTGGGACGAGTTTCCCTTTATTTATATAAAAAACTAAAACTAAAAAAAAAACAAAATCAAAACTAAAAAAAAACAAAATCAAAACTAAAAAAAAACGCGAACTCGAAAACTACGTTACCTTCGGCCGTTCACCTTTGCGGATGCCACCTTTGCGCCAGTTAATTTTTTTTCGTCGGTATTAACAACCGGACTAACCGGGAGGTCGGTGGAACGACGGCCTCCGCAGGATTGATTTTTGTTTCGCCGGAATCACCAAACCGGACTCAACTGGAGGTCGGTGGAATGGCAACCTCCGCAAGGACAAAACAAACTAAACGATAAAATGAGAACTCAAACTATAACTAAAACTAACGTCGTTGCATTCGCGGGTTCGAACGGTTGAGGAAATGCACGGTTGCTCAGGATGCGGGTTGTGGTAGAAGGATCGCGATCCGAGGTCAATAGAATAGCGCATGAGAAATGGAATTCAAAATCTCAACATTACTTTAATCGGGAGCAAAAATTAATATTTTGGCTAACAAGCCACGAGATCGCATGCACGTACGTTGCGAGTACTCAGCTGATCAAAAGATCGAAGTGAGTCAAGCGACTACAAGCACGACACGAGAACGATAAATTCTATAAACCGAAAAACTCACGGACAACGCGTAATTTATCCAAAAAGGACTGGGATCTGCATCTGACAATGCCACGAAAACTCACACATATTGCACAACAATTCGAAAGCGTTAATCGTAACGCATTGATAAAATTATCAACTCGAAAGAATTCCTTTCGGAATTCTATTGTTACGTCCGGGTCTCCGCCGCTACGTTATTCTAACTATTAATCGTCGATTTTTCTTACGCATTAAATTTTTTCTTAGTAAAATATCCAATGACTCGTTGTCATCGTTGAATTTATATATTATTTCTAAGTCGCATTTACAATGCGAAACTTGTGAGACTCGAAACGGAATCCGAGTCCCACACCGATAATTTTTATCATGCGTTGCGAAACAAAGTCGAAGACTAAACTCACGATAGCAGTAGCGAAGTACCGAGAATGAGACGTTGCATCAGCCCGAGAGCCGTGAGATGCTGTTCCTGCACAATCAGCACTTTTAGAGGTGATAAAGGTGGGGAACGGCACGCACGATTCGCATGTCAAAGGGCAGCGCAATCAGTCTTTCTCCGGACCTCAAAACGACAGGTCAAAACGCGAATTCAAATTCTTTATGTAAGCGAATAACGCGAAACTATTTTTCTTTGCTGTGAATTTTATACGCGTGAAAGACGCGAAGTTAACTTTTTGTAACGAGAATAATCGCGAAGTGCGAGTGATGTTATCTCATCGATTTACGGGAGTAACGCAAACTCTTTCTTTTGGTGTTTGATTTTTTTGTGATTTTATTGTGACTCGAATAAACCATCTTCGATTGTTTTTAATAAAAAATAATAATTTTGAACCATCGTGTTGAAGTGAGTGGGGAGGAGGTTACCCTTTTCCCTTACGCTTAAGTACGCGAAGGATAAAGTGTCGAGGAGACGAGACTCCGGTACCAGCGATACGCGGTGCCGATGGCAACGATAAACCCACGGGTTCTAAAGTTCTTACCGAAGAGGAATTAATGACCCTACAAGATCAATTGTTCGCGAAGCAACGCGAATTGACGCTCCTTGAGCAACGCGCGAGAGAACGCGAAATGGAATACGAGGAACGCCTCATGGACATTCGCGAAAAACAAGCGACTCTATCTCTTACGGAAAATAAAAACTATGACCAAAATGCCACTTTGCGCGTGAGCGAAGGGGAAGCCGACGACAACGAACCGATTACGGCCATTCAACGGGAAGTGCGCGAACTCAGACGTGAGTTAAGAGAACTGCGCCTGCGTGAGGAAACCGAAGCTCCGGAAGCTATTCCCGTCGTACAGAACATTACCGGTTTAAATACGCAGCTCTCATTTAAATACGTTTTAAAGTCAGTGCCGACATTCAGCGGAAGTAATATACCGATTCTGAAATTTACTCGCGCGTGTAAAAGGGCTAAAGACATGCTCGCACCGTCACTTGAGCCAACGTTCACACGTCTCCTCCGTAACAAACTGAAAGACCGATCATACACAGCTATCGAAGACGATACTGATACGAAGAGCGCGTTTCGAACTGTGGCTAGCTTCACCGATCGTCTTAAGGACATATTCGGCGCAGCGCGATCGGTGAACCAGTATAAGGGAGAACTGGGTAACGTTGCCAAAGGCAAAGCGGAGCATGTCCTCGATTACATTAGCCGCGTCAAAGATATCCATTCGGCTATCCTGGACGGCGAAATTCAAAATACGGGACGTTTAACGCGCCAACAAAAGGACACTCTGGAAGAAGAAACCTTGGAGTGCTTCGTCGCGGGTCTTCCATCCGATTTTCGCCTACGTCTGAAATTTGAAGGGCACGGGAGTCTAAACGCGGCCTATCAAACGGCGATAAAAATCGAAAAGGAAATGGAGCGCGACAAAAATCGCTTTCAGGAAGCCGTAAAAACATCAAAAGAGGCATCGGCCTCTTCTGCACAAATCAAAAAACGAAACACGTTGACCTGTAATCACTGTTCAAAAGGCGGGCATACCGAGGACCAATGTTGGTCTAAGGATCCCAGCAAAAAACCGCAAAAATCGAACGGTTCGGGCAAACAATCGAGCAAGCCGGAAAACGCGGGCGCGAACGATCAATCGGATAAACCGAAATGTACGTATTGCGGTGGCCGGAATCATAACCCGGAAATTTGCTATAAACGATTACGCGAATCGCAAGATCCGGGAAACGCGAAACAACCTTCGGCAACACAGGGTGCGAGCCGCAAGGACAATGCGACGGAGCGCCCAGTCAAAACGACGCAGAAAACAGACGAGTCCGAACCGCCGAAGTCTGCTTAAACAATCACATATTTACTCCGACGGTAGAAATCGAAGGCCCCCAACTAAAAAACAAAGTCACTTTTCTTGTGGATTCGGGATCGGAGCCGAATCTAATAAAAAGACAAGCTTTGAGGGACAACGTAAAAATTGATAAAACGAAAATTCTTAAACTAAGGGGAATATCGGAGGAACCCGCGTACACCACCGGATTGGTGACCGTGGAAATAATGGGAACAAATTCCGAATGTCACGTCGTCAAAAATTCATTTTCGATCGAGCAAGATGGTATTTTGGAGGCGGAATTTTACGCGATCAATCGTGCAAAGATCGATTGGGACGCGGAACATTTGAAATGGAAAAATAGCGTAGTGCCGTTCAAGAATCGGGAAACCGTCGTTATTCCGGGCAGAACGAGTCATGCTTATTACGTACGAGTAAAAAACACCAACGTCAGCGAGGGTTATGTACCGCGTTTGAATCTTCACGAAGGGGTTTATATCGGTGAAGCCGTAGTATCCAATATAAATGGCGTGGCGTACATGAGAGCGTTTAATACGACCGGGGAAGATGTAGAGCTCACCGTTCCGATGGTGACCTTAGAGGCTTTTGAGCTTTGCAATCGTGATCCGGATAATCTGAATTCGAGTGAAACGCCGGGCCGCGAAAACAATTTGACGGAATCGGATGTAAATTCACGGGATCGATCAAGTATAGAACGACTTACGCGCGATCAGAGGGTACAAACGGTTAAAACAGATGAACATATCGTGAACGAAATAGTTACAAAAATAAAATCCTTACTTAGACTCGATCATCTCAACGAAGAGGAGCGAGCAAGCGTAGAGGAAATTTTGAAGAAAGACTACGATCTTTTTCATATTCCCGGGAATTTTTTGACTTCAACAAACGCGATAGAGCACAAAATAACTACGACGGACGAACAACCGGTGTTTACGTGACAATACCGCTACCCGCCAGCGCATAAAGACGAAATAACAAAACAAATTTCGGAATTGATAGACGGAAAAATCATAAAACCGTCAGATTCGCCATATAGCTCACCGCTTTGGATCGTCCCGAAAAAGGCCGATTCACAGGGGAAACCTAGATGGCGAATGGTTATAGATTATCGAAAGCTAAACGAGAAAACGATCGGGGATGCCTACCCTCTGCCCAATATAACGGAAATTCTCGACCAATTGGGTAGTGCGAAATACTTCTCAGTTTTTGATTTAGCTAGCGGGTTCCACCAAATCCAAGTACACCCGGGAGACGCTCATAAAACAGCGTTTTCAACGCCGTTTGGGCACTACGAATTTTCGAGAATGCCCTTCGGGCTTAAAAATGCGCCAGCCACGTTCCAGCGCTTAATGGATCGTGTGCTGTGCGGTTTACAGGGAACCGAACTCTTCGTGTATCTCGACGACGTTGTATTGTACGCGAGTTCGTTGCGAGAACACGAAATAAAATTCGAACGTTTCGCGGAAAAAATGCGTCGAGCCTGCTTAAAACTTCAGCCCGACAAATGCGAGTTTTTACGCAAGGAGGTATCGTACCTCGGCCATGCAATAAGCGAAGACGGGGTACGTCCAAATCCCGAAAAACTTGAAGCGATTAGAAAATATCCGCGACCAACTACACCGACTCAGATTAAACAATTTGTGGGGTTGGGTAGTTATTATAGACGGCATATCGAGAATTTTTCTGGTGTTGCGAGACCACTCACTCAATTATTAAAAAAGGGGGCACCTTTTAAGTGGACCGATGCTCAAGAGGAGGCATTTACGAAATTACGCGATTTGCTTTATGAAGCTCCCGTACTCCAACACCCGGATTTTTCGAAGCCGTTCATAATTACGACTGATGCATCCGCGACTGCGATCGGTGGAGTAATCAGTCAGGGCACGATGGGCAATGATCGACCAATAGCCTACGCGTCGCGAACTTTAAATAAGGCAGAAGAAAAGTACTCTGTTATTGAAAAAGAATGTTTGGCAATTGTCAATTGTGTCAATCATTTTCGGCCGTATGTCTATGGTAGGGAGTTCACACTAGTGACGGATCACAAACCATTGGTTTGGCTGCATTCGGTGAAGGACCCCGCCAATAGGCTAGTCGCGTGGCGATTTAAACTCGAGAATTATCAATATAAAATTGTGTATAAACCAGGAAGGGCGAATAGTAACGACGACGCGTTATCACGAAATCCCCCTGGGGAAAATAAATCCGTTTTTGTTGTAACGCCTATTCGTACGCGAACTCACGAAACTGTGTCAGACGATGAAGACGCGAAAAGATTCACTAGAAGTAAAAGACGCAAAATAGAGGCTAGGGAAAAGGAGTCTGAAACGGCTCTCAGGCAGGTTGAGTCACGATCGGGAGAACCAAATAAATCGGCAGATTTCGGACTAGGGGGCGAACAGCCGGCGGTGTTGACCGAGCCTTTAGTACCGGGAACATCGATCGATCCTTCGGCGCAGGGAAATTCTATTGAAGTTTCGGGGCCGGAAGCCGACGATGATGACTCTATGAGTAGCGAAATACCGGTGGACGTGGATCTCGATGTTGCCGGCGAAATGCCGATCGACTCCGCTGCGACATCCACCTCTTCGAGCGAATCAGCCTCGCCATTACCGCTAGATAGTCTGCAGATCGTAGAAACTCGCGATAAACTTTCAATGCGAAAGGATAATCAAGCTTTTTTTATAACGACGAAAAATCAAGCCGTCGACGAGGGAGCAAAGGATTTGGCATCTACACTCACCTTGCCGGTTTATAGAGACCTGACTCTTTCGCGAGCAGGCATTGAAAGAATAGGCAGTCGCATAGTAATTGGCCTACCGGTAAAAAACGATTTACGAGCTAATGTCGCGTTAGAAGATTTAAACGAAGCTCTAGAATCTCTCCGTGACGTTGTAATAGAATTAAGGTTAAAATCGTTAAGTATATCAAAAACCGAACGAATAGATAATATTTCTTGGGCGCAAATACGAGCAGGAATTTGTCAAAACCTCGGAGATCTGCCAGTGCAACTCACCATATGTAAGCAACTCATCCGCGTACCATCCGAGGAAGAGAGACGTGGCATCATGGAGGATTGTCACAACTCACTGATCGGTGGCCATAAGGGAGTCACTAAAACTTACAAGAGAATTCGCGAAAACTACTTCTGGACAAACATGAAAACGGATGTCCAGGAGTACATTCAGCACTGCAGAGACGGCCAATTAAAAAAATTAGTCCGTGTCAAAACAAAGCAACCGATGCTGATCACAGACACACCTGGATCTGCTTTCGACAAAGTGGCGATGGACATCGTCGGACCATTCCCCATCACCAGAAGAGGATCCACACATATCCTAACGATACAGGACCTCTTAACCAAATATTCGTTGGGAATAGCAATGCAAAGGACTACTGCTGCAGACATAGCCGACGCGTTCCTCAAGCAATTTATCGCTCGATTCGGAGCCCCAAGGGCGATCCGTACCGATCAGGGCACGAACTTTTGCGGAAGCCTCATGAAGGCAATAGCAAAAAAATTCCGAATCAAACACTATAAGACTACGTCATTCCACCCTCAATCAAACGGGTCAATCGAACGCTCTCATCACGTCCTCGTCGAATATTTCAAACCGTACTTGGATAATGAAAACGATTGGGACGAGTTTCTGGAAATGGCCATGTTTTCCTATAACACTAACCAGCACGAGGGGACGGGTTATACCCCCCATGAACTTGTGTTCGGAACATTGGCAAGACAACCTTCCGGGGACGTCAGGATAGAGGAACAACGTGACCCAACGTATACGGAATATCTTCGAGAGGTATTCACCAAAATCCAAGGCATTCAAGAACTGGCTGCGACTCACCTGCAAGCCGCCAAGGAAAAATCTAAAACATACTACGATCAAAAATTAAACCCTCAAAACTTTAAAATCGGGGACAAAGTCCTCATGCTTAAAGAACCTAAAATCGGTAAATTTTACGATCAATACACTGAACCCTGCGAAGTGCTGGAAATACTCCCGGGGGCAAACATTAAAATAAGATATAAGGGAAAACCAAAAGTTGTCCACGCAAACAAACTAAGGTTGACGCGATTGTAAAAAAAAAAAAAAAAAAAAAAAAAAATGTGTTTTGTTACAGATCACATTAAAAATGATTGGACTAATGGGTATCCTTGCTGCACTCGCTCTAATAAGTGGAGTCTGTCAAGCGATTATTGGATTCGACTGTGGAGGGTCAACGCTGAACGTCACAACGATGTCTTTGAACGCCGTAAAAGAGTGCGACGTCCCAGCAAACGAGCCGGAACCGGTTTCGAGTTACATACAACTCCTCCAGCTTTCGGAATTCGCAGATACTCCAGTGATTCAATGCAAGATCGAGATATCCCGCATCATAACGCATTGCGGAATGCACTCTCATAATTCGATGGTCCACAATGGATTCCAGGAGTACCTGCACGAGTTAGATGAAAGCTCGTGCCGGCGCCTACAAGAATCAGGATTAATTCGTCTCGGTTTCGCAGCCGAAATCCATGGACTTCGTCGAAACGACACTACAACTAGAAGTATCACTCTGGCCGGATCAACAACAATCAGCGGAGAGTGCCAAGGGACCCAATACAGCGATCCCTTTGGCACATGGTCCAACGTCATCGTACAAGCATCAGTCAAGATATCATTGTTCAACTATCAGGCGGTAGTTAACTTGCAAGCAGGGAAGGTCATTCTTCAATCGGGAACGCAATGCCAGCTCTCGGACGATACCTGCATTGACATCGAGGGAAACTCCGTATTCTGGAAATCGACACCATCGGACTCTTGCAATTTCGACACGTACGACGTATTGTACGAGGGCCTAGCCTCAAAATTCACAATCGTAGAAGATGGATCACATCTTCCCGATGTATATACGCTGACAACGGAACAAACGACATTCGCTCTAGCGAAACGATCGGAGTATCAAGTTTGTGGCTACAGGCTGATAAGGACCGAACATCCCAAGCTATTCATCTTAGAAACGCAGAGGGGTCAATCGTTCGCAACGAAGAAGAAGATTACCGTCAACAATCTCGACATGTTCTCGTACATAAACTCAAAATTTATTTACGTCGAGAAACACGTGAGAAAACAGATGAAAAACCTATACCGAGACGTAGTTGTACAAAGGTGCAACCTGGAGAGACAAATTCTCCAAGGCGCTTTGTCAACGGCAGCAATTCTGCCGGAGCGATTCGCACGCACGGTCATGAAAGGACCGGGTTACATGGCAGTTATTGCAGGGGAAGTCGCTCATATAATAAAATGCGTGCCAATAGAGTGCAAACTCAGACGAACCGACGAATGCTATCAGGAACTCCCCGTCACTTACCACAACGAATCCTACTTCCTATCAGCGACGCAAATAAATTGCGATCCGGTCGTACCTGTGCAGTATCAAATCGAGGGAACGTGGTATCGTCTTTCCCCGGGGCCAATAGAAGTGCTAGCTCCACAATCTTTGGAACCACTATCCAAACTCAACTGGAAATACGCGTCACCGGGCAATCTTGCTAGCAGTGGCATTTATTCCGAAGCCGATATCAATAACCTTCGGGAGCGCATCATGTTCCCCGCGGAAAAACCGGCTCTGCTAAACAACATCGCACGAGGAACAGTCGGCTATCAGGTCCCAGCTGGTAGTGTGTCGCTCGCCGGATTGCTAGACGAGAAAACGCTCGACCGCATCGCTCATGACGCTTCAGCTAAGTTCTGGGGTGGATTCATGAAATTTGGATCCGCTACTGGAGGTATCGCAGGTGTCATCGCGTTATTGGCACTAATTAAACTAATTATCGATACTTGCGTGCAAGATTACGCCCTCCACGCGCTTTACGGTTGGAGCCTCCATCTGCTAGGGGCAATATGGGGTTCCCTAACCGGCCTACTTCTCACGTTGGCACATCGACGAAGCGTCTCGACAACGAAGAGCAACAGTGAAGATGTCGAATCCGGTCAGCACACCGAAGATGTCCAAGTTGAACGAGTATCGCCACCGGAACCAACGCACCGGAATCAGTACCCAATATTGTCACCAGCGAAGTCGACGTTAACATTAGACGGTGTCGACCCCGAACTTTCGTCGCGGCTGTTCGCCTCGCGTATGCAGAAGCACGCCTCTGCATCCGACTAAAACGGGGGGTGTTACGTCCGGGTCTCCGCCGCTACGTTATTCTAACTATTAATCGTCGATTTTTCTTACGCATTACATTTTTTCTTAGTAAAATATCCAATGACTCGTTGTCATCGTTGAATTTATATATTATTTCTAAGTCGCATTTACAATGCGAAACTTGTGAGACTCGAAACGGAATCCGAGTCCCACACCGATAATTTTTATCATGCGTCGCGAAACAAAGTCGAAGACTAAACTCACGATAGCAGTAGCGAAGTACCGAGAATGAGACGTTGCATCAGCCCGAGAGCCGCGAGATGCTGTTCCTGCACAATCAGCATTTTTAGAGGTGATGAAGCTGGGGAACGGCACTCACGATTCGCATGTCAAAGGGCAGCGCAATCAGTCTTTCTCCGGACCTCAAAACGACAGGTCAAAACGCGAATTCAAATTCTTTATGTAAGCGAATAACGCGAAACTATTTTTCTTTGCTGTGAATTTTATACGCGCGAAAGACGCGAAGTTAACTTTTTGTAACGAGAATAATCGCGAAGTGCGAGTGACGTTATCTCACCGATTTACGGGAGTAACGCAAACTCTTTCTTTTGGTGTTTGATTTTTTTGTGATTTTATTGTGACTCGAATAAACCATCTTCGATTGTTTTTAATAAAAAATAATAATTTTGAACCATCGTGTTTAAGTGAGTGGGGAGGAGGTTACCCTTTTCCCTTACGCTTAAGTACGCGAAGGATAAAGTGTCGAGGAGACGAGACTCCGGTACCAGCGATACGCGGTGCCGACGGCAACGATAAATCCACGAGGATCTACAACGCGAAGGATCTACAGTTGTCCTTCGACAATAGCTCGAGAGCAAAGGTACGTTAGCGATTTTCGATAAAAATTACGCGAACGTGCACAGGCACTTGCGACAATAGCTCGAGAGCAAAGGTACGTTAGCGATTTTCGATAAAAATTACGCGAACGTGCACAGGCACTTGCTCCTATCCCCGGCTTGAGATTCCAAGCCCAAACAGGAGCGCGAATAAACCTTTAACGTGTCGCGTACATCGGCGGAAAATGACTAACGAAACCTGCCGGGACGTAACACTATCATGGAGAGCACATACGAAACACACAAATCGACGAACGAACGCGAACGAGAACGAGACGCGTGAACACAAGAGTGAAAACGAAATCGGGATCCGATATCGACGATAGCTCTCGACGATAGCTCGAGCGCGAGAACAATAGCCCAAAGCCTATGACAGCGAGAGCGTGAAGAGAGTCCCGAATTACCTCGAGGGCAGCTCCCGGTAGACTGTTGATTTGCCTGCGAGAATTCGTAATGAATTATTGTTACGTCCTGACCCCGAATTGACACGTATTTCTAGATTCCGATATCTTTACTATTTTTCACGCGCAGAGAAAAAAATCCAGATATAGAATCAACCGGCCAGATAATTAATATCATATTTTGTTAATTCATACCCGCTTGCGTCTTTACTCGGAAATGCATATTTTTACTCTCTCTCTCTCTTCAAACTCTCACTCTTGTCTCAAAGCCAAATCAGCATTTCGAGGTTTCCCTCATGCTGTCAGCATTTTTGGCCGCCCCGCAACGGCCAGTTTTAGTCAGCCAAAAAATCAGTCTTACTTCAATCTTCAAAACAATTGATCGGACTCATTCTAGAGCAGGGATTTTCCTCTGCGATTAAATAAGATTATAATTTATAGTTAGACCCAGACACACATATACTCTCGCGTATTATTATTGTATCAATCGTAGCTTCGTTTGAACGAAATAAAAAACTAAGTTGTTACTCTCGAAACGGGATCTTTTGATCTTATTCGAGGAATCGAGCCCCTTAAATTAATAATATTCCTGATTGCGGTATCAAGTTAAACGCGCTCGTGACCGCTGCGACGATCGTCCAAGTCAACGCGTACGCTAGTAGACCTCTGACACGTAACAGAGAAATTTTTGGTGTCAGGAGTAGGAGAAAATAAAAATTGGACAATCGTAGTGAATTTTGTGTCAAATGTGTTAGAATCGAATATGGTCCGGTAGTTGCATAAAAGTCTGTACTGAGATTATCTGATTAGAAAGGCGTTATCCACTTCCTAAGTTCGGAGTTAATTAAAAAATTTTTTTTTTTATTATTTCTTGTATGTCTGTTTACCAGAATTTTACTTGACTAAATTTACTCGTGAATCGTGATAGAATGCGTTTTCAGCCGGTAACGAGAGAGGGAACCGTCCCCCTTTCTTTTGGGCGCTTAACACGCGTAAGGGCACAAATAAAAGATTGGTTAATCTCGTTGACCGTCGAATTCCGATAGTAGATTATACATGTTTTTTTTTTTGGGCGCTCTGAGTTAGAATACTTTCCAGGAGCCTTTCGCCGCTTTTTTATGCGTTGTATCGTATATCGCGGATAGTTTTATTTGATGGTAGATGTTGGATAGTCATTCGAGCGTAGTAAGGTATCGGTGGATCAACTAATTTTATGGCGTAGTAGGTGCGCATTCGGAGATTCTGTGATAAAAAATTGCTATGCTATTGCTTGGTATTAATTCTGCTAGTATTAATTTTGCGATGCTATGATTGAGACAGAAAAAGAAAACATAATCAATTGAAACCGTTGTTTTACGTTTGATCTATCCTATTCGTTTTTGGATCGCGCATGTTCGTGGTGTACACCGATTGCGTTGACATTTGCAATATAATTTTACTGATCCGATTGCTGAGAGTCTTTTCGGCTTGGCATCAAACAGTTCGCAAAAGCATTTGGTGTTTGATGATCGGCCCTTCGCTCGTGGCTCTTCCCGTCTGCAGATTTTGTCGAGACGACGTGGGAGTCGTCCAGCCTATCCGGCTTACCAGAGGCACCGGATATCTCTTCCTTCGGGATCGTCGGGGATTCGCCCCGCTGGCGAGAGCGATGACGATGACGAGGTGTGGGAATTTGTTTTGTTTTGTCATGTTTACGAGATTTGGAAATGATGTTTTCCTTATCGTCGTTCCAGTATGCGATACTGTGCAGTTGGCGCAACAATTCATGATCGCACGCCTCGGTTATTGCGTAAGCGTAACCTCGGCGGTGCTCTCATTTTTCGGGGGTATAACATCCCTCCCCCCTTAAAGAAAAGAAATCGGGAGATTTCTTTTCGTTTTTATCCCAAAGTTACACTAAATTCTCCGATTCAAAGCGTTACAATTTTTTCCTCTGTTGGAATTTGCTGATGTTGTGTTCATTGAACTTGGGGATTGCACGCTTCTGCTGCGTCGGCTATCCTTCCGGTCTATAAGCCGGCGCGTTCGCCGCGGAGCGTCATTCACTTATCAAGTTTTTGTTTCGACTCTACGCTTCAAGAAAAAATCTATCGCCGGAATGTCGCCGCCACCCGCCAAGGTAAGGGTGTTTTTTTCCCGAAAATATCAGTATTATTGTTATATTTCTTCTAATTTTCCTATTTAATTTCTGTTGTCTTCTTCCTTTTTTCCCGTTGGACTACGCAGAAGATGCGTCTAACCCCTGAGGAGGAGGCCGTGGAAGGTTCTGTTCCTCTCGTAGTCCGGACGTCGTCGGATCGGGATCTGCAGCCCCAATCGCCAGCTCCGTCCACCCCTCCTGCCTCGTCGACGGTTATTCCCGTGTTTGACTATCGGCCCTACGCTCGCAATTCCTCCCGTCTGCAGGTTCTGTCGAGACGTCGTGGGAGCCGTCGAGCCTATCCGGCTCATCAGAGGCACCGGATAGCGTTACCCTCGGGGTCGTCGGGGATTCGTCCTGCTGGCGAGAGTGACGACGACGACGAAGTGTGGGAGTTCGTCCGTTAAGGACGTGTTGTAGTAATTTCTTCATGTATTCGCCTTTTGTTTTTAATAAATGAATTCCTACGAGCAATCCTTTGCGCCTCGGTCTCTCCTTCCCTCTCGCGTATGGCGTCCCGGGGCTCCCCCGGTCCACTCGTAGCGTCCGCCGTTGGTATTTTCCTCGTTTCAATCGTTGGAGATGTTCGCCGCTGGTTTCGCCATTCCGTTGGCGTTTCTTCGTTTCTGTGGATTGCCACCTTTGTACAGGGGGCCTCCATCGCTGGTTGCGGTGCTCGACATCGTTTTTGAATTAGCCAATATAAGGCGAATATCATCATTATTAATAACGCGATCGCGCCAACCGAATGGTGGCCGATCTTTCCGTAAATTTGCTGCGCGCGTGACACTCGGTTTCGCAGGCTGTCTCGGACGTGCTGTAGGCGCACTCCGAGTTCGTTTAACTCTTGCGGCGTGCTGACTACGTGCTCCAGGGCGATGCCCCCGCGTTCGTTTACCATCGTTGGTATATTTTCTGCCTCCTGTGGTGTCAATGTGAGGTTGTACATTGGCACCAAATCGTTGTCGATTACCTCCTGCGTTATTCGCCTCATCGTTTCGATGCGAAAATTCCTCGCCGTTGCGGTGCAACGCCCGGTGAGTATTAGCTACCCGTACCATTGAGGACGACCTGCTGACTCGGCTTTTCGTCACAGGCTACAGTCATCGACTCAGGTTGCGGTGCGACGTACAGCCAACGTCCCGGCTGTCGTAAACTCACAACGAGTGTGTTTGTCAATTTCATTATACGCTTCGGGCAACCCTGTTCCTGACCTACCGCACCACCGACGTATGTCCGTACGGTACACGGTGCGTCCTCGTTTATTGCGAGAGCCGGATGCCGAGGACTGCAGTAATACCTCGTCCCATCCTTCCTGCAATCTTCCAACTCCCGTTCCGTTATCCGAAGGTAGTTCCTATTTTCTCGATCCACTATGACCAGCTCCGGTGTGGTTTCCAGGTAGAAGTACGTATTATTCTCTCCCCGTCTCGGAAGGGGATACGTTCGGCTGACCCCATACTCCGCTGCGCCGACGAGAGGTATCTCGATGACGAGTGTTTCATTTCCCCCAACGCGATAAACTCTCGTGGTTGCCAATCGTAGTAATTCCGCGGCATTTTCCCTCGATACCGGCTGAGGAAAGCTGCACCCCTTCGGCACATGCGGCAATGCCTCTGAAAGATATTTCGTCAGCTTCTCTGGCGAGACGATCGTTGGATTCACCGTCCCAGATGCAATCCCGGCGAATAAGTTCGCGATATCCCTTACTTCGCCGAGAAATACCTCCATATATGAGTCTAAAAGCCCTAGACTCTCGTCGAATTGCTGCTGATTGGCTAGGCGACTGGTGCTGTTGTGAAAGTATCCATTGACTTCCCGTAGCATGTTATTTAACTTATGGAAATTCCGTTCAGACGCGTGCGACGAGCGATTGAACACGTCGAGTGACGACTCGACCACTTGCAGCTGTCGCAGCATCCCATTTTTCATTGATTCCTGCGTATCACGTACCGCCGAAATTTCGTTCTCGATACGTTCGCCATCGGATGCATCGAGATTTCCCGTAATGGATTTGAGCACAGATCCCAATCCATCGACCAATCCGCGCTTATCCCGATGCTCTCCTCCCACGAGATCGTGTATTACGCCGATTTCTTCCTCGACTTTCTTGGAGAGACGCTCCAGATGCACCAACATCTCCGCACAGTGACCTCCGGAACTCCTTGACTCCTTACATTGGTCCTGATACACGCTCAGATGCCACTGTATTGACTCCTCCAGTGCTATGAGATTCGAAAGATCCATCCGCACAGCCAAAGTCCAGACATCCGTATATAAACTCAACGTACCAATGTGTTCGAAATAAATTCCGGGCACATTGCGAAATTCCCGTATGTCGTAACCATTGTCGCCGCTGACCATCACCAGCATGCAGAACACCCTGCAACAGTGTGTTATACCGCCGAATCCCGGTTAGCTACGCCGAGGTTAGCGGTAATGAATATTTTCTATTATTTTTGGGATGTTTATCGGAAAAGGGTTGGAACCCCAGTGAATGTTCGAATGCAGGAGATGTAAGCGAAAGTGTCTTTCTTTATTAATGCGTTGATACGCAAACTCAAATATCACACAGAATTATATTACACAGAATATGGACTATTGTCCGACCAAACTTATGGAGTACTATTTACAGACCCTTTGCACGAGTCTCTCTACACGCAACCAACCGCGCAGTATCGGATGTCCAATTGTACTCCCCGACTTGCGCTCACTCTCACACTTTATAGGAGATAAAGTGGAGCGAGCGATTCAGCATATTTACGAGATTTGGTAATGATGTTTACCTTATCGTCGTTCCAGTATGCGATACTGTGCAGTTGGCGCAATATTTCATGATCGCACGCCTCGGTTATTGCGTAAGCGTAACCTCGGCGGTGCTCTCATTTTTCGGGGGTATAACATCCCTCCCCCCTTAAAGAAAAGAAATCGGGAGATTTCTTTTCGTTTTTATCCCAAAGTTACACTAAATTCTCTGATTCAGAGAGCTACAATTTTTCCCCTGTTGGAATCTGCTGATGTTGTGTTCATTGAACTTGGGTTTTGTACGCTTCTGCTGCGTCGGCTTATCCTTCCGGTCTATAAGCCGGTGCGTTCGCCGCAGAGCGTTATTCTCCTCGCAAATTTTGTCTGCTTCACAAGGAAAGGAAATCCATCGCCGGAATGTCGCTGCCCGTTAAGGTAAGGGGGTTCTGTCTCCCGAAAAAAAATATTATCGTTATTGTCGTATTTCCCCTCTAGTCTTATCTAACTTTTTTTTTATTTTTCCCCCTTATCGCCACGCAGAAAATGCGTTTGACTTCGGAAGAGGAAGTGGTCGATGACTCGGTCGCAGTTCCGGTCCAGCCGTTGCCGTCAGAGACACCCTCGGCTCCTGCCGTCCCACCGCCCGAGGTTCCGGTCTTCGATGATCGGCCCTACGCCCGGGGCTCGACTCGGCTGCTACTTGTCTCAAGACGACGTGGGGATCGGCGTGCCTACCCGGCTCGCCAGCGATACCGAGTCTTGCCTCCTTCGGGATCAACCGGAGTCCGCCCGGCCGGGGAAAGTGACGACGACAACGATGTGTGGGAGTTTGTCCGTTAAGGTCGCGATGTATCAATTTTTTCGTGTATTAGTTTTTTATTCCTAATAAACGAATTTTTACGAGATATTTTTTGTATCTCGGTTTCACCTTCCCTTTCACCTATGGCATCCCGGGGCTTCCCCGGTCCACCCGTTATCGCTGCTGCTGGCGTCTTGTCTGGTTCTTCTGCCGTTGGCTTTTTTCTCGCTTCTACCGTTGGAGATGTCCGCCGCTGGTTTCGCCATTCCGTTGGTGTCTCTTCATTTCCGTGAATTGCCACCTTCGTACAGGGGGCCTCTATCGCTGGTTGCGGTGCTCGGCATCGTCTTTGAATTAGCCAATATAAGGCGAATATCATTATTATTAGCAACGCGATCGCGCCAACCGAATGGTGGCCGATCTTTTCATAAATTTGCTGCGCGCGTGACACTCGGTTTCGCAGGCTGTCTCGGACGTGCTGTAGGCGCACTCCGAGTTCGTTTAACTCTTGCGGCGTGCTGACTACGTGCTCCAGGGCGATGCCCCCGCGTTCGTTTACCACCGTTGGTATATTTTCCGCCTCCTGTGGTGTCAATGTGAGGTTGTACATTGGCACCAAATCGTTGTCGATTACCTCCTGCTTTATTCGCCTCATCGTTTCGATGCGAAAATTCCTCGCTGTTGCGGTGCAACGCCCGGTGAGTGTTAGCGACCCCGTACCATTGAGGACGACCTGCTGACTCGGCTTTTCGTCACAGGCCACAGTCATCGACTCAGGTTGCGGTGCGACGTACAGCCAACGTCCCGGCTGTCGTAAACTCACCACGAGTGTGTTTGTTAACTTCATTATGCGCTTCGGGCAACCCTGTTCCCGACCTACCGCACCACCGACGTATGTCCGTACGGTACACGGCGCGTCCTCGTTTATTGCGAGAGCCGGATGCCGAGGATTGCAGTAGTACCTTGTCCCATCCTTCCTGCAATCTTCTAACTCTCGTTCCGTTATCCGAAGGTAGTTCCGATTTTCCCGATCCACTATGACCAGCTCGGGTGTAGTCTCCAGGTAGAAATACGTATTATTTTCTCCTCGTTTCGGAAGGGGATACGTTCGGCTGATTCCATACTCCGCTGCGCCGACGAGAGGTATCTCGATGAGGAGTGTTACGTTTCCCCCAACGCGATAGGCTCTCGTGGTTGCCAAACGTAGTAATTCCGCGGCATTTTCCCTCGATACCGGCCGAGGAAAGCTGCACCCCTTTGGCACATGCGGTAATGCCTCGGAAAGGTATTTCGTCAGCTTCTCTGGCGAGACGATCGTCGGATTCACCGTCCCTGATGCAATCCCGGCGAATAAGTTCGCGATATCCCTTACTTATCCGAGAAATACCTCCATATATGAGTCTAAAAGCCCTAGACTCTCGTCGAATTGCTGCTGATTGGCTAGGCGACTGCTGCTGTTGTGAAAGTACCCATTGACTTCCCGCAGCATGTCATTTAACTTCTGGAAATTTCGCTCAGACGCGTGCGACGAGCGATTGAACATGTCGAGTGACGACTCGACCACTTGCAGCTGTCGCAGCATCCCATTTTTCATCGATTCTTGCGTATCACGTACCGCCGAAATTTCGTTCTCGATCCGTTCACCATCGGATGCATCGAGATTTCCCGTAATGGATTTGAGCACAGATCCCAATCCATCGACCAATCCGCGCTTATCCCGATGCTCTCCTCCCACGAGATCGTGTATCACGCCGATTTCTTCCTCGACTTTCTTGGAGAGACGCTCCAGATGCACCAACATCTCCGCACAGTGACCTCCGGAACTCCTTGACTCCTTACATCGGTCCTGATACACGCTCAGATGCCACTGTATTGACTCCTCCAGTGCTATGAGATTCGAGAGATCCATCCGCACAGCCAAAGTCCAGACATCCGTATATAAACTCAACGTACCAATGTGTTCGAAATAAATTCCGGGCACATTGCGAAATTCCCGTATGTCGTAACCCTTGTCGCCGCTGACCATCACCAGCATGCATAACACCCTGCAACAGTGTTATTCCTCGCAATACATTTTTTTTTTTTTTTTTTTTACATACAGCTATACAGCTATACAGCTATAGCTCTCCCCCCCCCCCCCCCCCTTAAAAATCCGATCTCTCAATTTTCGATATACTCGCGGAGACGATCCACGTGGACCTTCAGTCTCCGTCGTCCTTTGCGAATCGTATAATTGAGGGGAGGATGCACCTCTTCCACTACAAACGGCCCTATCCAATTAGCTGTGAGTTTTGCTGATCTTCCTTGCCGTACTGTTTCGTCATGCAGTAGGACTTTCTCTCCAATGCCGAATTTCCGTTCCTTCGCCTTCCCGTCGTAAAACTCCTTGGCATGAATTTTCGCAGCCTTAAGATTGGCTTGAGCCATTGCCCAAGATGCTCTCATACGCTCTCGCGATTCCTGCGAGTAATCGTCGTACGCGTACAGCGTACCTGAGGGTTTTTTCAGCGAAGTGGGGAGCTCAGCTTCTCGTCCGAAAATCAGGCTGTAGGGCGTGAAGCCCGTAGCCGTATGCGGGGTGGTGTTGTATTGAAACATGGCGTACGGTAGCCATTTGTCCCAATTCCTCTGATCCTCATCAATGTAACTTTTCAGGTATTCAGCTAACGTTCGATGAGAACGTTCTAAAGCACCGTTTGACTGCGGATGATATGCCGTCGTCTGCACTTTTTCTATGTGCAACAGTTTGCAAACGTCCTTGAATATCGAGCTCAGAAAATTCGTACCTTGATCCGTGAGTACGACTTCCGGTATCCCGTAACGACATACAATTTCCTCCGTAAATGCACGTGCGACATCGTTTGCTGTCTGCGAGGGGAGAGGTATCGCGATGCTGTACTTCGTTAACAAATCTTGAAATGTGAGAATATATTTATTCCCCGTTTCGGATTGAGTTAAGGGCCCTACAATGTCGAGCGCCCCCTTTTCGAATGCCCTTGATGGTGTATCGGTAATTACCATTGGTGCTCTCGGCGTCGAACGAATTTTATTACGTTGGCATTTATCGCATGCCGCGACGTAATCTTCTATCTCTCTTCGCATACCGGGCCAGCTATATACGAGTCGTATCCTATTTAACATACGTGTTACGCCTTGATGGCCGCCGAGAGGAGCATCGTGATATTCGTATAGAATTTTTCTTCTCTCCTCTTCACTTAAAGATTCGCCATCGCTACGGTCCTTATCACCGTAGCTCGCATGGCCGCCGTTATCTCCGTCGTCCGAGTCGCTGTTGCTATCGCGTCGTCTGTCTCTCTCGCGCCCGTTGCTGGCTGCCGCCTCGCCTGGCATGATGGCTGTTGCGTCATCCGTCGCACTCGAGTCACCGCTGTTGCCTCGCGCTGTCTCTCTCGCGTCTTCGCTGCGTCGCGATGGAGTGTCCACGCGCTCGCTACTATCGCTCTCTCTCTCTCGTGCTCGTTGCTGTCGTTGGCTGTTTCTTTCTCCGCCCGTCGTGCATGCGAGCGCGTCGTTACATATACTCGACTCAGCGCGTCGGCATTCGTATTCTTTTTCCCTGCTTTATATACTATATCGAACTCATGTTCCGATAATTTTATTTTCCATCGCATGAGTCTCGATCCCGGATCTTTTACACTGAACAGCCACGTTAAGGGTTTGTGATCCGTAACTACTGTAAATTTCGTGCCGTAAACGTATGGACGAAATTGTTCGACTGCCCAGACAATAGCAATTAATTCCTTTTCAGTCGTAGAATAATTTTGTTCCGACTTGTTAAGCGTACGACTCGCGTAACAAATCGGTAAATCGTCTCCTATCTCCCCTTGAGATAAGATCGCGCCGATCGCTTTATCCGAAGCATCGGTTGTCACGACGAACGGCCTCGAAAAATCCGGATACTGCAACACCGGTGCCGACGTCAGCGCTTTTTTTAATTCGACAAATGCGTGTTCCCTTTTCGCTGTCCACTCGAATGGAATTTCTTTCTTCGTTAACTCCGTTAACGGCTTTGCAATTTTCGAGAAGTCTTTTATAAACTTTCGATAATAACCGGCAAGCCCTAGAAAGGACTGTACTCCCTTCATATTTTTCGGTACTGGAAAATCTCGTACCGCCGTAATTTTTGAGGGATCCGGTCGCACTCCCTCATCCGAAATTATGTGCCCTAAATATTGCGTTTCCTTCCTTAGAAAACTACACTTCCCCGGTTGTAGCGATAATTTCGCCTCTCGCAGGCGCGTAAACACTTCGCGAAGTCGCTTATTGTGCTCCGTCAGCGTTGACCCGAATACCACGATGTCGTCAAGGTAAACGTAGCATTTTATTCCGTCGAGTCCCGCCAATACGGTGTTCATGAGCCTCTGGAATGTCGGAGGGGCATTTTTTAACCCGAAGGGCATTCGCGTATATTCGAAATGCCCCTGCGGTGTGGAAAATGCAGTTTTTTCTCTATCCTTTTCCGCCATGGGAATTTGGTGGAAACCCGATGCTAAATCGAGGGTGGTGAAGTATTGCGCCTTCCCCAGCTGATCTAATATATCGGTGATATTCGGTAATGGATACGAATCACCGATCGTCGCTTCGTTGAGTTTACGAAAGTCCACAACGACTCGTAATTTTACCACTCCTGCTGCGTCAGGTTTTTTTGTAACCACGAGCAGCGGAGCATTCCATTGGCTTCGGCTCTCCTGTATGATGCCGTCCTTCAGCATCTGTTCCGTTTGCTTAGCAACTTCCTTCTTATGCGCTTCCGGTAAACGATACGGCTGCACTTTAATCGGTTTTACGCCCTCGCGAAGGGGAATTTCATGCTCGATTTTCGTAGTACACGGCAACCAGTCCCCCTCCAGGTGAAAGATCTCTGCAAAATCCTCACATATTTCAAGTAGGGTTTCTTTTTCTTCTGAATTTAAATTTCGCACGTCGATTGCTTCACGTAAGCGCGTGAGTCGCGTGCCGCTGTCTTCCCCCTCATTGCTGCTCGCCACGCGCGCGATGTTTAACTCGCGTGAGCTCTTGTTGTGACACGATTTTTCTGCTGACTCAAACGGCTCGAGTGTCACTGTCGGTCGCTCGATCTCGACTTCTTCGCAGGTGGTATTTATTATGCATACCGCACAGCTGTTTCCTCGCGGTTTCGTCGTACAGGCGCCGATTGCTACTCCCTCGGCGACCTCCTTCTTATCGGCAAGTCCCATTACCCGACTGCATGTAGCTACGTAAGCGATATTCTCGCTTCGCGCTGGTACTCGCATTTTTAATCTCCCATCGATTAAAGGCATTCGATGTCCGAGAATTCGGATTTCCTTGCCCCGAAGGATATCCACTTTATGCTCGCGAATGAAGTCCATCCCTAAGAAGCCGTGCACCCCCAAATCCATCCCCTCCGGTACCACGTGGAACCAATGTGATATTGTTCCCTTCGGAGTCTCCAAATGTATTTCTGCTATGAATGTCGAGAGTACTGGCCGTCCTCCCAACCCGATGAGCGTTGACTCGGATTTTTCGGCTTGTATATCACCCCCGAGAACCTCTGGACTTATTAAACTGACTTGTGCTTCCGTATCAGCTTTCAGAGTCAGAATTTCAGTTTTCCATTCCGGTGATTTTATGTGGAAAACACTTGCAATCCCTGCTGACGTGACGTTGACAACGTAAACCTCGTGTTGTTGTCCCTTTCTTTCCGCCCGCTGCTGGTCGGTTCCCAGGAAATCTTTGACGGTTTTCCCGGTCCCCTGTGGCTTCGGAGGAGGTTGCTCGTTGCCGTTATTTTTCCCTGTCTGTTGCGGCTTTTGACCGCCTTGTTGCATACGCTTCCTACAGTCTCTCCACAAATGACCTACCTTCCCGCAGTAGTTACACGTCATTTTTACTTGATTAACTTCCTTCCCCGGTCCTGGTGCGGGAAGACTCGGGCGTCCCGATTTTGCTCGGCTGCTTCAGTCCCGATTTTGACAGCTGCTTCAACATATCGCGCACCATGGGGTTCGGTATCTTCGCACAGTTTTTCTGATACCTCCCCCGTTAGTCTCTCTACACGCTCAGCGTATGCCGCTACTGATTCCTTCGGTCCCTGCATCAGCAGGCAAAATTCATACTGCAAGGCTGCGAGAGATTTTCGCTACCCGTACAGTGCTTCCAGCTCACTACGTAATTCCGACATATTACGTATCACATTATGCCGTAACTCCCGCGTTGCGCGATCCTCCAATTTTCCGCTTCGTACAAGCGCCAGGAGTGTTCCCCTCTGCGTTGGTTTTACTCTTTCCCATACTATTTCACAGGATGACAAAAATTCTTCTAATCTGTTGGGATTATTGCCATCGAATGTTTTAATATTTTTCAATGCCAATCCCAAGCTGATATACGGGGAGTTGTCTTCATCCTCCGGAAGGGTGGTTCGCCTTCGCCCTTGACGTTCGGCTAATCTCCGCTCTACCTCTCCGGACACGTAGTCGGCCAGTTCCGCTCGTATGGCCTCCAATTCTCGATCCCCCCTCTCGAGTCGATCTGCAACCCGCTCCTCGGCTGCTATGGTGTTGTTCACCTCCGCTGGTGGATCCGGGAATAGATTTCGGCGTACCCCTGGGATTTCTACCCCCATGGGGTAAAGCCTACTTCCTTCGCCGAAGGTAGTCGTCCAATTCCGGTCCTTATCCCAGTCGAAAAATCCTCCGCGGCGTTCGCCTAGTATGTTACGATATTGTGCCCTTAAACGTATGATCCATGATCCTTATGATCCATGTCTGCGAGCTCGTCGAACGCCGCGCCTCTGCGTAAGTTTACCCCAAAGAGAGGGTTAGGAGAGGACTCTCCCCCTGGTCGTTGAGCCGGGCCTTGTGCCGCCAATTCCGCCCTTGCGACTGCCGTTATTCCTTGTAATGCAGCCCCAAGACCCGCTGCTACGCGCTGGTGGACTCCTCTTGTGTGGACTCCGAAGGATCCTGCGGGGGTGGTTGTTGCCCCGAAAACCCCGCAGCCTGTTCCTCCGGAACTTCCCTGTCGCTCATGTGGCTTTTACGTGGCTCTCAGCCCTTTATTCACGCCCTGACGGGGTTAGTAACGCGCCTACTGGTTTGCAATACCCGCACAGGTGTTAGTTTCGTGAATAGATTTCTCTTGCACTTACAGGGTGCTTATCTGCCACATCTCAGGTTGCCTCTGTGTTGTGTAACCTTCAGGCTCCCTCTTCGATACTGCTCCACGTCCCTTTCTACTAGGTGACGATCTAATGGAGGTCTGCAGTTCCTCCTAGCGCTTGGCTGTCCCGTCGATCCCCTGGTGACGGTTTTACACACGACTGTATTGGTGTACAGCGAGTGACACACTTCCGGTACACTCTGGTTCGTTTTATTCACTCCGATATCCCACCGCTGCCACCAATGTTATACCGCCGAATCCCGGTTAGCTACGCCGAGGTTAGCGGTAATGAATACTGTTACTATTTTTTGGGATGTGTATCGGTTAAGGGCTGGAACCCTAGTGAATGTTTGAACACAGCAGATGTAGGCGAAAATGTCTATCTTTATTAATGCGTCGATACGCGAACTCAAATCATCACATAGAATATTGTTACACAGAATTTGGACTATTGTCCGACCAAAGTTACGTAGTACTACTTACAGACCCTTTGCATGAGTCTATCTACCCGCAACCAACCGCACAGTATCGGATGTTCAATCGTACTCCCTGACTTGTGCTCACTCTCACACTTTACAGGAGATAAAGTGGAGCGAGCGATTCAGCATGTTTACGAGATTTGGAAATGATGTTTTCCTTATCGTCGTTCCAGTATGCAATACTGTGCAATTGGCGCAACAATTCATGATCGCGCGCCTCGGTTATTGCGTAAGCGTAACCTCGGCGGTGCTCTCATTTTTCGGGGGTATAACACTAGAGAAGAATTATTTCGACAAGCGGTACTTCTACATCTACGGATTCTTTTGTTGTGTTAGTAGTATAAAGTTGAGCAAAGCTGTTACGATTCTTGACAACAGCATCTCCGTAATGTACGCCCTTCGTGATTATTTTTAATGGGACGTAGCCCGCGGAAATCTTGTTAAGAACGCGAATACACATGGGTTTCCGGGTGTTGGCCGGCCCCGTAACGATTTCAAGATGGATAGGAGGATAGGTTTCATCGTACATGGCTATCCAACTTCCAAGGTATAGGATTTCTACAAGGCCATCCTCCTCGATCGGAAAATCGTCAGTTACAACGTGAAAAGTAGCGTAAATTCCTTTATTAGACATCGCAACTGCTCTTAGAGAATATTCGCGGTCAGATGCGCCAGTATCGATTTTACAGATTACATTGCGATTGATGAGTAAATTCGGCGGTACGTAGCTTTCTTTAATGATGTTAATTTCGTTAATTTGTAGAATAATTTATGACGTACAGCGTTATGATTTTGCGAATTTCGGAATTACTCAAATCTATAAAGCCTTGCGGCCACAGCAGACAACTGCTAATTTTAATACTAGTATAGATAATTTTTGTTTTATCAAAAGAAGCGCTTTTTGCAACGGACTCAACGTCACGCTGTCGTGCTGTGTCGTGATAGTTAAAATATTCCTAATGACTACGCTCTGAATCGGCATCTAATTCGTCGTGTCGCGATTGAGATACGTTTTCGTGTCGCGTATGATGATTCGAGAATGAACGCGAATAGTCTCTGTACTCACGCTCGGCGCGAGTATTATCTGTGTCTGTGCTTGCGTTCGTCTTTTTGGTGCGAATACAGTATTTCGAGGTCCTAAAAAATCTCTTGTGCGGAGGTATATATATGATGTTTCGGGTGGATTTGATGGTGTGCGTCGTCCATTAGTTTCTTAAACAACAAGTAGCGACATTTAACGAAATCGCTAACGTTCAGAGTGGACATGGCGGTACTGTATACCGGATATGAATTCATCGATCGGTATATTTTTTCCGTCGAAGCAAAGGATTGGGTACAGCGCTTGCATTAGCTAATCGTTATCGCTGAGTATATTCATTTGATGGAAGTTAGAAACCATCGCGAGATCGCTCGGCGGGGGCGCAGCGGGGATTTATTCTCATGTTTTGTTGATCGAGATTTATTCTCATGTTTTTTTGATCGGGATAGCCCGTTCCAAAATTTCCGTTGAAGTAAATCTACGAATTTTCTTGTGAATTTTGGTGGGTATTGTTGTGTTTATTCCAACAGCCGTTGGAATAAACACAACAATATACATAAACAACAATCGTTGTGTTTATTCCAACAGCCGTGATCTCGTGTGTTGGTTTTTGACGTTCGGTTATAGCAATAATCTGTTTGATCCGACATGTTTAAGTTTTGATATTTGTCTAGTACGTCTAGACGAATAGAGCACTCATTTCGGATTTGGAAATAAAGAACGATTTTTTTTCGATAAATCATGGATCAATATTGATAATCGCTACAAATAATTGGCAGTAGCGTTAAAAAATCTTAAGAAAGAATGTTAAACTTCAAATAATTGAGAACAGTCCATGCTCCGTATTCTTAACGCGTCATAACTTAACTGCTCCCTTATTTTAACTCGTTGCTATGGTGACGAATTCCCTTAACTGTATTTTCCCTCAGCCCCTTTTCCCCACTCAAAGCAGGGGAAAGCCCACGCGCATACCCCTCGTTACCCCTACTCGCAGCAACTGACCGGGAGTAGAGACAATAGTGGAAATACAGAAAAAGGAGCGGGTCCGGTCTCATCGAGTTAAGAATACGGAGCGTGGAGTGTAATCGGAAAAATAAAAATTTACGGAAAATAGAAATTTCAAATAGTTGAAAAAATGAAGAATTTTGGAGATTATAAATCTCGAATAATTTAAGATTTGCAAAATTATAAATTTCGGTGATTACAAATTTCAAGTAGTCCATGAATCGAAAAATTAGGAATTTCGAAAATTATAATTCTCAAATAATCGAAAAACTAAAAAAACAAACATTTTGAAAATTATAATTCTCAAACAGAATTGGGCAGTATTTTAAGTACTCGATGATTATTTGCTAGTTAAAATACGTATTTCAAGTATTTAAGTACTTTCATGTATTTTAAGTACTTTCTCGATAGTTTAAATACAAAGTACAAAATACTTTTGCATTTAACTCCATATTGAGAACCTCTTTATCGAAAATAACTGTATGAATAGTCAAGGCGAAAAGATTCAAGAACTACTGAATGTATATACGATTTGTATATATTTTCATATTGCGTTAGTGAAGGAAATTCCATAACAGCATTTTGTGTTCCGCTGATCGGCAGAGGCAGAAGCAATAGTAAACAACGGTACGCTGTCATATCCTCTAATGATATTATACCCGAAATATCATATACTCTAAAATCGTATGACCCAAAAGTCGTAGACCCGAACATCATATGACCCAAAACCTTTTAACCGAATGTCACATTCTCTAAAATCATATGGCCCAAAAGTCGTATACCCCAAAGTCATATTCCCGAATTTCACATTCTCTAAAATCGTATGACCCAAATGTCATATCCTCTAGAATCCTGTAATCCAAATGTCGCGTTTCCTAAAATCGTATGCGCGAGGATACAGGGTATTTTTTTAATAATGTTACTTACTTATCGATTGTTAATGGTTCGGTTGATCAAACTTGAGGGGGAGAGTGCTAAGAATCTATTTTTTTTTCATCCAATACTGCGGAACGGAATACGAGGTGAGAAAAACGGTGTACATTGTGCACCACAAGAAGATACCTACTCATTTCTGTTCGCACGTGTACAACAAAGCAAAACTCTCCTCTGTTTAAAACGCCATAACTAAGTAAACTTTTTTCCAATTAGTTTTTTTTTATTAGGTTTTGTCATATAAGTTTATTCAACGCATATTTATTTTGAGATTGGACACATTCTATGCTTTGGAGCCTTGGACAGTCTTGAAGCGATTGAACATCCGAGTTCTGATTTTAGAATAAGTCTCGATTTTTTACGGAAATAATATTTTTATTTTCATGCACAAATAAGACCAAACAATATAACGCTAAACAATATCTCGCATATCGAACAAAAATAGAGTTAAGGAATAAAACCTCAAACTTCTTCGAGTAAAAAAAGATAAAAATACAATCTCTTAGAATCTTTTACGAGAGTACAAAGTTAACCAGTGCAATATACTTAACTCAGTACAAAAAATGGTCAGAATACAATCATTTACGCAACGAAAAAACACAAAAATGATTGCACTACGAGGCCTCTCTTATACGATCAAAAGTTAATGCTTCACCGTAGGGCTTGGCAGGCAGTCGATTTCTCGTACAGAGTCTTGATTCGTTTTTTCGCTTCCGCACTTAGAGTCGAATCCGTCAAAGATTTCGTATACACTATATAAATTAACAATTTACAGTATCGTTCCAGTATAGTCAGAACTACGCTATAAGGATTCTCCATACTTTTAGTGATCAGTTGTGGATGACTAGCCAAAAATAAAATCTTGTCGGCATCAGTTTGACTCACACTTTCCTGGCGAGGATGATTCTTCTCGATAGGGGGGGAAGTGTTTACCGGGATTTTTTGTTTTTTACTAGTCCTCGCAACTCCAAGAGGGCTGGTACTGGAAGTTCCAAGAGAGCAGCTTGCTTTCGAAATGCGATCGTTGACCGCATATGCTAGGATAGTTCAAAAGCAACAATGGTGATAAATAATTTAAAGATCGGATATCGTTCTCAGCTAAAAGTGCGATTTAGAGAATATTTCGCTTTCTTTTCAGTGGTAGTAGAATTATGCAAATTAAACGCTCTCGATATTCCATATGTTCGATTTTCGTAACGGAATACTGTTGAAAAAAAAAATTCCGTGAAAAAAAAAGTACAGATAGACAGTTTTATGATTCTCACAAATCGAGATCGCAATGTATAAATAATAATTATCTACGCAGTAATATTGTACCAGGTCGGGCGATTTCAGTACTACCGGACTGATCGTTTGAAAAGAATAGCTGCGTATGCTCGCTGTCAACGACGACAACCGCATTTGCTTCGTATTCGAAACTTTCGTACTCCGATTCGCATGCATCATTCGATGCAGTCGTACGAATGTCCTTGACTGCGCTCTCCGGAAATGATTTCTTGGTGCGCTTCGTCAATGAGTCATCAGGTATACGATTTTGGGGTTGCCTTTTTTCGCGATTCGTTGCGCGACCGCGCTTTTCCGATGTATCCGGCCTCGTCGGTTCCGCACCGTTTCTTTCGACTGCTATAAAAGTTGTCAAATCGTTCAAAAAATTATCAAATCGAAACTTTTAATCAACTCCTTTGTCGTTAATCGTTCGACCCGCTATGCGCCGTCGCGTATGTGGAAGCTTCAAGAAAATACGGATAAAAATGTAATACACATTCTGCGGGTATCACGAATGCAATCAATGGATTAATGCAATCATGATTTGCATAGTAATGTATTTTTTTTTTCAGAAGGATGGATATTTTTAGTGAAAAAATTCATATACATTACCGGTTGAAATACTATTCACAAAGTCCCAAGTACTGTCGCGCATCTTTTGAATGAACTCTTGAATAACATGTTTCTTACAGCGGAGCTAATACATCTATGTTTCTTAACGTTTGCCACGCAACGCGAATGTTTTCGTCTTTCATCTTACTCTCAAGACTTTTTCGACGTGTAAGCTTCAAGTCGTGTTGCACGACTAGTAAATTTAGATGCATTTTCTCCTGCAGATTTTTCAGCGCGTCTATATATAACGACGGTCTTTTTATTTTTTGTTTTTGTTATATAGATTTTTGTCAGAATTTCAGATAAGCTTCATTTAGTCTGTCTCATTGATCACACTCGAAGCGTTGACAATTTTTTAGACACTTAAGTGACTAAAAATTCATGAAACAAGTGATACGAAAATCTACAAGGCAAGTGAGACCGTTGAATGAACTAAATTTTTCGAAGCATATAAAAATATCGAATAGTGTACCTATACTAGGCATATGTACCCAAAAATTTACAAATTTCGGGATTAGATGACATCTTATACTTCAGAGTTCGGTGGTGCCGTTCAAGGACGTTGTTAGTGCGTCGTGTCTGTTCATAGACGCTGAACCCTTCGGGACCGACAGTTTGTAACCAAAACGTATCATAATAATCGAACAGTAGCTGCATGATTTGTACCAAATCGGTGTTCGATTGAAGGCTATCGCTCAGTGTCTTAATCGCGTCTAGTATTAATTCCGCCAGCAATAAGGCGAGATTCATTAGATCGCGTTCGAAAATTTTAGCTTTCATAAAGACCTCAGAACTTATTGCCTTGGCACGAGTTATTATGCCCAATCGTTGACGTCTCTTGAGTATTGCCTATAATACAATAACGATAAACAAAGGCGAAATTAATGATCACAAAATTTAAAAGGAAACTCAGACGGCCGAGCGTTAACGAGAACAAGAATGTCTAAAGAAAGAATGTCTATTTGGTACCAACGTGGCAGTAATGAAAATAACATCCTTGCAACACTGCTTCGGGAAATATTTTTGCCAAGCTTCCGCGCAATGCTTTTTCATAATCGGTGATTATGTTAAACGGTAATACGTTTTGGAGTAGATTGGCCTTCACAGCGGAGAGGATATCGAAATAGGCTCCTTCAGTCTTTCTGCTCATGATAGCCCAACCGGCAGGCAAGACCTATATATGTATAGATAAAATAAAATAATAGTTGTCATCTTACTTTAAAATATTCATAACGCTACCTGGTTAATACACATAATAAATCTTGTTGCCGTGAAATCATTTTTTTATAGGAATATCCTGACAAATAATTTAAACCAACCTCGCCTTTTATCTCGGCCATCAGCGTAAGAAATTGGTATGCTTCTCTGATATTCGGCACGACGTCGAACGTGCAGTCAATAAAAAAATGTACGCAAATTTTTAAATTTGATGCGTACGTAACTGTCCCAAACACCACGTGTGAAAATCCATCTTTATCGGTAACGTTCCAAGCTCTGAACTGATGCGTTGTTTTCTCCGCTAATCCAGAGTCTTTATCCGCGGATGTTATTTCATACGTCATTCGTTCTATCCATTTCTCCGTTAACAAAATTTCCGCGACTTCTGATAATTCAGTTGCTAAAGTTCGCTGATCTTCATTCCGCCACTTTATCAAAATACCTTCGATTTGTGGGTAGGGACAGAATTGTGCTCCGATCTGATGTCTAAGGTCATGAGTTTTATATAATGAGTACAATAAAATTATGACGTAACTAGGATGGAAAACTAAGATATGCAAATACTTTTTTGCAACTGCATCGTAAACATCCTTTGGATTTCCCGGCGTTGTTTTAACCGTTAAATACAGTTCGGCCCGAAAAGCTGCGCATTCCTCAGTAAAAGATTCTTTGCAATCTTCATTATGCTCGGTCGTGCATGTGAAAATTCCTTCGTGAGATATTTCACCCTTTCCCGGACACTCCATCTCTGTATCAAATTTCTTACACCCCAGGTAGCTAACATTGAAAAATGTCGAATCAAAAAAAGTTCTTATAATAATAAAGTAATTATAATTTTTTTTCTTGAATCATTAATCTCGTTCGGGTACTACAATCGTCGACGAAAGATTCTCTTTATCTGGGGCTGTCTGATTCTCATACTAGGACTGTTTGCCCCTCTACTCGCTCTCTTCTACAATATATTGGCTTACGAGTGGGAGGTACGCAAATTGTTGAAACGTATACCGTTCACGAGCGACTTTTGCGCATCGCACAACATTACTGTACAGTAGAAAGAGCTCGTATAACACACGAGGCCGCGGTTCCCAGTCGAACGCAAAGCACCGTTTAGCATCCAAATCTACGCTGGTCAATGATACGCGCAGATTAATAATGAATTTCATGCGACCTTGACAATCAACGATGACGCTTCGAAAATCGGTCTCGCGATCCTCGCCACGTCGATGACAATACGATCTATTGTACAACCAGCGGAAGTATGAAGTCGTATTAATCGATCGTCATCTGTCACACGATGAAATTACCGGATAAATCGCTTCGAATAGAATCGGGCGATCACCGAGAGAAATCTTGTGAACCAATGTAATAAATTTCGTAGACGAAGTATCGAGCTCTACCTCTCGAGAATGCGAAAAAAAAAATGCAAAGTAACGAAACAACAATGCGATTAGCGTGTAAGAATGTCGTCGAAAAGGCTCAAAGACCGAACGATGGACGGCAGCGCCTGATTTAAAGACGCAACTCGAGACGAGAATAAACAAAGAGAAAAAAGGAAAATTGAACGAACATTGAATCGGAAATCGAAAGGGAAGAAGACAAAGGAAAGAAAAAAAAGGTGATGAATTACGAATAAATTTTTTATAAACTCGAAAGACCAATCGAAGAGAGCGATAACGAATTCGACGTGTATTTTATTTGTTAGTGACAAGTTCACACGATATGTTGGAACGTGACGTTCGTACGAACCCGCGGTCGAGAAAACAAGATCGATAAATATATCATAGATCGACGAATCAAAGAGATGCAAAATTATGACAAATAAATTTCGAAAACGGAAAAATATGTTCGCGTAATTCGAAAAAAATTCAAATGAGTCTCGAATATGTTTTGGGTGTCAAATAAACAAAACGAATTGTCGTAGAATAACGAATTACATATATAAAAAATCGTTAAAAAAATCGAACTATCGATCGATCGTTCAAACATTTTTCGTAAATTTTATAGAAAAGTCATCTTTTGTTTTTTGGTATTCAATTGACTGAACTCGATAGGCCTTTGATCCGCGAGTTCAAAGCGTCACGACAAACTATATATAAACTTACGTTTGTTCGACGAATGAAAAAAAAAAGAATGATTAAGCGGCAATGCGTAAAAAAGAACCGAACAATGAAGAGTAAATCTGCCACGAAATGCAAGTCAGGTCGAGCGATAGTGTAAATACTTTTTAACCAACTACGTGTCCGCGAAATTTTTTTTTTTTTACATCAAGCGATATCGTTTGCGAGCGTAGAACATAAAATCTAGTTAGTTAATATATTTCATCTGTGGCGATGGCGAATGATTTTTTCTGAACCGACAAAAAAAAATGATTAAAAAAAAAAACCAAAAAGTTAATTTCGTTGTTGCGAGGATTGTAAATCCGGACAAAAGAGATCGCGTGTACGAAACATAAAAAAGTATAAAATTGAACATTTGAAAAAGATATCCAAAAACGAATTGATGTAGAATCGCATGAGCTCGCCGCGAGATAAAAAACGCGGTTTCTCGTAAGGAATGCAAGAAAATTAGAAAAATGGAAAATATGTGAAGTCTAATCGTTAACTACTCACATTTTCTTTTTTCCGTCCTTATCTGTATAGGTTGAATGCCGATGATACGTGTATCTTTCGTACAAGGAATCGGGCATTTTTCGCGGCTTTATGGGCTTTTCTCGAGGCGGTTTAATTTTCTTCGACTTCTTCGTTGTCACGCTACACTGCGTATTTTTTCCTTTTGCAGATAACTTTCGGCCCATTTGAAGGAAATCAGGCTGCCTTTTACTAAAATAATTCACTACACGATACGATGTGTGCGATCTGTTTTTTTGACGACAAACTTTGCGATGCCACGATCGTTGTTTTCTCAACAGTTGCTATCGTGACTAGAGGCCTCGCTTGCTCGTTCGCTTCGTTTATCATAAACAAAAGATGGCTGTTTTATCGTCTATATATATGTGTATCGTATATATGGCGTATAAATTCGCATAAACCGATACTTTAATAGTTATTCTTATTATTATGACGCGACGAGTATCAAGTTCAAACATTTTCACGCAGAATTAATCCAAAAAATATGAGCCAATGTACTCAATAAAGCGTATACAGCGATAAACGTTCAAAACCACACAACATAGAAGGCGAAATTATAAATATTCGGCGCGTATTAATCTCCCAAGGTGGTAACATGCAAAAGTCCCCTTTCGCATATACAGCATTTCGTTTTTTGGGTAAAATCTGAGTTGTACGAATTTGGGCAATAGAAAATTCAGAGTATATGATTTTGGAGAATAAAAAATTTAGGGTACATGATTTTGGGGATTAAGATATTTGGGGGATACAATTTTGGAGCATACGACTTTCGTATCATACGATTTTGGAGAATGTGATATTCGGACCATATGACTTTGGGGTATACGATTTTTGAGAATGTGACATTCGGGTCATATGACTTTGGGTCATATGATTGTGGGGTATATGACTTTGGGTCATATGATATTGGGGTATATGACTTTCGGGTCATACAATTTTGGAGCATAAAACATTTGGGTGATACCATTTTGGAGCGTATGATATTTGGGGTATAATATCATTGGAGGATATGACAGCGTACCTAAACAACGTTACAATACGCGATGTATACACGTTGCTAGTTATCTCCACGTACACTGAGACTACTTTTGTTCTTCCAATTTTTCCGTCAGTACGTTGTTGACGCTTCGAGGACACGGTTGAAAACGTTGTGTGGATACGAATTTTTTTTTCTCAAGTTTCGCTAAAAACAGTTTATCACGGAAAGCGTACCAATGTAAGTGCAAGATGAGTGGGAATCCTAGATCCTCGAATATCGGAAACACTACAAAGAAATTTTCTTTGCGATTAAATCGTAAAACCGACGCATTAATTCATCCACGGAATGAACCAAGTGTTCTCCAGAGTGAACATCCTAATAAAGATAACTGATAATGGAAAAAAAGTTTCATCACAGAGTTTTGATGTATCCGATCTCGCATTGTCCATGCCAATCGTAACTACAAGTGACACAGAAATTGATGGAAGTCTTTTGTCAGGTAATGAATACAGTTTCCATATGATATAGTAATCGATATAAAAAAATAAAGATAAAGTACAAAGATAAATAATACAAGGCGGTTTCACGGTACTTCGTTCTCTAAAGTTTTCAAAATTTTGCAATTTTTGATTGAATGAAACCATTGATTCGCTTCGATTTTTATGTTTATCTTTTTATGCTGGCAATTAACAAAAATTATTCACGATGCGACTCGATCTTTTTAACGTTATTGAAATTGACACTGATTCATCAACCAAAGACTTTGCAGGACATTTTTTTTTATTATACTCGCTTAAATTTCTCGGAATGAGCGCACAATGATGTGAACATTCGACTATATTACCTTTTTCTCTCTTCGGGCATTAATGATGAAAAAGTAAAAGAATAAGAATACGTAGGCATATAGAACAGATAGAGACAAAGCGAGAGAATTTCGTCGGCTTAAAGAAAATCTTGCATTACTCCAGTTTCCGTTTCTTTTTAGTTCGTGAATTGCAATATCAATCGGAATACATATTACGACATAACGAAAATATTCAGACATTCGCAAAAAAATTCAATACATTTATCATGAACGAAAAAAAATCGCAAAATTACTTAAAATTTTTTTTTTTTTCAAATACTAACACGTTCCTGAGAAATGTCTTTCCTGATTGCTGCTTAAATTTCTAGAGAGTTGTAGAATTTTGAGAATTTAGGCCTTTAAAAAATGGAGGAACGCCGTGTACGTAAAAACTATAAAATAATTATTGCAAAATATGTTTTAAATTACAGAGAAGCCGATTGAGCGAACATACAGACACAAATGCTGCGTTCAAGTTTTTTCGAGCGATCCCAAATCCGACAGCGAATTGAGGTCACGACAACAACAACCGGAAGATCAGTTGCGGCGCGGGGTCTCGCCACTTCATCGTCGCTATAGCAGTGATGAATCAATAAGAGGAACTGATGGAAAAAATAACTGCTTCATGTCGTTGACAACAGCCCGAAAAATCGATAAAAAATCAGAAAAGGAGACTCGTGATCGTTCAAAATCGCCGCTGAACGCCGATGAGCGTCAGGGTTCAATGTCCCCTTGTGCCGGTCAGTTTGCACCCCCGGAAATTCTCGAGAGGATCCAAAACTGCGCTCCTTTAGACGACAAATATTTCGCTGTATGTGCAAAAGTCGCTGACACTAACCGGATGGAAGTATCATGTCAGACGTGTGTGAGTAAGAAAATATTAATTAGCTCCCTTAAAAGTGCAACAAATCTTCTGAAACGCACCTAAAACGAACGCACCCTGACGCTTAACGTTACGTATTTGACGTATAAAGAGAGCAAACCGGGCACAAAAAGATACTGCAATAGATCGACTACGACAACGGAACTGCCAGCAAAACGTTAAAAAAAACCAACATAGCAATACGCGTCAAGATGATTTTGAAGAAAAAGTCATGTTATTCGTAATCGATACGATGACACTACTGTCAATCATCGACAAACCGAGTTTTAAAAGAATGTTTGAAGGCGGGGACGATAAAGTCATTAGTAGACGTACAATAACACGCCGTATAGCCGCACTAAACAAAAAGAGATTGAAAAAAAAATGCAAAATCTGATGGCTGCAGTAAAATACGTGTACACGACTGCCAACGTATGGTCTGCAAAAAGACGCAGCTTTTTCGGAGCAACGAGTCACTTCATCGACGAAAATTTCACGCGTCAATCTTTGCCTTTAGCGTGCAGACGGTTTGAAAAAACTCATTCCTTTGATAGGGTCGCCGATATTCTCGAAAATATCCATTCATCGTATGGTCTGGATAATTCAACCCTCGTCGCTACAGTTACTGACAATGCCAGTTACTGACAATGCCAGCAACTTCGTTAAAGCGTTTTGAGGATTTGGTGTCCAACTGATCGGAAGAATGCGTCAAGATCCATGCGAAGACGATGAAAGTGAAGACTCACTTGACACATAAAGTGATTCGGATTTCGAAGATTCGAATTTTTGCGATATCGACAATGCGGATATCTCGCCGTGCTTGCCACGACGCGTCCGATGCAGTGTACACACTCTCAATTTAGTTGGTACACAATTGTGGCACAAAGCTACACTACCTAAATCGCCAGAAATTATTAGCGCTAAAGTAGGCTACATATTTAGTTATCCTATTGTAACTTGTTGGAATTCTATGTATGATGCTTTAAGTCAGATATCGCGAGAGAAGACTCACCTGCCGTCGTTGTTCGAACTTTTGAATTTGAAAGAGACGTTTACACCGAATAACGTTGCGTATATTGACGAGTATTGCTTGATAATGAAACCTCTAGTCCGTTCTATAGATATACTCCAAGGAGAAGATAAACTGTTTTACGGGATTTTGTTGCCAACGCTAATCACTCTTAAGTATGAACTCGAACGATTGTCGAAGGATATCTTAAATACGGTACTACACTGGCACATTCTTGCTTAGTAGCATAACAACACGCTTTCACGATATCCTGTCGTTCGATCACAACACGAGTCAAGCTATCATAGCATCTTTATCGCACCTGACGATTAAATTGAGATGGCTTTGCGAAGCGAACAATCACTACAAACTCAAATTACCGTTCGATAAAATGAAAGATATATTCATTAACAGTTCGGTTTCTTTGAAGGAAAACGTTAGTGTCGATACCGTTAAAGAAAATCATTCCGGCTCGATATCTTCGTTTCTCGTAATTAAGAGCAATGCTTTCCAAAACGTCGATCGATACCGACAGCGAATTTGATTGTAGTGGAAATTATGAGCCCGTTGAAGATGCTATCCGCGTACAATTATTATCATACTTGAGCGACAAAATGACGAAGCTTGATATGCTGAACGACTACCCCGTTGTTAAAACAATGTTTTTGAAATAGAATACCCCAATTACTTCCTTAGCACCGGTTGAAAGATTATTTTCATACGCTAGTATCACGAACTCACCTCGACGACATGCGTTATCGGACAGTAATTTTGAACAATTAGTATTATTAAAAAGTTTTTTGAAGTCGGGAATAGCGTTCGAATGAGTACAGTGGACAGAAAAAAATAATGGAACATTGTCGTCTTCGGCGTGAAAGTAGCATTTATGTCGAATTAAAAAAAAACAAAATCAACATACGAATAGAGAAAGGCATACCTTATGAAATAAGATATTATATAAAGAACAATTAACAAAAAACAAAAAAAAACAAAAACAACAACGAAAAGATCGATCTGCAATCGCTTCGTTTGAGTACGTCACGCGCTTCGGCCTTTATCGCATTTAGTATTCTCGACTCGATTTATGAAGATATAGCTTTAGTAAATCATATTATTATAAATATAATCGGTATCGAACGAACTAAGTGCACTATCGGTAGCGAAAAAAACAATTTCAAACAAAAACGGATAAACAAAAAAAACACTAAGCAAAAAACAGGAAGGTCCTGTTTTCTTCAACATACTAAAACGAATGTGAAAAGTGTGTTTATTTATTGGAATAAAAACTTGCGGCATCTTGCTATAATATGCTTTAACTGTTTTTGTTACGCCTTTTCCAATTGTAGATCTCTCCCTTTGTCATTTCGTAACATAAAGTTGAATGTTACGAAGTACTTTAAAAAGTATTTAAATAAAGTATTTTCAAATGTATTTTAAGAACCAAAAGTATTTTGTATTGTCGGTATTTTCATGTATTTTGCCCAACTCTGTTGTCAAAGAATTGAAAAATTGAAAAATCAAAAGTTTCGGAAATAATAAATTTTATACAATTAGATCGTCCAACGATAAAAAATATCGAAAATTGTCACTTCGACTTGTCGAAAAATTAAAAAATGCAAAACTACACAAATTACAATTTCGGATAATTGAAAAATTGAAATACTCAATAATTGAAGATCGAAGGGTTTGTTTTCTTGTGAAATCAAAATGTTTGCCTATCGAATATTGAGAAATTCAAATATTGCGAAAAACTGAAAAGGTCAAAATGAATTCGGAAATTCGCAAAATGAAATATTGTAGTTCACAAATTTAAGTATTTAAAAGAATAGAAACTTTGAACTATCAAAATTGACAAATTTAAATATTTAAAAGTTGGAAAATTTTAATATTTGAAGAAAAAAATGGAAATTTTATATCATTAAAATTGAAAAATTTCGGATTATCAACAAATTCTAATATGTGGAGTTTCCAAACGTCGAAATTCGCATTATCCGAGTATTGGGGATTTTTGCCAATTTAGGCAACGGGAGGATGGAGTTTATCTCGTAATTTTTCCGAAAACGGACTTTTTGGTTGACGAGATGTTTTCGTCGAACGATCAGTGATCGTATTAAAGTAAGTGGATGGTACTTACGCGAAAATCGGTAGAAGCAGCAAAATCATTGCACTAGACTTCAGCATCTTTGCCGATATCCGGTCGATCTGCTTGTCGGTTCAGGATGGGCTCCGAATGTCGTCTGCACCTTCGTGGATGTCGACCGATTTTCTTCGATTTTCTTGTCGATGGAGTTTCTTCGATTTTCTTGTCGATGGAGTTTCTTCGATTTTCTATCGAGGTTGTTTATTCTTAAACTCACTTTAGCACACGTTACACTGGAAACTTGAGGAAGGAAATCCCACTTCTGACACCAAAAATTTCTCTTTTACGTCTCAGACGTCTACTAGTGTACGCGTTGGTTGGACTTGGACGAAGCTACGATTGATCCAATCAATACGCGAGAGTATATATGTGTGCTCTAGAATGAGTACGACCGATTAGTTTGAAGATTGAAGTAAGACTAATTTTGTGGATGACTAAAACTGGCCGTTCCGAGGCGGCCGAAAATGCTGACACTGCGCGACACGCGCTGTCGCTAAGTAAGAGGTAAAATGCAGCATGAGGGAAACCTCGAATGCTGATTTGGCTGTGTGACGGAAGAGTGAGAATTCCGAGAGAGAGTAAAAATATGCATTTCTGAGTAAAGACGTGAGCGTATATGAATTAGCAAAATATGATATTAATTATCCGGCCGGGAGATTCTATATCTGGATTCTTTCCTTTGCGCGAGAAAAATAATAAAGATATTGAAATCTAGAAATACGTGTCAATTCAGGGTCAGGACGTAACAATTATCATTATTTTTTTCAGGATCTTGACCGATAACTAGTGTCCTCTCAACCATCTCATGACTTTATCGAATCTTCATAATGCGGTAACTTGAAAGAATGTACTGTGCTGTTGCAAAAACTCATGAAATAAGAGACCCGACAGGAAACGATATTCGTCTATACTTTCGATATCACGAGCTCTCTTCAGCTGCACAATACATGGGCATCGACAATTTGTGCACACCTCGAGTAGCCTAATCACCGCGAGAATACATTGCTCGTAATTTTCTCTTCCTTCACCTTTTTTTCAACATGATCTTTTCTTTGCACACAATGTTTCGCGACGATTCAAGAGTGTAAGATTGATGAACGAGCGGGACCAAATAAATCATCGATCTTATTGATAATGGGATACCAAATCTCGAGCAGAGAGAGAAACATACAGACAGGTATATCCTTATCGGCTCATCGTTTTCAAAGTCGATCTTTCGGTGCGTTCGACGAAAAAAAAAATTGCAATCGATTTAATCGGTCGGATTAGAATTATAAAAATACTAATGATAATAATAATGGTAAGATACTCGATCTGCGAAAGTATAAAATGTTTAATCGGTAGAACATCGATATTTTGAAGTTTTCGTGTTGTCCGTAATATAGAAACTCCGACCGTCATCGATCAAATCGACAACAGTAATACTATCTCGAGAAAAAAAAAACAACGCACCCACGCGGTGGCAAATGTCCTTCGCGACCGACTCTATCAGCAACGAGAAAAAGTACTTCGCGGCTGTAATTTAGAATATTTGTATCTCTCTCCAAGTTTTTCACCCTTTGTCGGAGGTACTTTCCGCCGCATTGTTTTTGTTGTTTTTCTTTTCAGCAAAACGAAACGAATTCGGTTGAGTAATATTATTTTTCATAGCTTCTTTTTCATTTTTATTCGATTACAAGAATTAACGCATATTATATGCATGGAAGATTATCAAGTATCACGCAATTTGTTGTTTCTTTTAAATTTAATTTATATCATCGATTTGCGCTTATCGGCGACAATTTAAAAAAAGATAAATATGCATAAAATTAGATAGAAATATTATGCATAAAAAAATTATAAATACATAGAATACCTCACCTTTGGAATGCTAAATAGCGGTATTTGCTTCTCTTGAAGCAGTTTTCGTCGCTTCAAGTCCGCTGGATCGTCTGTTGAGCAGCCTGGAACCACGCATTGTTTATCCATATCAACAATATCTGCTTACCTAAAAAAATCAATAAATGATTTAATCAATCGCCTGATCAATAATTGAAAAAATCCAATTTTACTTTTTTCAACTATATACTCTTATTTTCATTTAATCGCACATGTGTATTTATTTATTATGTATATAATAGTATGACATTACATTAACATTAATTATATGGATAAGTACTTATATGCAAGATTCTGGCACTCCAAATATATTTGAATTTTTTATTGTAAACAAATACACGTGCACGAGGATCACGTAAATTGGAAAGATGGTCACTACTCGCGGAAGATTTTTCGGCTAACATATAAGTTTCCGAAAGCAAATACAGTCTCATAAGCAAGGGCACCCAACACAAAGGCCCTAGCACTCGGCAGCTCCCAGATTTATAAAGACATTTAGTTTGGAACTGAATTTCTCTGCTCAGAACAGACCAAATGTTCAAAATTAAATGCACTTTAAATATGAAATGCTCCAAAATGAATGAGGATTTAATAGTCGCGAAGCAATTTAAGGTAACCGTTATAAATAATAATATTATCGTATTGCATAATCGTTCAATACTCACTTCGTAGTAGCCCGTCCTGGATAAGTGCTATACACTGACCGTAGAATATTACCTTAAAGTAGTCGATTTGCAAAAAGACTTTCAGCGTTCGCGACTCCGATCAACGAGACTAATGCCGCCGCTCGGAAAGTCGACAGTTATTGGCAATGTACGTATGTTGGCCATGCACAGATTACGATATTCGCCGAGAGATGGCGCTAAGTGTAAGTGGAACGAAAATACAAATTTACGTGAGATCTAACCTCAACACGGTATTTAACCTTTTCGTTCGTTGACAGTGTCAACTTTTTAATTTATGCTGCAGACGAGATCTTGTCGTTGTTATCGCGCCAAGAAACTCGTTAATTCGATGAAAAGAGTCATCGATAAAATTGAAATTCATTAACGGTAATTTCGTTCGTAAGTGAAAAAAAAATACATCGATAACGAATTATCGCATTTCGACGATTATATACATTTTCCTTCATTCTTTAGGAGACGAAGACGAAGGATATCCATGTCGGTGGCCGGAGAGGCGACAGATAGTTCAATCGTGGAAATTGGAAGATCGAAACTTCAGTTCCAGTATTCACGGTTAAGAAAATTCGAATTAGACGATGCCGCCGTTATCTCGGCGCCGTCATCTTTCGACGAACCTAAACGCTTTACGCAACTCAAGTCTTCAATTTTGCAACCAAAACTCCGGTGACTTTGAAATCGCTTTCAGATATCCCGCGCGAGGAAACTACGAAATTAGAGACTATCAACAGCTTCGAACCTTTGTCGCTGTCCGATATCAAGGAAACTTCTCAATGCTCGCCTGTACCGTCGTTGGCAACTTTGTCGAATATCCGTGTGACAAACGAAACGAGCGAAATTGATACTCCGATTACGGAAGAACCAACAAATAAAGTCGATAATCACGAGGATGCAGCAGGAATAAACGTCGAATCGGCCGCGTCGCTATCGGAAAAAATCGCACAAATTGTCGCGGAAATCGCTGAAAACAATTTATGCAGAGCTAATTCTTTATCGGCGATCAACGGACCAACGTTTCTCAATACTCAGAAATTAGTCGAAGATTCTGTAGAGACAAAGGACTTCCAAACTATAGAAGCGATTAAAGATATCGTTGTAACGAGGGAACAAAATTCTATCGAACAAATCGCCGAAATACAATCGAAAGATCTCCAAATCGAAACAGCGGATATCACCAAAAAAACGATAGACGAAATTTGGCCAATAAACGTTCGAGAGGTATTAACGGCCGAGCAGGAGAAACCGATAGTTCAAGACATAGATTTTTCGAATAGCGCGAAAGACCTTAACGCGACGGTAACGATTGGAGATATCAGCGCCGGAAATTTATTCGCTGTTCCCGAATCCGATCGGTATGAGGAATTCTTACCGCAGCAACAAAGTACCGCTCTGGTACTCGATTGTCGGACGGACGACGCGAACAAAACCGGTCCTGTAACTGGTACGGGATTGATAAGTGGCGATAATTTGGTTTCACGACCGGTCACTTTGCCGGACGAATACGCAGCGTTCGTGCCGCAAAAGCAGAACACCGTTTTGGTATCTTCTCGTTACTGCGTTTCTACCGCCAAAGTGAATCACCGAATGGCGGAATTACCGAAACGCTGTTCAATGGCGAACTCGAGACGATCTCGAAGATTTCGGAGCCCGTCGACGATCGTTGCAACTTTGAAAAATTAGAATCAGCGGCTAACGCTGTTGCTAACGATATTTCGAACGGATCGCTGGAAGTCGAAGAGGATAACGATTATTTCGTTACCGCGACTTCGAACGAGTGTAAGTGTAAAACAAAATGTTAATCGATCGATAGTCGACGAAAAAGGGAATGAAAACAAAATAATTAACGATTTTTTTAAATATCTTTCCAGTCTTCACGGATCCGGGAGGCTTCGATTTTCTCCTACCGAAAACCCCGAGAAAGAATTCCAATCGCAATCTGCGAACGCCGGGTAACAAACGTCGTAACAACAACAAGGTAACAAACAAGGAACAGGATGTCATCGCGTCGAGTCCTCAAAGAAAAAGTTTCAATTTCGGATGATTCGTAGACGTAACTCAACGATGTTCGGGATGCGATGTCCCAAGAGTCCGATCGGCAAACCGGAGGTTCGTATTTATAAACGATTAGAAAAAATTCAAAAAATTACGAAAAAATCAAAGTATTCATTTGCGAATCGATTTCGTTTTTTTTTTTTTTTTTTTTTTTAGGTGAGCCATCGAGAGCCCGTGCGTCGTATCGGTAGCGGTCGTCTCCTCAATCGCGATATGTGGGACGAGGGATGGGATCCGAAGCACATATTCCACGCGAAAGCCGAAAAACACGAATCCGAGCGTTCGGAATTTGCTTTCCGCACGAGTTCTAACGCGGTAACTCGCGATCGAGTCAGTCGCGAAGTTGGACGCGATCGCGACAACGTTCGCGAGCAAAATCGCGATCGCGGACAGGAGAGGAACGAACGGGGCATCAGATGGATCGCGGAAGAGATCGCCATTACGAACGCCGACGAACTTACGGCGAACCTGAAGAACCCGAATGCTTCAGCGGGGGTCCGGCTTCGCAACACGACACAATCGAACTTCGTGGCTTTGACGATATATCGGAAGAAAAGAGTAACGTGAAAGCGAAGAAACAATAACCGGCGCAGTAAAAAACGGGGAAAAAAGATCGCAGCGGAGAAGGAAGAGAAGCCGAGCGGCAGCGAGACTTCGGCTGTTTCGAAGGGTCGTAGTACACCCACGGCAATGGACCAACCCCGATGAACGCTGTTCACGCATCGCACTCAGCTATATCCGAACAGGACGAGGAAAAACCATCGAACGGCAAGGAACGCTCGGGCATGAGTGATAACGCGACAACTGAAACGAGCGAAATGACCGATCGTTCGGAGAAACACAAAAGTCGCGAGGATAATCCCAGCGACTTTAATCTCGACGACTTCCTTAAATCCGATACTTGCCCCGCAGTTACCGGATTGCTAACCGTAAGAATAACAAAAAACAATTTTTTTTTGGCCGAATTCATATGAACTTTAGATTATAGTGTTATTGATTTTTTTCTACCATATTTTTTAGAACGGTGTCGGCGCAGAAGCGGTTTCGGGATCGCGTTTCAGTCAATGGTTCAAACGCGAGAAACGCGTCCGGGACAGCAAATGGACAGTCGAAGGGCGTCCATACCGGACGAGCTGTTGAAGAATTTGCTCAACGATGCCACTAAACCGAACATACAGATGCCATCGACGACCGAATCCAATGCGTATCTCGCGCCGATATCGCCGGCCAATACGACATCGAACACCGACAATTCGGCAACGGGAGTTAAACTCTTGGAAATGCTTCAACGGGGCAATAAACCGAATCAGAATGGACAGGGCGACGTCTCGAGTGCTGTACCGGTGATGAAAAATTCGACGATCAAAGATATGGGTAATTGGATTCCGGATATTTATCGATAAAATCATTTAATCATCTAATTTTCGTGTACTGCCGTCGGATATGAGAGTATTATGGCATTTTTATACTCGTTATTTTCACGCAGAAGCTGGTGGCAAGGTGATCCATAGTTTGGAAGAATTGGAAGCGCGTATGAGAGGCGCCGCGCCGACCGGTCCGTCCATCGAACCGCCGAGAGTTAACGAGACTGAGGAAGATCTCTCCGCTTTCAAAAAACTCGGATGTTCCTCGTCGAATCGTCTTTTTCAACGATTTCTTTTTTTTTTACGAATTTTTGTTTCTTTTTTTTCTTCGACGCATCTACATCCACCGCTGTCCTCTCGACACTTCCAGTGTCGTGAACGACAATTCGCGCAAGATATGTTTTGTTAGATACTAAGAATTAATTATCAAAAAACGAGCCTCGTTATCACTTTCAAGTAACAACCACAATGGTTCATTACAGAAAAGAAAAAACCCAACTTGGATTCTTGCGAAATTTGCGTAAGTAACGTGGTTCTATCGTGTATACTTAATGTACATCTCGTATCGTATTAATTCATCTACACTTTAAGAATGTATATTTGCGTTTTTTGATATTTATACGTACGAATCATTTTAGGATTTATTTTCTCACCGATTCGTCACGAGTTACGTTGTAATAAATTTGTACTTTAATAAAGAACTTTGATACATACTTACGATTCATTGATCATTTTTTGAAATATTACTTTCGATAATCCGCACAGAGTTTTGGAACGGGAAGTGGAGTGCAGAAACGTGTAAACAATTGTATTCAGTTGAAAATATTTTGCTTTTTTACTTTATTATATTAATAATTATGTTCTTATACATTAAGTTGACAACAGCGGCAGAATCGGAGAAACCCGACGAGCGAGGAATTGCGTAAAATACGATCGTTGCATCGCCAGGAAATTCGTAAAATAAAAACGTACACAGAAAGCACAGACTTTATTTGTTGGTTCTTCCGTAATCGGAGTATCAATTTCGCTCGTTTCGTTTGTCACACGGATATTTGACAAAGTTGCCAACGACGGTAAAGGCGAGCATTGAGAAGTTTCCTCGATATCGGACAGCGACAAAGGTTCGAAGCTGTTGATAGTCTCTAATTTCGTAGTTTCCTCGCGCGGGATATCCGAAAGCGATTTCAAAGTCACCGGAGTTTTGGTTGCAAAATCGAAGACTTGAGGTGCTGAAATATCGACAGTTTCGTCGAGTTGCGTAAAGCGTTTAGGTTCGTCGAAAGATGACGGCGCTGAGATAACGGCGGCATCGTCTAATTCGAATTTTCTTAACCGTGACTACTGGAACTGACGTTTCGATCTTCCAATTTCCACGATCGAGCTATCTGTCGCCTCTCCGGCCACCGACATGGATATCCTTCGTCTTCGTCTCCTAAAGAATGAAGGAAAATGTATATAATCGTCGAAATGCGATAATTCGTTATCGATGTATTTTTTTTTCACTTACGAACGAAATTACCGTTAATGAATTTCAATTTTATCGATGACTCTTTTCATCGAATTAACGAGTTTCTTGGCGCGATAACAACGACAAGATCTCGTCTGCAGCATAAATTAAAAAGTTGACACTGTCAACGACCGAAAAGGTTAAATACCGTGTTGAGGTTAGATCTCACGTAAATTTGTATTTTCGTTCCACTTACACTTAGCGCCATCTCTCGGCGAATATCGTAATCTGTGCATGGCCAACATACGTACATTGCCAATAACTGTCGACTTTCCGAGCGGCGGCATTAGTCTCGTTGATCGGAGTCGCGAACGCTGAAAGTCTTTTTGCAAATCGACTACTTTAAGGTAATATTCTACGGTCAGTGTATAGCACTTATCCAGGACGGGCTACTACGAAGTGAGTATTGAACGATTATGCAATACGATAATATTATTATTTATAACGGTTAGCTTAAATTGCTTCGCGACTATTAAATCCTCATTCATTTTGGAGCATTTCATATTTAAAGTGCATTTAATTTTGAACATTTGGTCTGTTCTGCGCAGAGAAATTCAGTTCCAAACTAAATGTCTTTATAAATCTGGGAGCTGCCGAGTGCTAGGGACTTTGTGTTGGGTGCCCTTGCTTATGAGACTGTATTTGCTTTCGGAAACTTATATGTTAGCCGTCTCAGTCTCTCGTAATCCTCTTGTCCCGCGGTGTCCCACAGAGTTAAGTTGAATTTTTGTCCGTCGACCCATATGATACCCGCGTAATTGTCGAATCTGTAAGATAACGCGTTTCGTTATTGATATCTATACAAAAAATTTCTTAGGTACACTGAAACAAAAAATTAATTATAGGAATCAATTTCTGATCCAAACAAATGTGTGTTAAAACTTTTAACCATTTTTATAATATAACGAAAAATTTCGAACGCTAAATTAATTTATTTACTTTTTTCAAATTTTCCAGATTTTTTGTAAATTTAGAGACAAAAGTATTTTAATTTTCGAATAACGTATGTCGGTTGCCATTTTTTTATTTTCGATCGCAGTAAATTCATCATTAATCTAAATTCGGTGCGTCCGGTACGGTTGTTCGATAAAAGAGTTTAAATCGTATGAAAAAATGGTTACCATAGTTGGCGTACTGCATCGACGAGTTTTGTACATAAGACTGTACTTTATGTGGGTTAATTGATTGTCGCGTCTGTGTTACTTACACTGTTGGAACGTATTCCACAGGAAATTTGTTCGAAGTGTACGTGATTAACATACAAGTTTTTCCAACCATTCCATCGCCCACCGCGGTGATCTTTAGAGGTCTTATTCGCGACGTCATTTTGGCCGATTCTGCAAAACATAATTAACACAAAATTCATTCAAAAATTTACCAAAAATTATTTACATTAAAAATTCAAAAATCCAAAAATCAATGATTAATATTTCATTGCCGATCGTCGATAAATTATCTTATACTCTTCTCTCGTACAGTTTCTTTGAAAAAATATTATTACGAATATTAATACTAATAATAATAATAATAATAACAATAATAGATAGATTGATCGATCGAAATAATTAATCTTTTTTTTTTGTAACTTTATACTTATCACTTCTTGCGCATAAAATTCGCATGAGTGGTGAAAAACATGTTTTTTTTTTTATGATTGCTGATAAATTTTTGTTTATTGTCGTTCATCGACCGCAATGTCTGGATAATTCGCCGTATTAATGCGATTCTGGATATGCAGCTCATGTCACAAGACTCGGATTGTCGTTCGATCGAGTTGATCGAACCGCATCGCGTTGGCCTTAGAAACCGATGCGGAATCGCGATGTTAACGATGTTCAACGATTTGTCGTTCTTTCGGCTGAAATAAGGAGCCCTCAGAGCGCATCCGGCAACGACGACGACGAGGACGACGACTGGACGGCACCAATGCTATCTCTGGTTGTTGCCGGAGCGCCGACGTTCCTGTATCGAATAACAATGAACCGCGTCGCGGAGAGCTGCATTTTCATGACCGTATTATAAGGACCCGGGGACAGCCTTCGACTACCACGACACAACTTTTTTTTTGTATCTCGTATACACGATGTCCAACAAAATTTGATCGAAAATACGGTTATTCTATGAATTTCTCGTTGTTTGCCGAATACACTGCGTCAAGAGACTTTTTTTTACCGTATCGTTTTTGACAATCGTATATTAAAGAAAAAATCGATCAAATTTCGAAAATTATTGATACGACGTTTTTTTATCGTCTACTTCGTCGTCAACGTTAATTATCGTTATCCATTGATTTTCGATTATTAAACTTTTTTAAAAATTCTATTCAAAAAATAAAAATACAATGTAAAAAAGATCGGTTGGAATAGAAATAGAAGTATTCCGTTCCATTTTATTTTGGGTTTTTTATTCTAATCAATAAAATAAAATACAAACGGCGCATCATTTTTAAAAAATTGATTTTCGCATACAAACCTCTATTCTTCTTTCCCGCGCACATGAGTCTTATATAGAGCTTTAGCTCTTTTCTCTTATAGCACCGATATGCGAATCGTCTATTGCTCTCTATGAGTCGGAAGATCGTTCGGTTGTCGTATTTGCTTTGCCCCACTATGAGTCCTTATCTTTCGTACCGCGTGCCTATCGAATTCTTCGTCCGCTGTTGCTTGCCGCTACATCGTAAAACTAAAGAAAAAAATGAAAATAAAAACGAGAAAATTAGTATCAGTAATTACTATATGTATGCGCTGTATATAGTAGTTAATGAAGAGTAAAAAAAATTGATAACAGAAGATAACTATTGTCGTCGCGCTTATCCAGTGATACGAGTGCATTCGTCCGCAACTCGTGGGTGCATTGTTCATCTCCCGCTATGCGCGAAGGGTCGTTCGCGCGAACGTTTGTCGCCATTATAGATATACGTGCTATAGTTACTCTTATAGTTACTAGTTATACGATACTTGTGCGCCTCGTACCTCGATTACGGTACACGAAAGCCCTCACAATGCAGACACATAGATCGATGCAGTTATGCGCGAAGCGCTCGAATAACGATCGCGTGCGAGTCGTTGACGAATGAATGCAAATGACAACGACAATGCTGCAATGATATCTCAATTTCTCATTCACCATTTATCCGAATCACTCCGATCGAATTTATTTTGAAGAAATCGATTTTCCGCGTGATTTTGATATTTCAGATAAGAACCGAAGAATAATATTCCGCGAAAGAAAACACAATTCAGGGGGTATTTTTCGGTAGAACATCGAGTGAAATTTTCTATAAAATACATTTTTTTTTCTATTAAACGGTCCATTATTGAGAGTTAAAAAAAATTTGGAACATGTTTAAAAAACGTATTTGATAACATTTTTCAACGATTTTGCTTTATTTTTTACTTTTATCGCACGCGATGAAACTTTAAAGAAGAATTGAAATCCAATGAAAATATCCGGATAATTGCCGGACAATTGATAACCTTTACGATTTACGTGAAAATCGGAAGTTCGTGCGCATTATTATTACGGTATGGAAACGTTTGAAACGTTACGGATATATAGAGAACACAAGAAATACGCGCGTTATCTCGTTGTAATTCAAAAGCGTCCGGCAAACAGCACGAATCTCGAGCGATTATCGTCACGACTGTAATGAGAAGGGAACTAATCGATAATCGGTATACGCGCGTGAAAGCTGATAATGCAGCTTCACGATGCCACATATGTGCCTCGAAGGTACTCGTCGTTGTACCGTTATCTCAACAATGAATTCTGGTTGGTAATACAATAGTTAAAGTTGCGATTTGCGAGCGTATTATCCACGTTGTGCAATACATCTTCGTTAAGCTTAAAAAATAATGTCGTTTTAAAGTAATTTTCATAATTTCATTTTTAATTAAATGTAATTCATGTATTGATTCATTTGTCAAAATTTATTAATATTTTTTTATCGATTTAACACAATAAAATACGTAAAGTATATTATACATAAAAACATTGTTTCGAAAAAATTGATATGTAATTTTTCGTTATAAAGCAAAAAATAAATAATATAAAATGTTTCTATTATTTCGATACGTAAGGTGTATTAAAATAATGAAAATAATTTAAAAAATGGATTTCAAGATTAATAACGAGGATTCTAATGCCAATTTTTCTTAGGATAATATTTTGTAATGTGTAAAAATCACATAAAGGCATAGGATGTAAAATTAAATTGAAAATAATTATGTTCGAAAAATGCTAGTGGAATTTTATGCTTTCGGGAAATTTGTATAGTAATCAGTATTATGAGGGACGGAAATTTATCTTCACGACCGTTAAAGAAAGATATCAAAAAAGGAAAAAAAATATACGACGCGGTCAGTCGATGAATGAATGAGTCGAGTCTCTCGCCGTAACCCGGCAAAAGTCGCAATGGGGGTCAAGTTAATTAGTATTTTAACCATCTGTAGCGATAACGAGGCGTAACTCGTACGACAACGTTATCTCAATGAGGGCAGAGCAATAAAATTTAGCAGATGCGTAAAGGGTTGCTTCGCGTGTGGTACACAACATATAAATATCTATATATATACTAGAGTTTCCCCGGGCTCGCGCACTTCGCGCGCTCGCTTTTCTTTTATCAACATTAAAAAAATGTTTAATCACCGCCGCAACTTTTCACCAATGAGGGTCGCCGCCACTTTTTTTTGTATTTTGACTTAGTCAGTCCCCCTTAAAGGGACTTAGAATATTCCCCCCCCCCCTCACCATTACTCCTTCGACCAAAAATATCGATCCTTCGATCCTTCGACCAAAAAAAGTCCCCCTTTGAAGGACTTAGAATATTTTGGCCTTCCCCTCCCACGACCCCCCCACCCTTTAGAAATATGTTCTAAGTCCCTCTAAGGGGATTCCCCCCGCCCTATTTGAACGAAAATAATCTAAGTCCCTCTAAGGGGGACTTAGAATATTTTCGCCCTCCTCTCGATTCCTGAAAAATATTCTAAGTCCCCCTTAGAGGGACTTAGAATATTTTTACTCTAATAATATTTTATTCTAAGTCCCCCTTAGAGGGACTTAGAATATTTTTACCCTCCCCTCGATTCCTGACACGGCGGCGGCGACGGCGGCGGCGGTAACTTTATATATATAGAGAGATATTTTGTTAAATATTTTCTTAAATTTAAACAATTGTATTCGCAAATTTTGTTACGAACGATTTTTGAAATGTTCATTAGAAAATACTTCGTAAATTGCAATAACTATTGGGTGGAAAATAAAAAAAAAACATGGTAATTGAAAAAGAAAAAAAATTCCCCAACGCAAACTTGTTGCCTCGCGCATCGTGAGCGAGAAACTCGGACCCAACCGTTCGTTTTAAAAAATACCCGAAATTACGATCTCTACAGTGTAGTTATCTCGCGGTCGAATGACGAATTAAAATTGGAAAAGTTTATTTGCCTTAAAATTAATCAATGGACTATAATCGTAACCACCGACTGGGGAGAGTCGGTGTCGTATGTTTACTTTACAAACGAACATAGGCAGTAGTAGTATTTTGTATTTATTTTATTTCACTTGCAAATCCATTATAATGATATTATTTTATTAATCTATTATTCTTTTTTAAATAAATAATACTTACACAGAAATTTTACAAAATTCATTTATATATAATACATACTATTAAACTCGAAAAATACATCGAGCGAAAAAAATACTCTTAGATACGGTTTTTTTTCTTTCAACTTACTCTTCATATTAAATCTATGCGTATGCCAAAAATAGTTTTACCTGTACGCGCTTCAATACAATATAACATTGAATTAGATATCAGCCAAAAAACGTTCTGTGCAAAATCGACAGCAGTATGTTGTTTTTCAAGATATATATTTTTTCGATATAGTGCAAAGAAAAAATTTGATTGATAAAGACTGTTAGCGAGAAAAAATTCTCGAAATTTATGGCTGACTTTGGATGACAAGAGGCGCGGTCAGTGAATCGGTCGAACTGTCAAATCCGGTTGTAAGCAACGCACCCTTTTGAAGTATACTTTGTTAGAAGATTGGAGCCGTTTATCGTACATTCCAACGTATCCAACTGAATTTAGGGTGGTGACGCACTTTCTTTTGATATATGGAAATCAGTATTTCCACAATGAAACTTACGAGTGCGCATCCCCAACCAATTCCCAAAATCGAAAATGCGAAACCCAAATCGTTTAGAACCATTGCGTGGGGTTCGACAATTTCTACCTCTAATGACTTCTCCAGCAGCATTTGTAATTCCACCATCGTATCGAGACTGTGCATAAAACCACCAGCTTTCTTGATTGCGAGATATTTATGGAGTATTTCATAAAAAGCCCAGATATGTGGAAGTTCCATAGACAAATATTCGGTTTCGGTGCAATCGCGGCTTACGTGTAATCTCTTGTCCCACGATGCCAACCACGTTTTAACGTACTCGTGGTTAAACGTGTAACAAGCAACCAAGTGATCGCGTTTAAGGAGCATGCTTAAGCAATCAGAGAATGTTGGTGTCTTGATAAGACGACCTTTGAAGCCCGCGTCCGTGAAGGTCCTAAAATCGGTTTCTTCAGCATAGACCGTATAACCAAAGTCAATGAGGTCCTGAATTGTATCTACTTGTCGAACGGGTACATCACGAGTCATCACAGACGCTAAACTGCTCGAAAAAATGCCCTGCATTGTTACCATAAAAAAAAATAAACAGCCCAAATAAATCCGCGGTGGCACATTCGGGGGTAATCCTGGTAATCCAAGACAGCAAGTTAAACGCCAAAGATTCAAAATTCCCACTGTCAATGGTTGATGGAGAAAGTATTTAAAGAAAATCAATGTAATAAAATAGACCACAATGAACCCACCCCACGAATATTCGTCGAGAACATTATAAATCTTTTCTATCTGTACTTTATGACCACGGTACTTGGTTATTATAAAATTACATCCCAACGCATATGGATACGTAAAAGTTCTTAGCAGCATTGATCTTCTCACGGACAATGGCCAGATCTTAATAGAAAACCGGGACTCTAACGATTCAGCGCCACCGGTCCTTTGCCATATCGTTTTCGCAGTAGCATTTACATACCGTAAAAAATGATATACAAATTCTGTTTCAACTCTAGTGACAATATGCTTATTCATGGAACTTACGTAGTGACAATGGCCCGGTAAACACTGTCTAGTTACTGTTATCGGCAAGCCATTCATACCCTTCAATTTATCGAAGAAAATATTTTTACACATTACCTCGTCTTCTCGATACTGTCGGATGAAATAAGAAAAACCGGAGGGGCGCTCGGACCATTTCCTGGTTTCAACGAGCCGCCACGGTTTAGGTGCATAATTTGTGACCCCATTAAAACTGTAAATCACTATTCCCTTGTTAACATCCCGACAAATTATGCTTACATCCGGCCTATGCAATTCATGTGCTTTAAAGAGTACGTTCAGGACGTCATCGTTGGAGTTGCAGGGCCCATATTTTCTTTCCGGAGACCATCCGATCAGCAGAACGGATGCAATGGAACTGCCATATTTACTTTTCCGAAACGACTCGAGCATTTCGTAGGTAGACTCATAACATGTGACCATTGCTACGAGAATTTTCACCTTGTGCACCGTATATATGTCACTATAAACCATTGTTATCGGATGCCGGTTGTCTAACAAAACTGTAGAGTAGGATTGTTGAGACGACAGTTTTTTCATGAAAGTCCCAGGTATATCTGCAGTGAGAACCATTGTCTTGTCTTTGTTCCCATAGCAATTTGACAAGACTTTTATCTGCAACCCGTCGAATTGTTAAAGTTTCTCATATCATTTTGCACATATGATATCGGAAAATTATATTACTCACGGCTGCATCTTCGAGTTCGGCGTATCCGTCCGGTTTGTTTGTCTTGATCAGAATTTTAGAGAAGCATATTCTTCCGAGGAGAATCACAACCACAACGGAAAATTTTGCTAACTGCATGGCTAACGACTTTTTTTTTTACCGTATATGTTAAAGTCGACTACTCCATATTATGTAGTTGCGACTACAAAGATCGACGACTGAATGCCAGTGGAAAGTCTATAAAAAAATGGGTAGCGGAGCATTCGAGAAAGAATGTTGGCGGTGGTAATACGTACTCCCTGTACTATATTGTAATCTGAGTAATTTACATGACATATCGAAAAGGACTATCACAATGTTACGTGGAACGTGACACGTGGAATTCGAAATCGGTATGTTTCAATAGTTGCAACGTGCGATACTTTTTCAGCCAAAGCTGCAATATTATTCTCATGGATAAATAACGGATAAACACGGATAAACGATTGAAAGAAGTCTTCTCCGACATAGTACATTTATTTATCATATTTTATTCTCTTCATCTTCATAGCCGATTTTCTACGTGCAGGACATTTCGAAAAAAATATTAACTATCCACCAGCCATTTATTTCATATTATCTTACGGTATCGCATCTTCTAGGAATTCGATTTTAACAGGAAATAGTTAGCTCCGTTAAAATTACCAATGGCCACTATACATATTCTCGCGATCAATAATCAACGGTATTATATATACATATTATAAGTGAGTTACATACTTTGTCTATGAAGAAGTGTCTGTGAAAAAATTATTTGTTTTGAATGTCGATGGCAATACATCGCATTACCTTGAGGATGTGGGCGGAGGAGATACAGACATCGTGTATTTGTAATCTGAATAATCGACATGTCGTATCAAAAAGGCCAATCGCAATGTCACGCCACGTGGAGTTCGACATCAATATGCCTCAGTATTTGACCCGCGAAGAGAAACTCGAATATTTCTATGCGATTTTCGAAAATCTATCGACAGCGTAGTGCGTTAAGGAATTATTGTTTTTTTACAAGAATATATTTATATACATATATTATTAAATATTTTCTTAAAATCTAATAATTTTGTTACGAAACTTTTTTGAAATTTTCGAAATTTTCATCAGAAGATACATCGCAAATTACAATAACTATTTAATGCAAAAATAAAACGAACATATGATAATTGAAAAAAAAAATTATACAATATTCTAAATATCGTCTAAAAAAAATTTCAAAGAATTTAAAAAAATTTATTTCGCTACTCGAAGCTGCAAACACTATCGAGTTACTTGCTTCGGTAACGAATGTCTATATTTTCATGGGTTTTGCTTTTATGAGAAACTGCTGATGAAACACTCGCAATGCACATAACGCATCTACACGTATCTCCGTGCAGTGGCCAATGTGCGACTCACGTCTCGCTACAACTTCAGCCAATTGCTTAATTAAAAAACGCTTGCAGTCGCTTTCAGTGGGAGTTGTGTGTTTCCTAATTTGTGTGACCGGACAGTAAACGCCATCAACCACCCACTCGAGAGCTCACAGTGTTTCGCGGGTCATTAACACTGAACGCCCGGTGTTCCCTACGAGAGTTACTTACATTTTTTGCCCTATATACAAATTCTATGTCTAATAACGCAGAGAATTTGTCGCATTGGCTTTTCTTCGGTCGATTATTGTAATGTTCAAATTTTATTAATAGCTTTTCTTATGTTTATTTTCTATTATTAGTAGTGGTAATAATTAATAAATAATTTTTTTTTAAATGAAATTGGCTGAGGGAAATTAAAAAAAATTACTTTAGGTACACAACTACTACAACTTATAGGAAATAGTAAAAATTCGGCATTTCCGAAGTATTGGATTTAAAAAAATCCTGTAAATTCAAAATAATTCTAAAGATCGATAATTTTTTCTCCGCAATTTCTTCAAATTTCGATATTCATAAACAATTTCATTATTTTATTCGATTTTCTGTCATTCATTGTGCACTGAGACTGTGAATCTAACTAAAAAACCTCAATCGATATCGCGGATCTTGTGAAAGAAAAATCAATGAATTACACAGAGTCTTTGCCTATAATACATCAACGATAGAGTGTATCTCTCGCATCGCGTTTCGATCGAAATCCAATGCTGCTGATGGAAATCCGACGCGCAACTCGAATTGAAAGGAATCGCCATGACATCATTATAGTATTTCGATGCGATAATTGATGCTACTGGGAGTTTTGCTTCGACAGGCAGTCTGTGTCGTATACCATACTACACGAATCCTATTACTTCTTCCTAACGCATTCCAAACTATCGTACAATATCGTGTATAGCTCTCGACATACGTTGCACCGAAAGAAAACAACGAGTCTCTTCAGATGTTGACGAGAAGATCGTATCTATCGCATCGCGAGTTTACGTTCACTTCGTTGCATTTACGCGTATTCTGTAGGTACGTAACACTTTGATGTCGATATAGTAGAAATTTAAGCCGATGGAAGAAAATCTCGCATTTTAAAAAAATCATCGTCTTACGCAGTCTTGAAAAACGTGTAATTTCATTGTTTTCAAAAAGTATCTCATATCCAAGCGGTAAAAAAAGATCGAACACAATTCGATCGTACGAAACATTTGTCGCCTATGGTATATTAAAAAAAAATGAATATTTTATTCAAGTCGTTGAATAGATGCGATAGAATACATCTTAATACAGTGAAACCGGAAATACGGAATATCAATGAGGAAAAACTTTATCGTCAGACGCCTCGTCAGTTTTCTTTAAACATCGGAAGCGGTGCTTCGAAGTCGTTGTATAGTTTTTCTTTTGAAAAGGTATAGATCCCGCGGTCCGCTGTACTTTTAATGGCATAATAATGACAATAATGATAATAATAATGATACTTTACTACACAGAGAAAAGTGTAGGATTGATGTTAGCCACTGCAAAGTGGGTGGCGAGCGTAGGTCGTAGGTACACCGTAGGGTGTGCCGTTTCGCCGTTGTATACAACCAATCGAGCCGCCCGCAACCACACCCTTTGACTCGGCTTTTAGTAATTTTTTTAAAATATGTTTTTTTTTCACCTCCGATTTTATCGCTGAGAAAAAAAAGCGACACGGAGTGAATGCGCGATGTGTTTAGCGCGCATCGTCTACGCAGCTCGTACGATCCGTTTGCATGGTACGTAACCATGAGAACGATACTATACGATGCATACTATAGATATGTGATATATCGTATAGATGATGGGTGGGCGGTGTAAACACTTTACAAACGATAGCGCGATTCCTGCTGATGCAATTAGTAAACGTTTACTGCGTATAAGATACTAAGATTGTTCTTTTTTTTTGAGGATTTAGGGAATAACTAACAGATTTGAAGAAATTTGATTAATACGAGAATAGGGTCTGAATTTATGGAAAATAAAATGTACTTCGAAGAAATGAATTTGTTTTTTTTTTAATGTATTTTTTTAATAGATTTTTATAGATTTCATTTCCTTTGTTTTTTGGGTAAATATTTCGCTATCTCTTTCGTCTCGACAGCGTATGAATATATAAGTATGATGAATGTAAGAATATATAAGTATGAATGTTGTACAATAAAAATATATTCTCGTCAATAGCCGATTAGTAATTAGAATATTGAGACAACGCTTATAGAGATAAAGAAATAATCGAGGTACACTCATCATCACTCGTAGACGACTAATCGCGATTGTATCATCCCGTGGATCTCGATTTTTGTTCTTTTTTTTCCGGAGGAAAGACAATGAAATTCCAACGCGTCTGGAAACAAGCGCTCGTGATAATTCTCAAGAAATCGCTCGAGTTACCAGTAACGTTATAACGCAACGCGTTAAACACGCGCGTTGTCATATCCTCTTAGTGGCTATTCGGGATAAAAGAATAAGTCCGCGCGGTCACTTATCAGCTGCCCGTCCTGTTTCATTCGAAACGCCACGGAACACCAACACCCCGAAAAATAATTGTAGTGCGCGTGTTCCGCGTGTTCGTGACATCTTTTTTAATACATACAATATATACTCGAAACACATACGTCGCGACCGTTCCCTGATATTTATATTTTACGAAGAGACAAGTAAATTCGTCGAATTCCTCCGGAAATTAAATGAATTTTTTTTAGGGTCGAGGTCTCTGGTCCGGTGGAATATTAGCCACCCGCGGAGTCTCGTCAACTCAATTAAGATTCAAATGATAATTTGAGTCATAATTTTCTTTTTTTTTCTCGCTTCTGTGAATTCAATGTGCGATGCATGCATATTTCAAGTTATGAGACTTTGATCGTTTTTTTAGCAAAGTTTGCTGTTATTTTAGCAACGATACGAAGTTTCTCGTTACGTTTGTGCCGCGATATTGTATTATTATGTTATTTGAGATATCCGCGGGGTTTACGTGCCGTCTTGATAAAAATTGTAAAATATTTTTCTTCGTGACGCAATAAAATAAAATAATATTTACGTTTGCAAGATTCATTCGACAGGTTTCATGATTTTTGGATTTCGAGGCGCGGTTCGATCGAAGAGTTTATATAGGCATTGCATTTCGTTCGATTAACGTGATACAATAATATTCAACGATTATTTTACTCAATAGCGAATTCCCAGAGCAAATATTGAATGCAAAGCGTGCTGTCGGACTGTTTGCCGAAATCTTCTGTAAACTTTGGCAGAGTTTGCGTTAAGGATATACAAAGATTTTTATTCGTCCTCTTGTTGGTTATCTTTACGTCAACAGTTACTTTAAAACGTTGTGTAGAATTTTTCGATTCCTTCTTTTTTTTTTTAACAATAAAATTGTTCATTCCCTATAAAAAAACCGGAAAGCTTTATTGTTTGGTTTTTTATGATGTATTATAACATTTTTTCCGATAGATTTTATTTATTTTTTTAAATTTTCGGCACAAATTTTCGAAGCAGAAAAATTCTGAACAACAAAAAACTATCGACAATACAGAAATATTGAAGGAAGATAATCAATGATAATCACAATAAGACGGGACAAGTAATAATTTTAGTACAAATTTCAATCGATCGTTACTCGTCGATAGTATTTTCGCAATTTCGACTATTTCCGTGAAAATCAAAGAATTAAAATTCGAACTTTTTAAAATCGAATTATTATTTTTACTTTTATATACATATAAGTGTTTTTACATTGAGATCTTATTTAGAGATATTTTGTGATAAAATATTGAAAAAAATGCAAAGTATTTTTTCCACACTTCATAAAATGATGGAAACACAATTCTGGAAAAGATTCAGATAAATATAATAAATGCAGCACACGCTATGATATCGATCGCTATCCAATCACTAACCCGTGTATACCTAATGCCTCGTACAATCACGCAACCTTCGTTCGAAAACGATACCAGACACACGAGGTATCGAGAGTGACAAAGATCGTTCGCCCGATAACGGCTCACGCCGAGATAAGATATCGAACCAGCAATCATATAAATTACGTGGAATTCACTCGATTTAGCCGACTTTCGCATTGTTTAACGGATTTTCCACCGTAAAGTCTACAGGATATGCTTTCTGCAAACTTGCGACTCGGATTATTCATTTTTTCATCCGCAAAAAAAAGCGTTCGTAGCGTCAAAAATTCGTGCATAACATCGATCTGAACTTGATGTCTTTTTTCTTTTTTTAAGATTCACGATCAAAATTATAATAAAAAAAAAAATAAAAACAGAATCGATTACGATTTATTTAAATTAAATAACATTTTTAAAATATAACCTCAAAATAAATAAATAAATAAATAATTGAGTATTTACCGTAAAGTCCGGAAGCAAAAGTATATTTCTCGGTGAAGTTGATAAGAATATCAATAATATGGTGTTCCTTCCCGCCGGCTTAACTTATTCACTTTTATTCTTAGTTAGACGTTTCGTAAAGATCGCGCGTGGGTGTGTCCACTGTTGTCGATCGATACGCCGTTCTCTAATCGAAGTAAGTCAATGGTCAATTGTCGTAGAACTCTAACCGGGAGAGAAACGAAAGATAGGCGCGCGCGCTTGCGAGTTCGACGTCGAGAAGCGACGTATAGTACGCACGGCACGCGTAACGCACGAAGACTGAAACGTTTTCTCGTCGCGCGCGACTGTGAGCCCAGAGACACGCGTTTCTCTGATACAGCCCCGCGAGTGCCTATAACCACCGAGTACTATGATGACGATGATGATGATGATGACGACGTTCGTATAGATCGTCGCACGTACCGCAAGGCCCACGTACGCGGATAGCCGCAGTCGTGGAGGGAAACCCACGCACCCTGTTGCGCTCTTCTCTTCTCTTCCTCCGCACCGGAACTCTACAGACCTTCAACCGGCACGTCTGCCCGAATCCCTAAACTTCTTCGAACTCTCCGAGAAATATGATGAGCCAAAAGCAAGAATAGCTCTATCATTGCTTCTTTTTTCTCTCTATTGCTGTCTCCTACACTCAACTTTTATTCACGAGGAATAAATAATAATAATAGTTATTATTTGCTTTCGGAAAAAAATTGAATCGAATGTTACAATTGAAATTTGACCCATTAATATTGTATCTTATACTGTGATAAAAAAAATAATAATTGAAATTATGGATTTGCTGAAATTAAACATTTTCCAAGAACCGATATTTTCAAGAAATTCATGAAACGACTTATCCTGCAAATAAAAATAGAACAGACTTTGATGAAAAGAAATTTTTATAATTGCTGCTGGTAAAACAAGTTTTCAGTTTTCCTCAACTTTATTTGTGGATAACGCGGATAATTTGTCGGCATCGATCAGTCGGATCAATAAATAACTGCGTCAGTCATAACGTTTCGTGCGGCTATGATATACGGAATTATCGCGTAACATGTGCGATTTTCTTACCTCAATATCGCACACACGTGCGTAGCGCATTCTTCGTCTCGCGGAGAGACCAATACGCGTTTGTTTTTTATGCGCGTCTCGGTGCAACCGATGACGCAAATACATCGAAGAATTTTGATATCGGTCCGGTATAGTGCACGCTATGCGCGTTCAATGGCTTTATCCAACGTTTGTTTGACGGATATGGTACAATACCCGTGATTTGCATCGCAATTTCAGGTGCCGCAGATATTTTTGGACAATACGGCGCTCCACGATCCTAAAATGGTTTAGCTATATTGATTCAATGAATTTTTATTTTTAATCATTTCTCATAGCTATTTATACCTCTTTTCTCGTGTTAAATTGTATAAAAGATTAATAAGAAATATTGAATTTAAATACTTTATTTTGGTTCGCAATGATTTATTAAAAAAATATCGTGAAATAAAGTTTCCGATTATTAGAAATACAAATGAATGAATGAATAAAATCATTGTTAATAAATAAATAAATTATTCTTAAAAATGTTACTGTCATATGTTTATTAATTCATTTTAAGATTTTTTGCAATATATCCGGAATTACAGATTTATGTTAATTAATAATTGTTCGATTTTATGCTCATGAACATTTTGTACAATAATAATTTTTGCGATAATAAACAATTATTCGTTGCATTATTTTTTGAAATTGCATTTTTTTTCACTCGTGTTCTACGGGTCGTTGCCTTTTGGAGCGCAAATTCGTACAGAGGTCTGTTTCCTATACGAAGACGAGCAGTGAGCGTCAAACATCCGGCGCCTCGGTCGCTGCGAGTTCGCGACGTTCTATTCGCTAAACGAGAGGGTTTATTTGAACAGAGATTTAACCCTTTTTTTGTCGAAGTTTTTGCCGCATTCGGTGTTACCAAACCCTGTGAATGAAACTTCCAAGTGCCTTTAAGTGCGTTGTTTCTCGTTGTAAAAAAAATATCATTTACTGCATTCCGTGTACACAATGAATTATTTATTAAATTAAATTAAATTCATTTATTAAATATGAATAATTATTAAATTACAAAAGAATTACAAGTATAATATTTTGAAAACGATACTTTGCATTTTTATCGGAAATTGATTTCGTAAAAATTAACGAGGAACGTTGCAATACAAATAAAAAATAAATAAAAAGTAGAATATCGAAGTATAAAAAAATATTGTCATTTTTAAAAATATATTAAAAGTATTAATTTTGAAATATTCGTAAATACTGAAAGTCTCGTTCAGGTTACGAGGCGCAGGACAAAAAAAGTCAAAAGCTTGTAATTAACATTGACAAGATGGCGCCAATACGCTACTCGGTTATTCGGTAAATATCTTCAGTTCTCGAAACTCTGTGTCGCGAGGAAGTCGCATCTGCTTTCTCAGTAATTATTGAAAATTACAAACAATCGTGAAGTATTAGATTATTATTATTATCAGTCGTAAGAAAAATTGTGTAAAGCGATGGAGAAGCCGGGAAAAACCCGAGAAGGTACCGGTTCGATTAATTCGACGGATAACAACAATAAAAAAGACGACGATAGCGCGCCGCAGCAGGAAGAACTTACGCGAGCGGCTTTAGACGAATTACTGCAGACGGTAAGTCAAAAAATATTTTTTCCTAATTTCGTATTATTATTAAACGCATCCGCGTTGACGTAACAATTTTTTTTTACGAAGGAAAGTACATTCAGAGATGCTACCGACGCAAATCAGGAATCGAAGCATCAATGGAGAATACGCGAGAAAGGCCTTCGATGCAGCAATTGGAAATTGGAATTGGCGAATACGAAAATTCGCGAACAGACCGATCGTCGCGATCGAGAGATTTTAGCGGAAGTCGAGAAAAATGAAAAATATCACGATGAAGTGGCAAAATACAAATCGAAGAATCAGCAGGAGGCTGCAAATTTTTGGTAATAATTATAGTAAAAATAAAACGAATAATAATTGAAATGGGAAATAGTATTGATAATTCGAGATTTATATTTTTTTTTCTTGCAGTTGTATTAATAATTAAACAATTGGAAATCAATTTTTTTGTATAAATTCCGATAAACCATAATATATCTGAATTGCAAAAATAAAATATTCAACGAAAAAATTCAAATTCTCGAGGAAACAGCAAAAAATTACTGTTAGTTAAAAATTTGAATTGTAACTTTCAGGAATTATTTTCAACAAGAGACTAAACATTATTTGGAACTTTTTCCCAATGCGCAAATGGAATACGTGAGTTTTATTATCAAAATTATTTAGCGAATCGTCATTAATCATTTCAGTACAATAATTTTTTGTTTTCTCAAAAAAGAACTCTGACTGCTTGAAACAGGACATCGAGATCTGTCGTCAAAAAAGCAAAAATCTCAGTGACAAGATTGCTACGGTGGAAAAACATGGATTCTGTTGAAAGAAAATACGGTTTGGCTGAACTCGGAACTAACAAAGATGCCAAACTTCTCGAAGATTTCGACGTTGTTAAGAAAATCATGTAAGCATTTTTAAATTTCGAGCGAAAAATGGATAATGGTTGTTTATATTATCATTGTTTTTTTTTTAGATCCGACAAGAGTGCTTTACTTCGAGCTATGAGATTGGCGGAGGATAATAATAATGTACTAAAGTTGACAATCAAGCAAAAAAAACACGCGATCGCCTATCTCAAGAATAAATCGCGCAAAAAAATTATAAAAACATTTGTATCGACAATCAACGTGAATAAAACATAACAATATTAAAAAATATTATACAAAATGATCGACAAGATTTATCGTAATTCGAATGCGATTATTATTTTCATTTTTTCGTAAACCGGAAATCGTGTAGCGCGCGATTTTTACCCGCGTCGTGGGCTAACATATAAGTTTCCGAAAGCAAATACAGTCTCATAAGCAAGGGCACCCAACACAAACTCCCTAGCACTCGGCAGCTCCCAGATTTATAAAGACATTTAGTTTGGAACTGAATTTCTCTGCGCAGAACAGACCAAATGTTCAAAATTAAATGCACTTTAAATATGAAATGCTCCAAAATGAATGAGGATTTAATAGTCGCGAAGCAATTTAAGCTAACCGTTATAAATAATAATATTATCGTATTGCATAATCGTTCAATACTCACTTCGTAGTAGCCCGTCCTGGATAAGTGCTATACACTGACCGTAGAATATTACCTTAAAGTAGTCGATTTGCAAAAAGACTTTCAGCGTTCGCGACTCCGATCAACGAGACTAATGCCGCCGCTCGGAAAGTCGACAGTTATTGGCAATGTACGTATGTTGGCCATGCACAGATTACGATATTCGCCGAGAGATGGCGCTAAGTGTAAGTGGAACGAAAATACAAATTTACGTGAGATCTAACCTCAACACGGTATTTAACCTTTTCGTTCGTTGACAGTGTCAACTTTTTAATTTATGCTGCAGACGAGATCTTGTCGTTGTTATCGCGCCAAGAAACTCGTTAATTCGATGAAAAGAGTCATCGATAAAATTGAAATTCATTAACGGTAATTTCGTTCGTAAGTGAAAAAAAAATACATCGATAACGAATTATCGCATTTCGACGATTATATACATTTTCCTTCATTCTTTAGGAGACGAAGACGAAGGATATCCATGTCGGTGGCCGGAGAGGCGACAGATAGCTCGATCGTGGAAATTGGAAGATCGAAACGTCAGTTCCAGTAGTCACGGTTAAGAAAATTCGAATTAGACGATGCCGCCGTTATCTCGGCGCCGTCATCTTTCGACGAACCTAAACGCTTTACGCAACTCGACGAAACTGTCGATATTTCAGCACCTCAAGTCTTCGATTTTGCAACCAAAACTCCGGTGACTTTGAAATCGCTTTCGGATATCCCGCGCGAGGAAACTACGAAATTAGAGACTATCAACAGCTTCGAACCTTTGTCGCTGTCCGATATCGAGGAAACTTCTCAATGCTCGCCTTTACCGTCGTTGGCAACTTTGTCAAATATCCGTGTGACAAACGAAACGAGCGAAATTGATACTCCGATTACGGAAGAACCAACAAATAAAGTCTGTGCTTTCTGTGTACGTTTTTATTTTACGAATTTCCTGGCGATGCAACGATAATTATTAATATAATAAAATAAAAAAGCAAAATATTTTCAACTGAATACAATTGTTTACACGTTTCTGCACTCCACTTCCCGTTCCAAAACTCTGTGCGGATTATCGAAAGTAATATTTCAAAAAATGATCAATGAATCGTAAGTATGTATCAAAGTTCTTTATTAAAGTACAAATTTATTACAACGTAACTCGTGACGAATCGGTGAGAAAATAAATCCTAAAATGATTCGTACGTATAAATATCAAAAAACGCAAATATACATTCTTAAAGTGTAGATGAATTAATACGATACGAGATGTACATTAAGTATACACGGTAGAACCACGTTACTTACGCAAATTTCGCAAGAATCCAAGTTGGGTTTTTTCTTTTCTGTAATGAACCATTGTGGTTGTTACTTGAAAGTAATAACGAGGCTCGTTTTTTAATAATTAATTCTTAGTATCTAACAAAACATATCTTGCGCGAATTGTCGTTCACGACACTGGAAGTGTCGAGAGGACAGCGGTGGATGTAGATGCGTCGAAGAAAAAAAAGAAACAAAAATTCGTAAAAAAAAAAGAAATCGTTGAAAAAGACGATTCGACGAGGAACATCCGAGTTTTTTGAAAGCGGAGAGATCTTCCTCAGTCTCGTTAACTCTCGGCGGTTCGATGGACGGACCGGTCGGCGCGGCGCCTCTCATACGCGCTTCCAATTCTTCCAAACTATGGATCACCTTGCCACCAGCTTCTGCGTGAAAATAACGAGTATAAAAATGCCATAATACTCTCATATCCGACGGCAGTACACGAAAATTAGATGATTAAATGATTTTATCGATAAATATCCGGAATCCAATTACCCATATCTTTGATCGTCGAATTTTTCATCACCGGTACAGCACTCGAGACGTCGCCCTGTCCATTCTGATTCGGTTTATTGCCCCGTTGAAGCATTTCCAAGAGTTTAACTCCCGTTGCCGAATTGTCGGTGTTCGATGTCGTATTGGCCGGCGATATCGGCGCGAGATACGCATTGGATTCGGTCGTCGATGGCATCTGTATGTTCGGTTTAGTGGCATCGTTGAGCAAATTCTTCAACAGCTCGTCCGGTATGGACGCCCTTCGACTGTCCATTTGCTGTCCCGGACGCGTTTCTCGCGTTTGAACCATTGACTGAACCGCGATCCCAAAACCGCTTCTGCGCCGACACCGTTCTAAAAAATATGGTAGAAAAAAATCAATAACACTATAATCTAAAGTTCATATGAATTCGGCCAAAAAAAAATTGTTTTTTGTTATTCTTACGGTTAGCAATCCGGTAACTGCGGGGCAAGTATCGGATTTAAGGAAGTCGTCGAGATTAAAGTCGCTGGGATTATCGTCGCGACTTTTGTGTTTCTCCGAACGATCGGTCATTTCGCTCGTTTCAGTTGTCGCGTTATCACTCGTGCCCGAGCGTTCCTTGCCGTTCGATGGTTTTTCCTCGTCCTGTTCGGATATCGCTGAGTGCGACGCGTGAACAGCGTTCATCGGGGTTGGTCCATTGCCGTGGGTGTACTACGACCCTTCGAAACAGCCGAAGTCTCGCTGCCGCTCGGCTTCTCTTCCTTCTCCGCTGCGATCTTTTTTCCCCGTTTTTTACTGCGCCGGTTATTGTTTCTTCGCTTTCACGTTACTCTTTTCTTCCGATATATCGTCAAAGCCACGAAGTTCGATTGTGTCGTGTTGCGAAGCCGGACCCCCGCTGAAGCATTCGGGTTCTTTAGGTTCGCCGTAAGTTCGTCGGCGTTCGTAATGGCGATCTCTTCCGCGATCCATCTGATGCCCCGTTCGTTCCTCTCCTGTCCGCGATCGCGATTTTGCTCGCGAACGTTGTCGCGATCGCGTCCAACTTCGCGACTGACTCGATCGCGAGTTACCGCGTTAGAACTCGTGCGGAAAGCAAATTCCGAACGCTCGGATTCGTGTTTTTCGGCTTTCGCGTGGAATATGTGCTTCGGATCCCATCCCTCGTCCCACATATCGCGATTGAGGAGACGACCGCTACCGATACGACGCACGGGCTCTCGATGGCTCACCTAAAAAAAAAAAAAAAAATAAAAAAAAACAAAATCGATTCGCAAATGAATACTTTGATTTTTTCGTAATTTTTTGAATTTTTTCTAATCGTTTATAAATACGAACCTCCGGTTTGCCGATCGGACTCTCGGGACATCGCATCCCGAACATCGTTGAGTTACGTCTACGAATCATCCGAAATTGAAACTTTTTCTTTGAGGACTCGACGCGATGACATCCTGTTCCTTGTTTGTTACCTTGTTGTTGTTACGACGTTTGTTACCCGGCGTTCGCAGATTGCGATTGGAATTCTTTCTCGGGGTTTTCGGTAGGAGAAAATCGAAGCATCCCGGATCCGTGAAGACTGGAAAGATATTTAAAAAAATCGTTAATTATTTTGTTTTCATTCCCTTTTTCGTCGACTATCGATCGATTAACATTTTGTTTTACACTTACACTCGTTCGAAGTCGCGGTAACGAAATAATCGTTATCCTCTTCGACTTCCAGCGATCCGTTCGAAATATCGTTAGCAACAGCGTTAGCCTCTGATTCTAATTTTTCAAAGTTGCAACGATCGTCGACGGGCTCCGAAATCTTCGAGATCGTCTCGAGTTCGCCATTGAACAGCGTTTCGGTAATTCCGCGATTCGGTGATTCACTTTGGCGGTAGAAACGCAGTAACGAGAAGATACCAAAGCGGTGTTCTGCTTTTGCGGCACGAACGCTGCGTATTCGTCCGGCAAAGTGATCGGTCGTGAAACCAAATTATCGCCACTTATCAATCCCGTACCAGTTACAGGACCGGTTTTGTTCGCGTCGTCCGTCCGACAATCGAGTACCAGAGCGGTACTTTGTTGCTGCGGTAAGAATTCCTCATACCGATCGGATTCGGGAACAGCGAATAAATTTCCGGCGCTGATATCTCCAATCGTTACCGTCGCGTTAAGGTCTTCCGCGCTATTCGAAAAATCTATGTCTTGAACTATCGGTTTCTCCTGCTCGGCCGTTAATACCTCTCGAACGTTTATTGGCCAAATTTCGTCTATCGTTTTTTTGGTGATATCCGCTGTTTCGATTTGGAGATCTTTCGATTGTATTTCGGCGATTTGTTCGATAGAATTTTGTTCCCTCGTTACAACGATATCTTTAATCGCTTCTATAGTTTGGAAGTCCTTTGTCTCTACAGAATCTTCGACTAATTTCTGAGTATTGAGAAACATTGGTCCGTTGATCGCCGATAAAGAATTAGCTGTGCATAAATTGTTTTCAGCGATTTCCGCGACAATTTGTGCGATTTTTTCCGATAGCGACGCGGCCGATTCGACGTTTATTCCTGCTGCATCCTCGTGATTATCGACTTTATTTGTTGGTTCTTCCGTAATCGGAGTATCAATTTCGCTCGTTTCGTTTGTCACACGGATATTCGACAAAGTTGCCAACGACGGTAAAGGCGAGCATTGAGAAGTTTCCTTGATATCGGACAGCGACAAAGGTTCGAAGCTGTTGATAGTCTCTAATTTCGTAGTTTCCTCGCGCGGGATATCTGAAAGCGATTTCAAAGTAACCGGAGTTTTGGTTGCAAAATCGAAGACTTGAGTTGCGTAAAGCGATTAGGTTCGTCGAAAGATGACGGCGCCGAGATAACGGCGGCATCGTCTAATTCGAATTTTCTTAACCGTGAATACTGGAACTGACGTTTCGATCTTCCAATTTCCACGATCGAGCTATCTGTCGCCTCTCCGGCCACCGACATGGATATCCTTCGTCTTCGTCTCCTAAAGAATGAAGGAAAATGTATATAATCGTCGAAATGCGATAATTCGTTATCGATGTATTTTTTTTTCACTTACGAACGAAATTACCGTTAATGAATTTCAATTTTATCGATGACTCTTTTCATCGAATTAACGAGTTTCTTGGCGCAATAACAACGACAAGATCTCGTCTGCAGCATAAATTAAAAAGTTGACACTGTCAACGAACGAAAAGGTTAAATACCGTGTTGAGGTTAGATCTCACGTAAATTTGTATTTTCGTTCCACTTACACTTAGCGCCATCTCTCGGCGAATATCGTAATCTGTGCATGGCCAACATACGTACATTGCCAATAACTGTCGACTTTCCGAGCGGCGGCATTAGTCTCGTTGATCGGAGTCGCGAACGCTGAAAGTCTTTTTGCAAATCGACTACTTTAAGGTAATATTCTACGGTCAGTGTATAGCACTTATCCAGGACGGGCTACTACGAAGTGAGTATTGAACGATTATGCAATACGATAATATTATTATTTATAACGGTTAGCTTAAATTGCTTCGCGACTATTAAATCCTCATTCATTTTGGAGCATTTCATATTTAAAGTGCAGTTAATTTTGAACATTTGGTCTGTTCTGAGCAGAGAAATTCAGTTCCAAACTAAATGTCTTTATAAATCTGGGAGCTGCCGAGTGCTAGGGACTTTGTGTTGGGTGCCCTTGCTTATGAGACTGTATTGGGTGACATACAGGTCTACGAATGGATTAGGCTCATGGCGCCCGATACGCTTTTTTCGGTCGATTATCGTCAGCATGGCGCCCTATTTGAATGATAATAACATATCTTGACCGTAGAGAGGAAGAAATCTTGCAGCAAATAGATTATGCGTTATAGGATTCGTCGAATTACTATTAAAATAAATTGGGCCGAGATCTTGATTAAGTAATATATCTTTGATTTTTTCATTACGATTTTTATTTGCATAGACGCCTCCGTCGTATGTTGCCAAAATGAAAAACCTCGTGATGCTCGATCCGTTTTTGTGTCGTCAATCACTATGTTAATAAAATTTTATAAAAATGGCAACGATGCAACTCGGATAGTGCACTTAGTAACATTTTGAGAGAGTAAAGGGAAATAAAAGTTAATCTCGCCGGCAATGAGTTTTCGATGGATTTGACACGGAACGGCATTCTAATTTCGAGTTTTCGATAGTTTATTCGATAGCTTTAAATTTCAGACGTCTATCACGATTTGCAAAAAAAAACGATCAGCTTTGAGGAGCATGACGCTGGTGTCAGAAAACGTAGGCTGACATGCTCGACAATGGTTACCTTGGAGGCTTCAAAGGTAAATTACCAATCGTCGAACCGTTCGGCAGTCGGTAATGCAATTTTCTTATTCCGAACGATGGCGTTAAGCGATTATGCTTGGACAATCGGGGGCTGTGAAGATTCAAACAGCACCCTTCCGATTAGATAACCCCCCCGAACCCCCGAGAACCCCGATTGTCCAAGCATAATCGCTTAGTGCCATCGTTCGGAATAGGGAAATTGCATTACCGACTGCCATACGGTTCGACGATTGGTAATTTACCTTTGAAGCCTCCAAGGTAACCATTGTCGAGCATGTCAGCCTACGTTTTCTGACACCAGCGTCATGCTCTTCAAAGCTGATCGTTTTTTTTTGCAAATCGTGATAGACGTCTGAAATTTAAAGCTATCGAATAAACTATTGAAAACTCGAAATTAGAATGCCGTTCCGTGTCAAATCCATCGAAAACTCATTGCCGGCGAGATTAACTTTTATTTCCTTTTACTCTCTCAAAATGTTACTAAGTGCACTATCCGAGTTGCATCGTTGCCATTTTTATAAAATTTTATTAACATAGTGATTGACACAAAAACGGATCAAGCATCACGAGGTTTTTCATTTCGGCAACATACGACGGAGGCGTCTATGCAAATAAAAATCGTAATGAAAAAATCAAAGATATATTACTTAATCAAGATCTCGGCCCAATTTATTTTAATAGTAATTCGACGAATCCTATAACGCATAATCTATTTGCTGCAAGATTTCTTCCTCTCTACGGTCAAGATATGTTATTATCATTCAAATAGGGCGCCATGCTGACGATAATCGACCGAAAAAAACGTATCGGGCGCCATGAGCCTAATCCATTCGTAGACCTGTATGTCACCCGTGAACGCTCGTGCAGCATTTATATTTTTGCGCGTTTAGTACCTTCGATGTTTTCCGTTTTGGGTCGAGTGCCGACAAGCCTCGAAAACTTATATGTGTTACCCGTTGTCTCTCCGGCACCTATCTGCCGCCCCTCCCGGCGCGAACCACGTGATTTTTCCCGCCAAATTAATACACGTTATCACGACGTCTGTCGTCGAGTCTCTGCTATTTCGCACTGTGAACATCAACAACTTCGTAAATATGTTGTGACAGAAAATTCGTAAAACAACATTCCAAGAATTACAAGATTGAAAAGTAAAAAATCAACTAGCCTAGAAAATAGATCGACGTAAAAAAAAACGTTCCAAAAATTGTTATAAATGATTTTTTTCTATTTATCATTAACAAATAACAGATGGAAGTCGACGAAACGTTCGGTTGCAATGGCAAAGTCAATTGCAACGATTGGCAATTGAGTAAAACAAGTTTTGTGCTCCGAGGCGAATTGGAAAACGTAACGTGTCACACGAGGGACTATCGTCTTTCCGGAGCGAACGTTAAGCTGTTTGATAACGTTTTGCCGGCGTCAATTGGCATTCTGCACCTTTCGCATCTTGGCGCATGTATGGAGTGAGTTTCTTTTTTTAGATTTTGTCAGCATCACACAGTTGCGTCTTTTTTTTTTTACGCTATTCAGAATAATTTGTTTTGTTTATTCCGCTCTGTTGGATGGAAGTTTTAAAAAATGATTTCCTATTTCTACAGAATGCAGTTAAAAATACTAAATCGTCACGAGTCATATGATAGAGTGGGTTTCGTATCGAGAAATGAGGAAAAAGATTTTTACAAGATACGAAAATCCGTCTGCGACTTTATTTCATACATCCGCACTTATTTATTCAGGTGAAAAGTTAGCAATATGTTTTATTTTTTGAATTCAATTTTTTTTTGTGCAATATTTATTTTTATTTTTTTTATAATTATAAAAAATTTTGAATGATTATCTATTGAATTATATTTTATTTAATTTTTCATTGAAGGTACTAATTATTAAAATTAAATAATAATAATCATTTCTTAAACATTGATTTGTTCATTACTGATTATTCACTAAATTATTATCATTTTTTTATTAACAAAAATTCAATTTTATTCAATTTTTACAATGCAACCATTTTTTATATTTGATGCTTTCTATTTTTCCAATATTTAGATATATCGTCAGTAATATAAGTTTTTCTCATTTGTTCAACAATTAATTTATTTTTTAAAGTTTGGAACAACAATGCTACGAGGCACGAAAGTCGTTTCACCGTTTTGAATCCAATATCGATGAGACTCTCTTTTCGCTGCGAAGATTCTTCGCTCGTTTGCGGATTATTCCGGACTCGACATTTCACTATGCGGCTTCGAATCTCGGAAACAAGGTATTCGGCAATCGTTTTAATAAATTTCAAGGAGCTTCCAAAGACAATCCGAATATTTATTATATATTACGATTTTTTTTATACATATATATTTCAAATTCGTATTTTTTAAATATTTTTTATTTTTCTGAATTAATTTTTTTTTTTCAGTGCACGCAACCAGAGTTTCACATGTACCACATGCATCTGGAGCTCCGCTGGTTCTACGTGACGATCGTTAACGCGAGAGCAAGAGAGATGTATACCCAATCGGCAGACATTCGTTTCGACGATCTCAGCGATACTGTGCAACTCGTCATCGACGATCTCATTTACATATCCATGAAAATTTTCGAAAGAGTAACTAATTTTTTAATCATTTTTGTTTGTAGATCGAATCATAAAAACATCGAATAACGATATTGTTTATTTTTTTTAGATCGCTCTGACAGACTTGAGACTCAGAACTCCGTACAGTTGCACCTGTAATCGCGAGTTGTGGCTAATGATTCAGTTTTTTCTTGAGGACGCGGTCCTGAAAACAAATTGCAAAGTCTCCGATCACTTCCGCAATTCTTTTCTGTTTTATCGCCTTTGGGATCGAAATAAAACGTATTTCTCCTCCGTTTTGTTTGCAGACTTTTTGGGAATACGTGAATCATTCGTTAAATAAAATTCTGAGCGCGAACGACGCTCCCGTGGGAAGAAATTTTTCTTGGCTTTGCACGGAAGAGAAGGAATTTCCGCGCTCGAAAAATCGTCAATTATTCTCCGCTTGGCTCGTTTATAATCTCGCGCTTTTGCATGGTTACGATTGCGATGGAATTTACGTCGGCAATACTTCAACGAGGGTATATAAAAAATTGGCTTTATATATATTTTTTTCGCCCGAAAAAAATAATTAATTAATTATTTAACCTTAATAATTAATTATTTATTTTTTAGATTGAACCAAATTACGAAGAGATTGATAAAATTCTAAAAAGCTACGCGAGGAAAGACGGGGATTGCGACGAACTGGACGACGAGCTTAGAATTATTATACCGATGCTTCGCATCCTTATTGACGAGTGGTGGCCGTCGCGAGTACAAGTAATAAATTTCCTGTGGGATTGTTTTCATCGCCGACTGGAACAACCATTTCTCCTTCAAACCTCCGGTCCTTGGAACATTTCAATTGAAAAGTAAGTGAAAAAAAACTTCTTTCTACGATTTAACATCTATTTTCAACGGACGAAATAAAAAATATATTAATATTTGAACTTTTTACTTTGCTCCAGAAAAAGTCCTTCTGATATTTTGAAAAAAGTTTGCGAGAGAATTGACGGAAGTGTCGATCAATCGAAGGAATCGAGTTACGGACTCTTTTTACGATTTCTCGGTGAGTCGATTTTTGAATCGAAAGAAAAAATAAAATAACGAAATAAATTAATAAAATTGAATATTTAACTGATAAATTTTTTTTATTCATTCATCGAATTAATATTATTATCACGTTTACGCGAAGATATTTGTTAATTACATTTATAATTAAATATACATTTATAAAAAAACATATCTTACAATATATTCATTTTTATAATTAGGCACTTTTCTGAAGAAAATGTACGACAAAAACGACCCGCGCCACTGGAATCAAATAAAAGGCCGAATATATTCGAAATTTTCGAAGAACAAAGTTCAGGAGTTCAGCGAAGTCGGTTTATACAATTTTATATCTCTTTTTCTGACGCTCGCCGTTACAGCCGATACGGCGAATGTCGTGAGTTTGACAATTTTTGAAATAACACAGTTTCCAAAAAAAAACAAATGTGTACATTTGAAATTAAAAAAAAAAATTATCCATCGAATCGGATTAACAGTGCAAAGTGATGCTGGATCTTCTTCCACCCGTTCAAGAGCTCAACAACGAGAATGAAAAACGTTATAATCTCAGCTGGAAGGGAAAACTCGCTGTTCTTCTTCTATACAACGAAAACTCCATGAATCTCGAGAGTATCTCGAGTAATTTTACAAAAGCGGTAAAATGATAATGTTTTTTGTAATTTTAAAAATATTCATTTTATTTTCTTTTTTTAATTCCATTTGTTAAATTTTTTTTTATATTTTAGTTAAATTAATAAATAATTTATATTAATTTAAATTAATTTACATTATTTAAATTCAAATTATTTAATTATTTTTCCTGAATTTTTTAGTGAATATATTGTCTTTACTAAGTACTAAAAGGGATCCCGTTTTTTATTATTATTATTGTTAGTAAAGGTCGACGTCATTAGCTGTCGCAAGGATGAAAATTCGCGTTCAATGATGACGAGTTTCGTCGAGACACTCGGTCGGGTTATTTCGACAAGCGAAAAGCTCGAGACCGGCGAATATATCTTCATCGGTGGTTGGATCGATCGGTATCTCCACGAGTGTCCGAAAAACCGTATTGAACCTTTGATCAAAATACTGCTCGTGATTTTCGAGAAATGCGAAAGTTTGGAAAGTTTGCGAACCGATTCAGGTACTTTCTTAATTTTTATTCTTTGTTTCAGCGATTTTTTTCCATTGGATTGGATTGATGATAATAATATTTCAGGAGTTTTCAAACTTTTCGATGCCCTGTGGGCGTTTGTTGCCGGACGAGTTCGACAATTGATCTTCGAACCCCCGATGAGCGGCAATAATTATGTCGATCTCGCGAAACTCGCCGTCGCGTTTACCGTTGAAGCTGTTAAACATCCCGCGATTGCGAAACGCCACAAACATTCAGCTGCTTCGCTATTTCAGCATTTTACATCATCGATTATCGTCAAAGACGTTAGGTTAATAGATCGATTGTATTTGATTTCATTTAAAGAACTTCATTGACCAAATGGACAGATAAATTTAATGATTTTTTTTTTAGGATAACAAAGTCTTACGTCGTGGCGATTTTACGAAACGACAATATAATTGAAGACTTAAAATCTGAAGTGAAAAACTTCGAACTGACAATTATCCAAGTTAGAATTTTTATTTTTTAGCTTTTCCGTCAATATTTTCGTCTCGTTGTCCGATCGGTAACATTTTTTTTTTCCAAGACATGGATCAAGTGCTGCGTTCTCAGTCAGGATAAACGCGACGATGAGGATATGAGATTCCTAAAAAATCGTATATGTGGTATTCCGGAAATGCGAAAGTTATTCGCCAGTCACGCGGAGATACTTCAATTCGAGACGAGCGAAGAATCGATTTTTGTGTTTTTCGCATCACTCACTAAGCTTCGGAACTCGTTGCAAGTAATAAAAGAAATTATTATTAAATTTTTTGTTAAACGTTTGATAATTCGACAAAAAGATAATAAGGTTTTCGCGACTATCTACTCTGAGAAAAAAAATCAATTGAACCGATTAAATCGGCGCTTACGTGTGACAAAACGAATAATCGACTGTTTAAACCAAACAATTGTCAAAGAAACGAACAAAAATTGTGAATTTAACTAACAGTTGGTATGATTAACTTGTAAACGCCGATATTAGAGATTCAACCGATTTTTTTTATCGATGTAGTGACTGCGAAAGCGTTTCGTAAAAAAATGGGAATGCGATTTCTTACCGATTAAGTTTATGCCGCATTATTATGCGGTTTCTTTTACTTATTAATTTATTCATTTTGCAGACGGAGTCGGAGCGTAATTCGTTGGACTCGCGGGTCCGTCTCTACTTCAATAATATCGATAAATGGGCACTCGTTTCGGTAAACGAGGAGAACAAAGATACCGATTACGCCTTTTGGATCTACAGATGCATCGGAACTCTAATTCTTTGCTGTTCTCCGATGTTATACGTGAAAGTACGTTAAATTCTTTTATTTTAATCCCCTGAATTGGAAATATAAAATATTTACCGATCTCTATAACTATTTTTACCTCCAATTACTTATTGATTTTCGCCGAAAATAATGTTGCAGAATCAATCGAACAACGCGCTTCGAGTTCTCGTCAACAAATTCGTTTTGCCGATCGATCAATCACCACTAACTTTTCTCAAAAACCTCGGAAAACGTATATTTTCTATGATTCTGTTGGGCATCGAGCCCCTGGGTGCGCGAAGCGATTTGTCGCTTCAGGCGCTCATTCGCGATCTCTTTGACGCCTATTTACCTCTTCTCGTTACCGAGAATTCCGGAAATTTTAAAATCGCCGAATCTCTGCTGCGATGCTTCGCCGACGCCAACGTCGATTTCGCGGGGTTAATCTTTGAGAAATTGGCCGCTAGTTTCGTTATCGTTTTCGGCGATAACTCGACTCACAAACATTGCTATTTGGTGAATTCAGTTTTTTTTTAATGTTTCATCATTTTTTTTGCAGTCGCAAGTGAAAGAAATTTAATGAAACATATATATTTCAGGTAATGTTGTTGCTGAGAAATTTATTAAAATCCGAAAAAACTTATGGAAAGCACGTTATTGATTTCATCGGCACGATTTTCGTGACAAACGTTGTCTCATGTTACTTTAAAGTTCACAATCTTCATCCGCACAGACGGCAGACGTTGGATTTCATCAGCGATTTTACGACGAATCCGTATTATCGTGATGATTCGTTGCTGCGGTAAATATTTGATGATATTGTTTTTTAATTGATCACACAAATCAGCTACGACTACAATTTTTTTCACATCAATTTTTCGATTTTTTTTTTCAATATAAATTTGCATTTCAATTTTCATCCTTTAATTCATTATTTTCTTTTCTTTTATTGATCCAAAAAATAAGCTAAGACTAACATTTTTTACACATAAATTTCTCTATTTTTATTTTTTTTTCAACGAATTGAAAATTTGCATTTATTTTTACGTCTTTTAATTTATTCATTTATTTTTTTTTTTCTGTTCAGAGAAAAAATTCAAAATGCGGTGGTTACGGTGATATTGAAATTTGTTACCTATAATGCACAATGTACTTTCGATTTTTTACGATCGATGATAAAGATAAATCGCGATATCGTCGATACGGCGCTGCCGCAGATCGAGAAGATCGTAGCGGAGCTGGAAAAATCGCGAAGACCTAACGCTGCATCCCTGAGGTATTTATATTTATCCCGAAATATATTCGCATTATCGCTGATCTTTACCCTCCGCGGGAATTGTATTTAATTCTCAATTCAGTTTTTTTTTTTACCATTCGGCAAATTCGACGCATGCAACAGCCGCGAAGACCAATAAATTTGAAAAATCCTTTTGTAAAAATGAGTGAAATGCCTAAATTAATCAACATAAACCGAAAAAAGTTTAGTCTTATATTTGAAATATTTATTAATTTTCAGATATTCGATGAGTCAATTTAGAAATTTTTTAAACAAGTAAACAAGTTGTTTCGAACATTGGGACCGAAGGCCAAAAATCGCGAAGGTAAACAAAGGAGATGTAAAATTGCAAAATTTCATTATATATTTGATAAAAATAAACTTTGTAACGAAAAAAATAAAATTGTTATTATTATCGTTGATGAAGTTTCGAATATTTTTTTTTTCTTTGTAGAAAATTGAACCATTTAATTCCAATGTAAAAAATCTGATGATATCCGCCATTTTTGTTAAAAAAAAGTATACATAAACGCACAAGTTATATTTTCATTGAGTAAATAATTGTCAAGAAAATCTTCCGCCATTCGCTCAATTCCAGAGAATACATTTATTCGATGGATTCATCGGACTTCCGATAGGACATTCGAATGCTTCCGAAAACTCTTGCATATTTGATAGAGCGCCGATGATGCGCAACCGACTCGGACTGTGAGAAAGCGACGCATAGATCGCTAAACCCATTTTCACCACCGATTCGCAAAATGTCTGTAAACATAAAAAAAAACATTTTCACGGTTTTTTTTTATAATAGTTTTTGCTAAAAAAATTAACTGAAAACGAGTAATAAAAATGATATACTTATTAATTTTGCAAATTACGAAAGAGAAACATACGTATGCGAGTCCATAAAAAAACAATTTATTGTCGGTGACATTTGTCGGCAGTTCCGACGTCGCGGTATTCGATTTCTGGTTATTCCTCGCGCTATTATAAGCCCTTAATGCCGCGCGAAATCCCGTACCGTCAGCGATGTTTTCGCCTTGATTTTTTACACCGTCGATCTGTTAGTTAATCATCGAAATTAATTAATGGTTAACTACTATTTTTATCGAATTAATATTGGGCACAACGGTAATGTACATTTTTTAAAATAATAATAATAATAATAACTCACGTAATATTGAAGATGACTCTTCGGATCCTCGTGTATTATATATTTATTGTACTGGTCGATGAAACATTGCGCTTTAGTTTTGTATGTATTTATAGTCGATTGCGTCCACCACTCGCTTTTATGGCCGTTTTTGTTGTACAGTCGTCCTGAAGGAATTATTGCGTTCAGGAAACGTTCGTAATAAAAATATTAAAAATTAAATAAATCATTACAAATGGTATAATTAAGTATGAAATATATGAAGTTTCGCATTTCTATATAAATTAATATATCATTTGTATGATTTTTTTTATTATTGCGATATAATTTTCTCACTTACGCGGACCACAGTTGAATGGGAAAAATCGAGTTTCGTTTTATTTTCGAGATTTTATCGTTTTTCTTTTTTTACATTTTATTGTTCCGAATTTTTACTTACCTTCGCGATCAAATGCATGAGAAATTTCGTGTCCCACAATAGCCCCAAATGCTCCATAATTCACGACTCTTGTAAAAACGAAGAAAAATCAACGGATCAATATTATTTCGAAAAATATCGTGTAAAATATTGTAACTAAATCAATCGAACCTACGAAGATCGATTATAAACGAAAAAAGGCGACTGCAACATTGCGGCTGGAAAATCTGCGAATTCATTAATTTTGTAAATTTATTCGTTTTTTAATCGCGGGCGTTGAAATTGTTATTTTTAAAATTTTTTCATTGATAACTCACTTAAGGAATTCGTTTCTTCGTCGTATCCGGCATTTACGATATATGGATATATTAACCATCTGAAATATTCACGCGTACAGTATATGGCTAAAAACTAATAATAAAAACCGGAAAATAATAAACCATATTTTTCAATTTACTGAATTTCAGTCTTTGAAACGAGACTTCGAAATTTCGTCAGTTTTTTTTTCGCCTCGAATTTTATGTAACTGACTCCGTTGGTAAAATAGTCCATCCCAACCGTAAGCTGACGGAAAAAAAACCATACAGAGTAAATCACGTAAATCTTGAGATATTCTGATTTTTTGATAATTTTCTCGCTGAAAAAATGCAAAAGTAATTTCTCACCCCATTGTAATATTCGTCGATTTCATTGGGCTGGTCGTACCATTCCGGATACCCAATGAAATTCGTCATTCCGTCAATTTTTTCTTGAGCCAACGACTTCGTCGGATCGTCCAGCCAATGACAATCCCTTATTTCCCGTTTGATTTCGTCTCTAATATGTTCGACCATTTCAAGAGACTTTTTCGAAAAAGAAGAAAAAATAGATAATTGAAACTAACCGACAAATTAACGAATAAAAAAAATTCGTTTCCTTTTTTTAACTAACTTTTATTCGGGATTCTGGGTTGAAGTATTTTTTCACGTACATGTAAGACACCGCATGAATCATTTTATGATCGTTTATACATTTTCCTGCGCTGAGTTGAAAATTCAAAGAAATATTATTGTTATTATTATTTTTAACTATACTATTTGACTATAAATAATATTATTGGAATTAAATAATAACAATAATTAAATCGATTATTGGAACTAAATTCGTCGATTTATGCTCTGTAGAAAAAATAAAACGTTTTCTTTAACATTCGATTTACCGTTTTGGTGCGAAACCAGATAATATGGTAGGATTTTGTATTAGCGAATTTGTGAAGGGAAGAAGTATGTCGATCGCCTTCCAGTGGATGTAATTCACTGTGAGAGTGTAAAAACCACAGAAATGTGTTAATAGAAGAATTGAGATTAAAAACTTCCGTTTCACGGTAAGAATAATGCATTTTATTTGATTACCGATCGTTCGTTGGTGTGTATCGATCAGAAGAGCCGCGAGATCCTCAACTAAAGTTTTTGGAGTTAAAACAATTTTCTCGGAAATTTCAATTACGATTCCCGTTCCCGTGAATCTATCGTTAATAATCTTCAGCCAATCGATCTAAAACCACATTAATAAATTAGCATAACTGTTGAAGTTTTTTTGCCAGAGGCGCTAAAAATAATCAAATAAATAAAAATTGCGGCGTTGCAGTGTTATTTCTTCAATAAAAACAAAAATGCATTAGGATATCTGTGATAATCGAACTGCTGAAAGTGCAGAAGTTACCGCGTAAAAATTCTCCTTTTTTTTAACAATTATTATGTACACCGTGTGTAATAAATAATAATAATCATAAATGTCAGGTTTTTCACCGAATATTTTGAATTTCCTTTGACAACATTGTCCCAATTTGCCTGCAATGTTTCAATTGTCATGACTCGGAAACCGGAAGCATTATCATCGTCATCCTCCTCCGGAAGAGTCGCAATCTGATATAAACATTGGTAAACAGCGTAAAAGAATACATTTCGTTAATAATTATCGATTATTATTAATTAATTATTTTAAAAACTGCAATACAAAGTATACACTGGAAGGATTATTAATTTCGACAGTCAACAATTTGTTAAGAAGGCTAATTAATTCGTTGGTGGTTATTTTTCGTAACTATAATGGTTATTTTCTGCGTATATAGCATAACTTATATACGCGAGTCGCGGTACACGATTACCTTATTAAGCCTTTTCTCGAACATCACAATTTCCTCGATGTCCTCACGAAAATTGTCATCGGTAACATTAAATCCCCGTGATTTCATCAATGCGACAGCAGTTTCGATGAGGTATTTTTTATGACCAGAACTCTTCATATCGCGTTTCGGACGAATGAGACGTTGAACTTTTCGCGCGGATGGTACCGTTGGTATGCTTAGCTTCGTAAAATAATAAAACACGATATCACACATTTGCGCAACGATATCTAATGAATTTTTTTATTTCGCGTAACTACGAAAAATCATTTTGAGAATTGCGATAAACTAATTACCGTTAGTGTACGACAGTCTTTGCCACGTTCGACATCGACACTGACATCGAAAAGTGCAGAGATCCCCACGCCATTGGCAAAGTTTTCGTGAATCCATTGCCACTCGAGTTTTTGAGGATTCCACTGCTCGGGAGGAACAATCAGGGGCCACTCTCCGTTTTCCATTAAAATGGTCTCGAGAGGCTTTAGATTGTGGCGTTCAATAGCATCTTTGAAATATCAAACTAACGATTACGCGACGGCGATCGATCTGTAGATGTATCTAATGCCTTTCTAATGATATTACTTACCAGTGTCCATACAAGAGCGATAGTATACTTTTGCTTTTTTTAAAACCTCCGTATCGTCGGGTTGTGTATTGTTAATAATTGCTGGAAAATAACATTTCATTTTTTACTCTTTCTGCGCGGTATAATGGGGCAAAATGAATGCGGAAGCAAAACTTGAGAATAGCTTAGAAAAATTTCAAAAAATGTTTCAAAATGCCAATCTCATAGTCATTTTTTTTCAAACTTTGAAACGTTATTTTTTCAAATTTCGAAACGCCCGCACATGTTGACTCGACAAAATTCGTGAACTGCGCTGTAGTACGGGAGATTGGCTAATATTTGGCGGCGCATATCAGGGTGACCTTCCCAAGGGGCGCGAACATCTCCCTCCGTAACGACGGAAATCATTTTTTTTTTCAATACTGATTTTTGGATCAAAAATAATTTCAATAATTTTTTCGAAGGACATAATTATACTATATAATATAATTTACTTCGCGATTGTTGTGACTCTTACATAGGCGACGGTGGTGGTCACGCTGCTGCTGACACTACGGCTACCACCGGGTGTACCGGTCGAGGTTCCCGCGGAAACACTTGGTGCGTATTATAAACGTTTTGCCGACGGTCTATAATTATCGAATACATATTGTCGTTGTTTCGTCGAAGTTACAGTACGGTACAGTAATTTACGTATTCTTTCTTCATTGTGTCGTTTTGTTTTCGTGTGTTTTCGTGCGTCGTGTGGTGAACCGTTTAGAGTAACGTATTCAACATGGAGTTTCGGCAGTTTTAGTGTTCATAAAAAAACCATCGGCACTTAACAATTCTCGCCAGTACCTTTCAATATTAATCAATCATTCGATCGTTTATTCGCAAAAATTTTTTTACCGTTTGGCGTCGTGTCATTGCGAGATAAAACAATCGAAGTATAACAATGGAAAAACTGCGAGTCTATAGTCGCAAATGAATAATCAAACGATCGTATTAATCCGATCAATCATTCATAAGTTCAAATATTAAATCGTCAATCGATCAATTTGTTGTTCGGTGTGAAAACCCAAGTCGCCGAGGTATTTCACGAGAAAAAATACACAAATGAACAAACGACACGAAAGACTTGACACGAGTCAAATTTGCGACAACTCCGCCTCGCGTTTCCTTCAATTATTGTTCAATAACGCGCGCACTTCAAACACAAAGAAAACACTTCCATCGAACCGAAACCGGGGCAAAAATACATTCAACCGCGTTTATATTGTTTTTAGGAACAAAATCAAAGAAAATTAATAAAAACGGAAGTAAAAAAAATGGCGATCTGTTAGCGTATCAAGCGCGTATGTCCCCGGACCTGGTAAATGTACGAAACTATAATAAATGTTCACGCGAGACGCATTATTAAAAATGATATAATAATAATAATAATAACCATCATTAATACATTGTTATTATTATTTAATAAATATACTTACTAAAAATCTGCGTGTGAGTCTTCTCCACCAAATCGCTGAAGTGGGTTTTCATTAAAACCATTGGCCAAACGGGTTCCACGGGGTTTGCGGCGATCCATCCGCCGCACGCATGTTCGTAAAAGTCGACGCACGGATCGACGGAGTCATTTATGCTTCGAAGTATTTCTTCTAATGCATATGCAAAAATTCGGCAACAATATATCGCTTAGTCGTTGATTTGCAATATGACGGCTCTGGAAATCTTGTTGCAACTACTTACTGCCACTACACTTCAAGTCGCTGCAATCCTCCGTTGATTCTTCACCATCCCCGTGAATTGTTACCAAGATTGCCAAAAATATTGATAAACTTCTGCAAAGTATTAATAGATTCAATGCTTTGTTCATAGATTCAATGTTTGTTTATATGAATCATCGACGGCAAATTCTTGCTGGCGTCGCGCATTCTTTCCAATGTCGACAACTCGGTGAGTAATGGTTTGGGTAAAATGTTTTTTTTTTTAATTGGAAATAACCCCTTGTGGTTAGTGTAGAAATTTTCGTCGAATTTTACTAATAATAACAATAATAATTTTTAATTGATTTAAATGAATTTTAATACATTTTAAATAAATAAAATGTTTATATATTTTATTATCGTATCGTAAGTGAGTGAATGTTTTGGTACGTACACCGTTATCAAATGTGGCAAGTGAGGAAGTATCATTTTTTCTTCTCAATATTAATGTTTCCGTCTAGCCCCGTGGAAGGTTTCTATATCACTAAAAAAGTGTAACGGCCAAAAGTGTCGAGTTTTATCAATTTTTATCGTCCATAAATGTCTCCGTGACCCGGATGTATCGAGCCGTGAATAATCGTTAAAAATTCTCAGATAGCGTCGAAATATTTGCAAACCATAAGTTGAAAATCCATATTTCGACAATCGATGTTTTTACGCGTATTATCAATTTTTGAAAAAAATCTTTTGAAAAACAGCGATCAGCGAATGCGAACAGCGAGTTATGTCTTTAAAATCTAATTTCGTAATAACAAAATAAAAACAAGGTTATTATTCAATTATACTTCGATTATACGATAATTTATAACAATGATAAATTATAGTATAATTCAATTATATTTAGTTACGTCATTCGGCATAATACAATCGTTTTTTAAATTGCAGTTAACCACAATATGATCTAAGATTTTTTTTAATTATCCCTAAAGATACAAAATACATATATCGGAGTACTCATTTTTTAAAATGACGGTAATGTTAAACGTCGTCGTTGTTCCACGCTTACGGCTATTTGTTTTCGCCAATTAACGCCGGGACACAGGAAAAATCGGATGAAAGTCGGAGAAAAGCGCACTGCTCGATGGAAAACAATTTATTTTTCAATATCTCTCGTACTCGCGGTTTAGTATATCTAAGATTCGCTCTATCGGTTGCACACAATTCCTCGTGCTTTTCGTTCATCGACCGCTTCGATCCCCGATTAACCGTTATAGCGCGATGGACGCTCGTGTCATCCTGCCACGTCTACTCACACGTGGGATCTTCATTGCGCGCGAGTATTTAAGGGTTTGTGGTTTGGTTGTGGATAAAATGTTCCTATGGTAACCGATAGAAATTCCTATGTTGTCCGAAACCGTTGATCGTCCAACCAAAAGTATTTATACAACAAAAGTTTCTGCGAATGGCAGCAAACAAATTCACACATCGGATATAAAGAACGAACCGCGGCTACTCAATGATAGCGACGGCAATGCGAATCCCGAACTTCCACTCACTGAGACAACTATGTGACATTCTGTTGCTCTTTAATGTGATGTCAGGGGCCCTAAATAGTGACTATCTCCGCGAAAGATTTCGGTTCAGAGGGACTCGGTCCAGGGACTTCGCAGACCGCCGATCGTCGGAGTATCGTGTATCCAGTAACTACAAACATCTAATTTGTAGACATTCCTTCTCGAATTACGGTAACGCACATCCGGTCGCGGAAAAGGCGTACGTCATTCCCACGAAAGCTATGCGACAAGCCTCGCACCTCAATTTCCGATATCACGCGATTCTTTAACAGCATTTTTATTCTTTCCGTTGATTCTACCTTCCCTCTCTGTCTTCACATATCCTTTCTCTCTCTCGTATGAACGCGCGTGGATCGCGATCTCAGCACTTTCGGCCGCCTCGCGACCGAAGTCGCGAAAAAAGCCGATTATTACCTCCAATTAATCAGTCTTATTCTAAAATATGAACGATTCGCATCTGAAGTCTCAATTCAAAATTCGAACAAAGATGTCACTCTAAAATCACCCCGTTTCGACTCACATTAGAATCACCAGTTGAACGAAGATATTTTACTTATACCAAAATCATCGATTGAAGTTATCTCTATTATATTTGTATTTTAAATAAACTGCACTGTTATTTGAGGAACGGGATATAAATTTTTATCGATGAACCGAACCCGAATAATATAATTGTTCACGTACAAGTCGACCATAGCAACAAATAAAGAATCTCTGGGGTTACGCAACAAGTAGCCCATCCCACTAAGTTGCCCCCGCGAACAAGTTCACGTGGCACCGCTGAGCGCATTCTAACGCAAGTTACCGGTTGTTTAGGTTGCTGAAACGTAACAGTAACGTAAACTGTAATGAATGCCATTTTGATACAACAGGCATTCGGGAAAAAAGACAATTTTCTTTTTGCTTAAATGTTTGCGGTGTTTTAATGGCATTAATTCCAGTTTTTGTTACCGACTGGACGCGGAAGGGTCTCTCGCATAATTCTAATCCCAAAGAAGACATTTCTTCACAGGATTCATAGGACTCCCAACTTGACAGTTGAACGCATCGGCAAATTCTTGCATATTGGAAAAAGCGCCAATGATCCTTAAACGATTGGGACTGTGATTGTCCAATTGATAAATTTCCAGACCTCTGGCCGACAACGATTCGCACAATGTCTGTAAAAAAAAACTACAGTATCGACGTATGTTTTTGTGTTTTCTTTACTACGAAAATTCATCTGAATATTAAATAAAATTATTAAAGAAAATTTCAAACATACGTCGGCAACGGCGTAAAAATATAATTGTTCATCGGTGAAATTTCGAAAGTAAGCAATTTTCACATTATTCGTTTTTCCGTCATTTTTCGCTGTTTTGTAAGCCCTCAGACCCGCACGGAATCCAGTTGTGTCCGCGATATTTTCATCCTGCGTATTCATACCGTCGACCTGTTTAACGGTTTAAAAGCGTTAAACCATAAAAAAAAAGCGATTCCATGAGTTTGTTCATTTATAAACATTTTTTTAACCCTTACGTAAACTGTTCTATTGTTTCCGTGATCTTCGGAGATTATATATTTGTTGTATTGCTCAACGAAACACTGAGCTTTCGTTTTATACGCATCTATCGTCGATTCTGTCCACCGCTTTCTTTTATTGCCGCGTTCGTCGTAAAGTCGTCCTGAGAAATTATTGTACATTTTTAAATAGTCTACTTTCTTAATGTTAGATAAGTTAGGTTAATTAGGTTAGGTTAAACTCAATAAGTTAATTCTTTTCTTATAACTTTCTTTGAAAATAGTTTTTGATAGTTTTCGTGGGTAAAAAGGGTATCTTACACCGCTCCCCGAAAGCCATGTAAAGTTGTAATCGTTACGGACATTTGTGAGAAATTATTATTTTTACCCAAACTATCAAATCCGTGCGAAATTTCATGGTCGGCAATTGCTCCGAGTCCTCCGTAATTCAGTACTCTATACAGACGAACCAAATGAATGTATAAGAATCCAAAGATCGAAAGGAATGAGAGGGGAAGGACGAGAGATATCAGGTTAAAAAATATATATGTATCTTTCGTTAAAATAAAGCAATAAATTGTCACGGATAATTATCGAGAAAAAAAAATTGATAATTCTCCTCCGATATTGAACCTTTCGTTAGATTTTCCTCTTAGTTGCAAAATTTTCGATTTTTACTCATATCAAGCGCACTTACGAAGGTCTCTCGTAACCAAACATCGGAGATTGTAAAATTGCAGCTGGTACACCTGCGGATATGAAATTGCATTATTTTCATAGCAATAATTTTTCATTAAAGACGACATGGAAGGATCGCATTTTTATAACAATATTGTACCCGAAATATCCCGGTGATTTTCGTAATATGCATTCCGCAATAAACGAAGAATGTGAGCGACACGCGAAACGCGATCGCCGAAATCGAACACGTAGCGAGTGATTGAGCAATCGACGGATTGAGCGTACGACTTTCAATTGGAGTCGAGTAATACAGGGCGTCAGCAGTTAAGGCAATGGTGCAATATTGCACAGCAATGAGAGATGCTCCGATGGTAACAATACGCCTTTCCTATTTCCTCCGAAACGGTTGCTCGGTCGTCCAACAGCGAATTAGATTTTCATACGTCTATCTAATGACTGCAAAAACCTAATTTGCTTTTGGTCGTCAAAACGAAATCCGAGAAAATAGCGATTTCTTACCGACTGAGTCTGTACCTCATTCTCTTAAGGTGATGTGAAACTTGTATAAGTGCGAGAGAGACAGAGCCACTCATTACATCCTGAAATTCTCGGCCACGCTTGGTCTTTCGGAAAAAAGGTGAGAACGTAGCTCTTCAGAATCGCTTCACGAAGGGCAACGTTCTCGTCTTTTACGCATAAAACCATCCTAGGCAGAGCAATTTGGATTACAGTTTTTGTTACCGACCGAGTAGTATCACCTCACCTTAACATAAGGCGGAGCCTCTAAATTCTTAAAACAGAATCTGAAGCGACAAATTATAGTATAGTAAACAATGAAAAGCGAAGATCGTCGCAATAATGCGACGGTCTTTTAAAATTATGCTGATGCTCTCGCTCTGTATATATCGGTACGAGAGTGAGCATTCGTCAGACTGGATTGACTCGCGATACAGGGAGTCTGGATTGACTCGTGAAACTGTTTGTCTGGTCCAAGGGATTCGCCCAAGGAATCCAAGTTACATGTAGGCGTTTATGGGTCCTATCGTTAAGTGAGTTACATTGTAAATTCAGTAAGCGATACTGATTGTACGAATTGTTAAATTGTTCTGTGCGTTTGTACGTTAATAAATATCATCTTGGTCTACGTTCAGTGGTTCTCACTGGGATTCCAACTCCTAATTAATATAATCCTTTTTCTTTTACGCGTTAAAATCCCGATCTCCAAGCACGGAGTGATCAATCGGATTTCGGGGCTACAACAACATGTTTCATTAATGACTCACTTAAGGAATTCGTTGGCGGATCGTACTCTGCATTAACAATATGCGGCAGAGCAATCCATCTGAAAGATTCACGAAAGAATTCACCACGAGAAATTAATTTTCTCCGAACATCAGATAGATAAAAAAATCGCTTAAATTACTCAGTTTCACTCTTGGATACGGGGCTTCGAAGTCTCCTAAATTTTTTCTTCGTCATAAATTCATCGAAAATGAGAACGTTTTCAAAATAATCAACACCAACTGTAAGCTGAAAAAACAATAATTAAAATTCAACGAAATACGTTGATACCGATTGTGACGTATTTTTCACCTAACGAAACTCTAACTCAAACTCTATAAATAAAATAAAAAAAAAAACCAAAAATCGGAAAGCTCAAACCAAACGGGAGCAAAACGCGAACGAAACTTACGTCACCTTCGGCCGTCCACCCTCGCGGATGCATCGGCGTCCCGGTGGGCGCCAGTTAATTTTTGTTTCGCCGGTATTAACAACCGGACTAAACTGGAGGCCGGTGGAACGACCTCCGAAGGGTAGATTTTTGTTTCGCCGGAATCACCAATCCGGACTGAACTGGAAGTCGGTGGAACTACGACCTCCGCAACGACAAAACGAAACAGAACGAAAACGATACGAGAACTAACGCCGACGCACTCGCGAAAGCAAACGGTTGCGGAAATGCACGGTTGCTCAGGATGCGGGTTGTGGTAGAAGGGTCGCGATCCGAGGTCAATAGAATAGCCACGAGAACGTTAAGTTAAGCGGGACCGAAAAATAATAATTTGGCTAAGAAGCCACGGGATCACACGTAAGTGCATCGGAAACGCTCAGCTGATCGAACGATCGAAGCGAGCTAACGAGAACAAAACAAAAGCGGATCGATAAGCGATCGACAAATTTCTATAATTCAAAAACTCACCGAAACTTCACTTTAATCCGGTAATGAGCGGGAACCTGTATCTCACGATACACCGAGAACCGAATCACTATCACCGCTGCACAAGGAGCATTATTTCTAATGCTTCACTCACGCACGGGATCGCGAAGAATTTATTACAAAATTCTTTCGCTACACTCAGCTCACAAAACTCGAGCGATAGCCGAACGCGAACGAGAAACCGACAGCTAGGCCACACTGTGTGCGCGAGAGAGATAGCCTCACTCGAGCGCGCGAACAATAGGCCGAACGTCAACAACACGGGAGCGCGAGAGAGACCCGAGTTACCTCTAGGGCAGCTCTCGGTAGACTGTCAATTTGCCTACGAAAATTCGTAACGAATTATGATAATTATTTTCGGGAGCTTGAACGGTAACTACTGCCCTCTCAACCATCTCATGACTTTATCGAATCGAGAGCCGATACTATACGCGGTAACTTGAACGAATCTTCGCAATCGCTTCCCCCTAGTCAATGGGTGAGATACAAGGCTCTACTCAACTATAACGCAGCGCAAGGTGTTCCACCACTCTTGCCTGGACCAAACGATACCTCCGCCTGATCTCAACGCATTGCACTATCTCTTGGGGTGCCGGGTTTACACCGGACTTTGACGTATTCGCAAGACTCTTCGCCGAGTCCTTCCTCTATTTGGGCTCTTTATTATTACTTCTTACACCACCAAATAGAGTCGGAAACGTCGACTAAACTGAACTAAAAGAAATCTGAAATCGTGAACCAAACTAAGCAAACGGAATCTGAAATCGTGAACCAAACTAAGCAAACGGAATCTGAAATCGTGAACCAAACTAAGCAAACGGAATCTGAAATCGTGAACCAAACTAAGCAAACGGAATCTCAAAACTCGAACTGATCTAAAATAATAACGATAATGAAGCTAATTGGGAATAATTACAAAAAAATAATACAAAATAAACTGCAAAAATCTCGATCGGTAACTCAACGAGAGCGTGACGGTATCTTAAGTCGCTGGGAGAGGCAGTAACGCGAACTTCAGCACTAAAATCGTAATTTCCATGCGAGTAACGGTAGTTTTGGGTTTTTGTGACGTCGATTCCAAAAAATCACGTCACACGATTTTCGCCGATTCCTTAAAAAAACCAATTTTTTTTCTCACCCCGTTGCAATAATCGTCAATATTATTCGGCTCGTCATACCACTCGGGATACCCAATGAATTTCGTCATCCCGTCGATTTTCTTTCGTGCTGCCGATTTCGTAACATCGTCCAACCAAACGCAATTGCCGATTTCTCGTCTCATTTCATCCAGAATGTTTTCCACTATTTCGAGAGCCTTTTATCGGAAAATTAATTTAATAACGTTGGAAATTAATCGAATGACGTCGCAAATTTAATAAAAAATCGTTTCCTACTAACGGTCGTTTTGGTTTGTCTATTGAAGTATTTCTTCGCGTACATGTAAGATACCGCATGAACCATTTTATGATTGTTTATACATCTTCCCGAACTAAATTAAGAAACGATTGTATAGAAAAGAAAATTATACAAAATTGATCGATTTGCTTGACTTACCGATCAGCCGATACTGTGGCGAATGCTGTTGGATTCCTTAGACTCGAATTGGTAAGAGGCAACAGAGTGTCGACGACTTTCCAGTGAATGTAATTCACTGCGGTAATTTATTTTCGAACGTAAATTCATTGCTCGTTTTTTTTGTAAATTTTTTATTATTTCAGGAGTAACCTAAATTTATATTACCGATCGTGCGTTCGGGCGTATTAATTAAGAGACGAGCCAAATCAGCGATAACGGTTCCCGTCTTTAGAGCAATTTATTCCGATGGGTCAATTACGATACCGGTGCCATTGAATCTCTCGTTTATAGTTGTCAACCAATCGACCTGAATGCGCAAATTGATATATGGGAGAGTGGAGCAAAATCGGTGGAGCATCAGTGGATCATCAATGGAGCATGTGGTAAACGAGAAAAAAAAATTGATCGATAAAACTTTTGGAAAAAAAAATTACATTGCAAATTCATTTGGCATTTTTAAATTAATTTTGACTCAATATTATTTAAAAATTTTAATTCAATTCGATTAAAAAATGTTAACCCAATTCTTAAAAAGTGTTCCGTATTTTATTATATTTTTATATTATTTTTATTTTTAAAATTATTAAGTTTTTCCGAGGGCATATTTGTAACTGTTTATTAAATAATTCACTTGATGTTTTCCCGTTGTGCTTACCGAGTACTTCGAATTTCCGGAGACAATGGCGTTCCATTCGTTTTGCAATGCTTCGATAGTCATCACCCTAAATTCCGTACTACTATCTTTATCATTTTCCTCCGGGATCACCGCCAACTAATACCGCAATTAATTATGGAATGAAATATAATCAATTTTGCGAGTTTAGAATTATTTTTTTCGAACTTTATAAAGTCGATTACCTTATCCAGTTCGTCTTCCAATGCGACCATTGCTATGATATCATTATGAAAATCATCTAAACCGACCTGGAAACCTCGTAATTTTTTTATTTCTTCAGCGACGTTCAGAACGTAAATTCTGTAACCGTCCCTCGTTGAGTCGCGCTGTTTTCGAGAAGAAGATAACCTCTGTCCCGATGGAACCGTTGGTACACTCAACTGACAAAAAGTAATTACGATAATTCCCCATCTTTCTCGTAAGAACATTTCGTCGATTTTTGGTTTCAATGCGATTGGAAGAAACGAAAATTATTGTATTATAAAACGTTATTATTACCGATAACATATGACGACTTGAATTGCTACGATTGAGTTCAACTTTGATGTCGTAAAGTGTCGCGATACTGACGAGTTTCGCAAAATTTTCATGAATCCGTTACCACGTGAGATTTTGACGATTCCACTTGTCGGAAGGTACGCTCAGCGGCCACTCGCCGTTTTGCGTTAACATCGCTTCGAGACGCGTTAGTCCGCGACTTTCGATCGCAACTTTGAAAATATAAAATTATACATTTTTTTATCATTGAATAAACAATTTACCAAAAAAACTGAAAAACAGGAGAAATGCTACAAATTTTTTACTTTCACACAAAAAATGTGACAACCATTAAGATACATTTGAAAAAAAAATGCATTTTGCGCATTGCAAATTCAATTTGGGTTTTTCTCTCAAATTGTGTAGAACTATTTTTAAAAAATTCACATTGTATTGAAATTTTTCAAAAATTTTATGTCTTTTTTTACAAGTTGCATCTAAAATGTTTAGAGTTCCTATTTGCCAATTTTGATTCGGTCCATTTTCGTCTCCTCTAATCACTGAAATCCATACACGCGTCGTAGAATTTTTTTGATTTTTCCAGACCCTCCATATCACTCGGTCCTGTAGCGTTGAATAACTCTGCAAAATAACGCGATTGACTTTTTCTCAATCTTTGTCCCCTTTGTGATGAATCCGCAAACTATTTTACAATGCTCAGTATGCTGACCGGAAATTTCAGTGTGAATATACAAAGTTAAGTCGCTAAAGTGATTTTTTCGCGACCGTGAAAAGGCGCTAACCGGATTCATCTCGATCCATCCGCCGCACGCGTGTTCGTAAAAATCGTCACACGGAAGTACCGATCGATTTTGACTGACGAGCACTTCCGCAGCTATTTTTTAAAAACACCGCGTGAAAAATATGAACGACTGTAATAATCCATTAGATCGCAAATACCAATCCAACTTACCGGTAATTATGTATTTTCGACTGGTGCAATATTGCGCAGGTTTTCCGGTTATTCTGTGAGTTGTCACCAATATTGTCAAAAGTATTGAAATCGTACTGCAAAATACAGATGAATTTGTTATTAAAATAAAATAAAAAATAATTATATTTTCGATGTATTTAATATTAAGAAAAAATGTATATAATATCTTCGATAAATTAATTTTTTTATTACGTACGCCGAATTGGATAACCGAAAAATAATCATTTTTTAGACGATATTTGTCTTCTCTTCGTGTTAGAAAAATGCGAAAGAAACTTATAACACCGGAGCTCTTGTCCGTTTTGTCAATTTAATTGCTTACCGTAGGTAGGCATGCCCGGCGAATATGACATATATAGCGTCGAATGGTCTGTAAACATATCTTGATAATTTACAGATACCCGAAAAAAAGGTAAAATTCCTACATCTATAGACGACCAAGCAGCTATTTCAATATTCGATCGCCAATAGCCAATAGTCCCGGTGATTGTTGATGACTCAGCTTTGGATTAGTTTACTCAAAACTCTTCAAGATAACGACTGAAAGAATTAATACAATGATAAAGTACGGACCATTGTACGTTATAATACAAAAAAAAATCTAAAAAAATTGAAATAAAAAATTCCACGTACGTGAAACAAAAAAAAATGCTTAATTCGAACGTGTTGGCGAAGGTAAACTGAAAAAAAATACAACGAAAAATTGATAATGAGTAGAAGTTGCGATTGTAAAGTATATCGATTAACATTATTTAATGCATTACCTTTTTAACAAAAATGCATGGAAATTTATATAATTTATGGAAAGGACTGCAATAGAATTTTAAAACGCCATTTCTTCGAACATTCATCGATCGCATTCAATTCGGTGATAAAAGTTGCATTACGCTGTTGGATTACGATTTAGCGATCGAGTGAATCCATCGATGTTACGGCAGCCAAATACTGTCCACGCTCAGTATTCTTAACTCTTAACTACTTCCTCATTTTAACTCGTTACAATGGTAGCGAATTCTCGTAACTGAATTTCCCTTCAGACCCTCTTCCACACTCCAAGCGGGGGAAACCCCGCGCATATACCCCTCGTTACCCCTACTCGCAGCAACTGACCGGGAGTAGGGACAATAAGGACAATAGGGACAATAGGGGAAATACATCGGGTCCGATCCCGTCAAGTTAAGAATACGGAGCGTGGACTGTAGTCAGATGCGTAAAATCGATATTTTGCTATCGTCCCAAAGTCTTACAGTCTCTTAGTCGCGGTAGAGAACATTTTTAAAAAGATTTGTCGATTTTTTTAAATAGTTTTTCATGAAATATATATACGGTATGCACTGACTAAATTACGTAGAAATAGCCAACAATGCGTCAGACAAATAGTGAGACAGGAAAAATAACTCCCATCGTGTAATTTTTTTTCGTTTCTTTCCGAAGTTATCGCGATTAAGAGAAGTTCGCGACAATTTTTTGTACGGCAAATCCCATTAAAGGCTCAAGAGATAAATAGAATCGAATGGTAGTCGGTAAAGATATTTTCTTAGTTCTGCAAACGGTACTTATGTTTCTACTACGGATTGTTCCATCAAAGAACTCAGAAATTAACTTTACCGACCACCACTTACTTCGACTATTATTGATGACAATTTATTTCCCGATATCGTCATCCCGTCATAGCGCTGCTGCTATTTATGTATTATTTAAGTTGGTGTAAAATTTCCGCGCGTCTCCCTTCCCCGCGCCCATTCGGTAACAAAAACTGTAACGAATGTCATTTTGAAACCTTAAATATTAAAAAAAATCGTCTTACACATTTTTCTTTTTCATCAAAGGTCTACGATTTCCAAATAGCATTTATTACCATTTTATTACCGACTCAGTCGTTTCACATCACCTTAATCGCCATGTATGGGCGTTAGAATCGAAACGTTGGGACAATAACCACAAAACCACAGAACGCGGTCTGCTGCTTTAATCTGCTGGTTTCGATCTCATGAAATGTTGTAGTCGATTTCTTTTCCCGTCTATCAAATAATAATTAGCTTAATTACCCACTGTTTTCTCTATTGCCAATAAATTATGCATTTTTTGATTGCACCCTCACATTTACCGAACGTAAATGTGTATTTCGTTCGATGTGATGGGTCCACATACGTGTGACCTTTCGGAACGTACGTCGCCTCATATAGGTCATCGTGCCAAGGATATGCGAGATACTCGTCTTTGATTCTCTTCTCGTCGGTTCTTCGTTCTCTACATTTTGTATCCGTTGACAATTAACCATCCCGGTTACCCTGTGGACTAAAAGACATATTGCGACAAGAAACCACTTGTACCATTTTATGCAACACGTTGTTGTCGCACTGTCTGTCGCGTAACTGACAATGGCACTGCTAAGAGACCTATTGCGACATTTCTTTGCCATCCTCCTTCGTAAAGCAAATCATTTTTTTGTTCTCATCTCGAATACATCGCGCTATAAAAGACCAAATATATATAGCTACGACTAGCAATTAACATACAATTTTTCGTAATTGTTATATTATGTAAATAGTACATTACATGAAAATATAATTATTTAAATACCACGTCTGGGAATACACAACCATATTTTTTTGCTATTAATTAACAAACGTTGGTTTTTTCTTTTGTTATTAAAAGTATCGAAGTATCGACATTTTGGGTACACAATTTTTTTATGTATTTTTTTGATTATAAACTATATGTTTAAAATGTCTGTACATCGCGAATGGTTCTGTACTTTGTATCGAACACTCCGTCATCGAGGTGAAATGAGTATTATTTAAAAAATCACCGCCCACGCATGTATACACACCTCTCTGCGAACCCTCGACGTTCTACAGAAAAGAATGTAGTCGATCACCCAGCCGAGTGGGATACATGCAATTGCGCAATCCTTCGTTCATTGACAAGTTGAACGACCGGTGTTCATCTCGGCATTGGTTGCGTCGTACTTGTTGTATTTCCCGTATCCGTCGAGTTTTCTAGTCGAGTGAGTTTTTTGCTTATTTTGCCAACGAGAGAGCGACAAACAAAACTGCCTATGACGGTACTCTCGTCGTGTGCCGTTCCATTCTCACGTGCCAAACGCAACGGAGAACCTTTTACGCTGGAATTCTCCACTATTCCCGTTTTGTTCCGACGTCGCAAAGCTTCACCGGAAATTCTTTATATTCTTTGTTGACACTGTGTGTGTCATTGATATTTCTTCGACGTTCGAATAACGCGATATAGGCGCGTTAGTCATGCCGAAAATATTCGAAAAATCGGTTAGTTGAAATTGAATTTTTATTGATTTTTTTCAATTTTTCAAGATTACGAACTATAAGCAACTTTGACGATTATCGGGGTTTATAAATTTTGCATCTAGGATTTTTTTCGCGCCCGAAATTGTTGGTCCATTTTTTTTATCAGACGTGAAGAAGATATGAATTTCTTATCAGATCTTTCTCGACATTCGTGAATTTTTCCGAAGAACTTCGGCTTCGAACTTCTAACACGACTTCATTTCGCAAAATGCTCAGTAGTTCAGCTCTTCTTCATTTACCTACCAATCAAAGTCCTAACCGTTACCTCGATCCGCGTAATACAAAAACAGGACATGCCATTGAGTGGCGTTCAAGGCACCGAATACAATCGCGTGACTCTCGTACACGCCGAGTCATGGAAAAGAAGGAGAGAAGGCCCCATTGGACAGTGGTTCAAGCGGCTGGCAATCCTCTTCCTCCGAGATATACCAGCCGTGTGATACCATACCCTACTCTACGATTCGCTAACACTCCTAAACTTATCCTTCTCACTTTCACTTCGCCCATCTCACCGAGCGAAGGTTCTCTTCCCGCTGCTTCGCCGATTTACCGCGATCCCCCAGTGCAACGTCGGTCGACCGACAGTTCGGTCCTCAAAAACTCCTCAATTCGATTCCATTCAATCTCTTTAAAGAGTTTCCCCGGTGATTATCCAAATATGGACTACTGGATTACGAAGATATCGCTCCTTTTCCTGATTGTCATTGGCGTCTATTCTCAAGACGTCTTCGTAAGTACTTTAAATTTCTGGTTTTTCCATTTTCTTTTTTTTGCAATCATTCAATCAAAATTACCATTTTTTCGATCATTTATGACCAAAATTGGTATTTAATCTTCAAGAACACGATGCCACCACCGGTGAACACAAACTTCTCGTGCAGAGGTCGAGATACCGGTTTCTACGCGGACGTTGAGACTAACTGTCGCGTTTATCACACGTGCGACGATCACGGAAACAAATTCACGTATTACTGTCCTGCGGAGACCGCCTTTCGTCAGGAAGCTTTGGTCTGCGATCACGCGCATCTTGTCGACTGTGCCAAAGGTCGCAGAGTTACCGATTCAGATGCCGCCGACGAATCTCGCAATGGGGACGGCGATGAGACCGAATCCCCATCTAACCGGAAGTCGCTGCTCGGCGATGCGAGAAACCCCACCGGAAGGTTTTTGGACGTTTTTCAATCGGCGAATTCCAATCCCGCGTATACGAGATCTTTTCGCATAACTGCTGAACCGGTATCGCAATTTTCAACACCGAAATCGTTGAGTCGCAAGCAACCAACTTTCGTACTTAGCTCGAGCGTTTTTCTTCGCGATCGTGCGAATTTTCAAAAAATCACCTCGGAATCGGCAAATAATCGCGTTGCGACGGAAACCACGAAAAACTTCGAAAATCCGTCGGAGTACGAAAGAGGATTTTTCGCTAAGAATTTCTCACCAATGAGTTCAACGACCTTCAGACCGTTCGGCGCTGATTTCAAGGGCAATGCAAATTTCGAAAAATCGCCGCATTTCCGGTCTCAGGATACCGATAAGGAGTACAGGAACGACGATTTTTTTGGAAGATTTTCGACCTCTACAACGACCTTCAAACCTTCCCGAGGAGATTTCAAGGTCGTTAAGGTTAATTTCCCGGAAGTGATGACTAACGAGCGAAATAGCGGTGAGGGCGTAACCCCCGGTGGTAAATTTACTTTTTCGACCACCTCGACAACGTTCCGACCCTTCGGCGCGGGTTTCAAAGTTAAGGGGACCAACACCGATCGTTCTAACGTCGGAAAAACTAAATTCGAATACGAAAATGGGGGAAGAACCGACAAAGATACCTTCCAATTGGAGGATAAAAGAAGAGACGAGGATTTCGAGACTCGAGGATTCGTCAAAAACGCCGGAAAGCCGGAAGTTTCGGAGAAGGAGAAATCAGCATTTGTCTTCGACGGAAGTAACTTTCCTTATTCCGAAACGCTGAGATCCATGCAGACGGGAATCGATGCCTCGTCGAGGTCCGATTCGTCGACTGCGAAACCTGCAGTTTCCCAGACAACAATGGCGCCCGCCATAACCGCTGGAACGGAATTCCCGATTCACGCTTTTACTGGATCGTTGTCGCCATTGTTACCTAACGAACTGGAAGACGATCCTTACTATCCGAAGCGCTCAACTACGACGGAAATTTATTATAAGCTAACGGATCGCCAGAGAGAAGGAAACAAACCGTTCAGATTTTCAACCGGAAGGCCGTGGCCCGGAAGTCTCGATTTCGAAATACCGGAAGTGCTGCCGGATTTGAATACGTTGGATGATCTCGTCGATAGAAGAAAGCTGTTCTACATACCGAGAGTTAAGGCTATTTAACTAACGATACACTCGGCATTTGATTTACTAGTTCGAAGAGAAAATTGTTGATAATTGTTATATTTTATTATCGAAGACACGAATAAATTTGTACATTAATTTTAGACGACGTTCAGACTATTGGCTATTCGAATTCTTAGGTTCGAGAGCTCCGTATATTCGCCGGCACTCCCAACGGCGTATAACGTGAGGATCATTAATCCTGGAAAATCGGTCGATGATCCCGATAGATCGAGAGGACCGATCACCGTTTCCGTTCTCGTTACACTTCTCACACGCGCTGCGACAATGTTTCTGAGGGGACGAGTTATCAATGAAAATATATCAGTATTTTTTAGGATAAATGAGTTGGTAGGTTATTTTTTTCTTTTTCGATATAAAAACAAATCGTATCAATATTTTTTTTTGGCTTAATGTTCGTATTTAGAAATTTTCATGATGATTTTTTTATTTTTATTTAATTCATTAAAAAAATCATATTAAAGAGATGAAATTCCTAAAATTTTTTGCACTTACATCGGAAATTTTTTTACAAGGTCTAACTATAGTTTTTTTTTAATTGTAAGGAAAGTTAAACAATCTCTTCGTAATTTTTACCGATTTACGCGTATCTCATAGCCGCAAATTTCCGTGATATTCGCCGGTATATTCCAGGAAAGCAGAAGAAAACCGCATATTTCACGGATCACGCGAAAATTTATTGGCTTTCGCGGTTGGGAAACTTTTTTAAGGGGTATTTCTTCCTTTGCACTTGGATTCGAAAATGTTTTGTTCAACGATTTAATTTCCGAAGACTTTTTCCCACAGGATAATTCGCAATCGTACCAATTGCACGGCTCCGCGTAATCGCTCTCGTCCCTGAATTCGAGGTTAAGGATTAATAACGTATTTTAACTGTTATTGCGTCGTTGTGCCATAATCGATGCCAATAGAAATTACCGCTTAATTGCTTCGTTGGCTCTTAATTTCACTGTTTCACCGCAACCGCAAAGACAACCTTTTTCCACGAGTTTTTCTTCGGGATTCTCGCAACCGCAGTGGCAAACCTACAGCCCGAAGGTTTTGAATTATAATTTCAATACGGTAAATATGAATTACTTATTTTTCAATTGTAATTTTCTGCGAAAACTGTTTTTTTTTACGATAAAAAAAAAAGTTGTTTTAAAAAATCCCTCATCATTGATTGTTCGAATTGTTCATTAAATGGTGTAAAATAGAAAATAATAAAAAATCCAATAATAAAATAGTGTTTTAAAAAACTCTAAAAATGACTATAATACATTGCAGAATTTTTTTTTTATTATGTTTAAAAATATATTTTCTATAAAACGAAAATTGAACTATTCTTAAAAATGTTTGTAACTAAGACTGACAATCTTTATGTTGTTAGGTTACTTTTACCAACAATTAAACGTGAAAAAATTTTCGATAAATAAAATGCCTCGTTGAACATACAGAATTTTTTTCCACTTCTTGATCCGATCTGTTCGATTCATCTTCAATCTGTTCGTAAGATTCGTGATCGCTAGAACATTCGTTCCTTGGCATTTGATCGATTTTTCTTGGTGTCGTATTACGAGGGCCTTGAGGAGGCATCTCTTCGGCATTAAACTCCGGTACAGCATCTTTATTTTGACCCGCGTGCTCTTTGGATTCTCTACTCGCGCTATCCGTCCTCCCGTTCTCTTTCGCGGTGTAGACAAGTTGGCGCGTTGTGTCCTTCACATTCGAATCGACTTCGGGTGAACAACGATTGCTGACATTATTATCGCGATGGGGACACTTGTCAGTGAGCAATTTTCGTATAGTGGAAAGTTCCTTTTTTTCAGTTTCCGCGCAACAATTATCATTTATCGTCAAATTAGACGCAGAAGTTGGATGAATCAGTGACTTCTCGTTTATCAAATAATTTATTACGCGGGTTTTAACGTTTGTCACATTGTTCCGAATTCCGTAACCTCCTTTTCGCAGACGCGGAAATTGCTGCCAGTTATCTTCGGCGCAAAAGCATTTTTCTTCGCATGTGTCGCAAACCCATTCACTGCGTTCGTTCAAACTATCTCCACCCGATTCGGTACAGTTACACGTAGTTATTTCAACGTTTTCCTGTTTTTATTAAAGACATTTCGTTACGTTTCGACGATCGCTAATAGTGTTTTGGCAATCGGTGATTTTGGGAGATTTCAGAGTGAAAGATATGTCTTTTGCACAGACTCCGCGAGGCTTTCCAGGGCGACGGAGTATATTGTACAAAGTCTGCAAATAAATAATTATCTTTATCTCTAAATAAAGCGTAGATAAATAACTTAATTGAAGAAAAATTAGAATTAGGAATATTAGAATTTTCTGGAAATTTAGAAATTGGGATTTTTTTTATTTTGCTCCGATTAGTGATAATTTAATTACGCATAACCCTGGAAAGCCGCCGTGACATCTCGCAATATTTCCGTCGATCCCATACTCACCTGTGGTTTTTCTTCTTCCTGACTTAATTGACGTAACTTCGTAGTTATTTCCTCTATCGGTTCGACCAATTGAATAAATCCTTGTTCCTTAAAAATTCATATTCATCAAATTATTTAAAAAATAGCCAATGAAACTTTTTTTTCTTATTTCATATGAATCTTTTCATTTTTTAGAAACCATATGAATTTTTTTAGAATTTTTGTACGTTTTTGAAAATCTCGTTCTTGCATTTTTTGTACGCTATTGTTACATACATTTTATTTCAATCGCCCGGGAACTTCGCGAATGTATTAAGGATCGTTGCCGCGAAAACATATTCAATATTTCTGCCGTTATATCGATTTTTCAAAGAATCGAAAAAAAATTTCAAAAATGTAAGATATTTTTGAAAAAATTTATATGATTTCGAAAAATCAGCAAATTCATTTTAAATGAAAAAAAAAAAGAACTTTCAATTGTTATTTCCTCAACAATTAATTCATTTATTTGTTTCTTAACAACTTTTTGAAAATATTATTATTATTATTATTATTATTATTATTATTATTATTATTATTATCTAACATCTTTAAAACGTTCGATTTTTTTCAGATTTTTACTGTATCGCGAAGTAGCGCAATTTTTATCGGATTATATTTTTGATTGGGAATTTGCATGTAATACATCCTTAAAGTGGTGTAAATTACCACCGTTGGTAACAAAAACTGTAAGAGCATTTCGAAACCCCGAAACATTTGACGAAAAAATAAATTTTCTCTGGCAAATGACATTAATACTCTTTTCGTTGTCTGCGAGTGTTTTTACATCACCTTAACGTACATCACCTGCGTTTTCTTCAAAGTTTTTTCAAATTTTTTGACCAAATGCTTTAATCCCAATTCGGTAGAGTCATTTTTTTTAACACTCCGACAATTTTCAAGTATAACTTCCGGAATTTCAGAGACAAGTAAATCTTCTATTCTGTCGTTCGCTCTTTTTAAGCTTTCGATGAAATTTTCTTCTTGTCGGTTCAACTCGTCTAAAAAAATCGTCAGATCTCTCGGAATCGTTGGGAAATTTTGAATTTGCATTATAGTTTCGACGTCGCAGGCGCATATCTCCGCGCATCGATCCATCGCATGTTTGATTAATTTTGCTTTTACGTAATTTACGATATCATCTTTACTGCCATTTTTTTACCACAAACATGAAGTTGCCATTTTTTTGGACATTTACGTGTTTTTCATTCGATTTGACAACTGAAGTGCGTTAATCATTTTTTATTTCGATAAATCGAAGTTTGACTCTCGCATCGATTTATTATATGAAACATCTTTTTTTTTTACAATTTACAATTCCAAAAAAATTAATTACTTCTCGTAAATCCGTAATATAAATAAAGAAGTGTAATCGCAAACTAACGTTTCGTTATTCGAAAGACGTCGATTCTTATTAATTTTTAAATTGGATGTCGCAAAGATTTATTGAAGTTTTTAATTTCACATCGAAAAATGACGACCGCGAAGCCGAAAAACGATGGAATACTTGAAAAGAGTAAATCTGAACGAAATGAGAGAAGTAACTATTGGAAAAAAGTCGTAAGTCACTACGAGAAAAGAAACGCGTCATTGGAAAGGAAACAAAACGTTCTCGTTGAACGCGTGCGATTCATGGAATGCGCTTTACCGTCTCTCGTGATGGGTGCCGTTGTGAATACGAAGATAATTCCGGATCTGCCGAACGACGAAATTTCCCCGCGACGGCGCTCGCCAACCGCATCGTCGAACGAGAAAATTTCCACAAATCGACGCGTAAATTAACGAAAATTCGGGAACCAAAATAAAAATTGTTAATTTTCAATTACTTAATACGTTACGTATGGTTTGTTTTTATTTGAATAATATAATACGATTTATACAATGGTAAATTCATGTCGTTTCGTTTTTCATCGATTTTGAGAATCGACGAAAAAATTTAGCAAATAGAGCGATAAAAATACATCTTACAATAGTTTAGTATAACGATTGGGTCCACGAGGCACGAAATTACATGTTTTTTTTTTCGATATGATTTTTTTTTACTCTAAAAAAAAAAGATAAATCAAACGAAAGTTCGCAAAGCCCTATAGGCGTTTGTTGTACACAAAAGCTATCGTATTTATTTATTGTTTTATTATTATTTTATCGTTATAAAACGAATGATCGACTAGAGAAATTATGTAAAGCCTAAGAAACTTATTTTCGATAATAAATCGTCCGAACGCAATGAAATATACGTTTGTATCGAACACGCTATCGGTTAACGCGTAAAGTATGCGAGAAAAATACGGAAAGACGAGGGATATAACACTGCAAACGATATAAGACGTAACCGGGTTTTTCACGAACAAAAAAAAGTAAAATAAAACTTCAGACTCGACGTGACACGCAAACATACAAATAGAAACAATTAATTTAATTTCGTTGATTTGTTTTTTTTTCTGTCGTGGCGTTCGAGTCGTCTAAATTCGTTGGCGTATTTATCACTTCTTATTGTATATTCAACAATTGTGATTTTTTTTTCGTAATCGTTATGATCGCGGTGGGGGAACGAGTTTCCGGGGTTAACCCGTTTTGTCGGGACATTTGTATAGTTCTTTTTTTTCATCCGGCGCTCTGTTCCTTCGTCTAAGTTTATCTAAATCTAAAATTTGCTCCCGAAATTAAAACTCGAATTGAGGCTTATTTTGCATTTGTCGAATCAAAATTTCGAGCGTTTTAAACGTTTTTTTCGCCCATCGAAATGAACGAAACATTTTTTTTTTAAAGAAATTAAATGACAATAGAGAATTTTTTATTATTCGGAAGGTGACTTCGTTTTTGAGCGGCAGGACGTATAATCACTGGTCATCACTTGGATACACCAAGCAACGCCAGCCTCACCGTCCTGAAAACATATAAAAATACAAATAAATTAAATTATTATTATTTGGCATTAAAATTTTTTAATTCCATTTTTTTTTCAATGTATCAACAATTACCTCATCGATGCTTAGATATCCGCGGTTTGTGGAACGTGCGATAGTTCAGTGTTGGTAATTACTCGCTGGAAGTCACGGGATGTTGGATAGCTTCGCAGGATGCGCCTCGAATATTTGCCGCAACGAAGAAAAAATGGAAATCTTCATCACCTCCAGCGAAAGTAAACAACCTGCTGAGAAAACATTGAAAGATTCATTAACGTAACTTGAAATCGTTATCGATCCTAATATCTTTCGTCTGCTCCCAAATAGATCGTAATTATTGTCTTCGTTTTCGTTTCAGTCGAATTGTCGTCGTGACGTAACTGTTATGATATATCGGTAACGTCTTCAAGCGAAAAGAAATGACTACCGTCGCGTCACATCACCACTGCTGCAGAATAAATTTGGAGCGAACAAAGTTCTGAAAGATAGATTACCGAAGACATTATTATTGATAATAGTTATGGATTAAAAACATTTACATTATTTTCTACGGACAGACGAGTAGCGCACAGTATCACCGTATTCTCCAAAGCATACGAATACAATAGTGTGGATTATAGATGTAATAACAGTCGTATTCACGATTGATTCCCATTACATCCAAGAAGAAAGCTTTTTAAGACGATGTGAAATCATTTCGCATATGCTGAATTAAATTATTAGTTAGGAGAACTAATAATTTCTTCGGAAAAATGTTTTTAGACTAATTTTTCAAACTAATTATTGGTTCTTCGATCAAATTATTGGTTTTTTGATTTTAATTATTCATTCGAACTAATAAATTTTTTCAGTGTAGCATAATGAATTTCTATCAGTAACGAAATCTGTAATTCGTGTTTTTCAACGATTCTTCGAAAATATTCAGTATTTTTAAAATAATTGAAGTAAAGAAAATGTATTACAGTTTTCGTCATTGATAACAATTTGTCACATCGTCTTATTAATTTTCAATAATTATTTAACCACTGTGTATAAATAGTATTTCAGTATAATATCAATAAATGATAAAATTCCGTCACCGTAAGCGTTTGCAAATACATCTAAATTGGCGGACAATATTAGATTATCCCAATGGAAACCGAGAGTCGCGCCCCACAGCATCATTTTTTGTTTCTTTTTTTCTCTTCACATCGGAACATCTTTTTCGATGTATCGGCTACTGATCGTTATATCGATGCGAGTGGTTCCACAGTTTGAGTTGAGTGAAGATTTTTTTTTAATTTCTCTTACTCGATGAGCTCCCAACAGCATTATTGCTTACAGCTAAAATGAGATGCAAAAAAAAAATTCTCAACAGTATAATGTTTCGTAAGTTTCAATAGAAATGGCGTGGACGCGATAGAGAACACGAAAAGAATAATGAAAAAGTGAAGTGGTAGAAATTGGGAAAAACGTCGATGTATACGTTACACACAAACCACGTAAACCCCGCGACGATTTCTACGAGGATACAGTGTAATTGAGATGATAAAATAAAGAATGAAAATAATAAAATGAATGGTAGCAAAAAAATCTAAGAGTAAACTAAACATTGGCGCAGTTGCGGAAAAGAGAGCGTCTGGGAATTTTTTTTGTAATATACTTTAGCGAACAGTTTTTTTTATGTTTTGATTGACAGACTGACCTGTCGCCAGTCTTGAGGCGCCGGTTGCCAAGTCGTCGAGGCGTTTGTGATTTGCCGTTACCGCCGTTAAAATCTCTTATATTTTCTCTTTCAAACGAATCGCGCGTCTTCCTCCGGATTCTTATCTCTTCAACGATTTTCTCGATTATTCCTTTTCCTCCTCTCGGTTCGTTCCTCTCCTCGTTTCCTCGATCTTTTTCTTTTCATCCTCGTTGGCACATCTTTTTCATTCGTATCGTCTCGTTGCTATTTACCGGTCCGAGTTGCGTGAATAAACACCAAACTTCGTGGCCTTTCCATCGGCATCGCGGCTCGGAATTCATCTCATCATTCGCGAGGTTCGTTGTGATTTTCCGTAAAGATCTCCGCCATTGAAGAAACGAATCCGGAAGTCAAAGATATCGTCTTCTGCGGCTATTTTTTTTTTCTGTACGATAGTTTCGTATTTCCTGTTTGCCGGCAGGAAAATGAAACAGACGTCGTCAGCCGACGCGATTCACACGCAAAAATGGCGATTGCGTTCGTTTATTTCATGAGACACGCAAATTAATGTGATTAAAGTCTTTGCCTTCATTACGAATCTATGAAAATAATGATGACGGTGATGATGATGATGATGATGATGATGATGACGATGATAATCTTTATTACCACTAACGAGACCTCGTCACACCGAAGGAGAAAAAAAATGACTAAACGCAAATTTCCGGATAGAGAACGTAACGCAGTCCGCCGTATCTGAAAACGTATTTTCTCGAATCGTTTCCGTTGTTACGGCCGACGCTTCCACCATTAAGATTATAACTCTCGGTGTTCCACGTTTTCGTGACCCAACCCTCGCCTTCCCAATCAACCATTGCATTTCGCCAACTTTCTCTAACCTTCTTATCGAGTTCTGTCTCTTTAATGGTTACGCGAAGATTTTCCGTTGGATCGCCAGCGGGACTTTCCTCTTCCGGCGTCACGTGAATCCGCGAAACTCCATCCGTTTCGTCTCTCGTCTTTCCTTCGATATCTTCGGTTGCCTCGACAGCCATTTCCGTCGGCATATCGATCGCTGGAACCCGAAGAACATTTTTCTGGAAGATAAGAAGAGTTTTAGGTAAGCAAAGGGTTCGATAATACAATGAGAAGGAGAAAAGAGCCGAAGATTCCACGACTTACGGGCAATGCACCGATGGAAACTCTTCTCAAAGATTCGGTTTCCATTTTTTCGATGCGCTGATTCTGAAAACTACAGTTGGAAGATTGAAGAGCTTTTTCCCCGTTGGTTTGAGTTTCTCGACTGATCGACTTCGTCATTCTTGCTGTAGCCCCGGCGCTTGCGGTGGCAAAATCAATGTCCATTCGCTCGTTGTTATTCGCGTCATTCACTTCCCGTCCGGCAGTCGAATATGGCGAAGAAATTGATGAAGAAACATCGATGGAAGTCGAAGAAGCATCATAACAATTGCAACTGCATGATTCCTTCTTCTTTTCGTAACTCGCGAGCATTTCGAGTTCCTCGAGTCGTCGCATTATTCGACGATTGCACTCAACCTTCTCCTCGAGTCTTCGACCGATTTCTTCCAAATTCTTCGCGTGATCGGCTTCCAATTGGTTCCAAGTGACGTCGACCTGTTTCAGTGTTTTCGCGAAAGCGTTTTCCTTTCTCTCGAAGTCGATTAATCGACCGCGGAATCGACACTCAGCTTTCGCAAGCTGCTGGATCTTCTCATCGTAATCTCTTCGTAGTGATTCGCACTCAGCGCACTCGATGTTAACTTCTCCGGCGGTTTTGGAAGTTTGGAGCTTTTGCTCGACGCGAAAACCATCGATTTCCATCATCGATGGCTTCGTAATTGTCGCCATTTCTTTCGTATCCTCTCGCATCGCCGAGCGGAAGATATTCTCGCAGCGCGATGACAAAGAAACGTTTCTCAAAACCGGACAATTCTCTTCTTTCGTTTCTTCCATCGTCTCGAAACTCGAAGCTTCGGGAATTGTTTTTACGTCGTTGAAATACTGTGGAGTCATCGTTTCTGCGTTAACCAAAGGATTCTTCGTTTTAGTCATCGTCTCCGCGTCAACGAAAGTTTTTTTCGCGTCAACGAAATTTCGCATCTCGTTTTCAAGCCAATAAACTCTTTCGGTTAAACGATAATTCTCATCGAGGAGATCTTCTTCCCTCTGTTTCGCCAATGTGTCATTCTTCATTTTGTTTTCCTGTTCCGCGACGAAGTGCGATATGCGCTCTTCGAGTTGACGAATTTTTTCACGGTACGACGATGTTTTGTCCTCCGGAATTTTCGTCTCGTTGAATTCCAAAGTGTTGGAAGTTTTCGCATCGAGAGCCGAACTCGACGGGACTTTTACCGCTCTCTCTTGAATTCTTTCGCGTAATTCCTGAAGCCGCTGCACCTCTTGCAGCAGCTCACCGACCGGCGCTTCCGTTTGGGTTCCGCAACTCGTGAATTCGATCGCCCGATCGTTTTCCACGATTACCGCGTCATCTGTTTCTTCCGCGTTGTCGTCGTCGTCGTCCCCTTCGAATATTCCGCTCTCCTGCAGGGAGAGCGATGGCTTTTTCACGGGAATCGGTGAAGTCGGATGCGTATACGACGAAAATGGAAGGACCGTTGCCACCGCTCTGTCGCGTTGTTTATTATTTTGTTCCTATTGATTGAAAAAGTGCTTAATTATGTATTTCTGACAAATGAATTTCATTTGTCAATCAAATGCAAAACAAAACATTAATAATAGTCAAAGAAATTGCGGTGAAAAGTATACTTTACCTTGAAAATGTGAATTGGTTCCGGAGAAACGATTCCACTGTCCGCGGTGTCGGGCGTCTCTCGCAATCCCGGCGATTCCTCGAGTTCGAGAACACGAAATTCCAAAAGTTCATTTTGCTCACCGAGTTCGGCGATTTCGGCTAATAGATTCGCTTCCCTTTCCTCGAGTTTCCGAAGCTTTTCGCTCAATGCTCGTCGGCTGCTTTGACTGCCTCTGGTCTTCAATGAGAAAAACGACGATGGATGATAAAAAATCAGTTTGTCGGAATGAGAAGAAATTACGTGAATTGAGAAGAAGAAACGGAGTAAATCGGAGTTTTTACCTCTTGAAGAAGTGCCTTTTCGAGATCTCTGACTTGACTTTTCGCGTGTGAGAGTTCCTGTTGTTCCTCGAGATACTTCGACTGCAATTGATCGATTTCGAGAAGAACAGCTTCGTAGGCTTCTCTCGTGACTCCGTTCGATTGCCACTGTCCGTATCCACCGGGTTGCGGTGAAAGGGAAGACGGAGCACTGGACAACGCGCTGTCCCCTTCTTCGTGTTCCTCCTCGTCGTCTACTTCCGCTACGGGTTCCAATTCCAACCATTGCTTATAGAATTCTTCCTTTTTTCGTTTATTCGACAGTTGTTCCAATTTTCGTTCTTTTTCCTGTGGAATTATTCTATTTAACCGATGGATTTATCGAGGAAATGAATGAAAAGAAATGTAAATGCGGAGAGGAGAAGAAAAAAAGGCGATTTGTGGGATTGAAATTACCTTAACGGCGCGACGAAGCAACTCGATGACCTCTTGTTGCTCGATTGCCAACTCGCGTAGTCGTTCGACTTCCGCTACCGCCTCGCAATCCCCTTTGCATAGGTCAATCTGATAGATTGGAAGAGAAATCCTCAATAGTTTTCAAGGTTTTTGCAACGTTCGGTTGCATTAAAGAGATATTATTTACAAGAAGAAATGAGATGTGGAATTAATGGATCGTTCGTGTGTAAAATTTTTAAGTAATCTTTCTACACTCCGCGTACATGTTTTACACTCTCAAAGCAAGAGTTTTCAAGCGATGCGTCTTACATTTTTATAAAACATACCTTCATACCGCATTTTTATCGTGCTATGGAAGCTTTTTATTTTTTTTTAATTTTCATATTTTTTAAAAATGAAAGTGTAGAAAAAAAAAACTGAATTTGATATTGTTTGTCTTTTCAAATCGCCGCCATTTTTTCAATTTTGATGAAGAATAAAAATAATCTTCCGTAGCGCGATAGCGGCTTTCATACTGATTAAAAACTTTTTTCTGATATTAATATGCTGTTGGGAATACACGGTGTTATTGAGAGAAAACGTGGTAATCGATAGCAATTATAGGAATGCGAATTGTATGAAGTAATCGTGTGGATTTGATGGAGGGGGATGGAGATGGATGGAGAGATCTGAGCATTTAGCTTCAGCGTCTTGAAATTAATATACTGAACTAATTATTACGCCAGAAAATTACTTATAATACCAATATACACCGGTTGAGGTTTATATTTTCGATTAATTTACGATTGGTAAATTTTTTTTTTCTTTTCCGAGAACATTAAATTTATCGTTATTTTTTTACGATGTGCACTCCGCTAAAAGAAAAAAAATGAATTTAATAAAACAATCGGACGAATCGTGTCATTTTTTATTTTATTTTATTCTGAATATTTTTATTTTTTTATTCGATTTTTAACTCTTAAAATTTCATATGAGATCGAAACGAGGCGCATTATCGTCGTTTTATGTTATTGTTACGAACTTATATATAATCGATGAGATAACGAAATAGATAAAAACAATGAAAAAGATAGCAACGGTAGATTAGATTACGTGGGTTCAGATAGATTAAAATTCAAAATACAGTTTGATTTATAAAATATATCATTCATCAACTCGTTTTAAAGAAACAGTCGCTTTATTACGCGTCCAAAAAAATTCGGAATTAAAATTACAACATTTTTCGTTATATTGCAGAAAGTTGTTCAAAATTTCAATACACATTTGTTTCGAATTTATTCCAGAATCAAATATGAATTCATCTTTTAGAGTCAATCGTCTGTTTTAATTACGTAATATCAATTTTGTACTTTAAACATTTTTTATTATAGTCTTTTAATTGTTTATTGATGTAATTTAATATTTATGCGAAATGAATAAATCATTAAAATTAAGCGAGAATATAAATAACAAATGTAAAAAAAAGCCAATTGATTTAGGAATGCTATAAAAATCTTACCACGTTGTCGACCTGAGGAATCTTATCCTCGATTCGAGCCGTCAGGCGAATCTGGTGACCGTTCTCGTTCTCCCGCAATTTCCTCATCTGTAACAGACGAACGAAACAAGATTACGAGCTATAGATATATACGTATATATATATAGACAAGTTTTTTCGAGGCGATTACCGCTCTCGACGATGAGACTCATCGACGTAATTGACGCTAATTAAGGCGCGAGACGCGATTGCGCAACCGAGGAAAGTGATCCACCGTAAGATCTATGGGATAGAGACCAGTCTTTCGGCCGTTCAACTTAAAGCTCAAATACAAATCTCTTTCGGAGACTTTGCGTTCGATAAAAAGTTACGCCGTCAATTTTTCGCGGAAGAAACATTTCTGCTGCGAGCAAAGTGTAAAACGCATAAAATAAATCTTTGAACCTTCAGGCGGAATAGACGAAACAAATGACCCGGCAAATTCGACTCTCGATTTCGTGGTCGCGGCACAAGCTGCGTAACGCGTACCGATTTGCGCTCGACACTGCTTCGAGGTACAGAATTTTATCGACAGCGAAAGTCAATCTAACAATACCGGGTAACGACGAACAAAAAAGTTGCCTCGAGCATTTTTTTTATTACGATTATTAAGTAAATTTATTTTTAAGTAAATTATAGGTATTAAAAAATGATTTCACTAAATTATTAAAAATATAATATAGTAATTTATAAAAAAAAAATGTTAATAACAAAAACAAAAGTTTATTCAATTAATGTACTAAAAATCGATTCATTTTATTTTTTAAATTTGTTAATACAATTTTAAAATATTATAATTATTATTAAATTATTCGATTCGATTTGATCGTAAAAAAAAGTGAAGAGATTAAATAGCAAAAATCGCGCGAGATCCGAGATTCAACAGCGTCTTGTATTCAAATGAGAATCATTAGAATCAGATGACAGTGCGATATTCGTCATTCACATCGCGAAGAAACGATTGATTTAATGGAGAGAAAGTTCGGAGCCTGCGATGTCGAACAAATTGGAGATTGAAGTAGTAGACAGAGGGAAGTGTCCGAGAGAGAGAGCAGAGATAGACAAGAATCATAGAAATGAAATTGAAGAGAAGGTGTAATGCACACGAAGTCGACATTGCGATAAAGCGACGTGTTGCGAATTACGATGAATCGATTCTGACTCTGCGTTCGAAGGATATTTCGATGGAAGATTATACTATTATTCGGACGATCGATCCCAGAAAAGAATTATTCAATGTAATCATCATTCTGACTTTGGAGAATTCGCAGTTACTTTCGAAGAACACGACGAGAGAGAGAGAGCAGATGTGAAAAAATATTGCAACTTCTCCGAGGCCATTGCGGCAGACGAGAGCATGTCGGCAATCACGATTTTTATTTATTTTTTATTTGCAACGACGAAGAAAAGGGCAGAATTAACGATAAGAATTATAATTGAATTTACGAAGATTTAAAAAAAAATTCAAGAATACATCGCGGGCGTCAGATACGTTAAGGCGAAAGATGACCGAGTGGCTTGGAGAGGGCAGCGAAGGATTAGAGTGAAAGTGATTGTGGTGAGCGGTTCTTTCGCCTCCGTTTCATCGTATGGCTGATTGAAGAGCCGAAGGAAAAGATCCTTAAGGTCAACTCCCACGGGAGATTGGAAACTATATACAGACCACCTTGACATTGGTCTTTGATCTTTGTATATAATCCATACGAATTTGTCTAATCGTTTAAACGGAAAAACTGGAAGTCTGTGCTGTAAGTATAATTATAAGGAAGGGGAAGGGGAGGGGGGGGGGGGGGGGGGGACAATGAACATTTCCAATTTTCAGTAAAGTCAGAAAAAAAAAAATCAACTAAATCCCATAAAAATTCCAGCCGATTTTTAAATTCTCTGCATAATACTTAATAATTTAAAATTTGAATGAAATCTCCGATTTTTCAGCGTTTCCTTAATTTTTTACGTGCGTAATTTGATTTTTATTTTACAAATTTGAAACACTTAATAAATTTTTAAAAATTAAAAACGGCACACATTTTTCTTTTTCGTAAAAAACCATTCCGTTTCCCGGTCTTCTATTGTTTATTTGTTTAATAAGCTATCATATGATTTTGATGTATCGTATACTGCATTTGCCGCGGAGAACTTGTTTAGTTAGCCTTAGCGCGGTTATTGGTACATTAACGGGTGATCGCGAGGGTGAGTTCGATGAGTTCTCACGGTATGCGGGCGCAGTCTGCATAACAAGCGAAAAGAGGAATGGTACGAGTGCTAAGTACCGGTGGTCAGCGCCTCGCCTAATGCCTCGCAAAGCCTATTTTCTATCGTAGGAAAAGCGAAGAAAACGAGAATGTTAAATTAATCGAATGAACGGATCGGCAAAGTCGTCGCTCGTTAGAGCCGCGATCTGTATTAATCGACATAAAGTTTTTCTCGCTACTAAAGTAACACAAAGGAGTAAACCGCGTAAAAATAATAATTGAATCGTTCTAATTCGAGAAATTTCTAATGAGGTTTACCGCTCGGTTAGCAAATTTGTACTCAAAGATTTTCTTTAACCTATTTATGCAAAAATTAATATACGCAAACGGAAGAAGAGGAAAACGCGACGTGGATTTGGGTCAAACGAGATTTTGACTAATGGCCGCCTAGTTTTCCGTGCGGTCAGACGAATGTAGAAAAATCGTACAGGAAAATCATGTTGTCGGTCGGATTCAACGTCCGTGACGACGTAATTATTGCGGCGAGACATTCTCAGCGTTCCGACCGCCTGCATCGCGGAACGGAGGGTACGACGGACCAAAACGGACCGGTTTAAACGGAGGGTGTATCGTCACATTATCAGCGAAAAATGAGATCGGAGAGAATTTCATGGGGTTTTTCGGAATCTCATTTTGGTTGAAAAAAAATTTCATCTCAAAAAATCGTTGATTTTTTTTTTAATTTTTATCTAATGGGATAAAAATCCGACAAAATCTTCTTCGGGAAAAATTATCGATTTTTTCCGAATTTTTTTGCAATACAATGAAAATCCAAAAAAATTAACGATTCTTCAAGATAAAATATTTTTATTACAATCTCTTGGACGCAAAGCGCGGAAAAGATTTTTTTTATTCTTCCGCTCAACGAGAAAACAATGGGTGACTTGCATGGGCGATAGCGCAGAAGAATATTACTGAGTGACGCCCAACTCGACACACCTCGAAGGCGAATATTACGAAAAGCTAATGTTTATTTCCATCGCGAAGAAAGTCCACCTTTCTCGATGATCATAGGCATCTTCGGGTGTAATCATCTTTGACATGCGAGACTTTAAATAAATTACAGGGATGTTAGTGGGACGAATGTTTAAAAAATAAATAAAAAATATCAAAAATTGCATACATTATATGGTTCACGCGTAATAATTTTTTTTTTATAATAAAATTTAATAAGTAAAATGAATAAAATGAGGCAATATATTTTAAAAAATAATATCATCATCGATAATATCAATAATATTTTTCATCCATTTTTTTTTTTAAATCAAATGATTAATTATTTATTTACCTTTTTCTTTGCGCTTCGTAATGCGAATTAAAAAAAAGGTTGAGACGTCGATTATTTTATCTCTAACTCGCTGTAAAATAACATCGAAGGATAGCCGACGAACGGCGAAGTGGATTCATCGTTCGGACGTCTTGTCAGCCATTTCGCATCGGCGGTTTAACACATGGCGAAGTATATAAAAACGATCGAACATACGTTCATCGGACAGCGGAACATAAAGGCATAACGGTGCTTGTGGATCGAGAAGTTATAATTAAAAGAGGAATAGCTTATTGTCCCGTGGGCTTCAGCTTCTTGACGTCCTGGCGGCACGATATTAGTGTGGAATAAGACACGTAAACGTGACTGGACGTAATTGTACAAACGCTCAGTAGGACATGCCGACCGGACACTGAAATAGCATTATTTTTAAATTGCTCACTGACCACATAACTGGTAACTGGCAGCGTTTAAAATATCGATAAAATAAATAATATAAAGGTATAAAAACTTTTTTCCGAAGACGACGTATTTTTTTATAAAAAATATTTCTCATTTTTATTATAATTTTTTTTATTATAATAAAAGATAAAAAAAATGAAAAAAAAAAATGATATTTTTATCATTGGTAGACAATAAAAATATTATGAGAAAAAATAAATAAAGAATGCGAAGTATTGTGAATACACGAAAAATGTGTCGCATATTAAAAATCGATACGGGTTTGAATATTGGAATAAGGAGATTGGCCTCAGTGACACAGTTTCCGCGTCCGACGAGAAACACGAAGAGAGGACACGAAGCCTGCAGTGGCCCACCGGACCCCTCGGGGCAGTTCGGGACTTGTCTTGGTGGAGAGTCCCACGAGTACGTTTATACATCGAAAGCGTGTAAGGGGAGGGGGGGGGGGGGGGGGAGGCCGGTCCGGCTTCTCGTGTAGGCATTACCGTATACAACGTTATACTATACATATATTTTTTCGACGAAACGTACCGGCAATAGTCTCTTTGCATGGCTTCGGTCATTGGTCCAGACGAGGAGAATCGCTTAAGTTTATCGAACCGATACGTGACGACCGGGAAGATTCGAACAAAACCGAAGCGGTATTAATTTCAAGGCCCTCCTGACCTGTGCAATGGTCCTTGAGCGTCGGCAAGTAATACGCACGCGAAGTAAAACTGTTTATGCATCAAGCATCATTATTTCTTTTATCCATAAAAATTTGTCGAAAAAAAGTGATAATATTTTTTTCATCATTATAATGACTTCTAATTTTTTTGGGCACTAAAATTACCCAAATAAAAATAGTCCCATAGAACTTGATACAAAATAAATTTTGAAAAATATTTAAAAAAATTTAATTTGCATCTGTGATAATTTTATGGAGAAAGAAATCGGCACTTGCGGGTGGCGGATTAAATATTCAATATTTTCATAATAAGGAAAAAAACAGTCGATACCACGAACACTTAATGTAATTAAGTAAATATTTCTTTAAGCGAATGAAATATTTGTTGATACATAATTTAGATTTTTTAGATTAATTTAGATAATTTGGATTTTTCTGGATCTATGGGTTCTATTCGGATACTTAGTTTATTCAATTATTGGTATTATCCCCAATGAAAAAATAAATAAAATAAAAAATCGGCAATAAATAAAAATATACGTTGTTCATCAGCTATTACTGTTTTGATTTATGCTGCATTATTATAGATGTCATTGATAGTGTGCATTAGTAAGTAAGGATCGGTAACCGGAAGAGGCATCAGCGAAACCGGAACTAATCGGGACAACACGAAATCGTTGATTTCCCGGTTTGTTTCGGTGTGTGCCGAATGCCGATGGGCCGTCACTCCAACTCCATAGTATAGTATATCTTATACGGGTATCGTTCGTAAGGCCTCGTAAGTACGTATACGAGAGTGTGGGACCGTTAGGTTGGCCCCCTGACACACAGCTGACTGTGTCCCTCCCCCCTCCCTCTCCCCCTCTGGTCCACGAGATCGGGTCCCAAGTCGGTCTCAACCTGTTGGCGAAGAAGCGGGACAAGGAAGAGGAGAGCAAAAGATAAAATAAGCTGCGATAGCATGAGATCGGCTGGCAACCTGTGCCGTACCCAACGGGGCCCCGAATGGGTCAGGTGCGCGCACCCCGCCTCGTTCCCCTCCTCCCTCGTCAGCTTCGTTTCCCACTGTTGTATATGTATAATCCACCGGTACCCACTCGCGAAAGTTGGAACAGAGGTTCTCTTGTGATGGTCCGGTACTCGAAACATATGACCCTTATGAGAAATTTACCGAAACATCGAACGAACGCAGATGCGTTAACGAGACTTCGAGCGAAAATTTCACTCAGACTTTGCCATGGCGAGAAGAAAATCGAATAAACACCGATTTCAAGTTGATAACAATGGAAAATTAAAAAAAAAACTAAACTTGAAATACTTTGTAAAAAAAAATACAAAATAAATACGAGTTTCAAATTGATAGAAAATGACAATATCAAATTTTAAATACACTGTAAGGTTTTGCCGCTGCGAGGTCATCTATACGTAAAATAATAATATCGACTGAGAAAATTAAAGATTTTCAATATTTTTGTGGTAATATCTGAATTTTTTTTGGGTATTATATGAATTTTTATGAATAATTAGTTACATAAATTTTATAATTATTATTAATCATTCATTATTATGAATAATTACTATACGAAACATTTTTTTCCGACGGCTACACTTTTCGAAATTAAATCGACAAATTATCTCGATATGATACCGATAAAAAAATTTCTTAAATATGGTCCACGATGTATCTTTCAAGGAAAAAAATTAAAATATCGATCGAATTCGCGAAAGGTTATCGATAAATCCTCGAAGACTTTCTCTTCCGTATGGAAAGGCCAGTGGCCACACTGTCGAGGGACGATATAGACTATAGAGAGGACAGAGAATTGGAAGGTATTCAACGCGTTCGAAGCGAAAATCGCACTTTTTTCCACTCGCATAACGATTTACGCGAAAGGGATTCGTAACTGCGGTCATTGTATACCGCGATAAACTTATAAAAAAAATCATACTGAAGCGCAAGTGGGCTTTATATTTGCAAATTCATGTACCGTCGATTTCACTTATTCGATCGAGCGAATCGGTAAAATAATCGCTGCTGATAACAAAATATCGATACATCGATAAGATTTTCTCCTCGTTGGTTATGTCGATTTCGTTCTTAAGTCATTCATCTCTGCAATATTTGTTCGTTCGCTGGTGTTCTCGAGAAAAAGCGGAAAAAAAAATATCGATACTTGTCGAGGAGGTAACTTTGTATGACGAAGAAAGCGTCGAGCGCTTGGCAAACATTGGCACTGAAGATTTTAAGTGGCTTTTGTAATTACATGCAACGTTCATTAAGACAATTCTCTCCTTATCCCGAAGACAATTATTTGACTTGGGAGATTTGTTGAACTTCACGGAGAGCAGTATAAATAGAATACTCAAAGAATAGTCTAAACTCTGCAAATTGCCTAAATAATCTAACGAAAAAAATGATCGCACACCGTTTCTTTTTTTATGAACGAAAATTTAACTTCGGACACTCGGACTCGACAATTTGAAACACATTTTTTTTTTAATTTTATTTGCTTTTTATTTAAAGAAAAAATCATTAATAATAATAATAACATTATTAATAATTAATAATAGTTTTTCTTTTTTTTTTTTGAGAAAAAATGAATTCGAAGTTTCAAGTCGTGAGTGTCGACTATTGTCGATTCATATCGATTGCGTAAATTATTTTATTCATAGATCGGCCTAACGATCTATTTTTTTAATCGTCTCGTCATACGATACACGACAATGTTTTTTTTTAACTGTAGAATAAGCGACAAAAGGCGCCCAAAGGCATGGAGGAGTCTAATCGATCCAAAACCAACTCCTCCTGGGATAGTTATTCTTGTTGTACTTTCTGCTGACCATTGGATGTTACACGTCATATATGTATATGTATTACGTGCCGGAGGCAAGTTTGCCGTATCGAGTAAAAAAAAATAACAACAACTCGTCATCAACGAACGACGCAACACCGGCAATGCACGCGGACGCGGAAAAATCCAACTGACCAGATGAAAGTTAATTGCGATACGACTTGCCTTTCGCACTGTCGCTCGGGGACAATTAACGACCGACTGGGGGAAAGAGAGTAGTAACGCGGCAAAGAGAAAGATGCAATTCATTGAGAGACCGGCCAATTTTTCTTTTTTTTTTTCTTCAATTTCTTCGTTTGAAATTTGAATCACGAATAAATACGAATTTTAAATCGACAAAAATAAAAAAAGAAAAAACCAAATTAGAAATAAAAATGTGAAAATATCGAAAAAAAAAGTTTATGAGAAAAAAAATTGAAGAAGCGAGCAAAACAGAGCGGAGAGAGTCACAAAAGGGAAATTCAGCGCGCACGCTGCACCGAAATTATCCTTTCGCTCGCTATTGCATCGTGTCTAATGTATCCGGGCGCTCGTCGGATTATAAACATTTTGCCAGAAAGTATTACTGAATCGGCGAGAAGCGAAAAAAAAAATTGGATAGTCGCGATGTACTTTCGCCATTGAGGATCTCTGAATGTAGTCGAGAGAAAATTCTGAATCTCGTTCGACGGCGAACGTGACACGAGAGCGATGATTTATATTCGCGAGGAAGATATCGCGGCGTGGATAATCGAGCGCTCCGAAAGTTTCGCGATCTCATACACGCGCGTTGCTTCGCAAAAACGAAGCGAACATTAAGCGTACCGTACATTAATATACTGTGGATGTAAAACGGCATATTGTAATAATAGCTGATAACGATTACGAGCGAAATACGGCGGAAGAAAATTAGCGAAGCAGAAACAAATGTTCGTACAACTCTCTCGTTGAATAATGACAACGACGAAGACCTCCGATTAGCCGGAGGGGTTTCTTCTCCCTCGCGATCGATTCAATTTTCTCGAGAGCTTTTCGCTTTATCTATATGTTATGCTGTAGATAAAGGAGACTGGTCGGCAAGTCGGAATGCGGGGCAAAACGGACTCACGTGATAAAAAAAATCGAAGGCTCCACGTACGAAAAATATGGCGATCATCGCTAAATTATGACGATTTTCGCTAAATTGTGTTTTTTTTTCAACCGGCAAAAAAGATTTTAAAAAATGTTATCAAAAAAAATAAAAAAAATTTGTCAATTGATTCACTTGGAAACCAAATTTAGGTGTCTTTACTTTATTATTAATTATTTAAGCGGCTCGAGTCATCTAAATGATGCCAATGTTCGCCAAATTATGAGTTTTCCGCATTGACCACAAAATTCCAAAAAAATGTAAGATATCGAAGAATTTTTGAAGATTTAGGTGTTTTCGCTTCCGAGCGATTCCTTAAAGGGAAACCTGCATTTTTTTTGAAAATTAGTTTCAATTTACGTGCTCCGTATTGCCCCGGTCTTCGCTACGCATCCCCCACACACCCCTAATCGTCGCATCTCTCTGTCTCTCTCTTCAGCGTTCTCTGGAACTCCGAAGCTCGAGGCGATTGAGGCGTTGCCACGAGAGCTCTACAACACGCGAGACTAAACAAAAGGTGGACGGACTTCTCTGCTACTCGAGAATACACGCTACTCGCGAGGGGTTAATTGCGGGTGATAAACCGACGAGGAAATTTCGCTTCGTGAATTTATGTTCTATCGAACAACCGCGACGAGGATATTTCCGCTTGGCAGACCTCGTTGTTTTTTGCACGACAAATTGATTAATGAATAACGCAAATGTCGTTATTCAACCGATCGATTATTTTTATTATTTCGATATATCGATTAATTCGTTTTTCTCGATCGGACATATCTCGCTGATGTTACGATCTCTATAAATCGGATAACTATCGTCTTTTTTTTCATCGGTTGCGTCTCATCGATAAAGAAATGAAGAAATATAATCGACAGGACTCGGTGATGTCTATTGTGAAGATGCGTCGTGAGTTATTCCTATGAATAGTCTGAGCTGAGCGACAGCTCGGTACACCTCTCAGCCCCTCGCAAACACCTTGCTGTGTCAGCTTTCGCGCGTATTAGTATCTTTTCTCGTATCGCTCATTTGAATCGACACTCCGGAGTCTCTCTTCGCGAGTGCGAATGACCGCGAACGACCGGCATTCTTACGTGTGGGAAGAGAAGAATCTTTATTACGTCGATACTAATGTCCCTATAGAATTTGAAAATCAACGTCGACGCAAACGTTTAGTGCTTTTTTTCTGTCTTTCGCTATTAAATGTTACATTGTGCAGCAACAAGAACGGAGTTCCAGGTGTATTAACTGCGCAACAGGGCGTACGGCGTAATGACACTCACTTTTCTTACAAATGATTCGCAAATTAGGGGAAATCGGCGTAAAATCGGGAATATTATGCAATCGGATAAAAGGTATAAAAATCTTACATTTTTTTTTATTTGTTCCGAAATTTGATAAAAATTAAGTTACTGAGATACGTATTTTAAAAAATACAAATTTCAATTCAACTAATAATTTAAACAAAAATATAAAATATATATACAAGATAATAATAATATTAAAAATTGTACCGATTTTTTTTTTATTTATTTCGATTTCTATTATAATTGCTATAAGGGGGAAAAATGAAAAACATTAAAACGAAATGATCGTTTTCCCTGCGTAACTCTTTCCGTATTCAGAACGGAAAGATTCTCGGATGCTGAAACGTTACATTCGTCGTACTTTCGACGGATGCAAGGAAAATTTCTCGTGAGGACCGTTTAGAGAGCATCATTCGTAAATTAACATCGATTGGCCGCGAGCGTTCGGTAAATCAAAAAGAAAGATCGATCCACTTGGCGATGCGGCTACTTAAGACTGTTAGATACAATGTACGGATAAATACAGTTGCCGAGCTTTCGTTGCATCCGCGGAACGAGAAAGAAAGATAGGAAAGTTCGAGAAAAGAGAAGACTTCCATCACTGCGTTCCCATTTCGTATGCTTGTGCTGTTAAACGTTTCACGAGATAAAGAAACGCTAAATAGACTCACTTGATCGACGTGACGAGTCACTTTATAAATCAATGTCATTGGCTATCACCGACCGTTCAATACCGTCACCGAATGAACCCCTATCCCCTCGCGATCGATTGAAATTACTTCGCCAGAGTCGAGTCGTACTTAGCGGTAAATTGATGTTCTATTTTTTCTTTCTTTATCGGTTTTATGTCGATGTTCCGAACCGCATTACGAAGATTTTTTTTTTAGTAAAATGAATTCTTTGAAAATAAAAAATGTACGAGCAAAATAAAAAGTAATCAATTCAACAATTCATCAATTCTTTATTAATTAACATAAAAGTCTTAAAATGAATTCTTAAAAAATAAAAAAAAATTACGAACAAAAGAAAAATTCTTAAGAATTTTTTGAAGAATTTTTTTTCGTCATTTATTGAAGAATGCAAAGTAGAGGGATACAAAGGAAGCCCCATAGGAAGCAGAGGAGGAACGTCGACAGGAAATCGAGGCCTCGATCACGTTCCCTCGATCGTCGTTTGCCCCGACGGTCCATATGAGGATTACAATGACAACGCGACTCGCGCGTTCCGAAAGTCTCTCGCGCAGGGCGGACACATTCCTCAAGCAAATTCTTAATATTGCCACACGTAATGCGGCCCATACGCGCATTTATTTGATCTATAGCAATCGTGACATTAGTTTGTAAGTTTGCAGCGCGTTTGAACGTATGAAAAATAATGCGTCCAATTTTTGCGTATTTTTTTTTTTTTTTTTTTACAACAAAACATCGTTACCGAGACTTTTGTATGGAAAATGTCCTCAAAAGTTAATACACCCATTAAAAAGTGAAATAAATGAAAAAAAAAATCTTAGAATCTCGAATTTTATCGTTAAATTAGAATTATTAATGAAAAACTGTAGTAAACTTTTGTTCGAAATTTAACGGACAATTTATGATTTTTGTTTATTTACTGCTATTTTACGGTATCTTTTCGGAATATTAAACAACTATCCAAACGATTCTCGGAGTACAAATGCGTCATCGTTACACTCAGCTGCGAGACTATCGTTTGTAGGATCTTCGAACGAGTCCACGTATACGAAGGTATCGTATGTTCGTTTATTCGCGCCGCGACAAAGTGAAACACGGCGAGAAAACAGAGACAGAAAAAAAGTAATTGTAAACGAGACGGAGTGAGACGAAGAAAGTTGATTCTTCGAAGCCTGAGGAGCGCTCGATTACGAAACGTAAATCTCGAATCGATCGATGCGCGATCCCCGTCTCAACAACTTTTCATCGTCGTTTCTATTTTTATTCGAGTGCATTTATTATCATGCAGATGTTGAGTCAACTTCCTGAATCGATTTTTCATCGATCGTTCTGTTTTTGACGCGAACGGTTTTGAATTTTATTAAAAGTCCAATAAAAAATTCTAAAAAAATTTAACGAGTAATAATAAGTAATAAACATAATAAAGCATCAATCGAAAGTCGACTGTTCATCCTGCAGATTTGAAAAAAAAAACAATAAACAAAAAATAAATTCCGCGTTTACGCAACAAATGCAGTGAAGGATTCAACATCGACGATACTTTCCGTAGCACAGCTTTGCAACCGACTTCATTAAAGTTTCTTCATTAATTTATTATTAGATAGATATATACGTTAGCAGGCAATGCCATTTTAAGAATAAAATACCATTAATAGAAGAAAAATCGCGCGTCGACAGACGGTGCGTTGCGTACGGCGTTCGTGACTTATGCGGAATCTATGCCACAGTTTACCGAAGAACCGTAACTCGAAAGATCGCACGAAAGTGCGAGCCAATGGTTATATGTTGCAATATAATCCACAAGGAGAAACCCCCGCGCGCGCATTAATCTTTTAGTTTCTATCCTATTTATCACGTGGTATTTAAGCCTCATAAACTTAATTCGTGACGCGTTCGATCTTTTTTTTTTTTTTTTCGCTGTTGCGGTAATTATAGTTCAATTTGCAGATCATTTGCGACGATCGTTTATGGATAAAATAAAACGAGGGATGGACTTGTGTAACAATGTAATTTGAACACATGGCGCGCGCGCGCGCGCGATCGTTGTGTCTACGCTAATGCAAATATCCGCACATTAATCTTGTCCTTCTGTATATTTTCTGAAACTAATCCATCACCTGGAAATTTAACCTCATTCGTCAACGGTACACAGAAATCACTTTCTATCTCCTCGCGATTGCTCGGGGGCTTAAGAAGGGTATATCGTTACATTCCCATCCAACAGTGAGCTTCGGAGAGAATTTCGAAAACTTCCGAATGAGATAAAAATTTGAAAAAAATCAACGATATAGAAGGTTTTACGAACATTAATTATTCATAATGATAATGGCAAAAAGTTATTGACAATTTAGTTAAAAAAAATTGTTTAACAAATCGTCCGATGACCGAATAAAAAAAAACCGATTGAATTACGATAATAAGATTTTGCGCCTTTGCATAACAATGAAAAAAAACAATGGATTTTTCGAGCTGTGGAAGCAAAAAATTAGCATAGGACATCGAATTACATAGTCACAGCTGCGGTACCGAGTATTCGGTGAGTTATGCAGCCGAAGCAAAGTTCGAGAAGCGTAATTTCCCGAAGAAGAAGCGTATCCGCGACTCGATTGCGACATGTCCCGGTAGGAGATATATATTCGAAGACTCCGCAACGTGAGTTCAACTCCAGACATTAGTCTTCTCGGAGATCTCTCGGGTTCTCTCATTGGGCGACTCGACTCTGCGGCGAGCGTTGCTTGCAATGCATTACTACGACTCGCCCACTATCCGATCCATCCAGACGCCGCTCTTTAGTCTTATTCCGTCACGTACCCTAAGAGAGGTCTACAGTACTCTACCTTAGGCTCTCGCGGTACTTCTTGGCACGAAGTCAAACGTACCGAGAAGCATTGGTGAGATGCATTCATCAAAATACGCGCGTGTATCGCGTGCTATATATATATAGCTGCTTCGTACTATTACGTAGTCATATAGGGGGAAAATGAAACCAAAAAGGGCAAAAGGTCCAACGGGCGTAAAGAAAAATTCGGGCATCTTGAACTTTGGGGGAAAATGGACCGATATAAAAAAAATAGGAATGCAGGTAAATAATTATTCGTAATATCGAGCAAATTTATACAAAAAAAATATTATAAATAAATTTAAAAAAAAATTATTTAAACTTTCGATTAAATTTTTTTTTGTCACATTAATTACGGTTCTTTTTGCCCCTTTTTTAAATTTTAATGCTCTAAAGAGGAGTGAGAAATCTTTTTTTTTTATCGATACGATTCCGTGAAATGCAAAATAGTTCATTTTGTCCCACCATCGCGCTACATATGTATAATATTTATAAATATTTATACATATTAATGTAGATATGTATAATACATACTGTATACATATTTACTGCATTATATGTGCTATGCGTCATGTTACCGGCGATTGTTGCCTGCAGGCGTCAGTCGTACGAGAACGCGATCGGCGATCGAGGCGAAAGAATATATCGCCGAAGGGGGTTGAGACTTTGCGCAATATAAACGACGCGAAGAGAACCGTAAATGGCGCGAGAATATATGTACGTTGTTCGACCGACGCTTTCCAAGAGAAACTCCGAAATATCGTATTCCTTGCGCGACGAAAAAAAAAAAAAACAATCTAATACTATTGAATTTTTGCACTATATACGATATCGAAAAAAAGTTGTATTTTTAGATGAAATTGAAACCATCGATTGGGGGATATTATCTGAAATGCTTTGGAGTTGTTGAATCGTCGTGAAACAATTCGCAATTAAATTCATCGCTGTTCCGAGGTGTTTACACTTTTTTTTTTTTTTTATCAACTACTCAGAAGTAGGCATTCAGACTTTAGAGAACCCCAAGCGTCTGCGGCGAGAGTCAAACAACCGCTAGTCTCGCAACCGCCGAGGTCTTTGCTTTGCCTCACGGACTCGCCGCGGCTTCGTTTTTCCTCGCGGCGATGTACACCGGGCGGCGCGCCACGGGCCACGCACTAGTCCTCGTTCTCTTGGCGTGTTCCACCTCATTCCCACGAGAAAAAGAAAGGAAGAAATGTAGAAAAAAAAAAACCGAGACTGTGCGATATTTTTAGCGCTGATTTGATAACGAAACTCGTATAGTGTGATTTCGCGTGACCTCCGTTCCGGTGAATTCTTTTCAACGATATTTGTGCGATCGATGTATTTTTTTAATACGAATGTGAAATTGTAAAAAAACTTAGCGAAGTCGGCGGATATGGAAAACGTCTAAATTACGGAAAAAAAATAATAAAAATAATAATATACTAATTATTAATTTACTAATTTTACTTTAGATTATTATTTTTCTTAAAAAACATCGCGTAATGCTTACAAATGTTATTAACATTTTTTTCGACGCGAATCAAGAAAAATCCTTTTTTAACACAAATATGAGATTTTTTTTACATCGGTAAGACATCAATTATCCCGATTGGTTTTTAATGAAATGACGATCGCGAATACAAATGGATTTGCGGCTTATATATCTTTCGGAGAGAACAATCTTATCGGGAGTTTTCACACGGAATACGATAAGCTATGCGTTTCATTCATTGGAAGCCAAACTCCAGGGGTTTGCGATACACCGATATAGGAGTGTTAGACTCTCGCTGTGTCCTTTGTATACTCTCGGTATCAGCGGAAGGAAACACGAGACGCCGTATCGGAATTCGCAGGCGCATTCATGCACCGTTGATGAAATTAGATACGGAGGTGCGAGAGCTGAGAGGGTGCCTCGCAGCGGAGGTTGATGGCAAAACCAACCGCACAAAATAGTTCTCAAGGATAAGAAAAAATGTCTAATTATTTTTAAAGTGACAATTATAAATACGAAAAACGCATTTTTTAAAATTTGCCAAATACTAAATACCAAATCCTAAGATCGCAATTTTTTTTATTTTTCGAATATAAATCGAAACGATTGTAAATTTCATTATTATCGCGGTAAGTAATCTCAATATTATCGTTTGATTATTAAATGAATTATTAATAAATAGATTATTATTATTATTATATTAAAATATGACGTTATTATATTTTCGTGGTGAGAATATTCTACATACGAAGATCACGTCTCACGTCACCAATCAAGTTAATTAGATCGCGCGGACACACACGATGGAAAGCCGCAGAACTCGAACGGAACATGCAATGGAAAATGTGGAAAAATGAAAAAAAAAAAAATTTGACACAGTGATAATAGTGACTGAGAGTCTCGATACGATGATTTTCGTCGAGAGAAACTTGAAAAGAGCGCAAGAGCATCGAGAATGAGCAGAAAGTAGCAAAGAGCGCACGATGGGGAAACCGTGAAGAACTACTACCCCACATACGCCAGTCATTCGGATTGCCGGCCTGCGCGCTTCTCGCTCGCTGCTGTTAGCAATGGCTCTCCGGGCTCTCGGAGCCGCGCGTGTTCGCATAAATTGCCGTGGCGAAGCCCCCTCGAGGCATGGCGTGTACTGCAATCCATGGCCTGCATAATGGCACGTGGTAGGTGGAGCGCACGAGAGCGCGAGAATGCAACGAGAGTCCCAGTAAATATAAAGATCGAGAGCCGCGAGTCGAACGAAAAAGAGATAAATCACTCGAAAATCGTCACACATTGAATTCACCATAAAAATCGCGCAGTGCGGGAAGCCGACAATTGAAACACCGATATTAAGAATATCGATTGCAAAAAAAAAATTGAAACAGGATTTTTTTTTTTTTTTTTTTTTTTTTTCGTAAAAAAAAATAAATAAAAAATCCTCGGGATTTTGGGTTTCGTAGTTTTTCAACTGGTCAGATAAAATTTGAAATATTTTTTTTTAATACGGAATTAATTTTATGTGTTCGAACTAAAAACTTTTAAATATCTGTATTACAAATATCGATTGATATAAAAAAAATTTTAATTTAAGTATAGGTTTTTTTGTTTTTTCGTAGAAAAAAATCGTATTACAAATGCCTCGCGATTTCGACATTTTTTTCACTGATCACATAAAGTTCGAAATATTTTTTTTAATTAGTCGAACTAAAATCGGAATGTCGGGAGAGGATACCTGCAAACATCGCTAACTTACTTTGAGCACAAAAAAAAATCATCTCTCGGGGTACCGCAACTGTTCCGCCTTCGCCTCGTTACAGTTGGGTTCAACAAGGCGTACACGTCCCGGTGCTAATACAGCTACTACTACTATATAGGCATTGCAGTGCCACGAACGCCGGACGCACCGGCGATGAATGGAGCGCAGCGCGTGGAACGAACACGAAGCTGCGAATATCTCGACTCGCAATCTCCCCAAGGGTTTCTCGATGTACTCTACATATACGTTTCCGTTATAAGTCGAAGGCATCCAATAAAAAAAAGCAAAAAATAGCGTTCGAATTTTACGAAAAAGTCGCAGAAAACTCGTTGTATTTAACTTCGATCATTAAATTTATAAGACGAAGCGATTTTAATACGCTTCGGAGTGACTGAAGGCTAAGATAGTTGAGGTACAAAAATGAGAGCTTTTTTTTTTTTTCTTTTTTTTTTCGACAAGATGATGGCATTTTTTTCAGTGCTATTATTAAAAAAAAAATGTTTACTTCTATTAATATAAGTATATCTACTAATGTTGAAGTTTTTGTAATGAGCTTCATGCGCGTCGTCGGTTTCTGTACAAAGGCTCAACAGACGATCACGGAGTCTCGAAGAACGATGCGGAGCAGTGAAAGGGACACTGTTGGCGACACATGCCGGTCACCCGTTTACTTGCCCGCCACCGCCACGCGTTCTCAATTCTCCGAGACAACTCACTCTCGAGTTTATTCGCGGCAAGTAGAAACAGCCTGACATATTCTGACTCGTATTTTACATACTCAGAACTCCCCCCCCGCAAGTGAATTGGTGCTATTACTGTTCGATTAAAAATATGCAAATGAGAGGCGATTGTTGCAATAAGTATTTATTTTATTTTTTTCTTCGACGAGAAATGAAATTATTTGTGGCAATCATCGATATTACACTTCAATTTTGACTTTATATGAACTCCTATCGATTTCAAGCGATAAAAAAATATAAATCTCATTTCATTTGTTAGTAACTATAAAAACATTATTCCGAAACAAATAATTTTTTTTTACAATTTTTTATATTCATATCTGGTAGTGCCAATCGGTGGTTCGAAAACCCTGATGAACCAGTAATCGCGAGAAATTTTGTTCATTTTTTGTATCGAGAGTTTTTTTTCCGAAAAAAAAAAAAAAGAAAAAAAAAAATCTACCGAAAAACAAAAAATTAGCTTAGGTTAGATAGTCTTCCCCTTTTTCCGCCGTATACCCTTTTGGGGTTTTATGGACCCCTCTCCTAACATTCTCTACCCGCACTCAGCTAATTATCTAACCTTTCCTGTGCATCCGCAGGCGACTTGGGTACACTGTACCACATTTACCGGGGACACGGGGAAACTCCGGAAAATCTGTGCCAGTGCAGACGGCCATATTCTGCTGATTCTTTTGTATTTTTTGCACTTACGTAAAGTGAAGAGAACAACAAAGTCTCAAAAGAATGAGCCTTCCGCTCAACGATTAACGTGCCGGCCAGCGCGCGGCTACGCGGTCACCCATCCAAGTAGCGCCCGCGAACAAAGCTTCACTTACATATAAATTAAAAAGATTTTTTTTATCGAGAAAAAGAATAAAGAGTATTTTTTTTTTCGAGAAAAAGAACAAAAACTTTTTTCTTTATCAAGAAAAGAAAAGGATACTTTTAATCTTTTTTGCTTGGAAGTCTCCTTAAAGCCCTTAAAAATATCAAAAAACCTGTTTTTCGTAAAATTGGAGGAAACGAAACGGGTATCATAAAAATTCTTTTTTACAAGACTGAATTTTACCATCGATCGCAAATTATTTCTTCCATCTTAATTTTCGATCCTAAAATCGCGCTTCATAAGTAAAAAAAAACAAAAGAATTATTTCTTGACAATTTATCGCTTAAAGTCGTAAAAAAAACACCGCTGAACCAGCGTAAGTAAATTCGCTCGAGCGCGAGGGCCTCTTTGCAAATCCAATCGTAATATCTTTTGCGAGTAACTCTCATTGTCAGCCCACAGACGCGCGCGAGGGCACATATGGGTACGTGAAGAGATGTACGACTTTCACGGCATACAGAGCCATTTATCGCGTCACCGAGTTCGCTGGAGAGTCCTGAGACGCCTCCGAGTTCGCGTCTCACCGGAGTCGTAAGTATATTTTCTTTTCGTCTCCTCCAGTCACCCCCCCCCCCCCCCCCTCCCCCCACGTGTCGTCGTCGTCCACTATGTTGAGGCAAAGTAGTTACAAGCCGCGTCCGTTGGTTCGTTGTCTCGTGAATGCGAAGAAAAAAAAAGTGCGCGTCGCGTCTCTCTCGCGCGTGGTAACAGTACGCGAAAGCCTTTCGGCCGATTTCAACGCGTTCGTCGCCCGTTATATATATTTTATGTTTTGCAAGTTCGTTTCGAACGCCTGCGCGCGTGTATGAGTTTTTAAAGGGGGTGCGAGTGAGGAGAGGAAACGTCCGGTTGGACACGACGAGGAGACAGAAGAGGAAACACACCTCTCGAGATGCACGCAGGTGAAAACGAAAGGACTTTGAACGCTTCCAACACTCGTTGTAAACGGTATAGTATATATATATATATATATATATATATATATATCTCTCTATATATATAAAGTTTCCGCCGCTGTCGCCGCCGCCGCCGTCGCCGCCGCCGCCGCCGCCGCCGCCGCCGTGTCAGGAATCGAGGAGAGGGCAAAAATATTCTAAGTCCCTCTAAGGAGGAAAAGAAAAATATTCTAAGTCCCCCCTTGAAGGACTTAGAATATTTTGACTTTCCCCTCCCACGACCCCCCCCCCCCCCCCTTCAGAAAAATATTCTAAGTCCCTCTAAGGGGGACTTAGAATATTTTAAGAATTTCTAAGTCCCTCTAAGGGGACTTAGAATATTTTCGGTCGAAGGGGGCGGGGGGAATCCCCTTAGAGGGACTTAGAATATTTTTCTGAAGGGGGGGGGGGGGGGTGGTGGGAGGGGAAAGTCAAAATATTCTAAGTCCTTCAAGGGGGAACTTAGAATATTTTTGGTCGAAGGAGTAATGGCGAATGGGGGGGAGGGAATAATATTCTAAGTCCCTTTAAGGGGGACTGACTAAGTAAAAATACAAAAAAAAGCGGCGGCGACCTCCATTGGTGAAAAGTTGCGGCGGTGATTAAACATTATTATAATGTTGATAAAAAAAAAGCGAGCGCGCGTAGCGCGCGAGCCCGGGGAAACTCTAGTATATATATATATATATACCGTTCGGTATATCGTTAAGACACTTTTACTACACGTTCGCCTTTGATTTCTTTGACTCTCCTATACACTTCGGGCTTCGAACGCTCCAGCGGTCTTCGGACCTTCTCTACCCCCCTCCGGGACACTGGACAAAAAGTCGATTTACGAGCGAAACTCCACGAACGAGCGCACGCGGCACGCACACTATCGACCGTAATTACTTGATTGATCCCCAACTATCGTGGGTGCAAAAATAATACGTCTCCGGTGTTTATGATTGCGGTATACACGATCTTTGTAAGGAAACGAGTAGAAATGTATCACATTGCAATTAAGATCGAGCGGTATCGTTAAAATAGCTTTATAAAGTAGCAAATACGAGAGGAAATCGCGAATTAAAAAAAAAAAAATTAGTCAATTTTTCGATGGTTGGGAAAGCAGCCTCCAGAAAAGCCGCGATATATTTGCGTTTCTATGGAAAAACGATAAAAACGACGTGCCTATCGTGTTCTACGGGAAAAAATACCCAAAATGGAGCAATACGCGAACTATAGTATCGTTTTAGTCCGCTATGCGGTTGAAAAGAAACCGTAAATATAAACGGCGTTTTCTCGCCTTAAACGACCGAATACGCAGTTTTCAGCACTTTTTTCTCGTCAAAAATGAAAAACGCTATGAAATATTACGAAAGAACTACGAAATAAAGGTCCGACCCATTATCCACGTATTTTTTCGTGCTGAATACGAATCCGAGGATAAGTTTTATATGAAGTCATATTATACATTTTTTCACATTATAGCTTTTTTTTTATTACATCTCTGAAGATTTATGAGAAATCATATAAAAAAAAATTGAAACTTTTACATACGTCTCTATTATAGAGGAAAGGAAAGGTTTCATTTAGAAGGTAAATTGTGTACCCGTATCGATGATTATTCTCGACAATTCACGATCGTCATATTACGACTTGATAGCCGTTTACTGATTACCTTTGAAATATCTTTTAATTCATTAGAATTACACCTCATGTGAGAAAAGGTTGAATGGGGTCAGTACTTCGGCTGAGTTTGTGAGTTTCGTGAGTGTAGAAAGGTTTTTTTTCCTTTGGTGAAACGAACGGGCAATCAGGAAGCTGATTAGAATGTCTCGACGAGGCGAACGATACAAAATCAACCGCTACGAATCGCGAGGAGATTACGCGAGAGGATTTACGACAGTGAAAACGAGAGACGCGGATCATTATTCGAACGATCTTACGGAGTTTCCATGTGCCAATGATAAATGCAAATTGACAATAAAGAAAAAAAAGACACTTTAAGGTGTTTTCTTGGGGATTCGCGAGTGAAAATGAAATTACGTTCAATTATCATTAGACGCGATCCACGTGTAGATCGATGTGAATCGACGATTACGCACTCGTTGATTTTGAACGATTGACGCGAAATGGAAGGGGATTCGTGGGGAAAGTGGACGTTTAGCGATTTGTCGATGATAGAGAAATGCTAAATAATTTTTTTCTTTTTTTTTTATATTCCGGTACTCGTTATCGCTACTTTGCGGGATAGAGAATTAAATTGACATAAAATTACGAAGATTATTATCATCGCGGATAGTCTAATGAATAAGCGAATGGACACTCGATGTAAACTGTTTATATACAAAGTAATCCCGCGGGACTCCTTTTCCGGTTAAATTGGATGCAATTAGAGGAAAAATATAACCGGACGAATAATTTATATGAATGGAGAATAGCGAAAAACGACAATATATTGTCGACTGACTGAAAGATGATAATGTTACGAAACGAAGTGATAAACTTTGCTTCCTCATAGAGAAAGTCGTTTCGTAAAAAAAACCATTTATTTATTATTCAAATATCGAAAATACACGCAAACTTCATTATTTACTGTTCTCAACTGACGAGAAATTAATTAGAAATTTTTTTTTTAATTTACGATTTCTGGTTTTTTTTTTTAATTAGATTTCCTGAAAATCGTATTTATACGAAAATTATGAAAATCCGAAAATTACGAATGCAAAAGTTTTAAATATTTGGGTTTCGATTCGCGATGTATCGAGTTTACAAAAATTCGATATATAACAATCAATTCTTACGAATTATTGTTCGCTGCCAATGAAATGGAAAAGTAGTGAGAAGGTCAATAACGTCATCAAAAGCGCACTGATGCATTGAGACGCATCTAATGGAACATTGGAACGGAAAAAAACATAGCATTGAAAAAAGCCCCGTGGCTACTTATACGCGTCGGCATAATATATCATCTGCTTTAACTCGTGACTACGCGGTATACACACGAACCACGCGAAATCCATCTCCGAGAAACACGGCACTCGTGGCTTTCATTGTCGTAGCCTAAGACCCCGAGATTCTGCGGTCGGGAGTGCGTGCATATTATTCCCGGAGAATAACCATTTGCTTCGTGACTGCTGGGCGTGGAACTCACGTCGCAGTGTACGTGGACACGCGTGGGAGACACTTGGATCATCGTGGCTCACGCGTATTCACTATTCCAACTCCATTTTTTCGAACATATATGTCGACTACATATATATATATATTTACATATATATATTGTTTTTCTTCGATCATTTCAATAACATTTTTTTTCGATCGGCCTTCGGTTGCTTCGAATTTTACAAAGGATAAAAAACGATGCAAAATAAATTTGTTTCTCGTTTTCTTATTTATAAAGTAAAAATTTCGTAACGAAAAATAAAAAAAAAAATTTCGATGAATGGAAATTCAATAATTTTACAAATAAAAAAAATCGCTGCTATCGGGGGAAAGTCCATTGAATTCGTTTCTCCGGGTGCCCCACCGGTAGCGACGACTCGTTTTTTTTTCTCAGACTATAAAATTTTATTCCTCTTCGTGACTTAAAGATTTTTTTTTTTTTCAATCGTCGCGCGAAAAAAAAATTCCCTACATTGTCACGTGCGAATTTCTCTTGCACTTTCGATTTTATATATTCTTTTTAATTTTCAACGGTTGTACAGAAGTTCAATCCTCAAGATATCCGAGTGATAATAATTCTCTATCGACCTGAATGATATTTTTTTCACTTACCGGTCGACTAATTGCATCGAACCGGAACGGTGTCCCACGAGACGACTTTGCGTGATTTCTAACTCAAGATTTTCACCCGCACACTTGCGTTGAATTCAATAGTTCATCGATTAATACGCGCGGTTTGCTTGTCGTAATTACCCGTTTATACTTTTGCCGATAATTGAAAGAAATGCAATCTCATCACCCGACATTCGAGTTTCTCACCCACGATACCGCAATCGGCAATGCATTTTACTCGTCACGCTGTATTTTCGCGATCTGCGAACCGATTTCTTGTAATAAAATAGATCACTGAATGCATCACAGGGTGAAAGTTCCGTTTTGCCACACGATCAATGGTTGAATTGAACTTATAGTTTCCTTAAAATTCATCAATTTTTCATTTTATTTTTTTCCGATGTATTGATTCGCGAAAAAAAAATTAAAATAAATTCATTTATCAGTTATGATTATTATTATTGTTGTTGTTTATTAATTATAAATTTTCGTGATCATTTCAAAATTAATATGCAAATTTGCCAAACTATCGTTGATTTTTTTCCAACAAAATGCTATCTGAAAAACATCAGCTATGAGGTATTTTTTTTTCCGCTTGAAAAATAATGGCAACCGACATTTAACCAGATAACCCGATTCAACTGTCCACCTGCTGACCTCTGCCATGAGTTTGAAAAAAAAAAAAAAAAAAAAACTTCGAAGTAAATTTAGCGCTGCAATCTTATTGTACATCTCGTTGGACACATTCGTTCGTCATCGTTAGTGTCGTCTTGTGAGAAGCTTTTCAAGTTTGCCGATTTCGAATGTAACAACACTGTGTGGTATATTATGGTATCCATAGCTTTAGCTGCGCTAAAATCCATTATGAGTCACGTTGGGTCTCACCTCGGAGGCTCTACAAGGAGTCGTGATGACTCCCCACCCGTTTTTTCCCTACTTATCCCTCTTTGAATAAATTATTCATCTATCTATTATTCTTGTCTCTTCCTCGCCGCCTGTTTCTTCTTCTTCTTCGGTGACCGGTTAACCGTTGTCACGAAGAACGAAGAGACACCTGACTATCGTACGATTATTGTCGATTGCTCATCGACTACGTTAGAACGCGGCGATGCTAAAGGCAACGACGCCCCGGCGGTTTTTCTCGCGTGGGTGGTCCCCGAAGATCTCAACTCCGTTGCCGGATCTCATTTAGCTATGTAATCGGCACACGGCATCGCGTTATTCTTAATTAATTATTTAACGAAACCCACAATAATTGCTCTGATATCTCATATTTCTTTATAGCGATTTCCACCGTTCTTCGTCATAGCAAATTTCATTATAACGGCAACTGCGCGGTAATAAAAATTTCCGTGCAAAAAATATTTTTATCGCCATTTTTTTTTTATTTAAGAAAAATAGTTCACTATCTTTGGCAATTATAACATTCAAATGTATGTGAAAATAATGTTTATATAAAGAAAAAAAAATATTATTATTATAGCGTTATGAATATTAATATCTGTATCTATTTATTTTTCAAATCAATAATAAATATTATTTATTTAATTTTTTCATCTTTTTTTGAGTATACCTTCGCTAAAGTATTTCCTTATTTAATACATTTCCTATAAACGAAAAATTTCACATACTTTTGTATATTAATTTCCGAATAAATATTTTTCTAACTGTACTTCGGACGAATATATATAAATTATATTAACGATGCTAAACATGAACGGTCGAATTTGCTTAAAAAATTCGTGCGAACCGAATAAAAATTTCATGATTATTAGATATTAATAGACATTAGGAATGAAAATACAAAGCTTCGCGTGAATATAATAAAAAAAATATCTACACTTCATTTTATAATCTTAAGTGAGAAGAAAAAAATTCATTCAAGAAATTGCGAAGTTACTAAGAATTTCAATAATTATACCATAAGTGTGGGAAACGAGAAAAAAAAATTGCTTACGCGAAGGTCGTACGGGGGGAGAAGGTACTTTTCGTTCATTATTATTATTGTTATTATACCTGTATGCATTATTCTGTAATACGCTTGATGGACGACAGCGTATATCCGCGAGAATTCTCGCGGTACGGGATAACTGGACTCCTTGAACTCGAGACAATGCTTAGGAGACGCAATAAAAAAAAAACTATCTGCACGGGTTTAGGTCGGTTACAAACCCTGTAATACGCGGTTGCGCTGCGAGAAAAACAGTTCGACTGTCCTTTTTCGTTTCGTATTCTTTTTCCTCTCTTCGACTCTCTTTACGAAAGGAAAAACAACGTTATTCGTAGCCAACAGCGCACCGACGACGTAATTACTAATTAGCCATTACTCGCGCGTAATTGGGTCGCTACTCGAGGGGGAGGGGGAGGAAGGGTCGTGATCTCTCGACAATTTTCATCGTTGCTCTCTTTCGTTCGGTGTGCAAAAGCTAATTTTCTCACGCGATATTGTGGGGTCGCATTGCCAGGTGAATAATTAAAAGCGAAGAGGAGAAAATTAATGATTCATTCTAATATCGAGATAATTACTATTTGATGTCTCATTTTTTTTCCTTCGCGGGTAAAGAGTTATTTTTTATTGTTAGATCATTAGATTTAATGATTCAATTGATATTTGTTTAAAAAATTGTACTTTATTCGATTCCTTCGTTTTTTTAGAATTTTCCGATCTCTTCGATCTTTTCGATTTCTTCAATTTCTCGACTATAGTACAGTAGACAAATTTACTTCTAATCGTACAGTCAATCGTCTCGGCGACAATTTGGAGCCCACAATTCATTATTATCGGAGTAATTTCGCTCTCAGTGTCGCATCGCCTTAAAAATAGACTTGACGACAGTCAAGCAATGTAATGGTTGCAATGTAACAGCTCGCGAATTATTCCAGTATCACATCTTACCGTGCGCGATCAATGTATAGTAACGGAACTCCAAGGGCGCGCACTACGACGACGATATATTATTTCCTGTCAATTGTTGCACAACAGATAAATACGCATAAGAGACTCCAAGGATTCTTGTCAATAGTGAGATATGTTCTCACGATTTTGAGGTCAGGTGTACTTAAAAAAAAATAAAAAATTTAACGATAGCGAACTACTTGACTTTATGTCGTTGGGTGTGAAAAAAAAACCGTTAAAGTGTGTGAAAATATCTTGAAAAATTGTTATTTGCGGAAATATCATTACGGAAGTGAAATTTAAAAAATATATGATAAATAAAAATATTTAATATACGAAAATTATTATTATTATTGTTAATATTTAAAAATATATGTTTTATTTCGTTTTTTTTCTTTTTTAAATTTTAAAATAGTTTTATTTTAATAAATTTGCGAAATAATAAAAAAAAAAAAACAAAAATTCCAATGTTTTTTTTTTGTTCGTTCCTTGATACTTTACATACGTAACGAGATCGTTCACGGGAATTAGAACGCCAAGTGTTCGAAGTCACGTGCGCCTTTGCGGAGCGTATGGCACGCGCATCGATCGGGACTATCGACCGCTGTGCCACGCCGATGCCAGAGCCAAAGAACTCGCGCCTCTCGATCTTTCTTTCTCACTCTCTTTCTCTCCAAACGCGAGATAGACACGCGTTCAATCGACCGAACACACAATCGAGACATTCTATTATGTTAATGGTACGAAAGTTCTCACACGAGGAAAACCCGAAAGACAAGCGAAGCGAAACGACGGACTCTCGATTGGCGCGAAGCCTCATTTGAAATTTCTAAACATCGCGAATTTACAGATCGATATAATGTATACATTTTTTTTTTGTAAATTTTTTTCACGTTGCGTGAAGGTTACTGTGATTTATGGAATAAATCATTTTAAAAAATTATAATAATACGAAGGAAATGCGACAAAGGTTTTGGAAGATTTCTGAATTTCTCGGGGCGAGTCGCGTGCTTTTACGAGTCTCAATTTACGACTCCGGGGGCCCCGGACCCTCATCGCGCTTTAACGTTGCGGTCAATTCCTTTGATTTCATCTTTTTTTTTTTTTTTATTCTCTCGTTCTCCCAAGGATTATCGTAAAGTGGAGTGTTGCGCAAGAAGCAAACGGAAGCTAAATCGAAAGTTCTGAATTTTTTTTTTATTAAATCAATTTTTTTTACAAAGTTTTCAGACGCGAAAAAAAATAATTTTGCTACTGGAAAAGTCTCTTATAAATCAATAATTTTTTATCTACAGTCTTCGAATCGACCAGCAAAATTTTTAGCTCTTTTGTTATTGCGATAATCCCGAATGACAACGGAATAAAATTGGCGAATTCCCGTTGCGGTATTAATTAAATGAATTTCTTTTTTACGGTATTTATGTACGAAAAAAAAATACAAAGACGTTTGCAACGTAACGAGGGAAACATTGTCCGCTATAACGCGTTAATGAAGTTAGCGAAACGACACCGCTGTGATCACGAACAGCCTTCGCCGCTGGTGTGCGGTTCGTAGGTCAAGAAAACTCGTCTCGCCGGTGTTTCTAGTTAGTTGTCGTGGTGTTGGAATCGCGAAAGAACGAAAGATACGATTTTCAAGGCATCGGGTAAATAATTACATACAAAAGTACATAATACAAAAAAAATCATTCGTTTTTTTATATCTTCGGGAGAAATATTTTCTTTTTATATAAATATAAAATAAAGATATAAAAAACAATATATAAAGAGATTCGTATACGTAAGATGAATCCGAGAGACTGACCGGTGCAGAGAAAGGACACGCGAGTTATTTAACTTATAGTGATCGGCCATCGATCAAAATTTTAACTTTCTATTCGTAATTTCCAAAGCCCTACGGAAATAAAATTGAGAACTCGATGATCGGAGAAATAAATGAATGAATTATAGAAAACAAGTGTTTTTTTATTTTATTTTGAAAAAAAGCTATCAATTCGTCTATTTTTCGTTCATATCGAACGAATCATAACCTCAAATCAATAACGATAAATAAATTTTCTAATTCAGGTTAAATTTTTGTTTAAAAAAAAACGACTCTGAATAAAATTGGATACTAAGTTTAAAAATGCCGGTATCGTATTATTTTTCGAAGATACGTAAAAAAAAAAATTGGAATTTGTGTGATTAATAACTGTATTAACCAATAATATTGAGTCGTCATAAATTCTCCGCGGTGTTTGTATTCCCCGTTATTAGCTATATAATGGTTTCGCAAACAGTGAATCGAGTCCATCAACCAGCTGTATATATGGACGGAATAAATAGATTCTCAGCTTGTCTAATGCTATATATACATATATCGAATAGATAAGGTACTCAGGGAAGACAAGACGGGGAAGTGGCAAGTGCAATCGAAGCACAACGATGAAGAAGGACGAGACGGATAAACTCGCGAGAATCGAAAAGCTGCTACGGGGAGATTACGCGTGCCAGTCGCGATCCGGTACCAAAGGTCATTCGGAAGGAGGTCGACGGAGCTGACGAGTCGAGTGTGTTGCTTGCGTTACCTCAAGAAAACGGGCTAATAGCGCCTCATCCGGTAGCGTGTAACGAATTTCAGGGTGTAAATACGCAAATCCATGAAAAAAAAAATCGAGTAAAATCAATTTTTCACTCGATATTTGTTTCGCCGCGAAGTTTCGTCGTTTTATGAATCTTTTTTTTTTTTTTGGTCGATTTATCTACGATCAATTCCATCGATCATTTATCGAATAAATAAATCGATTTGAGAAAAAAAAATGATTAAGTCAATAAATAAAAAAATAAAAAATTGAAAAGAAAAAAATCGATAATAAATCGATTCATTTTTTTTTATGCACAATATATATCGTTAAGTGAATTGCGGAAGTTGGCGAGGGTTTCTCAACGATCGATGTACAAGTCGATTAAACGTCGGGTGCGATGTAATTATAGCGAATAATTAACGAAAAATCGATAGAACGTAAGTAACATCCCCTCGACAGCTACGATACGTATAATTATAATGTTAATTGATCGAAACGCTAAGTAGAAATCACTTTCAATTACGTAAATGCGGACAAAAAAAATAAACAAGGAAAATAAAATTGCATTACAATATTCTTTCGCCTCCTCCTTTCTCCACCTCGAGTAATTCATGTCTATAATAAAACTTTTCCGTATAATCGACCGGTTGTGCAACTGTCCGTCATAAATATTGAAGACGAGAAAAAAAAAAGAAAACTCCGAAAAACGATGCGCAACAAACGAAAACAAACTTTTATACGATATTTAAGATAAATAAAATATTTTTTCGATCTTTTTAAATGATTTATTCTCACCTCGTTCCATGCGAATCCCATCGGGTGGGCGCCGACTTTGACGACACATATAACGAGCAAAACACTGGTTAATAACTTCGATCCCACACTCTTGTCAATGTTTCAATCGCTGTTCTCGTTGTTGTTTTTATTTTTAACGAGTACCAACCTAAAAAAATTTGTTTTCTCGCGATTAATTGCGAAAAAAAAAATGATTATGTTTTTTTTTTTCGTTTTTCGTAAATTGTAATCAGCCGATCGCGATCTATAAAGTCAGAACACGCGCGTTATAAGTTGCAAGTTTTACTTTAACAAACGCGTGAAAGGCGCGGAGCGTGCGCACTCAACCGACGTCTACACAACACTGAAGTCCGAAGAGCAGCGGCCTTCCACAACCTGCGATGCGGCGGCACCGCACTACCGGCCGAAGGGGGAGAGAGGGAGAGCCCTCCAATACCACATATCCTTCTTTTCCTATCCTTCCGAACTTAACGAGCGCCTTTGGGGTTCGCGCGCTTAACGTCTCATGGATCCGGATAATAGTGTACCGCTAACGCGGAGCGCTCTCACGGGCGGCACGCATATACGCTGCGTTAATCGACGCGCAACGGAGACACAACACAAGAAACGACCGTTTCTCATTGTCGCACCTTATTACGACAGATAAAAATTTATTGTTCCGAAACTCGAAGAAACATTTTTTTTGTCGGTGACGAAGGATTAGGTCACCCAAAATGCACAGATTTAACCCATTCCCCATTCCCCAATCCCCGTTCTCCGATCGAAAACGTCGTGTTTCATATTTTTCCTCACATTTCATTATTATTTCCAAATTTCGGGACATTATGATTTTTTTTTAATGATTAAAAAAAAAATTGAAAAATTGAATTGTAATGTAATAAAATGAATAATAATTGTTTATAATTAAAACTTCGTAATGTCGGCGATAGATACTCGCGGGAATTTTCAAACCGAACATTTTTATTGCCTCGAAAATTTAATGCTTCAGCGAATGAAATTAACATTAATATGCAATTAATTAATAACAAGCAAATAAAGGATTATAGAAAAAATGTTCTCAGTCGTCGACGATTCTGATGGAATATTATTTATCAACATTATTATTATTGTTATTAATCAGTAATATTAAGAAAATTCCGAGGAATAAGCAAAGCTTCCGGTTTTTTTTCCTCTATTCGCTTTCTTCGTTACTTTTAATTGAACTTTGCAGGGAGTTGTTAAAAATACAGAGCGGAGTGTCTCTCGGGTCAGTTGACTTGTAATCATATAGTTCCACTCGCGTATCAATCAAACTAATGTATAAATACCGCGAAATGTTATTATATCTTAACGTATCGCGCAACTCGTCGCTTGTATGCGCTTTACGATAAAGTCGACGACTCACATATATAACCGGCACTTCTTTTCCTTCCTTCTGTCTATTACTTTTCTAACGGTTTCTCTGCGTACGGTAAGCGGACGAGCGTCGCGCAAAACTTCGCGAGAATAATACCACTTGCGGCTTCTCATCGCTCCGCGCGGACGACGGCAACAGAAGAATTAAATGAGAATTGACGGTCGACTAATATCAAAAATAAAAATAATAAAACAAAAATATCGTATTATTATTTATATAATAAATCGCGATGCGAACGCCAGAAAATTAATTATTCAATAGAAAATATTTAGTTTCGTAATAAAAAAAAATTTATATTGTTATGATCATTGTAATTATTTATATAATAAATACATAATTATAATAATAACGATATAATATTTCTTTGTTCAAAAACACAATATTTCTTATTGAGCCATTCATTTTCTGGCGATCGCTGATAACAACAACGGGTTTCCTTTACGCATAGTTTCATTTTTTCATTTCGGTATTCGTGTCATTCTCATCATTACAAAAGCAATCGCTATTGACTAAAGTACGAAATCGATATACTATAGAGGTACTCAACGAATTCCAATGCACTGTGGCGGTTGTAAGAGAATAAAAAGAGAAGCGCGTCTTGAAACGAGAGAAAGAGAGAAGGAGAGCGATTAAGAGTCGCGCGACGCTTAACGGCACGAGCCTTCGTACTCACGTGTCTTTTGCCTCAATAAAGATACTACTTGATGGACTTTTTTGTTTTCTTTTTCGAGTAGCGAGAGAGCATCAAAAACCATCGTCCGGACGTTCCATAGCCGATTAAACTTCATCCGCGTACTCGTCATTAACGTTCCTCGAGAAAATAAACGATTACAGATCGCCATGGAATTCGGCCACACGGGGCGCGCACCGCGCGCTCCTGCATCGTGCCGCCAACCCGGTGGTTATCCGATTTTTTTGTAAAAAAAATGAAAAAAAAAAAATGTTTGTTAAAATGTCGCAATTTCTCGGAAAAATATTCAGACCATTTTTCATTGGACTGCCGAGAAAAACTTTTATTTCGAGTTTCACCGTTATACGCGAGACACAGCGAAATATATAGCGAATATACATAGATATGTATGTGCAATCGGGTGAACGATGTTTCAGCACGCTAGTGAAATCATCACTTTTCCGCCCATTCGCTATTGGAAAGCAATGCTGCGGGCTCCATTTTTCGATAATTAGATCGCATTTGGAGCGAAAATTCAGGTCAGTATTCAGGTGTTTCGTAAGATTATCATCAGCAATTTTTTTTTTAATGCCGAAAGTCTTAATAAATTACGAACAATTGAAAATTTCGGACAAATGACCGAACCGTAGTCGATTTTTTCTTAGCCGACGTATCACAAACTCCAAAATTCAATTATAAGACAATTAAATAATATATTATTATTAATATTAATATTAGTATTATTTATTTTTAATGTTTATTCACATTATTTTATCGTTTGTTATTATTTATTTTTAATATTTATTTATATTAGTCTACCATTTGTTATTATTTATTATTTTTATATATTTATTTTTTTCCGTTTTGCAGACGAAACGATACCACCCGCTTACGAGCTAAGCTCACAATCTTCCGTGTCACTGGAGTTAAAACGACTAACGACGAGTTTCGTGTCTGAAAGGGAACATCAATAATATTCACCGGTGATATCGGCCGCGCGGAGTCCGCGGGGCTTTTAATGGAAAAGAGATCTCGTTGCGGAGGTCTCCGGGAAGAGAGAAAAAAAAAACTCCTCTCGACCTCCTCGTCAGTTGGCGCGGTAACGCGTATTCACGATAGCGCAAAGTTGCGTGAGTATCGTTTGGAGGCTTTGACTCATCTTTTTACGCCTCTATGCGGGAATTTGTCATCCTGAGTGGTCGGTAAGCTGAGATTATTTTACGTGGCGCCCGATAGAAAGTACAAATGCGACTTCGAATAAGTGAATACGAATCTCTCAAGAATAATCCTTTTTATAGAGTGGAGGAAAAAATTCTATTCGTATTGCTTTTTTTTGTTGCGGTCTTTTGATTCCGCAGAGCAAAATAAACTCAAAAAAATGTCTAATTTACAAAAAAAACTTCAAACATTTTGTGGAAAAAATGTATTTATGGTTTTCATGACAAAATTTACGATAGACGAAAATTACGAAATTTATTTTTTTTTAATATTTAAATGGTTAAATATTTAGATAATATTTGTATTAAATTTTAATTTTTTAATTTATTTTTCGATATTATAATAGTTAAGTATAAAAAAAAATAAAGTTATTTCGGCAAAAAAAGAAAAAATTACACGCGTTGCAGTACTCTAACATTTTATAAACTTGCGGTCGAAGATTACATGAATTCCTCGTTAATTATCGATTAATAACAATTATAATCCGTGTATATTGCATTGACCTTAAAATTATTTTCCGTAATTTCATCTCCGAATAAAAAATTGTTTATTTATATATCGAAAAACATTATAAAATCGTCAAAACGACGAAAAAAAAAAAACGATATTCAAACGGAAGATCATTGCGTTCGGTTCATTAGCGAAGGTGAAGGATCATCGTAAATCGCACAGGCGACGGAACCCGCACCTGGATCGGTACACTCATCGTCTACACATGCGCGCGCGCGCGCGCGAGCGATCGAAGGAGTGTTGCGAACACCGGGATAGTTATCGCCAGGAATTTGCTCGCAAGGATTCCCCTTCCATTGCACAACTTTCAACGTCTCGAGATAATGAGTTTATTTTTTTTTTTTCGTTTCCTCGTAGCAATGTCGCGCGTAGAAAAAAATATTGTAAAGTTAAAGCGAATAATGACGCAAAATTCAACATACCGCATCGTCCACCTTCGCCGACCCCTTTCTGTTGTCGCGCGACAGTCTTCCGAGTCTCTCGATTTCTCGATCTTTGCTTCGTATCTCATCCATCTGAAACGAATTCATTTTTTCCGACTGAAATTAATTGCCTCTCGAGAGATTCCCTTATGCACCGCAAAATAAATCCAATTGTATTCAACTTATTCGCTTTTTCAGTGAAAAAAAATTAAATTAATACTTGGAATTAAATAATTTGTAGATAAAGATTTATACATTTATAGATTTTTTTCGCTTTTTTTTTCGATTAAACGTTTTGGAGTTTTTTTTTTCAAAATTGTTATAGTAAAATTGAAGTAAATTATAAAAAGTATAATATTTATATGGTTTTTTCACTACAATTCTATATTGGAACAAATGTACCAATGTTCGCATAAAAATTTCCACATCGAAAAATTAAATTTCCAATTTTTTTTGCGCACAGTGCGCTAAACGCTAAATGGCGCAAACTTTTGCATCCTCACGTCCGGTATAACTTTCGATCTTTCGCGGAGTGTCGTGTATTACATTTAACTTTCACAAGATAATCCAAATTATTTATCAATCGATACTGTCCGCGAGATGTATACGGAGATCGATACCGAGTCGGGAGAAAGGCTACTCGCTGCGATATCGCAGATATAGACGCGGAACGACACTCTCCGTTTCTGTATATCTTTCTCCGTCGTTTTTCTCTGAACGTTTGTCCGATTGTATGTACAGACGAATGTGCAAATCCGCGGCTGCAATCGGATTCCCGCCGCTCCGCCAATGACAAATCCTTTGCTTTACTTTTTTTATCGTTTCGTTCGTTTAACTCGACTCGAGTGATACGCACGTAGCGAATCTCTCTTATCGTCAAACCAGAAATCCGTACCGATATCGACTTGTCACTCTCCCTTTCGAGAACTTGAGTTTTTCATTCGTAATCTCCTCTCAGTGAAACCTTCGCGACTGTAGGAAGTTATCTTTGCAATTACGGTGATCTGAAAAGACTCCGGCGGTAACGAAAACTGTAATGATCGCCATTTAGAAATTACAAACAATTATAATTATAGATAGTATAACTCAATTAATTTTTTTTATATTATATTTATTAGTATATTATTATTCATAAGTATAATTAATAATGATAACATACTAATATAATAATATAATATAATATAATAAATAATATTCAGAATTAAAAAAATTGTGTCTCTCGGAATAGACTGACGCGGGGAAAGACACTTTTTTTTCTCTCAATTATTTATGGTTTCAAAACGGCATTCATTACAGTTTTTGTTACCGACGGGAGGCTTGCACGGTGGCCGTTTCAAGTCGCATTAATCGAAACGTTGCAATAGCAACAATAATTGTACTTTATAATAGTGGAAAAAAATTGACGATTTCGTATGGTTGACTGCATTGTTGAATTTCGCGTAAAGTGATAAACGACAGTTTCTCGTGGCATTGCCCGGGATAACATGAAACTTCGATTAGACGATTGATTGTACCCGCAGGCGTCTCGCGAATGTCACGCGTATGTATCCACCGCAACACGGAATGCTTCTTACTTTATCGTTTTTTTTTCTATTTTCACTCGGTGTACAAAGTTGCAACATGCATATTGGAGAAAAAAGGAAAATAACGCGCGGAGGTACATAGCAATATCTCCTTTGCGAAACCGGATGTCACGAGAGTCCATTACACAAGTCCATACGCACGATACGAATCCACGAAAGTGCACTGCGGTCGACTGAAACTGTTTCGGCACATCGTGGGGACACTTTCGGCGCTATATGCCGCGTCACTTCCGATGCGAGAGAAGAGAAATTCTCGTTACAACTTTATCCGCGAGAATAACGCGAAAGAAATGATTGGATTATAATTTTTTTGTATTTTCTCATTTTTTTTATAGGGGCGCGTTGGAAAACAGCGCGAAAATAAAATGCCTTGTTTTCTTACTTTCGATCGAAACAGTAAAAAACTGTTAAAAAAATGAAATAACCGTAAAAAAGGTTTGAACGAAAAAAAAATGCTATCTGATCGTAAGATAATTTCTTAATGGTCAATTATCGTTCGCTTTCGTAAAAAGTTGGTGGGCCAACATAACGATATTTTATCGAAATACCGAAGATTCGCGATTTTTATTGTTAGCTGTTTATTCGTGCCGTAATTGGTCGAGATTTGGTAGGAGATTGCGGGCGCGCGAAGACCGAAAAAAATGGTGTGGTTATAAACTAGAGCACCGCTAACGAATTAGTTAATGCTTTTCTGGGCCCATTAGCTGAACTTCTTCTTCGGTTATTCGGATTATTCTTGTCACCGGTCGCAGCCCATTACAAATATAAACATAAGCTTCGAAAACCACGAACAGAAAGACCTGGTCTCGACGAGCTACAAAGCGGGTTCAAAAAACTACGAAGCGAAAGATGGGGACTCAAATAACTACTAAGCGATAGACCTGGACGTCAAAAACTGAGGAACGGTGTACCTAGACTTACAGAACTGCGAAGGAGTCAACGTAGACCTCGAAAACTATGAACAGAAATATCTAGACCCACCTAAACTTCGAAAACTGCGAACAAGTCAACCTCGCGCGACTTCAACGAAGCGAGAACAACGAAGAGAAAGATCTGGTGTGGAAGAATCACGAAGCGGTAGTCCAGTGCGAGTAAAAACTACGAAGAAAAAGACTGGGACGTCAAAAACTATGAAACATTATTCTTGGACTCAAAGAACTATGGAAAAGTGAATCTGACTTCGAAAAGTGCGAAAAGAAAGCCCTGGGCTGCCGGAATTACGAAGAGGCCGATATAAACTTTAAGAACTGCGAAGAGGTCGACCTGGACTGCCGAAACTACGAAGGTTTCAAGCTGGATTCCCAAAACTATGAAAACGTTGATCTAGACTAACCGAACAACGAAGAGGACAATTTGGACTCCAAGAACTATGAAGCGGTCAACCTGGATTTCCAGAACAATGAAGCGGTTGACCTAGACTCCCACAACTACGAAGAAGTCGACCTGGACTACTAGAACTACAAAGAAGTCGTCCTGGACTACCGAAACTACGTCGAGGTCGACCTAGACTATCGGAACTACGAACGGGTCGACGCGCACTGCCGGAATAATAAAGAGGTCGACCTGGACTTCATGATTATACTAAAAAGAAATAATTGGGCCTCATATTACTATTTGCGCTGACTTTGTGGAGCCATATTCGAACGAAACCCGAGCAGTTTTTAACCGAAAGTAGAGCAGACAGAATTCATGAATTTAACTTCATAATTATTTAAGTTAATAATACAGTCCAAGCTTCGTATTCTTAACTCGACGGGACCGGACCCTATTCTGTATTTCCCCTACCGTCCCTACTCCTGGTCAGTTTCTGCGAGTAGGGGTACCGTGGGGTATGCGCGCGAGGTTTCCCCCGCTTGGAGTGGGGAAAAGGGGCTGAGGAGAAATACAGTTAAGGGAATTCGTTACCATGGTAACGAGTTAAAATAAGGGACCAGTTAAGTTAAGGGGAGTTAAGAGTACGGAGCGTGGACTGTAAATATGGATCATTTTCCTACAAAGTATACGTACGCGCACTCTTTGATTTTGATCCTTCGTGAATATCGGAATTTTTTAATTAATGCATCATATCGTTCGACATTGGGCCGACTTCCAAATATTGTCCGCTCAGCTCGGCTCATTTTACGCGTTGAGGACGACGCCGAATGAGCTCGCAGCGCCTTCTCTCGTTTTTCCGATTTTTTGCGGATACGGATTTTGGCGGAAAAGTTTTTTGCGGATACGCACTTTGGCGGATAAGTGTGTTTGCGCTTACGCTACCCTACCTTCGGGTGCGCGCGCAACTAATGCTGTCGGACAAGGAGCTTCAGTTATGTTTTCCATTTTGATAGTTGATGTTTGATTGACTGACATACTTTGACAGTTCAAGTAAATAAAATCGAGGCGAAAAAAATTAATTAAATAGAAAGATAAAGGTATAATTAAAAAAAGGTCATATAAATTTAAATCTTATGGACTCTCGTTTCATACCATTCGTTCGCACGGTAGTAACAACAGCGACAATGGGACGCTTATTTAAAACAACACGAAAGTCCGGTATACAGAGATGTGATAGCGGAATACCAGTTTTGCAACATAATCCATAATAAACGTTTCTCCGGTCGATTAATCAATCGATATCGCGCGTTTAATACACGTCAATTCGTTATGCGCGACGTTGAGATTATTATCTATCGAATGGACAGTGCGCGCGTTATCCTTGAGCCACTGGCGGGCCACCGGCCACAGTCGCAACAAATTCTCGCCATCACTTTCTTTCTCACTGTAAACTATCGGTGCATTTTTCTTCTTTATCTTTTTTTATCATTCTTCGTTTTTCCAATTATGGTGTTAACCCACTAACGCGCCTTATAGGTGACCAGCGAATCGAAACTTCGTATACTGGAATTCCAACGGACTGAAACGCTCACGGAGTGCAATATAATAACAACGATTGTTCCTTCAATTAAATATGATTTACTCGACCCTTTGTAAGTCACGAAGAAATCGCCATTCTCTTGTTTCTCTGTATACATCGTAAAAAAAATTGTACATTTAATGCACCACTACTGAAAGTTTTTATGCATAAACTGGTAAATTAAATTTAATATACAATAGCGACAAAAAATGAAGTTACTTTATAGTGAAATTGGAGCAAATTATAAGATGCAGAATAAAAAAAAAAGTAATTGGAATAAATTACTGTAATAATAAGATTAATAATAATTATTATTATTATTGATTATTATCATCTCTCCGGTTTTTAATATACACTGTTAAAATTTAAAAAATAGTAAATTCAATGTACTCGAAAATTAAATGTCGAAAACCATTGTAAATTAATTCGAAATTAAGCATTAAAAATTTACGAAACATTCTTAAAAAAAAAATTATATAAATTTTGTTATTAAATGGAAAGACCGATATAATGGGGAAAAAACTGCCGAGAACTTGTGATATACAAAATTGTTCGTCAAAACGAACGCATCCAATGAGTAGTCGCAGAACTGCAACACGAATGTGTGTCTATTACTCTCGGTACAAAGAAAGTATCCCGGTATGTGTGGCCAATTCGCATCCGGAGGGAGACGGGGGAGTGCAATGAAACTATACAAAAGTAAAGTACAACTGTACACCAACAACTGAACTCGTGAGTCGCAATGCACCGCAGTACTTCTGCAGCTCTGAAGCACTATATATATTCACGTGCCGCCTTTTGAAACGAGCAAAAAGTCCTTTACTACTGGCGAACAACAATGACTGGAGTGTTCGCACGCTTCGGGAACCTCTAACCACCAAGGATTTCGAAACTTTTTCTTTTTTCATTTGTCTAACTAAAAGTTTTCGTTCATTAAAAGACGAGGAAGTAACGATAAACATTGCTAATCGCAAAATATTATTATTTATTATTTATTATTTATTATTTATTATTTATTATTTATTATTTATTATTTATTATTTATTATTTATTATTTATTATTTATTATTTATTATTTATTATTTATTATTTATTATTTATTATTTATTATTTATTATTTATTATTTATTATTTATTATTTATTATTTATTATTTATTATTTGAAAAACAATTGCGCAAAAATCATTCTTTCTACTGTCCCCGGGATATCGTGTTGGTCCAGCGAAATACAGACGGGTCGTCGTCGCAAGATCGGCAAATAAGAGCTCGATGAACTTGCGACTTGGTCGTAGATTTGCTCGATGGAGCGTGTGAATTTGGGCGGTGGTCAAACGAGTTTCTCGCAGGCGTGGGAATACACGTGAGGCGGAGTTGTGAAGGAATTGAGCAGAACTCACTCGAGAAAGAGAGGCAAGAGACGGCGCGCGCGGTAGAGAAGTGGCCACAATACCGCGTGTCCTACACTACCCGCAATGCAGTTCGCATTATTTGATATTCTGGACTCGAAGTACCCAACATCCCGAAGCTTCTCTATCTTTATCCCCTTTAGTTTGTCGTCGTTCGCGAATGCGGTGAATAACGAACTGATCAAAGCTATCGTGAGAAATATGATTTTGGTTTCTCGTAGAAGAAACTTTGTTTTCTGTCATAAATTTTTTTTTTTCAATAATGGCCGTTCAATTTTTGTAATAACTGATGTTTTTTTTAATAATTTAGTTATTATTTTTTCTATTTTTATATAATTAATGGAATATTAATTAATACATTTTTTAAATAATTCAAATATTTCGTTACCGCAACGACAAGAAGACGAAAGAAAAATGTTTAAAATTTTTTTTTTAAATTAGGAAAGGGATATAACAGTCGTGTTGGCAAATTAGAGCAAAACACGCAAAAATCCTAAAAATAATGTGGGAAGATATTTGGCCTAATAATAGGGTTCGCTGCTGTTCTCCTACCAAATGCCCGATGGCATTCCAGACATTTCTTTCCTTCCTATATCTTTGCCCGGCGGATCAAAAATTGACCGGAAGCTGCGATAGGTACGGCGTTCGTTTCCAGCAGCGAGAACGTCGAGACAACGATCGGTTTAAGCGCATCAGTCGATCCGAAACTCCTCTCCGGTTGCCTCGCGGCACAATTTTTAATAACCGGACACGAAGGGTACTCCGCGTGTCCCGTTTTCTTTTTTCTTCAATCCTTTATTTGACGTCCTTTTGTTTTGTTTATCTTACCGCTTCTATTCCGCTTCGCGTCGAAAGGTTTAAAAAAAAGGCTCCCGGGACTTTGGCTTTTCTGTGGATCGCTGTGGGAGTATCGGGTGGCAAAGCAGAGTCCCGAAACGACTAACCACACCCTTCGAATCCCTTCGGGGCACAGGGAACGCTTCGACGCTCCACTTCGGCTTGAGAACCGTTTTTTAAAAGTGAAAGCGATCATCATAGAAGCCTAAACACTACTGCCACAGACATTCAACAACGGCGCAACTTTCGATAATTTTCTTGTGGTTTTTTTTTTTTTTTCGAGACTCACGTTGGATGCCACAGAGTCTGTTGAACTTCTTCGATATACATCGACAATCGATTGCTACTTTTCTTCACTACCGACACGATATGTTAAGTTGTTCTCACCTTCAGTGTCGAGTCGTTACTGTGAAAGTTTTCTTCTCATAAAAATCATTGTTTTCGGAAAAAAATGGATATATAAACGATATTAGTGTAGAAGTACGGAAAACTGTTTGAAACGTCAACAATTTAATTTTCAGGCGTTTACGTGTCCGTTTGTCCTCTGCGAATGTGACACAAAAGTAAATCCTTAACATAGTGTTGATAAAGAGATACGTACCATTCGAATTGCATCGCCTCGCAGAGATTTCTTCAGGGCATTGATCTCAAACTCGTGATTCTCGTGTTGAATTCTCAGCTCCATTATTCTCACTTTATCCGCCTCCGTGCAAACCGTCTACAATAAAACAAATGTAGTCAAATATTATTATCGCTTTATTCGACAATCAAAGTCTGTAATGCCTCTCGTTTTACCGTAACATATGGACATTTATCGTTACAATGATTAAAATACGTTATTCCAACGAACGCCCATCTCTCTGCTCTCGTGACCTACCAACGGTAATTTCAAAGCGGTTTCTCACTTCCGGACATTCGTAGAATATCCTGAAAGCTCTCGCGATCCTCGAGGAAAACTATGAAACGCGGTATAGCGGGGATTGGAATCTCGCGATCACAGCGAAGAAAGACTTCCACCCGATCGTATAATGCTGTGTTATACTCCCCGCCGTTGTAAAGAGGATTTATGTTTATAACGCGACTCTATATGGGATTATAACGCGGAGGAGGTGGTGCAACTGACAGTAATCGCTTTGGTTTCGCGATTCTTTTACTCGCGAGAGTTTCATATCCCCCGAGAAAACGAGAATCGGTGGAGAACGATAAAAAAGTCGCACTCCGCGCGCAGTGAAAACTTAGATTTCTCGTATTGTGTTCCACTGCAATCGCTCAGCAAACGTGTAGACTCGCGGATAGAAATCGTTCAAACGAAATAGACGAAGGATAGCGAGAAAGGAAAAACATTTGATGAAAGAAATAAATGGCATTGACAGGCATGAAAAATCAGTGGCAAAAATGTCAGAATTATCTCTCAGAACCTTGCAATCGAATTTTTTTTTTTACATGCGACTAACATGAAGAAAAATCAGCAACGCCTCGGAAGAAAAATTGGAAATTAATTCTCGGTTTGCAAAGTCTTTTGTACTGTTTTCGCCGATCATTTTTCAATTGAATTTTTGCAAATCAATTTTTGTTTTTATTAATTACGGAATGTTAAATAGCATCGTTTTTTTTGCCGCTTTTATATCAATAATTAATGAATTTATAAATTATTTTTACCCTTTTTCACGACTAGACATTTTTTCGTTGAATTTTTATTCACAAAATATTCATTTTTAAAAAATATTATTATTTTTTTTATTAGGAAATTTTAAATAGTTTTTTTTTCTTTAGTTTATTTATCAATAAAGACATTAATTTGTAATATAGCAAGTCGAGCGGTCATCCTGGAGCTGTTGGCTTATTATTAGCCAATTCACGCGCGCGACCGTGTGAAAGTATTACTCGAGCCTCTGAACCAGATATCCCCCTCGGAGCTCAGTAATACCGCAGTGGACGCGCGGAATGTGCATCGATACATCGATACTTTTGCTGCGGCACACGTCGTTCATACTTCCCAAGAATGGTGGAGTGTATTATGCATTCACACACACTGACGCGCACTTCGATATCTCTCTCTCGTCCGTTCGCTATTCTGAATCTATAAACTTCGCGACATTGTCTTTTTACGCTCCCGGCGATGTGCTCTATATACGAACTTTGGAACGCACTGTGTGTATTAAGATTCCGTAATAACAAGTTATCCATACCGTTTATCAATCGTCTATAGTGTAATATACCGCGGATACGAAATAATGATAACTTTAAGGATACGGCGCTCGAGCAAAAACCCCGTAACTACATAGGGAATTAACTTAATAGTCTCGTATAACGGGAAACCGGCAAAGTTTGTTTTTCTACTTTTCTTACTTTCCTAATCGTTTCTTTGATTGCTTCCTTTTTTCTTTTTATACATTTTTCAGATATTTTAGAGGAGAAAAATACTATTTTTCGCTTCAGAAAAAAGAGGTTTTGAATTTAAATAATTAATTAATGTTTTTCCATTACAACTTACAGTTAATTTCTCTTCCAATTTTTTATTAGCTGCGCGCAACGCTTTCACTTCGTTGTCCAATTTCCTCAAATCGGAAGCCGCAGGGCTTTCGACCTTCCGACGTTTTCCGTTTAAGCTGCCGAGCGAAGGATCCAGCGAATTCGATCGGAGTTTTCGTATCGTAGCGTCCGCCTCGGCGAGGCGTTTCTTCATTGCTGAAATCTCACGTCTGTGATTCTCATCCTTCAGCAATTCTGCCTTTGTGATCGCTGCATTTGGTTCCGTCGTCGAACGAGACGGCGACTGTGACAGTCTTTCCGGAAAAAAGAAAAGTTAACAATCGTTAGCATTGAAATATATATATCATTCGAATATATCATTCGAAGATTTAAAAAAATGTTACAAATTAAAAACTAAAAAAATATTATTGTCTTCTTTTGTTTTTTATAGATAAAAAAAAATTTTGTTGTATTGTTACTTTGGTCGGTACCTTCCAAATATACATATCGTTCGAAGATTTTTTTTTTCTTAGCAATTCAATTTTTTTTTTTAAATGATCGTATACTTTTGTTTTTTCTTTTAAGTATTTCATTGTATTGTAATTTGTTACTTTGTTGTTTCCGACAAACGAGCAATTAATGTAAGTCTGCAAAAACGTTTATCCCGATATTTCGACAATTCCGAAAAAACTTTCGGATTCATTTGATTTATCACTTATTATAATTGAAAAAAAATGATTATTAAGTGAATTTATGGCTTATAATAGAAGAAATTTATCATTAACGAGGAAACAGCTCTCCGAATTGATAACATATTTTTTTATCGTATAAATAACGTCGATACACCGCTAACCTTATCTTAAGTTCAGCAATAACGCGTTGATGCTTCGCGCCTTCGGCAGCTCTGGCCTCCCGGACGGCAACTTCGATTTCTCTTCTCGCGAGTCTCGTCGCTCGTCGCTCTTCGTAAAGTTCTGCCCTCGCATCGGCGAGATCCTCTCGCAATTTCCGGGCGCCTTCTTCGAGCCATTGAATCGTTTTTCGTAGCCTCGCGGAATCGTCGCGACGATTTATTCCGCCGAAACCCATCGATCTACGGTGCGGCGCGTCCGGATGCATTGGTGGCTTCGTCGACAACTGCTCCGCTTCTTCTTCCGTCACTGCGACACGATCGTTCGACGTGTCTCGCGGTGATTTTACGGGAAGTCTGTCGGATTCTTTCGCTGCTACTGTCTTTTCGTCGAATTCTTCGACCGAATTGTTTTTCGCTTCCGTATTTTCGTTGGGATTTTTGAAAGAGTCGTTTTTATCCGCGGCGTCGCTTTCGTCGCGTATCTGTGGCAGACTTTTCGCCGTCTTCCGGGCTTCGCGCGAATGTTCGTTTGACGAATCTTCGGAGCGCGGAGAATCGGCGAGATTCGGAAGATTCGCTGATTCGTTACGCGCGTTCATCGGATACTTTTCCGGAACGCCATCCTCCGCCTCTACCTCGTCGGGAGGCGGGCTGAGCTCCTTTTCGCCGGCTCTTCGCGGCGTTTTCCTGGGAATTCCTGTTCGCGATGCCGACGGTTCCGCTCGTCGTCGCTTCCGCAACACGGGTTTCGATTCGGACCGCGTTGCGGCTGAGCGTGTGCCGTCGACGTCGTTTTCGATGGTTTCGTTGTTCCACGAGGATTCCCCGGTCGTCGTTGGCGTGACGGTGCCTCCCGCTGAAGGGTTCGTCATCGTTCGTTCTGTAAACATTGATTTTTCTGTTAATGATGCATAACAAATATTTCTGTTTAAAAAAAATAAACAAAAATTTTCGTTTACAAAAAAAAAACAAATTTTTTGTTTAAACAATAATTTTCGTTTAAAAAAAACCCAAAAAAAAATATTTTTGTTTAAAAAAAATAAAAAAAATTATCGACGATATTTTAATTCTCACAACAATTTTTTATTCGCCTAGAAAAACAAAGAAAATTCCTACGCATATTTCGGGTCTTTGAAATAAGAATTGAGAGTTTTCATTTGGCAACGCTGCGGCTAACGATATAATAAAGGTAGAGGTTGTAACGAGACTTTATAGTATTATTATTAGGCGACGAGTATCGTAACCCACAGTCAAGGGGAACGGCTGGAGCGAAGCGTTACACAGCGTTCATTCTCGTTGGTAACGAGAGAAGCAGAGAGAAAAATACGTGAGAGCTTCGGATACACGATACCCATTACGCATCACTAAAACTAATTGGACAAATCGGCACAACGAACCAACGCACACAATTTTCCCGCGAATTACAGGACAATTTCATTTTTCCCGCCGGTATTTCATCCCTTATGACGAAATTTGCCATTAAATTTTCATCCACAATCGTATTTTTTGCAACAGTAATTTCATTTTCGTAAGCAAAATTTAATGGACAACATATTTAATAATATTAATAATTGTTATTATTATTATGAGAATTTTTATGAATTTTTAAAATGATTCCTTTTACATTTCATTATTCACGATCGAAATTGTATCCGATTTTAGTTATTTAATTTTTCGGGAGAGTGACTCTCGAGATTTGAGATCGGAGGCGACATGTTATTCGGGGAATAATAACTCTCGCCATCGATATTGGATAAATTGTCGCAATCTTTGCCGTCAATCAATTTCCTTCGATGTTTGGCTTGAAAAAAAAATGTTTTTGTTTCGCAACAGGTGTAATTTACGAGAAAAACAGCCGAAGTCCCGCAGCTTTTACGAAAAACAAAGCCGCAGCAGCAGCGAGAGACCAGTCCGTCGCGAATGTAGATGAGTCGATTCGTTTTCCGGGTATCTCTCTATTTATAAACGAAACCCCGGGGGAGGAGATTGAATCGCCGCGAGAGGGATTAAATGTTTCTATCCGACACATGCGATCGGAGAAAAAAAAAACGGTTTGCCGAGCGAACGCCTCGATGTCGATAAATAACGAAAAGAGCTGCACGTGGCGCCACTAAAAAAAAAAGTATCCTAATATCGTACAATTCGAGTTTCGAGTGAAAATAAATGCATGTGTGTTGGAATAAGAACTTTAAAGGGCAGCGGACGAATACGAAACATATATGTTAAGACGATGTAAAAATCGCCCCGACGCTATTTCGGAGTGCAATTGGTAATGAAAACTCCGAAACATTTTTTTTTTTCAATGATATAAAATTTTTATTGAAAAAAATAATAATTTACATGCCGATATCAACGCGGATCGAATTTCGAAGGCCCCCTTCGTGCGGGCGAATCGTAAATTCGGTCGATGTTTCCGTAATCGGAGGCAACAAATCGCGTGCGCGAAATGACTCAATAGCTTAGTATCCATTGTTTCCAAAAGGTTTTTCGGTTTATTTTGTTGTTTTTTTACGTTTTTCGCGACCGAATAAGAGTTGGGAACCACGACGGGGTGCGGTCAATCGGCCGCAGTGCTATGAATAGCGTTCGCGGTGCCGCTAACGACTCGGAACTCGCGACGATCTGCAAGCGGGAGACCAACAACGTGTTGAACTCCGAGGGCTCATCCTCGTGGCTTTAATGTCACCGTTACTGGCACACGATACTTATATTCACCGTACGCACCTGCATTTCGCTACGCGCTGCTATTTTCCTCTTTTTTTTTTTCTCTTACAAAACCATTTTTTTCGCCGATTTATCGAGAGAGCAATTGAATTATCGGAGTTAAGTGCTTTACTGAAAAAAATTGCTCCCCATATCGAGATATGATTTTTTTATGCATAAATAAAAAAAGGTAAATTAATTATAAAAATAAAAAAAATGAATCGTCTGATAAATTTCCAACAAATGTCGAAATGTTTAAATAACTTTTTGCAACATATCGAAAAAATTTGGAAATTTCAATACAATTTTTTTTTTTTATTTTAAGAATATTTCGTTAATTGGTTTTTCCTTTAATTTTCGGTTGATGTATTATGATCGTCAAATTTTTTTTTTCAGGTGAAAATTTTCAGAATTAATAAAGTTCAAAAAAGATCACTAAGAAAAGAAACTGAATATTTAACACGAAAAAAAAAAGAGAAAAACGTTCCGAATATACATGAAGGAAAATAAAAAGAAAGAGTTCGTTATTATTTTTCTAGCTGTGACTTTGGACCGATCTTTTGTTATTTTAATTCATTTTTCTCGATGTTTACATCTGTTTTTTTTTTTTTTTTTCATTTTCTTTTCTTCCTGAAACTTTTACTTATTACTGACTTCAACGGTCAATGATAACGTGAAGTTATAGCGCGACAATTTTTATTCCTATTCAGCCTCTGTGTGTATTAAGAAAGCAAAGACTTCATTCAAGTGTCTCGTTTATTGAACACCTAATATAAACGACTCGGGTCCATAGATCACTAAATCGGTTATTATGCGACAGGATGCGAGTTTTTTTTTTAGGGCGTTCGCGCGCTCACGCGGGCCGTCGAGATTACTATAATAACAATACGTATGTATACTTTGTACAACGAAAAAAAAAAAAGTGTATACGTTCTGTTTGATCTGTCGGTTGGGTGGCACGTGGGTGTTTCGGACGAAGAGCGTACCTCGCCGCCTCTTCCGTAACTCGAATGATGTATCAATAATACTTAACATCCGACGAACGGGCGTATCGATTGTGTTTAAACCCGCGATACGCCCTTTTAGTATTAGACGACAACGACATTTATTTCTCTTTAATAATTCGAGATTTACGATTACGTATGCAGAATCCGGTGCATCGATGATTTCCAATCATTGAATGAGTTCTCGAAACAAATCGTCCGGACGTCTCATTCAATTTAATAGTTGCAATATTTTACTCTCGTAAACGATGTATTTATTGCATTTCTGTTTGTATTATTGGAGAATTTAATCGATTAATCGATTCGACTAATTGGCTGATTAATTGCTGTTTTTTTTCGATAATAATAATATAACAATAATAACGATGAAATCGATATATTTAATTAATAATAATTAATTTGATAATTAATTACATATTGTATGTAATTTTTTTTTATATGTTCTTTTCTCTATTTTATTATTATTCAATAATTGTTATTATTATTACACAATTTCCATTTGATATAAAAAATTCTCGTCAACATCGAAGGTCGGTAATTAATCAGCAAATTAGTCGGTCAAAGCGTACGCGAGTAGGTGTGTCTCCCTTGTTGCGTGGGTTAACGTGTTTATCGCTCCCGTATACCAGAACTACTCTATCCATTAGTACACAAGCATTGCGGTCACCGCTTGTTTTTCCCACTGGCGTAACGAGGGGTTAACCGATCGGCAATTTTTCTTTTTTTCCGTTTCCTTTTCGTTTACATTTTATATTATGCAACGGAAAATAAAACGGTGCGCGTTTTTTGGTAATGCGGGTTTATTACCGTAAATGTAACATTTCGATAATTACTTCGACAATTTTAAGTTTTTTTTTTTTTTACGAGCAAAAGCTAAAATTATTAATCAACTTATCGATAGATTCAGTTTGCAAACAAAACTTGAAAAAATAAGGTAAGCGATCTGCGAAATGTAATTCGCATATATATATTTTTTTTGCAACAAAATTATGAAAATAGGCGTTATAAAACCTCCCGACTCTTTGAAAAAAAAAATGTCCGGCAAAACAAACATTCAGCATATTCAACGAAACGAATAACTTCGTTGCATTCCCAGACATATATTTTGGGATCATATATACAAGTGCAGTACATCACCGGTCGCGCGAAGCTTTCGGAGAGTTTCAGCTTTGAGACTTTCTAATTATGTCGTTCATTAATTTTTCCAAAAAATGTTGGGGTGCACGTCGTTTTTGCGTTTTCGTTATTTTTTCTCTACGATCGACAGCCATTCGACACTGTTGCGCATATATATTCGCACAACGGCACCCCGAGAGGTACATACGAAAATACGTACGCAACAATAAGACGTACGGAAGTTTAGGGATTTCGTTATTCATCGGAGTTCCGTGAAGCTTCGGACAGTCGAATTGTGAAAGTGACGCGGGTGTCGAGATAACCATCGAAGCGGCGCGGATTGAATTTAGAAACGCGAGAGGCCAAAACGAAAATAGAAACCCCACGATGAGTTACCAACGAATTCGCTTGGATTCTCAACAAACTTCGATCCCTCAAATAGATCCCACTGCCCGTAATAAAAATTAAATAAAAACTATTACGCGATGATATAAAAAAAAATTTATTTTGAAATATTTTCTCAAATTATCAAACAGAAATAATTTTTTCTGCAATTATATCGGCATTCACAACGGAAGAGTGGCTCCTCGAAATAAAGTTTCTTAAAAAAAAATTCCAGATATGTAATGCACTGGTACTGGAAAGGGGGGGGGGGGGGTGGTAGAGCTTTGCAGTTACGATAGCGCAAGTTACAAAAACATACGTAACGTCGAGTACGATGACTCGAGAGCCTTTATAAAACACGAGCTAACGCTCGGGCAATGCGCGTTACCCCCACCCTCGTCCCACTTCGGAAGGGTTTGAAGGCCATATGCGACCGATTAGCTATTGAAAATTATTGCGATCTTAAACTAAATAAGAAATACATATCGACATTTTTTAGTACAGAAATCGATGTTTTTATTGTTTTGGGACTTACCAATTTCGTAATGACGATCGGCCATTATACCGCGGCGTTATCGTACTATTAAACAAATGTATTAAAAAAAATAATAAAAATACAATTTTATTATTTTTTGTTCGAATATTTCGCGGCGGAGGGGTTCCTCCGCGTGAGAGACACCGTCACGAACTAAATGCTAAGCTAAACTGGCCGAAGGGGCCGGTTGGCTGCTGTTGGCTGCACCATCATCGTTCTTCTCGGGCTATCAATACCTGTGTGTGTGTTTCACACGCGCGCACCGAATCGTCGCAACGCACTGCCGCGGATCGCGAACACGCGGACACACCGCCCACGTACTTATACTCGACTCGGCAAATAGTAGCAAGAATCTTTAGATGTATGCAACTCGGTACTTCCGTTTGTCGTAACTCAGCGAAGAATTATTGTAGACCCTCGATTATGTGTATGAAAAACTGGTCAATGAGTTTCGACTGTGTCGCGGTGAAGATATACTTGAATATTTCTCAACTTGATGACTGAATCTTCAAATTCGCGGATAAATATCACATATCAAGCAATAGAACATTTTGACATTTATTACGTCGATTGTAAAAATCGTGTTTTTTCGGAGGCCCGCTCACGTTTACGTGTCAAATTTATTAATCACGATCGGTAATAAAGAATGAAAACAAAGTGTCGGGTGTAGTTTTTTACTAGACGAATAAACGAATTTATTGACTGATTAATTTCTTCACGATTAACTACGATTTTCGATTTTTTTCGATATCCACTTATTATTATTATGTATTTCTTTTTGCGTCTGTATTATCGAGAATAACGATATATCTATCGTATTCGAAGGAAACCAAAGGTACGGTAAGAAATTTTAGGAAGCTTCCGCTTTCTCTTTCGAGTCGCAACAGAGCGAGAAAAAGCGTTAAAAAAGTGGGGGAGCTACATAACCTACGCGTGTGATGAGTGGTACCGGTATTCGTAGATAACAAAAGAACAAAAAACGTGTGGATTTTTATTTATTTTCCTCCGAGAGAAAAATAAAAATCGAGTAAAAAATCCCCACCATTTATAGTTCGCGTCGCACACGAATTCGTTAGCGGTTTTAATTAAAAGTTTCAGAAAGCTTGGTCTTTCGTCACCTACCTGGATTACGCGTCGGTGAGATTTATTTCTACAGAATTATGAGTCCAAGTTCCTTGTAGACATATATTTATCCGATGCTCCACTCGCAAGGCATATTTCAGGTTTATACACGATGTTTACTTTCTCGAAACGTCAACGTGAAAACTATAGATCGCGGAAAGGATGCAACGACAAAGCTCGCAACCGCGGCGAACTGCAGGCCCAAGGGGACCGAAATGGACAAACGCCGCGACTCTCAACCCATAATTCCGTGCGCGTGTGTCACGTGGTTCAGTCGACGCGTTGTGAGGTCGCCGATTGCCCCGCTGTTTACGAGTCGCGGCGCCGGGACTTTTCCTCGTGTTTTCTTTGCAAAAAAAACTGTTGTTACACCCCGATGGTGTTAATTCGATTTGTCACGAGTTGTAGTGTTATTAAATATCTTCGTGCTGTGAAAGTTTTCGAAACTTGGGTGTCATTGTCACGAACAAATACTTCGAGGTTAATACATTTTTGTTGTCTGCACGCGATAAAATGTTATCTCTAATTCGATTGTTTGATTGGTGCAGAGTGTACAAAAAATAAAATCGTTTTGTTCGACAACGCGATTGTTAATATTCCGACTATATAAATGATTATCTTTCCACAGTCATAAAAAATCGAATTGTTTCTTCAAGAACATCGAAAATAATAGTACTTAAGTCAAGTAATTAAATTCAAAATCATAGCAAGGCTCGTGAAAAAATACGAGCAACGCTACGTACGCGTGTTTTTTCATATTATTTCTTTATTTTCTTTATTTTCTTCAGCTGCTCATTACATTTTTCTTTATCAAACATAATATTTGAAGAATGCAATGTTTGATTTTTCGACTTCTACATCGGGATAATTACAATAAAATGTTCAAATTTATTTGATAAACTTCTATGCCTTCTTCACTTTTTTTGTACAGATTTTTTTTTCGGTTAAAATATAAAATGATATTTTGAAAAATAGTTGCTTCATCAGCCTACTAACGTGTTTATTCACGTGTTTTTCACGGTTTTCATGTTATGCTTGTTGCGCGTTTGTTCAAGCGAAATAATCAAATGTGACGTCATGGAGGATGAACTAGAAAAAATACGATATCTAATTAAAAAATGACAGTTCTATTATAAACCGATACTAACATTATCACAACTTTTTTCAGGAATAATTACAGACCTTTAAGAAAAAGAATTAAAAAACTATCAAAAATCATTTTTGTCATACAATTTTTCAGGAACTACGACTTTTTTTAATGATAACAAATCTGTGAAAAAAATTCCCGAAAACAAACCAGTGCTTCATATCGACAAATTTTATTCACATTTTTTATTTATATTCATCTATCTAATGGCTTTGATAACGACACAATAACGGTTTTAAAACATCGGAATAAACCACAAGCTTCTCGTATCGAACCCGTTCATTAATATTTACACGGTTATCCTTCCATATCCATTTCTCGCTTAACTACCCACTTGTTATTCATGTTTCCGTCCCTTCGCATGTCCCCTTCGGGTTTTTTCCACATTCGCTCGATTTTTCTAACCTATATATCATTGATTTTTTAATATACATCTTTTCGTTTCAATTTTGCGTCGAAAGTTTGTCCTACAAATTTTAGGTTAGATCCACCCACGCGAAATAACAATCTACGCGTCTCTATTCAATAAACATCGAATTCTGTGAGTTACGAATGGGAAGTCGAGTAAGCGGCCGTTACACCCTGCGTGGAAAATATCATCGTGAGAAGGGGGGAGGGGGTGTTTGCGTCGAAGCCGCTCTCCTCGAGGGTGGAAAGGTAGAAGTGGTAGTTTGTGCCGTCCCTCGCGCGCCCCTATCGATCGACGCCTGTGCAGTGAGGATACTCGCGGCACACAACACACAACCAGCGACAGCCAGCAGCCCACCGGAAACAATCGCCATTCATCCCCAACTCGGCGCGTAGCGCACAGTTTTTCTCAGTTTAAGGAACGTCCTTTCGTGCGCAGGTTCTCTTCTACGTATAATTCGCGATCCTCGATTTATTTTCATCAAAATTTTTCACTCATTTTACGGATTACTTGTCAACTTGGCACAATAAAATAAGGTGATTACTGCGATTATACAGCAGCCGGAGAGGAGGTCCCTTTCTCGGTCCGCTGGTAGTTTTCACTGAGCCCTTTGCCACCGGACGCCGGTCGACCTCGCGAACACTTGGTCCGCTCGACGACAGTGTAGTTTTGTGTGCTTGAGAAAAAAAAACAGTGTCACGTATTTTACGACAGCCGATCCGACTGATTGTTCGTAAATTTTCATTATATGGGAGGAAAAAAAATTTCATATTTTTTTGACGATCGCGGTATCGTCTCTGGTGATTTCTTTCGAAGAAAATACGATTGTTTTTAAAAATTTTAGTTTTTTTTTTTTGTCAAATTTTTGTTGCAATTTAAAACAATTTTTTGCGATATAATGATATTTTTCGTGATTTCTAAATAATTTCTTTGTATAATTTCCAATTAATGTTACGATGGTTGACCATTTTTTCTTTCAGATTTACATTAAATTTACGATTATTTTGTAATGTATTGCGCGTTTACACTATTAAAAAAATGATAAATTTAATCTATAATAGTGCTAAGAGAATGAATGCAGTTTTACAATGAATTTGAAGTGAATTATTGAGGTTAAAGTACTTTTACAGCAAATTTAAATTGTAAATTTAATTCAATACATCATTTTATGGATTAAAACTTCCAGTACCGGTACACGGAATTATTAGCCGAATTATTAATCACAATAATACTACAAAACAATAAATTCGTAAAATACGACGAAACAATAAATTCGTAAAATACTTCGAAATAATAAGTTCGTAAAATACTCCAAAATAATAAGTTCGTAAAATACTCCGAAATAATAAATTGTTAAAATTCTCCGAAATAATTATTTTATCGCGGGATTTTTTCGCCGCGATAAAAAATGTACCATTTTCTTTTTAAACAATAAATGCGCTTTTCACCATTTCGCTCGGTGTTATCGACCTCGAGAAACGACGATTCGCCACCTCGCGTGTGGAGTTCGCCGCGCGTAACGGCGATAGGAGTGTTTAGCCAAATTTTCAACAGTCTAATCGGTATTTATATTATAAATATGTGCCACAAAAATAATTTTTATATTTTCAAACATCGCGATAAAATCCTAAATTTCCTGCGACAGTGTAGAGATAAAAATGTTACCAATCGAACTACCCTCCGAGTTCTCTAATACTAAATAATATATATGTATCATCTCAGTTTACCGTGTAACATCGATTTTGTCCTCTCGTTTGATGAGCGCATTTAACTTTTGTTCAATTAAAGTGGTCTATTGTATCGCAAGTTATACGACGTGAAACGAAAGGCTTCTAATCTCCTCGTCGCTCAATTTTAGCGTCAAACATCTTCTCGTTTTCTCGAATATTTAAAAAATTATTAAAAGTTCTAAAAAAATTTGCAAATATTCTGAAAAATTAACGGAAAAAAACGCTTCTAAAAAAATTGGCTTACGGACGATTGTTACGGACGAAACAATTAATATTTAAACTCATTTTTTTAAGAAGTTTTCGGCGTTTTTATCGTGCGAAATTAATGTTCTCGGCACCTTCCGTATGGTTGATTTTTTTACCCCATCGCGAAGTATTCGAAATTTACTCTAAATGTTAGTTTTATCTACAAATGTAACGCTCCACCCTTCAGCAAAAAATTCAGCATTTTTTTTTAACTATTCTCATCGGTATATAGCGGCTGGTTGAAAAAATCCGGGTCTCATAATCGACGTGTTCTTGAAAAACCCGACCATCTGCCGCAACATATTCTCGCTTACATCTTCGCAAAACGTTAGTCCCTACGATCTATAAAAAAAAGCACCTAACGTGGGAACTACGAAACATTTGACCTCGAAATAGCCTCGCGTTGTAAAAAATTCAAAAGTTCTCGTATACCCGGCAATGTTAATGAATAGTTTCTAATTTAGTTCTTGGAATCGATACAATGTAAAGACGAAAAAAGACAAAAAAAAAGTCGTAACTTCTGAATCTATAAACTTTGTAGTTATTTTCCATTCCTTAACTACCAGATTTTTCAATTCACTAAAAACGATAAAAAAATTTGCGAAATTTTACGATCTATTTGGTTTATTCACGAGAGGGTTCTCGGCGTCATCCCTTCCAACTTCCATTCACGTGCGGCGTTGAGCCGCTTTTCCCGTTTCGATGTGACCCTTCGGCTCGTATTTTACGAAGAAAACACCGAAGAGCAGTGGGATAAGGCGCTTTTCATGCGGTAGAAGCGCGCGACCCCATTACACTCGATTTGGTTGACACGTGACGCCGCACACCGGTATAACCGTTCGTCTAATATTCTAACCGGATGCGCCTACTTTGCCGATTCGGTTTTCCTTGCAACTCTTAACGGTTCAGTGACTCGATAGACTATTAATCGAAGTATAAAAAAAAAGAACAAACAGAAAGTATTGAAATTATGGATCGAAGCGATTATACCGAAGGAAAGAGATTAAACCGATGGGTACGAGAGATGGTTAATGAGAGGTACACATCGAAATGTTCGAGCGGTTGACGTCAGAGGCGCCAAATTAACGTCAAAGGCGGTTAACGCGTTAGAAAGCTTTTGTTTAACAATGAGAATCATTGCGGCTTATAATAGGAGCAGGTTACGGGAAACCTTCTGTCAAATCTCGTCGACCAATCGCGGCACGAATAAACCGACAACAATGAGCTTCGATATGAGTAAAAACAATAAATGCGATCTATTCGATATATACCGCAAGGACCTTTTTAAGAGAGCGATAAATAGAACAAATAACTAATTGACACCTCCGCAACACCCCGACTGCTGCCGTAAATCGATGTTCTCAAGTATAACGAGTGAATTTACTTCCGAAGTTAATGATGGAAATTATTATTTTCCGATGAAACGTCGCGAAAACCAATGAATATCGATAATCTTCTCTTTCGGGATTTTTATTCTTAAAAAAATCTGATAATTTGATAATATTTATTTCATAATTCATTATTAATATCATATCAATTTAATATCCTCTAAATATCTAATGTTCAATCGAATTTAATAAAAATTTAATAAATTTGTGTACTTTTACAGTAAAGTTAAAGTAAATTATTAAAAGCCATTATGATTTTATTTTTTAATTATTATTATTATTTTATTATTAACATAATTACGTAGGATAAAAAAAAAAGTTCAGCAACATTCAGAACAACTCGAAAACCACGTCGTTCGTGTTTCAGAAATCTGATTGCTACACGACGTAACCGATTCGATCTCATTGGCGGAAAAAATTTATCGATCGAAGATAAACTGATATTTTTGTAAAAAAAATTGTGTGGTTAAAAAAAAAATTATGACGACAATAACAGTACGTAAACGAGTGGAAAATTAAATACAAAGGGTCGACGAGCCGATAAACACGTTGATTAAAACAGATTGGGAATGTAAAGACAATATAATGGAATCCCGAGACGTTGATGACGTCGCGTCTCGTTGAAAACGAGTGATTCGCTCTCTTTGAGTTAAAAGTGTTTCGAATCTTTGAAAAGATGTCAGAAACCGATACGAAGCCAGCATCGCCAGCACCGCTGAGCGGAAATATGTTGGTGACGGTTCAACCTCCGGCTCTGCAAGTCGCGTGCCGGATGTTGCGTTCGCCGAGTCACGAAAGCGTCACAACCGATTTATCGTTGTTTAGTGTATCGTCAATAGCGAGTGATGCCGCCAAAGGTGGCAACAGACTTGTCGCTTTCAAGTCTTACAGTGACGCGCAGCTTTCCGGACGCGGACCGTCACCCAATCCGGACGCGCGGGATAATCAGTGCAGCAGGTTAGTCTCTCTTCTCTCATCTTTCGTATTTTCGTAAAAGAGTCCAATTTTTTTTTTTCACAAACTATTCTTAGTATGCAATTAAAAAAAAATTTCGAAAAATATAAACGTTTTATACGTTTTCTTATTATCGTAATTTATTCAAAATAAATGATATCCCATTATATATAAAATAATTATAAAAAATCGAATTCCCTAAAAAAAAAAATTTAGATAGTCTTTGCAAAAAAAAAACTATATATAGAACTTTCAACATTTTTGAGAAATTGAGAAAACGCCGGAATTTTGAAGTGCTCCGATCGTGTTACCAGTCTCCCTAATTTAACTTTACGCACAAGAGCCTCTTTGCACAGGCATTCCGTGACACAATCAACTTAGGATCTACAAAGCTCGGCGTACGCGAGTCTTGCGCTATAGGCTTCAGCGGTCACAGAGCCTCGAAACTTGTTAGTTTGGTATAAAGCTATTACGGCCAACTATGCGGAAACTTGATTGTTCCCCGATAGTAGCATCTTGTTGCTCAGGGCACGCGTAATTAACCGGTATAGAGATCCCTCTACCGAACTTCGTACACTTTGATACCGCAAGTGCTTTCGTCTACGGCGCTGCGTATACGTCGAATAATAAATAATTAAATAAGTTATTAAATTATTCTATTATTATCATTATTACTTGTAACATTCCATCAAAGAAAATTCGTCTTATTAAAAAAATTATTCAATAATTCCTATTGTAAATTTTTGAAAATAATAATAATAATATCGTTATTTTTTTTTCTATTATAAAATTTATCAAATGACGTAATTATTAAATGAATTTTTTTTCAATTACTATAATGATAATAAAAAAATAATTTTCTTAAATCGTCATTATTCGATTTATGATAAAATTTTGAATCGTAAAGAAAGAAATGTAATTGATTATTGCAGACCGGCAGACATACCGGAAATTTTATGGTTCGAAGAAGAAACGGAACTGATACGAAGCTGCGGCGCGTTATCATCGGCTTTGGGTCTTCAAAAGAGTTTTAGCACCAGCGACGTTTCTCAACTACCAAGTCCGGAGGCGACATCCGCTCAGGCATTGCGTTCGGCGGTATCGGCATTGGCGGTTGATTCGGCCCATCGAAACGGTCTCTTTCTCGAACAATCGAGACTCGATCACGCTTCGCGATCCTGCAGCACTTGGGTAGCCGTCGGGGATCCCGCGAGTACATCGCAATTACCGAGTCCCCACGGCGGCACCACGCAACAACCACCGACCACTCCTCATCCCCCGACGATTCCATTCACCGCCGCCGATCTCGTTAGATCGGTCAACAAGAAAGTTCGTCAGAATTATATTCGTCGAAGGTATCGTAATGTCTCGAACTTTGGAATTTGTCGTTTCGATGTTTTTAATGAAAAAAATTAAAATTCTTATTAAATAATTCAGAATAATACTAATAATTATAATAATTATTAATTATTAATTTATTATTATTGAATTATTTTTATTATTAATTAAGTACTATTATCGTTGAAAGTGTCGTAAATGCTTCGAAGTTTCGAATTGGTTGATTCGTTGTTTTTGGTCGAAAAATAATGAATTTGGATTGTCGGCGATGGGGTGAAATTTTAATCGATTTTTTGTGTCTCCCGACAGACTTTTGACGACTTATCGAGCATTGGAACGGCTTTCCCAGAGCGAATTTAATCTCGATAGGCTGGAAGCCGCAGCATCCGCCGCTCAGACGACCCCCGGCGCTACCCTCGTCGTTCCCGGAGTGCCGAGCGTCGTGGGCTCCGCTTTGGTTGGTCGCGAAACTCGTAATCATCTTCTCACACGAAGGGACGTCGAACGCGAACGCGGAAAACAATTATCCAAATACGAACGCAACATGATGATCTTTAATTGGCTTCATACACTCGACGACGCCGAGGTGGAGGATAGCATTCAATAAATCGGCGCCTCTCGACCCCTTCAACGCGAAAAACTTCGCGAGGCCTTCGCATGCTTTGCGAAATATTTGCTGATGTTCCACGGATATCGATCGATCGATGAATTACGAACGAAATAACGAGGAAACGAGCCGATGGATCATCGATTCGCCGAAATATGATTGTTCCGCAACTAGCCGCATTAAAAATGCCCTTTAGAATACGAAATAGAAGGCGAAATTATATCGATAAGAGAATACTAAACTCTGCTTTTCAATGTCCAAATCCGCAATTTTTTTTTTACTGCGAGTTACATACGGAAATATTGTAAATTTGAGATTTTTAAATTTGTTTCACAATTTTTATTTATTTGCACGCATTTTTAGCGGAGATTTTGAAGGGGTCGAGATGAAAAAAAATTCCGCCGGCGGAAAATTTTTTCGAACATTTTCCGACGTTGTAGAATTTTTTTAGATTCTTTTGTCGGTCGAAAAAAAATTATAGTTTAGCAAATATCGTTATAATTAGTCGACTCGATCCTCTTAAGTGCAAATGTCCTCTGAAAGCGTTGCAATTCTTCTAAAGTAAAATCGCTATCCAAATTCGGAAAGTAAAACTACCGAAAATGTTTTCGCATACTATTTTCATGAAAAACCGCAGATATAGTCAATTTTTTTTTGTATTTTGAACATCTGCAGCCGCAATGCTAACAGACGTTTGGATTCGCCTTTTATTTCTTATACCTGACAGAGATGAAACCCTCCATAGCTTCCACACAGAGTAAAAAATCATTGCGCGATATTGATGATAATTTTTTTGTTTCTTTCTCTAGAAAAATAAATTTTAAAATGAAACCGACGAAGCGACGAGAACGGAGAAAATTAAATAAAAGTCTCGCGGCGCTCGCGCGGTCGAAATCAACACGTCGCGCGTCGATCCCGTCCAGCAAAAAAAATTGCATAATCGCATAATGTCTTTTAAACTTCGGACATATCCACGATAACGTTTAGATCGATAAGAAAAGTAATTTCTTTCTGTTTCCGCGTAACCAAAACTGATGAGAGTGCAAAACCCGAAAGATAATGAAGAAAAACAACCGATCGATCCGCGGAAAGAAGTATATTGTAAAATTTGTAAAAGTTTCGTAATGAAATGATTTAAGAGGAGAGAAGTAATTGAAAGCCTCGAAAAAAACTTTTTCGCAAAAAAAAAAAGAGGAAAAAAGATAAAGCGAAAAAATAAAAAAGAGGCGATGAAACGCACATGAAAGGTCTGCAAAGAATGAAATCACATTACGATAACCTGTTTGCGGGGTCCGTGCAACCATTTGCTTAACGTGAACAAAGTTTTATTTTCACGAGACGACTCATTAGATTTATTTCGACGCGTGAAGTGTGTCTTCACCGTCGAATTACCGTTATTATGATAATAGTTTTTAACTAATAAGGTTTATTATATAAAACGTGTAACGATACGAAAAAAATTCATCATTCGTGTTCCTATCAGAGCCTTAAATGTAAACGATACTATAAACGATTATTAAAACACATACTAAAAAAAATCGTAACAAGTTATTTATTTCTTCAGCGCGATTTTCGCAACGATTTTTTTTTCTTTGTTTTGATTATTCCAAACGTTTCGCTTCGTTGTTTAACGTTGGAGATCGTTATCTCTGCCGTGAGAAATTAGAGAATTTATTATCTTTGTGTGAAGTTATTTATTTCTTTTGCACGATTGGCAATCAATTTTTTTTTTCTTTTGATGAATCCAACTGTTCCGACTCGTTGTTTATCATTGGAGATCGTTATCTATGGGGTGAGAAATTCAAGAATTTCTTACGGTATTTATTATCTTTGTATGAAGTTATTTATTTGTTTTGCACGACTGGTGAATTTTTTTTTATCTTTTGATTAATCCAAAAGTTATGACTCATTGTTTATTATTGGAGATCGTTATCTATTAGGTGAGAAATTCGGGAATTTCTTAAAACATTTATTATCTTCATGCCCTTCGTAATTATTTACTTTTTACCAAAAAAAAATGAAGGGAGGAGAGGTTTCTCATCGCTTTAAGGTGATGCGATTACTCTGTCGGTAACAAAAAGTGTAGTGAATACCATTTCGACCGCCGCGAACATCGAATGAAAAAGCAAACTGTTTTTCGTTGCGGCAATCATTTTATTTTTCCTCAAATCAGTATATATATTTTCGAAATGGCATTACAGTTGTTTTCGCATCACCTTAACGTTATATATACCCAGTGATCGAGTTTTTGCTGCACATGCGAAACTATAAATTACATTTGCATCCTATTTTTCGTCTGATCAATAATCAAATTACTTTATTTTCATTTCATTTTTTTTTTTGAATTTTCATCTGTGAATTATACCTTTTGTACTATAGATACAAATTCAAGACGAATGAGGTATGAAAATACATATAAATATTATACAAATAATTTCATAAATATTTTTTTTCCAGTCGGGAGGATTCACCTCATTATAGCAATTATAGATAAACAGTTATTCGCGATGATTCAGGGAATTCATGAGGATTTCTAATATCTACGAACTATCATTATTATTATTTCTTTTTTTTTTAGAATATGTATAAATGTCGGGAAATTGCGCAATTTCAATCTACAACCGGAAATTACATTTCTATTGGTCTCTCGTGTCGTATTCCGGGATTTATTAAACATCGAAAAGGCATCACAAGCGATAATCAAAGTTTATATCTATCACTTTTATACTCTTTGGTCGATTTACCAAAGAGAATTTACTCTTGTTTTTTAATGTCTCGCAAGTGTTTGTCGAATAGGCTTATAATTGTGCGTTTGCGAAAGAAAAAAAATAATATCAATAATTTGTATATTTTTAGTGACAAAAGATTTTTGTCGCAGACGAATCGATTATTCCGCTTTTAATTGACATATTCCAACATATGCTTCCGGTAAACCGAAAATGAAAATTTAAACGACGGATATCGTCATCGATACTCAAAAAAAAGTAACCGAGAAAATGAGTCAATAAAAAAAAATCATTTTTATATTTTCCGCGTCGTGAAAAAAAATCGTCGAAAAAAAGAAATTCGACGAAAAAAAATCGTAAAAAGTAACCGAGAAAATGAATGAATTAAAAAAAATAGGAATGAAATCACAGAGTCTGCCTTACGAAGGCGCATATAGAAATTTATAGATAATTCAAGAAGTAATCCTTCTTGAAAATTGTTTTAGCACGCGTGTTACGCTTTATTTATTTTTTTTTTGTTTACGTTTTCTTTTTTTGTCTAAGACTCAAAAGCGCTCACTAAATATCGTGTCACACGCGAGAAGCTTTGCACCAACTTTTTGGGATTACCGAACAGTTTGCATTTACACATAATACGTTAATACTTTTTAAGCTGTTTGTCAACTTTATGACAAAATTCATTCGTTTGCCCTCCGTATTACGATCAACGGGAATCCTCGGGCGTTCGTTGGACCGATGCCGCCGACCGATGCGTACGGATTGCGAGAAATTTTTTTTTCTGCAAATATTAATGATTCTGCGACTTTCTAAGCTGTTCTTCGAGCTCCTTGACGCGCTGCTGACTGTTGGCGAGCTGACGACGAACGAGTCTCAGTTCGTCGGTTTGACGAGCGTAAGCGAGTCGCAGCTCCGCCTCGTTGTTCGGTACTTCGACGGATTCGAGAACTTTATTGTCGTTCATCGTCGCGCTGACGTTATTATTCTGTATGTAGAAAATGACGGTATCGATTAATGAAATATTCTCGATTTTTCATCGATCCAACAATTAAGATGATTTTTTTTATTGATACGAAAACATCTTTAGCGATACAACGTGTCCTAAAAAGGCGTTAGGGGTGTTTTGAGGAGTTGAAACATTAAAGTCGTAATTAGGGTCGCAATTTTTCATAAATTGATTTTTAATTAATTAATTCTCAATAAAATAAGGATGCTGTTTGATTTTTTTAAATTCCAATGCCAACGCGATTCGACGAAAGATGTTTTCGCATCCATTTTTGTGAATGCAAATGCGCTAACTATTTTTTTTTTAAGCGGCGAAACAACGTGTAGAATTGTGTGATTGTCTTTGCATGGTCGTCGCATCGATGTAACTTGTGTAGTATTAATAAAGCTTAATGAATTTGGCGAATGAATAAATGGGGCTAATCTACCGAACGCTGAGGCGAAGTACCCAAACGTAACGTGCAAATTGGCCAATAGGTCAAATAAGTTAATCATAAAATTATCAATGAAAAATTATATTATTTACGATCCTCTTGCATTGCTCTCGCAAAAAAATACTCGCATCCAAATAACCAGAGAAAAAAGACGATTTTCATTTTACGCTTTGATTTTTCCATAAGATTTTTCTTAATGTGCGTTGTTTCAAATCTCGTTATCGGGGGGAAAAAATTGTTTTCCGACAGAAATGGAATCATCGATAAGCATTTTTTTTATTTAATTTTATTAACAGACCGTAAATGCAGAGAGTAGAAAAACATTTTTCATCTGACGTTTTAATTTTTCCATAAGATTTTTTTTATTTTTCGTTATCGGGGGAAAAAAATTGTTTTACGTCAGAAATGGAATCATCGATAAGCATTTTTGTGTTAAATTTTATTAACAAACCGTGAAGGCAGAGCCTTCTGAAGACAATTCTTATTTGACGCTTTAATTTCTCTATAACATTTTTCTTAAAATCCGTTTTTTTACATCTCGTTATCGGGGGAAAAATTGTTTCACGACAGAAATGGAATCGTCAATAAAGCATTTTTTTTTACAGACCGGTCTTTCATTATTGATGGTTTTTACTTCACCTCAAAGCGTATAAAAAGAACCACAAAAAAATATTGCAAATACCTACCTTATTGAGATAATGGGAATACGTTCCAAACTTGCAAACGAGCTGATAGAATTGGGTGCTACATCTTGACGGCTTCAGAATGGACCATGCAAAGCGGTTAGTGTGTTAGACAAACTGTTTTCGTATCGTTGTTTATCGTATTGAGAAACCAGTGTTTTTTAAGGATGTATTACACGTAAATGTCCAACCAAAAGTTTTATTCGATCCAAATTTCACTACTTCGCGATACAGTAAAAAATCTGAAGAAAAAAAAACAAACTTATTAAAGATATCAAAAACATTGACTTTGTACAATAGTAATACCAAAAAGTTGTTAAAAAATAAGTAAATAAATAAATTGTTCAAAAAATAGCGACTGAAAGTTCTTTTTTCTCAATTAAAATGAATTTGTTGATTTTTTAGCATCCATATGAATTTTTTGAAAATTTGCTTAAATTTCCGACAATTTTTTTAAAATTATTTTTTTTTTAAATATATGACATTGTTGAAATTATGAAAAATGAATATAAAGATACGAATTTAAAAATTTTTCACAGGATATTTTTTGCATTATTTATTTGTTCATAACTTTTTGGAATTGTTATTATGAGAAATCAACGGTCTCGATATCTCCAGTACGGTTGATTTTTTTTTCAGATTTTTATACCATCGGTAAGTGCGAAACTCTTGCGAAATCTCATTTTTCGCTGAGAAAATACGTGTGAAACATTTAAAACCTTAACGAAGGTTACAGCGCAAAAGCACACAAAAAATAAACAACTATCGACGATAAAGCTAACGAAGGTACGCACTCATAAATATAACGGCTCTGTAAGTTTTTTTTCTCGTTTAGCATCGAAAATAACTTGCAATTCGCATTTCGTTCGAAGCGGATAACGAAATATACGTACGAGCATTTCGCCTAAAATTCCATTCATTTTTTCTATGGGTGTAAAAAGCCCGCAAATAAAAGATTAACTCTCAGCAACAACGCAAAGACATATCACGCTACAAACAATAAAAAAAATCGGTACAAACATCGCGAAAATGTAGTAACAACAAAATGTCTTACCTGAATCGCTACGTGTCCGAATCTCTGTTGTAACTGATGAATCTTAGTGCTCTGATTGCTCGATGTTTTTTGACTTTTTTCCGTGATATCCAAAAGATCAACCGAACGATAATCGGGAACAGTTTCAGTTGACAAAAAGGCAAATTTCTTTTTCGTGTTAACGTCGCAACCGTTTTGATTTCTCGTTGCGCCGGTTAGCTGCCCGGGTTTGTAGACTCGCGGTTTATGCGTCGTTATTCCGCCGCCTGAATAAACAATGTGCATCAAAATTATTAATTACAGATATCCTCGAGAAAAATGTCGAATCATCTAACGAACAATCTTTCCAATGATGGCGTCGATATTTCGAAGATATAATGATACTTACCGGTTTTCAGGGATATTAAAATCGGCGGGCTATTCATACCGCTAATCCAATCTTTAGCCGACAGTGCGGGTGTCGTCCCAACTGTATCGGGATACAAGTCCTCTTGAAACTGATCGCTCTATTTTTCGCGCGAAAAAAGAAATTTAAGATAAAAAATGGTCAACAGAAACTCAGTATCGAGTAGTATCCGCCTTTTTTTTGGGTGATTTACCTTTCTCGGGACTATCATCGATATTGGTTCGCACATTCCGCGGGTTGCGTGGAGCTTGAAAAACCTAAAGACCTCACAGGCAGAGGTGTTGATACCGCGTTTCGGCATAACGCCTAAACCTCTCTGCGGATTGCCGGAAATGAATTGGCTGAGATAATGTAACCACGGGGCCTCGTTGACCACTTCGTAATAACGTATATTGCCATCCCCCTGCAAAAAGAATTACGAAAAATAATGTATACGAAGAAAACGTAAGACGGACAAAGTTTTGCAAGTGGCATTGGTTTTTTTTTTTTCGTAAGAAGTTGTGAATGGGGCAAAGTTTTTTTTACCTTTCCGGCGAGATATACCATATTGGTGTCGTTGTCGCAATAAGGAAAGACAATTCCACTGGATGAATCGATTGTTTCACACGTAAGCGGCGCCGAGAGATCAAGTTGACTCCAAACGGCGTACTGGCGATCGGAGTGTCTGCTGAAACCGGTGGTCAATAAACGTCCCGATCCACCGAGAAACACTACTTTGCTCGCTTTTGTTCCCGCGTGACACATGCCTTCCTGGAAGTAATCATACGATTTAATTTCACCCGATAATAGCAATGATTTCCTGTAGACTTCGGAAAGCTGCGCATTGTTTTTTATCAAACTATTGGAAAAATAGCTGCCAATTACATTGGGACATTGCTTCCTCTCTTTGTTTTACTATAGTTTACTCAGCTTTATTTTTAAGAAACGTATGTTTATCATTGTTCGGTTTCTCAAGAAGCTTTGTTTTGTAATACGTTATTTCAATGGTTGATTTTTCAATTTGTAACGTTCCATTTTCAAAGTTTTCGTCAATACTTTATCAGTGATATGCTGCTAGTTTATAACCCGATATCTCAAAAAATATGGCAGTTGGATCGCTACCACCAAATTCTCGAAACATTCAAATGGCGTTAAAAATAAATGACTGAACAGATTTTGCCGAAATTCAATACTGATCATTATTTTACAACAGTCCACGTGTGTAGCAAATTTCAACCCGATATCTCAAAAACTGCGTCTGTTAGAGCGCCATCACCATTTTAAAAAAATTCAAAACGTCGTAAAAACTGATCGACATGGTCGACTTTCACAAAAATCGGACCAAAGAAGGGGACCGGACCCCCCAACATGCGGCATAAATTTCAGCTTAATATTTCAAACCGTTCTTAAGTTATGAGGTCAAACGATACGCAATCACACATGCGATCGGACATTTTTTTCTAAATGTGATTTTCGACGTTTTGGAACATTCTGAATACGTTTCCATGAGAAACTAAAAAAAGTACAAAAATTTCACCAAAGCAAAGCTTTTTCAGGAAGCAAAAATAATATGAAGTTTTTCTTTTTCTTTTTATTAAAGTTGCGATGAAAACAAAATCATTTCGTTGTTTCATATATTCTTGAGAAAGAATATTTTGAAATGTATAGTTTTTGAGAAAGAAAAACTCTTAAATGTATAGTTTTTGAGAAAGAAAAACTCTTAAATGTATAGTTTTTGAGAAAGAAAAACTCTGAAATTCATACTTCTTGAAAAAAAAAGTAAAATGTGAAATTCTCGAGAACAAAAGTAACTGTAAATTCGTCGCGGATCACCGAGACGCGACTCACCTCAACGACGAGCCCCGATCGCGGCTCGAAGATCCTTAATTTTTTATCTTTGCAAGTCGTCGCCAGTAAGCTTCCGTCTCTATTCAACGACATACTGTAAATAACATCGGGATGTCGATCGATGACGCTTATGGCTTCTCCTCGATTGATATCCCATACGATAACGAGATGATCGAAACCGGCGCTGAACAATACATTCTCCGCGACGGGATGCCACTCGATATACGCCACTCGACGCTTGTGTCCCTGCAGCTCGACGAGCCAATCGGTTAAATTTCTCGACAGACCGCCATCCGGTATGTGCCATAATTTTACCTGCGAATTGTATACAGCGAATTACTAAACGGATTTACCAAATGCATTCGACAAATTTTTATTTATTTATTAAATATAGTAATATTAATATTTATTAATAAATTATTTCCGCATTTCATTTTTAATAACGGAGTGTAAAAGTTAAAGCGCAATATGAAGTTTTTTGCGACGTCGCTTTCAGCTGAAATCGTTGAATTATTTATATACAAAACATTGATTAATTGCAAAGTGAAAACATCTCGCGATAAAACAGTTTTATCTGACACTCCCGCCTATTAATAATCATATTATAATAAGCAATTATTATTAATTTGCTTACTGGAGATTGAAGATAAAAAAAAAAGATTTCTTTGACGGTTTTGTGAATTTAATTTAAACTTAATAACCGGAAGAATCAATTTAGTTTCGTAACCTGTCGGCCGTTAATCGTTTTATTTTTTAATATTTATAATGGGATCAAAGTTCTCTTTCTAATGGCAATGAAGACTCGAGAAACGTTTCAGAAGCAATTATTTCATACGTTGTATGGGTTCAGCACGGACTCGAGACTCCCACCGAAACCGATACAGATCGCTAAAGGTTTACCGGTTAATTTTTTATATAAAAAAAAAAATGGAAATCGTATTTTGAAAGTACTTACCGTACAATCGTCGGAACACGAAGCGATAACGTTGTCGTTGAACGGATTCCATTTAATATCGAGAACAGGTCCCGTATGACCGGTAACTCTGTTGGCATTAAAGTCCAATCTACCGGTCTGCAATAAAAATTGGAGCAACGAATCAATTAATTACTCCTTAAAATAAAACAAATTTGTCGGAAGAATTCACGAGCTTTTCGCATCGCTGATGCGGCGATTGCAATGAAAGTGGATTAAGAATGTAAATAGGATTTGGAGAGATTGGACAATGCGAAACGTTGAAATAGCGCGCCGCCGGCACGTATACCAGATTTACGAGGTGCGATTAACATCAAGAAACGGTCAGTGAAAGTACCGACCGCCGCGAATGAGTCTTCATCTCTCCTAATGCCGACTTCTCGCGGCTATCCTTAGACGCCTTCGTATACATATCGAGTATTCGTTACGAGAAATGAGTAACACTTACGGCGCGTGTTTAACGAGAGATAAAGAGAAAAATAAATTTAAAAGACATACGGTATTTTAGATGTATACAATAAAATCCGTAACTGTAGTAAACTTTTATAGCGGTACAAGAAACATCGTTACTAAGTTTGTGATTTATTCTCAATTCTTGACAAGTGCTTCGCTACGTTTCCGGGTAATTATACCGTTAAATTTCCTCGTGATATTTAAAAAAAAACAAAGAACTTTTTTTTTATCACTCTTTTACATTTTCATCGTTTTTCTCGTCTATTTTTTACTATTGATAAATATTTTATTTGAATTTTGATGAATTCTAATTTTTTTAAACTAATTATGCAATTTTTAAATTATTACATTTTCATATTATTTCCGATTTTTTTTTTCGCAATGAAATCGAAAAAATGACAGAAGAAGTTTTTACATAGTAGAAAGTTCGTGAGCAAAATAAATTAGTGAGGAAGCAATGTGAAAATTTACGATTAATAGAACGTTTATACATCTTTTTTTTTGCAATTTGAAAAAAAAAAAAATTAATCATTTTTAACTTACGTGATCCAGTGGAAGAACCAGGAAGGCACCGCCTCCGGCGACCTCGGTAACGATTGCCAAAAACTTCGGATTAACGGCGCAGAATTGCGAGTCGTGGGCATTTTTTGTGATCTTAATGTTGTCATAGCATCTGTCGCGTTTCGCCGGGACGCCGTACACGTGACGAAACTTGCTGCTTCGCACACCGCGAAACCACGACTGAGAAAAAACAGAGCCGCGTAAGACATCAGTTGTTGCGGTCGGAATGAAATTATATACGATAAGTAAGTAAAAGATCCCATGCAGCCGCAGTTCTTACGCGCATTCACAGCGCTCAAAGTTCAAGTTTACCAACGCTGATGCATCGCATGCAACGATAAAGATCTGTTTCGTCAAAGAAGAGGGGAACATTGACGCGGAGCGATATGTATAATTTAAGAATAGAGATCCGATGGTTCTGTTACTTAACATCGCCAACAACCGACGATTGTTCGAGTCGCAATGCAGCGCGGCCCCTCGATGGGCGTCGTCGTCGTTAACACAGGGAGCTTCCCGGCTATCGACACCGTTCGTAACGCGTAAAGTGGGAAAAAAAATGTACCATCGTTCATTGACGAACTGTTATTTCGATATCGAAAGCGTATATTTTAAAAAATATTTCCAAAAAACAGATTGGAGTTATTTTTTTTTATTTCAATATCGAAAGCGCATATTTTAAAAAATATTTCCAAAAAAAAGATTGGAGTTTTTTTATTTATTACGAAATCGAAACCGCATATTTTAGAAAATATGTCCAAAAAATATATTGGAGTTATTTTTTTTTATTTCGATATCGAAAACGCATATGTTAGAAAATATTTTCAAAAAATAGGTCAAAGTTTTTTTTTTATTTCTCGTGTATATGTGGAATATCAGATTTTTTATTTCAGTCCATTAAATATTACGTGGGTATTTTAAATAAAATGCAAATAACGATTTTGAAATTTAATATTATTGTTGTTATTATTATTATTGTTAACAGATCATTTTCGATAGCGTCGTAATTCGCACCACGAAAACATTTTGATGTTAAAAAAAAAAGTATTCATCGGTTTACAAACATATATCGTTACAAGTACATCTACCGCGTGAATAACAAATAAAAAACGCGGTACCCGTATCTCTCCTCGTGAATGATTCTGTCTTTACGTTGTTTAAGTAGTGGTTAATGAAAACGCCGTCCAATAACGTCGTACAATAAAGTACGTGACTTTGCCTCTTGTCATCGTTTGTCATTGTCCGATCGTGAATTGTATTACGTCAACGGGCGAGAATACGGCATCGCGTAACCACGTTGAGATATCCTATCCGCAAGACGACGAATATAATCCGTTCGGTATTGTACTCTCGAGTCGTTGCATCCGATTCGTCTCTACAAGTTTACGAACGTCGCAGAGACGGGTAAAACATCCAGACGTAACCTTACCGCGAGAACACGTTGCGAACGTTGTATCGATCTCTTTCGGATCGATAATGACGCGCCGCTGTGTACATATATATATATATCTACCGTCTCTAAATACACGTCGACCTCGTTAATTCGTACACATTTCATTTTACACGCGTAACAATGCACGTCGAGAAAAAAAACCGTTTCCAACCACAGCGATAGCCGCAACGTGTAAAAAAAAATATATATATATGAAACACATTTTACGCTCGAACGATAAATACGATTCATTGACGCCCAGTTTCCGGCCGCTTTGGGTTTGGATTTGGCCCACACGCGTACACGCGTTTCAAGTACGTTAAAATATTCACGCGTAGTTTTATTGTATATTTTTCCGTCGAGGACGCGTATGTATATATATATATATATATATATATATATATATATATACTATATGTAACACGATAAATAAACGGTTAGACACGGTTCTCGGGTCTGGAAACGGTTGAAACGCTCAAAGAACCACGGGAGCAATTATATATCTTCTTGTACAGCATCAAACGCTATCTCGGGTCTCCGTGTCCACCAGGTTCGAATTTTGTCTGTACGTTGCATTCGTAACATCGCGAAAAACTTCGATATTTAATTTTTATTTATTATTATTGTTTTCACGTGCATTCGGCGTGCGAAACAACGAAAATATGTTCATAACAAAAAAAAAAAAACATCGAGAAACATCGAACGAAAAAGAAGCCGTTGGAGATAAATTCAAATTCGGTCTATACGTTGCATTCGTAATATCGCGAAAAACTTCGATAAACATGCGTCGATATTTCATTTTTATTTATTATTATTATTTTCACGTGCATTCGGCGTGCAAAACAACGAAAATATGTTTATAACGAAAAAAAAAACATCCAAAGAAAAGGAAGCCGTAGGAGAGTTAATTCGAGTGAACCGCGTGAGTCGAGAGTTCACTAGACTCGTTTTTCCGAGAGAGCGCGCACCCCCCCAAATCTCGATGTGACGTTATGGGTGCATAAGGGCCACTCACCTGTTTATCGTTGGTCATTTTACAACTCGTTACGCTCTCCAAAGTGACAGAAGTAGAGGAGGATGCGGACAGGAGCCGTTCATGTGCGGCGACAGTGACCCTCGATCGTGAAATTTACAAGCAAATCCATGCAAATATTCAACTCTCGACAGCGACTATTTAACTTCGAGTCACTTAGGATAGCAAAATTATCTCCTTTACTGTAAATAAAACAAACGAAAAAAAAAAAAAGGAAAACGTATTTTAAAACATTCATATCCAAGTTTACGAAATCATAATAATCCGACTGTAGTAACAATAATAATAACTAATAACGTATGAAACGAGAATTGATACTACGAGAGAGAAAAAAAAATAGGCAATATAATTACGGAGCGGCGTGATGCGTATAGATCATTCCATCGATAACAGATATCCTCGGCGATAATAGCGTAATGATTCCGGCGGAAGTGCAATATCCCTTTTTTTCTTTTTTTTTTTTATTGATAATAACTATAAATATTCCGAGTACCGCGGTCGAGCACTCGACGGTTACGGCGTATATACACGACAAATATCGTTTCGACGAAAGGTTATTAATTCACTTCGTGAAGCGACGAGCGCGCGGCAACGTTCACGATCGCGTTGTACGGGTAACACTGCGGGTACAACTGGTGTACATGTATATAACAGGCCGTAGCCCGAGTCTCCGCGGCAACGCGCTTCACGAGCTGTTGGACTCTTACTGAAAGGCAGCCGAACACTTCGCTGTGTATGATATCAGCACGTGACTATAGCACGGGAACCGAGCGGCAGAGGAAGGTATAGTTTATACCGCATAGTGTAAACACGCGGAGGAGGACGCGCCGCAAGCCCGTTGGGGTACGCAGTATATACGAAAGAGACTCGACGCCGCACATCGCGAGCTAAATTCTCATAGCTATAGTACCTATGCGACTCGACAACACTCTTTTTTCCGGGGGTCCAGTTTTGCGATTATAAACTTTTGCAGGAAATGAGAAATACCCATTCGAAGTCTTATTCGAAAAAAAAATGGCTTAATCGATTGATCCGTTAACCATCGATCGAGCCGTCGATCGCTTGTTCATTAATTTCTCGATTATTGAACTATTACAAAAGAAACATACAGTAAATAATAATAATAATAATAATACAAAAAATTAATTATGTACAAAAATCACAAATTTCGTCGTTAAATTAAAGTGAATTATTATTATCTCAGCGCGCAAATAAATGATAAATGGATAAAAATAAAAACAATAAACTTTATTTATTTATTTTATTAATAAAATAAACATTATTTTTTAAATTTAATAACATTTTTATTACAACATCCATTCATAATTAGCGATTAGTTTTCTATTTTCGTTTCTGGAATTCTTACTTTTTGTCTCTTCGTAAATATCATTCTTTTGAGGTATTTGAGTTAAACGCATAACTGACTCTGCTAATCAAAATTCTATCTTCTCGTTCGCGTTTGTCTATAAAAAGATAAAACTGACCAGTTGACCGAAGCTAACGGCATTGCAGCGGAGAAATGTTTGAAACGAAGAGAGAACTCGCTTTCGATTTTCCGATTGATGATACCCGCGCGCTTCTTGTATCTGTGGAAAGTCCGCGGGGTTTGATCGAAGACCGGTCGAACCGCCGAGGACCCATCATTTGTCCAATCGTTATTTTCACCGTATGAAAACCCGAATCGCATTTATCTATCGCATTCTACAGCTAAAAGATTTCTCTTCGGAAGAGAAATTAACTAATTCTAGATTCTCAACCTGAAGATCCCCAGTGTGACATTGGGGACAATCTCGAAGGCCAAATGAGGAAAAAAATCATTCAAAGGAGAAATTGCCGGCGACCCAACTACGCGAAGTAAAACCACCTAACTTCGGTTTCCCAGCAAATCGCTCGAAATTTTTTGTTTTTTCGACATGCAATAAAAATTTTCGCAAATTTTCCGAAATGATAGAATTTTTTTCGATTTTTTCTCATCTATAGAAAAAATCGGTCATGTATTGGGGAACATCGTCGTAAGTTAAGTAGTTGACTCGACCCTTATAATAGGGTGTTTCGTTCGCAGAACCGATGGACCGTTGCGCACTTCTTGTGTCCGACAGGGACTGTGTGTTACGGAGTAACTTAATTATACTATCGGCTTTGATGACGCTTTTGTCGTTCGTATCGCTCGCCAGAACGTTCGAAGAGAGTAGAAAATGGAACTCGAGGCTCAGGTTAGCCCCGCGGAAACGTTACGCCAACGAGGGCGAAGGTGAACGCAACGATATTTATAGATATTCACCCTGTCGCGATCGAAGAAGCGGTAACCATTAACTAACTCATCGAGCGCTCGGGCCTCTTGTGAAATTAGATCGAAACCTGAGGAAGCCGGCCGGCGACCCCCTTATACTCCCCCTAAGTCCTTCTATCCATTATTAGATGCATCGAACAACGAAAGGATTCATCGTTTGGTTAATTAAGGAAGATCGATGATGAGGTCAGATCCGCCATACGGAGATATGGCATTTTGAGGTTATCTTCGAACGTTTATAATCTTAGCGCGCGACTAATTTCAGAACGATTTATATCCCCCAGATATCTGTCGCTCCCAGATATCTTCAATGAAAAGAACGGAAATTGTACTATATATAGATATAGTTATGGTTCCTATGTAAATTTGATGTTCTATATCACGACATTTAAAGGTCATCACGAACGAATTGTATTAATTCGAAGTTAAATTTATAATCTTCAAAGTTATCATTTATTTTTAATACCAATAAAATTATTTTCGAATTGTAATAATTCAATTATGATGAATAAATAACTCGAAAATAAAATAAAATTTTTTTTTTTTGATAAAATTTTATCAAACATGAAATTTCTTTTTTTTTCCAAAGCTATTTACTTAATGAATGAAAAAAATGTTACTGCGAATGAGATAAACATCGAGGAGAATACACGGTCGCTACAACGACTTTATTGCAGAGACAGTGGAATCGCATCGCATTGTGCTCTCGCGGAGAACGGTGCCTTGCTAATTACGCTTGTTACCTAATTTACATTAATTACTATATTCCGGCGTACGAGAAGACTGTTTTGTGTTGCAAAGGGGGTCGGGAATGAATGAAATTCGCCGATTGACAGAGGAAGAGCGCAACTCATTATACGCTGAGCTCAATAAAAATGTGCGTTGTCCGGGGTCGGATATAAAAAATTTATATAGAAAAATAAAATCGAGCGAAAGTTTCTCGAATCACAAAATCTTTTGTCAATCACCTCGCGCCTATAGAAATAATGAGATTTTTTTCTACCGTAAAACGTTGTAACGAGTTTAGTGAGAAAAATCACACAAAGTTGGCATACAATTTTTATTGTTCGTCTAATCGCCGGCAACGATTATCCAAATTAGCATTCATTTTCGGGATAAATGTTGACGAGAAATTTCGTAATTAACGAAAATTATTACGAAGTAAGAGAAAACTGGTACAACAGTAGCAGACGGTTTTGTAGAGTTTGGAAATCAGTCTGAGAGATTTCCTGTTTCCTGCTTTGATCTAAACAGCAAAAACGAGTGCCGTCTATAGTGTGGCATACATTGTTTTGCGATCTTATTGCAATGCGGTGCATTCCGATACACGGTCGCAGTCTCGTAACACCGAACAGTCGAAGAGAAAAAAAAATCCGTATATTTGCATATATCCAATTTAGTGATAAAAACGACGCTTTCCCCAGTGGTTAATACAATATGCAATCCGTGAATGAAATTTTACCGTGTGAATGCCACGATTTTTTAAATATCTTATTGTCAAATTTTAATAATTTTCTAAACAAACATATCTTGCGGTTCATTTGCAGCGAGGGAAAATATTACGATATTATCGAAATTGAATTTTCCCCCCTCGAATCATTATTATTTTATAGTTAAAATAATCGAAAAAAAAATATTGTTAAAAAAAGAATAATAATATTAATAAATATTATTAAATTATAATGATTCGCGGGTGATAATTGAATTTCGGTAAAATCAAAATCATCGCTATATTTTCGCTCACATTATAATTTTTTTGCATACTATATTCCGCTCTATTTTTCCGCTCGATACTTATTCACATCGATGCGCGGTTAACCTTGAAAATATATTAATTGATACTACACTCTTCGCCGGCATTTTTTGCGCGCACTATGAATCGTATAATTTAAATGAAATCATAATAACCTACAAAAAAAATCGATAAATAATGTTGGAAAAAAATGAAGTGAACGTCGTCTTGAAACAATACGATTTGTCGCATCAATCGATAGAAAGGTAAAGACTTATCCCACGGGGTTTACTCCGGGGGGGGGGGGGGGGGGGGGGGGGGGGGTTGTACTCTTGTGGGTTGTACTCCGGGGGCCGCTGTAGGGACAAAAATGCGGTGGCTGACGGAAGAAGGGAGCGTTGTCCGCTACGAGGGTGGAATACTTTATCAAGCCACACCGCCCGAGGACATGCTTCCGCGAAATGGGGTCTCCGGACGGTCTTGTATATTCCCAGCTTGGGACGAGAAAATCGAAAAAGCAAGAAAAAAAAAACTCGGTACTGTTGTCTCGTTGCGCGTAACCGGGGATCTCAATGAAGCATTAACGAGATATACGAAAGAAGGGGACCTTTTCTATTCGACCCCTAAGTAGAGCGCGCGTCATATTTATAAAGGCTCGGCGGAGTCATTCAACTCGTTCGGCTAGCGAATCTTTATTATATACGTTTCGAGGGGAACAGAACTGATTAAAATGTCGCGACAGCGTCATACTGAACGATAATACACAACTAGGTAGATATCTCGTCTCTATTCACACAATAATAATGATAATAACGAGCGTGCCAATATAATAACGAAAGTCAAACGTAGACCTGTGCGAGTACACGTATCGTTACGAACATTCGTATATTTCGTAACTAAAAAAAAACTATCTACCTACGTGAATGAGCAAATAATAAAAGCAGAACGATAAATAACAAAAAAACACGAACGGTATATGTATATTCTCAGAGAAAGTTGCATAAATACAATTTCAAATCTTATGGATCTAAGAGAAAAAAATGCACATTCAGAGAACAGCCATTTAAAAAAAAAATGTATATATGAGTTCGAACGCGTTCTTACTCTCTCGCTGGGTTTATAGCACGCTCTAGCGTCGACCATATTGTTCAACAAGTTGTGAGGATCATCCTTGCCTTCTTTCCCCAATTTTCCTTCGAATTCTTCTTTTATTCGAATCATTTCACACTCACTAATGCTATATCCCATATATATATGTATATAAAAATATATTATTTTCCTATCACGCTCGATGCGAATTATTACGAGACGCCGGCTCGAAGCGGGGCTCGGCTACTCGGTCGAAATCGGGGGAAATATATATCTTTTTTTTTCTTTTTTTCTTTTTTTCGCGTCCTCGCACGCCGAATCTCAAGGTGGTCGAATGCAGTCGAGCGTCGTTCATCGAAGTTTTACGAAACCCATCGAAACTTCTCGACCCGTTCCGTCGACGAGCCAATCGGCTTCGCGCTGTCTTAGCGGATAGCCAATCAAATTCGCGCGTTCATAGTTTCGAGATTTCCTCGATTCCGCATCGCCACGTTTCCAATCGCTCACGCAGTCACGCATGTCACTTACCCGAATGTTCTAGGGAAGTTTTGTTCCCTTAACTATACGAACATGAATCATAACGAGGCGCAATTCATGCCTTACGGTGCGAGGAGTTGGTCGTGTGCAGTACGGATTTCCGAACTCGTTTTTGGGATAATTCCGCATATAAAGCCCACAAATCATGGCTTCACGTGAGTCGAAACAATTATTTTTCATTGAACAGATTTATCATCGGAAAATGAAACAAACACACCACGAAGTCTTGAAAGAAATTTTTTTACGTTTCGGAGCAAAGATTTTTTTTTTGTCAATTTTGCGGTTTCGAACGTTCGACATAACCAAACACTGCACGCAGTTTCACGGGCGGGGGAGGGGGACTTTGGTTATGCTTTCGATATTGTAATTTTACGCGTGACAAAAAATGAGGTTAGATCGATATTTACGTTTTTTTGATATTTTGTTTTGTGTAAATAGGCAAGAAGGGGAAAAAAAGTAAGTGGCAGCCTGTCCCGCTGACAGATCTTCTCCCCGAGACACCCGGCGGTATGCCAAGCATGCCTGTTAAAGTCGCATCTAGCTGGGCGGACGATGTTGATGACGATCATGGTGAGTACTTTCCTGGAATCCATCGAAATCGAAATGCATTGTAAATTTTTAGATTTGAAGAATAATGATGAAAATTTTTGTACATATTGCAAAGTTTGATCATTTTTTTACCGATACAAAATTATTTTGACACATATGTCGAAGCTGCGATCGCTACGAGAAAATTTATTTTCAATGAATTTTCATAGCACGTTGATTGAAATAAATTATGCAGTTGAAAATGTAAAAGAAAAAAATTTCGAACTGTTTTTTTCAAATTTTTTTTATTTTTGGAGTTTTTGTTTTAGTTCAGAGTTTTATTTAAATTATCTAAAAAAATGTCGGTAATTTTCTTTGCGGGTAAATAGTGACAACTTTGCTGGTGAATATGCAATGCTCCAATTGCATTGCGTAAATTTACGATAAAATTTTTGTCGTGAATTCTTTTTTGTTATTATCTCTACTTTGATAAAACTTTAAACTCGGCAGCTGTAATCCATTAAAATATTATGTATATTTTATTTTCAATTGTCTGCATCTTTTCCGGGACGCCATTCTACGTAACGTATCTCTCGTAACAAAAATGCCGACACGAATTTTTTATTCTATCGTTAATAGCGAAAAGTTTCGGAATAATTTTTATTTCACGAGTGCGAGAAAACGAATTCTTGCACTCGTGAAATAACATTTCGTGCGATATTCCTTTATTATTTTTTATGCTCAATACCCATGAAAATATGCATTATTTCGGCGCTAAAAGTCGCGACAACTTTCCGTCGGCGAGTACTCAAAAAAACTTTTTTTACGATGTTTCTCAGAATTCGGCCAATGCGCCGGCAGTAAAACTTTCGATCGATGTTTTTCGAATATATGTAAAATCACCGTTAACTCCAAAGGCCACAATCGTTACTAATTAGTTAAAAAAAAATGCATAAAAAATAGAAACTGTACCTACAGCAGGAGATGTCCAGACATAAAGATCGATAAAAATTAAAACCAACCAACCAACCAAATTAAAATTAACCGTTTTTATGCAGTCGGCTGAAAAGAAGAAAGAAAGGTGATGCTTCCGTGTACCATTCCGCCATAACTTACAAATCACGCGAGCGCTATTAAACATTCCATATAATTGAATTAACATGGTAAATATGTGATATTAGTCAGGTGCGCAAAAGAATTAATTTAATTCGCAGGAGGAAAAAATTTGTTGACTCCGGAGCCGAATAACATTGTTAATAAATTGTAACCATTTTGGAGCGGCGCGCTGTTTCCGCAATAACGATCGCATGAGATCAATGAGAGTTAACGATAATTTATTCTCGTCGCAGGTGGATATACGGACAGTTATTCGTCGAGAAAAGCACAAGAACCAGTGGTGCTCCCGACTGCTCCCCGAGCCGCTCGGGGTCCTGGTATAGACGAAGAAAATATTCCGACAAATCCTCCATTCGTGGCGTATATATATAATCTGCCGTACGACGTGCTGGAGGAGGATCTCGCGGATTTTTTCCAAGACATGCAGGTCAGTCGTTGTTAACGCAAAAGTAAAAAAAAAATGAATTATCCCTTCGATCGCGAAGTATCGAAAACGACAATGGAATAAAAAAAATGTGTTACGATCTCTTTTGCAGGTAACAAATATGCGTCTTCCGAAAGATTCGAACAAATTGAAAGGATACGGATACGTTGATTTCGAAGATCGTCAGAGTCTCATCGACGCTCTCGCCATGTCGAACTCTGTAAGTCGCAAATAATTTTTTCCTTATCTGGAATAAAAAATTAACTGACTTACCTTTTTTATAAAAAAAAATCGATGGCTTTTTTCGGAGCACAAGACTCGGAAACTTTAATATATTTTTTATTTTTTCGTAGAGCATCAAAGGCAGACGCGTGAGAATTGAGGTGTCCAACAGCAACAGTGACGATCGTCGTGGCCGCATGGGAATGGGTCGTGATTACGGGCGTCGCGACAATTACGACGATGCCGATCGCAATTCTACCGATTGGAGAAGCGGCCCGCGGGACGAGCCGTCTTCCGGGGACGGCGATCGATTCCGCAGTCGCGGCAGTGGCTTTGATCGCGGAGAACGTCGGGACGATCGCGACAGTGAGTGCCGAATTCCCGAAAAAAATTCAATGTTTCGCAATGAATTGCCGATTTTATAGATCCATCCGACTTTATGACTATTCCTTTATTTCGCAGGTTCGGCCAGTGACAACAGACCCGGTGCTTGGCGCGAGGGACGGGCCGCTTTGCCGGATCTTCCGGATCGCGGCGGCTCCGGATTTAGCGAGCGACGCGGGTATCGAAGCGATGACAAGGATCGGGAATATTCACGCTTTGGGGATAGAGACCGCGACGGTCCCGGCGGTGGTGAGAGAGGAGGCGACAGAGGTGGTGGCAGTTTCGGTCCCCGTCGCAACTACGGCGATCGCGATCGCGAGCGCGAAAGGGATCGCGAATCCGATTGGGGTAATAGACTATCGAGTCGACCGGCAGCTGCCGATCCTCCTCCATGTAAGTTTCGAAAGAATTTTTTTTAGTTTCGATCGATGTTTGTTGTTTCGCCATGAAATCGATTAATTCTAAAAATTGAATTTTTATTCCGTAATTTTTATTTTTCGACTTTTTGGTAATGAAAAAAGAATTTAATTTCTAGCATCGGAACCTCGTACCCGCGTGAAACTGAACTTGCAACCGCGAACCAAACCAATCGAAACGCTGGTTGTACGGGACGAGTCGCAAGCAGAAAAATCGGAGTCTGACGATGCTGCACCCGCGGCGCCGGTGGCTGCTCCCACACCGGTACCAGCAGCCAATATCTTCGGTGCCGCCAAACCCGTCGACACTACTGCTCGCGAGCGCGAGATTGAAGAACGTCTCGCGCGAACCTACGCTGACTCGAAACCCAAAGGAGAAGAAGGGTAAGAATAATAGTTTTGCAATATCATTCGCTGCTTCACGAGTTGTTTGAAAAAATAAATAAGCAAAACTATTTTCTTGGATAAGCCACTCCACCGGTTGAAGTAGTCTTGTCGCAAAAATATTTCGAACTCGGAAACTCGATATTCTTAGCTTCTTTAGTTTTTTTATCGGACTTTATACACTCGAAATTTCGGGATAATCGCCGGGCATCGAAAACAGAAATCTTATTTTAAAAAAAGGTCCCTAAGACTTCAAATTTAATTTAACACATTCGATCGATTCTTTCAGAGAAAAGAAAGGTCCGCCGAAGGAAGGTGCGTGGGGTAGACGCAACGGGGTGAGTAACCAATTTTACACGATTTTTTTTCTTTTAATTTATTTTTTATCGTATCGGACGGTAAACACGGAAACTTTGATATTTCGATTTTTTTCTACAATAAAAACAATGAAATTTTAGGAGGGCCGGAGCGACAATGAGAAGGAAAAGCCTCGAGCCACATGGCGCTCGGAAGAGGACGGCGGAAGGCACATTGACAGACCTTCCAATCGTCATCCAGGATCCGGACGTTCCGGTAGATTTTGTTATATATTTCCTTCGTAAAATCGTAAAAAAAACCTAAAATTTAAGAAACTCTTAATGTGATGTTTTAAACTTTTTTTTTAATGATCTTATGGTTTTTTCTTTCATAAAATTATTTTTAACAAATATTTAAACTATTTTTGAAAAAGTAAAATTGAAGAGACATTTTTAATAAATTTGATTCCTCTATTTCGTTATATCAATAACAGATCAACGAAACGATTCTCGCGGTCCGCCGCCTTCGCGACACGGAGGACAAGGATCACGTGGTCCCCAAAGATCGAGCGACTCTCGCGGACCTCCGGAAAGGTAAAATATTCCGAGTTAAATTAACTCTTTTTTGTTTAATTACATTTTTTATTTCATCATAGAAACCGATATTTTTATCGAATTATTATGTATTTACTACAGGGAGCGCAAAGATCGAGACAGAGAGGATGGTATCCCTCCTATGCCGAGGGCCACCGACGAACAAGCGCCGGTGAGATTAAATTATAGTTTTCGAACGTCAAAAATCCCGTGAAATTATTTAAAATCGGTGAACAACATTATTAAACCATTATTAATCGTTCTTTTCGTCGCAAAATTAAAAATTTTTTTGTTGTGCTTTCAGAACTTTGTAGCTTCCAATAAGTATTCCATGCTACCGGAGGACGCGGATTCGGACAACAGCAACAATTAGTGTCCACACGGCTCATATATAATTTATATCTGCAATTAAATTGTGCCACATGCGTCATGATTGGTAAACATACACACAACACACATATTATTAATGATTCGTTTTACCTGCATAAATACTAAGAATTATTGATTCGCGTAAAAACCGAAAAACAAAAAGAAAAACAAATAGAAAAAAAGGGATAACTTTGTCCGGCGCAATTTTTAATGAAAAAAAAAAAAAAAAAACATTACCGATTAACTGATTTGTATTGTATTTAATCTATTTTATGATTCCTAATATAATTATTACGTACCCCCCTATTGATGATTTCTTCGCGTATCGCAATAATAAACGATACGCCGCATCGGTTTTGTCATTTAGGGAATAACGGTGGTTTGTATAATTAATTGAATAATCGTAATTATCGCGAAGTTTCGAGTTCAGGAGTTGGGATTGTGTGGGAAAAAACGCCCACATTATTTGGGGAACTTTATACCTTTATCCGATTTAAAAGAAAAAAATCAATTGCTCTGCAAATATTGTACAATATGCAAAGTCATGTGTAATGTAATATAATTATGCCGACAAAAACCGAACGATTAAAATAATCAATATACAGGAAAATATGAAAAAAAAAAACTGAAACTTTGCTTTTTCCCAATTCACTTCGAAATTTATTCTTAATATTACTTTTTTTTTCGTGTTATCAATTTAAATCTCTTGATTTTTCGTCGTCTATCGCATTCGCAATTATCCCAAACGACGATCGCCCGATTTTTCACCAAACACAGTATTTTACAGTTATTTACACGTGCCGAAGAAAATCGATTCTTTACATCCGAATTATTGCTAAAATAATAATTTTTTAATACTATCATATCTGTTATCCGTTCGTTGTTCGTGATTAACGGAAAAATATAAATAACTTCGTTATTAATCGCTTATTGTTGAGTCGTTTGCGCCAATTGTCGCAATTGCTTTAAAACCGTTTCCAACAATTTTTTCTTGTCCCGTTCGCTCTTCTTTAACACTGAGAATACAGTTTTTTTGTCGGATTCGCGTAATCTGCAATCATACATTACATTTTAACGAATATTCCGAAACCGGTAATACAGTCTTTTATACATAAATAAATATTTAATACTCACTTTTCGAGTAAAAGAACCGCCATGTTAGGCGTCACGAGATTATATTTACTGGATTCGTGCGCGTAATCGTGGAAATAAGTGGGCCAATCCCAACTCATAAATAGATCGAGAAGTTGACGCAATCTCGCGAAATATTGCAGCAACGCACCCTCCGGTAGACCCGCTACGGGTTCCGATGCCGCAAATTCTGAAATTAGAAAAATGCAAAGGTTATTTTGGTTTTTATGCGATTTGAACGTTATTCGCGCGTTCGGATTTATGCGAAATAGCAAAATCGCTTCATCCCTTTTCTTCAAGCGCTAATTTTTTTTTTATTCCAAAAATTAGAAAGTTCGACGTTCGTAGAGTTCGACGATATTTCGCAGACTTTTTTTTTGTGAAAATTTTTTTCTTACAAATTTTTTTTTTTTTTTCATTAAAAAATTATAAATTTGATTCGATTCTCTTGAGGGAAATTTCGCATGCGAGAAAATCCGGAATAAATTTAAATACCTTTATATACATTTTCAAAAATCGTTATTAGCGTTTTGTGTCTCGACTTACGTTCGCACTGAATAGTATCCAAATTCACTTGTTGAAGGGCTCCCATAGATATTTGTTTAAGATCGTCACTGACCAATATTTCCAAAATGGATTTAGCGATATGCGAACACGCGGATTTACATGCCACCTGCGCAACTTCGGCCTGTAGTTAAAAAAAAGAATTAAAAATAAAATAAAGTATAAATACTATTTGGGCGAGCAGGAAATTTTTTTTTAAGATGAAAAAATCAATACAAACAGGCAAATTGGTGAAACACGTGAAAGTACTCTGCAGAAAGGCAATCAAATCGGTTATAAAACCTGAGGCGTGTCCCTGCGGTTCCGCCAAATTCCAGTCGTAATTTTCGAGCTCCAAAAACTCGTCGAGCTTTCGCTTGAGTTTGTCGCAAATTTGCTTTTCGGCATCGTCTCTCGCTACTCGGAACATCGCTGATTTTACGCCACCGCAGCTTAGTTGACCCTCGTGCGGAGTTCTATGCGATTAACACAATACATAATATGTAAAATTAAAAATTATACTAAAGAACAAAAATCAATATATCCGCATATCTCTCACCCAGTGATGTTGGAGACGAATTCCTCCAAATATTTTGTCGAATTTTCCAGATACCCCGTATTTATAATTATTTGTACGACTTGCAAAAGCGCCAACGATGGTTTCCTAAACAGCGACGACAGACAACCGCTGAACGTCCGCGTGAGTAACAAATTCGTCGATTTGCAGATCATTTCGTCGATCTCCGTTTGCGTGAGATTCAAATCCTCGGAAAATTTGAGACACGCGTAAATGAATTCTTTGACTTGTTGATAGACCTTCGGTACCATAACTGAGAATGGGAATTTCTTTGGGAAATCGGCTCTTTTCAATTCCTCGTCGTGATATGGAAACGATTGAAGAATCTGATCGTATTCCGTCTGCGACGCGACCTGTTGAACCGAAAAAAAATGGTAAATTAAGTTAATTAACAAAAATTCGTGTCTTTTAGAAAATTAATAAGTATTAAATCGGATTCTTACGTGAATCGGTAAGAAATTATCTTCGTCCAAAATATCGCGAAAAACTTGAACCCAATGCTGCATGAGGACCTCGTTGTAGTGCACCCGTATTTCTTGAAGCAAATCCCACAGTTGTCCCACCGGATATCCGTAATTCTATTATTTCATCGGATTCATTTAATTTTTCGATATTTTTATATCGATTTAAAGAGATTCAGCGGTAATTCTTTGAATAACTTACTCTTAGCGTTGTATTGAACAGCATAATAAGATTTTTTATTTTCAATATCAACATCGCGTCTGTGCAATAAGCCTGAAAATAATGAGATTTATGGTTAATAAAATAGTATTTATAATTTTTTTTTTCCAAAGACTTTTATCACGTTACAGAATACTTACAGAATGGGTTCGCAAAGCGTTGACAATTTTCGAGAGAGCCATAGCCCACAGTTCCTCGAGATATGAACGCGTTGCCAAACCGTTGCCGGTATTTAATATGTGATCCTCGACAACGAAAAATCCGAGAATCCCGTGAACGTAAGTCTGATATCCGACGATACTTTCGTGCTGAAAAATTGTACGAATATTTGATCGATTCGTATTTTAAAAAACCGATCGAAATTGATTAAAAAAATATTGATTTTCGATCGATTTTTATCGATAAAAAGTCAGTTTTAAGGATTATTTATTCATTGTTTCGGATAATTTTTTACGATATATATAAAGGATTATTGGTTCTTTAAAAACAACGCTGGTAACGTTTATACCGTTTATGTCGTAGCTTATGGTTATGAAATGCTTACCATATTTATCGGGGGTTGTAAGACCAATCGCGCCTGTTGCTTCCTCTGCTGTTGATAATAAGCCTTAAAGGTATCGCCTTGGCGCAGCACCGTGTAGATATGCATGCAACGATATACGGGACTAAAATCCATGAGATCCTGAGCACTGAGTTCTTCCTCCTCGTTGGTCGATGAACTCGATTGCATTTTTTTCTTTTTTCGTCCGATAATTTCGGCTTCGCTTACAAGTTGCTCCGCCGTCTGATAACAATAAAAATAATTTCAAAACGCGTATAACGAAATTCAAGAATAACTATGAAAATGTATGCAATTTCTCCAGCGAATCTCGATGAATTCACCATATACTTACATGTCGCATAGCAACTTCACCGATTTTCGGCGAATATTTTCGTATATTTTCCAAGAAATCTCGCAAATCGGCCATCGATGCTTCTTTAATGTTTTCCCGTAATCTGCAAACACAAATAATTTTTTTTTCGTAATAGATACATTTTTACTCCAATGCAAAACTTCGAATAGTGTAAAAAAAAAAATTTCGTGAATTCTTTATCGCGACTCACAGGGGTATCTGTTCGGTGATTTGCGACGAAAATCGATAATTAGTTACTTTTGGCAAATCGTGATGTTCCAACTGTTCCAGTGTTTTCAGCGCCGGATAGTAACGTTTATCCTTCAGTTGTCTCTGGAGTTTTGCGTAAGCCGCAAGTACTGGAAGACACATCGTTAGACTGTCCACAGCCGCTGCCATGTTGCTTTCTACTTTGCGCGCTTTAACGAGTTCTTCGCCTTTTTCAATCACTTTTATCGTCGAGGTGCTTATGCGTTTATCCAATTCTAAAATCTCTGCCTATCATCCAAAATATTTTCGTAAAAATTCTCATAAAAATAGAAATTCAAAAATTTGACTAAAAGTTCGATTTTTTTTTTTTTACAAAAAAAAAAAATACTGACATTGAGCTCTTGCGCCTGTGAGCGGACTTGAAGCAATTCTCGTATCGAATCGATGAATCCTTGATAATGGTGATTACACATGCGTTCGATATCCTTGTCATGACTCTTGACCCTCTCGTCCAATTTTTCCATAAATTTTTGATGTTCGTGTCCATCGTAAATCGCTCTAAAAAGAAATAATTATTTTTTTTACGCAACGCAAAGATTTTTTTTTTCAATTCTTGATACCTTATAACTAAACCAACGCTACTGGGGTCCGTGGATTCTATCTCAAGCAACAAGTGTTCGTATTTTGGAGCAGCGGATGGCAAGACATTTTGAATTTGTGACAGTGTCAATTTTGACATATTCGTTGTCAAACGTAAAATATGCGACAGTCGTGCGCGCCACCCCCGAGAAAATCGCTGTTTGTTGGGTCGAAAAAAAAAAAACTCCCACCCCTTTCAACCCTCCGATCGCGCGCACGTCGACGCGAGAATCGCGGACGCATCTGCGTACCGGGGGGTTGTTCGTTACGCGGGGCTTTTAACAACGGGGGTGGATAACCTAATCACGCGAAAATAATGAATTTGACGTTTTTTTTTACCCACCTGAATGTTGGACCTAAATAATCATCGATCGCCTCGATCTCTTGTATGAGTATATCGTAGTTTTGCATTTTTTTGTTCACTTTGGTTTCTTTTTATGTACAAAGAAATACTTCATTGAAATAAACGTGAATAACGAAGAGTTTTGTCAATGCAGTGTTTTGACATTGTTCACGATCATTCGAGGTCTTTGTCGCGCACGGTGAACGCCCCCGGAGCTCCCACAATGATCCTGAAATAAAATTCTTTCGAGACTCTCATTGCAACATCCTTTAAACTCGCGGCGCTTCGATTTGAGTATCACTGTGTGTGCCCCCCACAATCGTGTGCCGGCAGCACGCGAATCTTTAAAAATGTTGATTCGCAGCTGAGAATAAAAAGATGCACGGATTTTCAGAGGAATATCGTGTAGAAAGATCATATACTACAATTATTTCAAAGCATGCAAATTCTTTCTAAGAATCTTAATTAAAAAAAATGTTTACCACGCGTGTATTACACGAGATATTCGAAGAGTGGTTCTCAATTTCACTCTCAATGCGTTTTTCTTGTTATATTATTCTCTCTTTCACCAGAAAATCCCTAGATTGATTTTTTTTCGCCGGTAAAATCTCGAGATGATCTCGATATACTATCTGAATCTCTTCCCAGACGTTAAGATGTTTTTTTTTTTCAGTCCCCCGTTAACGCTCCTTTCCCGCGAATTCCGCAAAGTGCGCTCAAGTTCGCCGGTGGGCATTGCGTCTGTATTCACCGATGAATACACATCTTCTCTTCGAGGTATCGATAATAAAAGCAACGACGGGAATTGTTAAGTAAATGTTGAGAGTCGGGGATAAACAAACCTGAAATGCCGAAAGTGAATTCGCTGTACAATTACTTCACCTCGCCGAAAAATCCGAAACCCGGACAGGGCAAGACACCGGCTACGAATGGAAAACCAAGTGCCAATGCTGCTAAACCTTCCGCGAAAACAAAGGCTACTACGCCTAAACGTGAAGCCAAACCATCGAAAGTAAAAGGTATGTTTTCTTTTGTACTTGCGTTTAATCTCGATGTTTCGCCTAACGCGACCGTGCTATGAACAATTATCTTGCACACCCGTACATTCCGAAATTTATTCTTTACGTTACGACGGAAATTCGTAAACAAAGCGTGTCTCGTTTATTCGTCTCATGGAACGAAGACCACGTTTACCGAACAAAGAAAACACAAACGCTCGGTACTCGAAATTCGTGTTGAACGTGAAAATTAGTTTTTCAATCTATTAGAGAAAAAAAACCTCGAGGAAACAATAAATGCGACCACGAGGTATGATTTACTCCGATCCGTGTCAAAAGTGTGACATTCATTTACAAAGAAATACGAAAAATTGTTTTTTTGTCGATCGTTTTTTTTTTTATTGTTTTCGCGATCTTGCGATATCTAAGAAATTTTCGAACTTTTTTTTTATTCGGAAAAATAAATAAATTTATCGATAATTGAAACAACGAAAAAACGATATATTTTTTTATTTGATTATTATTGGCACTATCAGCCAATAAGGCTAAGGAACTTACACCCACACGGAAGAGACCGCTGAAAGAAAGAAATGGCGAAGATGAGGAGGGAGAGCCGACAAAGCCTAAGAGAAGGAGAATCATTATTCCAGACGACGATAGCGACGCAGAGGATTCCGCCGAAGATTACAAACCGGGTATAAAAAAAAAAGCCTTTTTCATTTGATAAAATATTTTTAAAAATCGATGCCAAATTTTAAAAAAATTCTACATAAATTACCTATATAGAATCTGACGAGGCATCCGACGATGAAGATGCATTGTCCGAAGGGGTGTCAGAGAGCGAACCTTCAACGGAAACCGACGAGGAAACACCAAAGGTAAATAGTTTATAAATATTAAGCAAACATATTTATTTATTTATTCAATTTTTTATTAGAGTCTCCATTTTTACATTTTTAAAATTAAAATATAATATACAATTTATTTTTAAAATTTATTATTTTAAATTTTAATTGAATTTTTACATTTTTTTATGCAATGTTCAGTAAATTAAATTTTTGTAATAGCAAAAATAAAAACTAATTTTTTTTATGTGCTATTTAGAAAATCATTGGGAGAATTCTTTAAACGATTTATGTGCAATTATTATTTTTATTTCTTTTTTGTTGAATTTCGATTATACCGGCGAGAAAAACCGATTACGTTTAATTAAAAACGTATTGAAAGAACAAAAGAAAAACACAGAATTCTTTTTTCGCTTCCAGAAAAAAGGTAAACGCGCTACGACCACAAGATCCAGAGCTCCGGCTAAGAAAGCCAAAGCTGAGAACGGGGTTTGTTTATTTTCATTCATTACATTTTATTCATTACGAAATCGAAAATTACGTATCGACAATGAGAGATCCGTAAATTCTACAGACGTCCGCAGATGGCAAGTCGACCGGTCTGCAAGTTCCATCAGCAGTTTCCGGACCGGCGTCAGGTGCCGATTCGTGGCCTCATCTCCATTTCGAGTTTCTAAAACCCGACAAAATAAAAGACATAAAAAAAAGACCTGCGTCTGATCCGGATTACGATCCGCGGACTCTTTACGTACCACCCGACTTCTTGAATAATCAAACGCCCGTGAGTATTATCCTCGATCTTTTAAAAAAGACCTAACGTCGTAACTTCAAAATCGAAATCTCTCTTCAGAATTCGATAGTTAAATTCACGATTTTTTTCACATGTAAATTTATTTTCCAGGGTATGCGTCAGTGGTGGGAATTGAAAAGCAAACATTTCGATTGCGTACTTTTCTTTAAAGTCGGCAAATTTTACGAACTCTATCACATGGACGCAGTTACGGGAGCGAATGTTCTCGGTATCTCCTACATGCGGGTTAGTGGATCAATCGAACGTTATGACTTCTACGGCAATATCGCGAATTTTTATACATTTTTTTCATCGGTACTAATTAAATTATCTTATTTGTATTGCTTGCAGGGCGAATGGGCGCATTCGGGTTTTCCGGAAATAGCTTACGGTCGTTTCTCCGTAAATCTCATCGAAAGGGGATACAAAGTCGCGAGAGTCGAGCAAACGGAGACACCGGAAATGGCTGCCGAACGATGCCGAAAAAGTAAAGTATCTCAATATTAACAGTATTGCGTAAATCGATGAATTTGAATATCGAAATCTTTTTTCAATATTATGCATTTTTTGCAACGTATTTAAAAAAAAAAAATATCTATTTTTATCGCCGAATAAAGTACGTAATTTTTTTCGTTTCTTTCAATCAGAGGCCAAAACGACGAAATTTGACAAAGTCGTTAATCGCGAGATTTGTCAAGTGAGTTCGCGAGGTACGCGCGTATTCACGCCTCAAGATTCCGAGGTGATAACACCGCAATCGAATTATCTTCTATCGCTGGTGGAGAAACGCGACACGGAGAGTACACTCTCGACGTACGGTGTGTGCTTCTTGGATACGACGATCGGAGAATTTCATATCGGACAATTCCGCGACGATCGTTGCAATTCTCGTCTTCTCACGCTTCTCGCTCATCATCCGCCGGTTCAGATTATATACGAACGTGGAAATCTCTCGCCGGGAACTATGAGGATAATAAACAATATGCTGAGCGCTTCGATCAAAGAACCTCTGCAGAAAGAGGTGCAATTTTGGTCGGCTACGACGACGCTGAAGGTAAGATACGATCATTGATTCATCGAAATCTCGAATAATCCGTGAAATTTTAATATAATTTTTTTTTGTTTTCCACGATTATGAAGAATCTTCACGAAGCTGCGTATTTCAAGGATCCTTCGAGTTCCGAGTTCGAATGGCCCGAAGGCTTGAAACCTTATCTGAGCGAAGGTACGCCTGTCCTTTAATGTTTTTTTGAGTTCCGGTATTTTTTTTGTTTATAGTATTCTATAAGCAAATAAACAACAATTTGTCGCTATTTTCTCGAATTCTCTAAGCCCCGTAATTAATGAAATTTTGGCCGATGCTTACAGTTTTTTTTTTATAGGAGACACTTTGGGACTAACGCCAGCAGACGATAAAGAACTCGCGATAAACGCTTTGGGCGGCTGCATGTTCTTGCTGAAGGAATATTACTTGGATCAGCAGTTATTGGCGCAGAAGCGTTTTCAGACTTACGTACCGCCGGATTACGAGAGTCGAGGCGACGATTCGGCGATTAAGTCGGTAACCAGTATGGTACTCGATGCCATTACGATCAACAATTTGAAAGTACTCGGCGGCGAAGGAGCGCTAATAAATACTTTGGATCACTGTTGCACGGCGTTCGGCAAAAGGTTCGGCAAAAAAATATACGATTAATTTAAAACAAAAACGTAATATCACTTTTACGAAGCCGATTCTTCGGCGTTTCGATTTTTGAAATCTTTGTCGAGATAATAAATAATAAAATGTAAAATGATTTTAGACTGCTGAGGGAATGGATCTGTAGACCTTCGTGTCAGAAGAGCGTAATTAATCAGCGACAGGAAGCTATCACCGAATTATTGGAACGTCCGGATGTGATACAAAAAGCTCGCGGACTGTTGGCCGGACTTCCAGACCTCGAAAGACTGCTCAGCAAGTAAGTAGCAATGTTAATACGATTTACACTGAAAAATTTTACTCTCGGAATGTGTACCGAATTACGAGAATTCTAATTTATTTTTTTTTTATTTTCTCTTCGCAAAAGGATTCATACGCACGGAAACGCATTGAAGGCAACAGATCATCCCGACGCACGAGCGATAATGTTCGAACGCGAAACTTACTCCAAAAAGAAGATTTTGGATTTCACCACTGCGTTGGAAGGTTTCGAGGGAACGTTAAAGATCGTCGCGCTTTTTGATGGTTCGTTATTATCGAAATTTCCTTTTTTTTCATTCGAAAGTACTTATTCACAATAGGAAACAAACTAATGAATTAATTTTTCTTTTCTTTTTTAGAGTTTAAAAGTGATTTAATAAAGGTGTGCACCAGATTCGCACCCGACGGCGATTTCCCGAGTTTACGCGAAACTCTCGATTATTTCAAGGTGCGTAGATTACCGTTAAAGTTTTTTTCGAATTTCTAAAAAAAAAAAAAAAAAAATCAATTCTTATGTAAGAAATGCGTTAATTTTGCGTCGAAACAAATTTTGTCGCACAGACGCAAAGAAAATGTTTCTTTTTTTTTTAATTTCAATTTATATTTTTTACACAGATCGCGTTTGATCACGAAGAGGCGAAAAAAGAGGGCTGCATAATCCCCAAACACGGTGTCGATTCCGAATACGATTCGGTTTTCGTGGAGATCGAGGAAATCGCAAAAGACGCGAAGCAATATCTGCAGAGTCAGATAAAACACTTCGGTGTTAAAGTAACGCTTCACGGTAGCGACAAAAAACGCTATCAGATCGAAGTGCCGGACAGTCAGGTAAAGAAAATCGGTTCCGGTTACGAGTTACAATCGCAACGTAAAGGTTTCAAGCGTTACTATACCGCGGAGGGACGCGAACTTCTCGCTCGACAAATTAACGCCGAGAATCATCGCGACAAAGTTCTCAAAGATTTGAATCGCCGTATATTCGCGAAATTCAGCGAGAAATATGATCTGTGGAGCGTCGCGGCATACAGAATCTCTATTATCGATGTTCTCATATCGCTCACCGAATACGCGCGATGTGGCGACATGTGTATACCGGAGATAATCGACGACGAAAAGGTGCGACAAACATACCAAATTTTGTAATTATTTTTTTTATTTTACCGTTTCGAATTATATTGATAATTTTTTCATTGCCGTGGATAGGTATTCACGGAGATTCGAGACGGAAAACATCCGTGTATAACAAGCGATAATTTCGTGCCGAACGATACTCTTTTGGCCGCTGAAGAGTCCGCGTCTCTGGTCATCCTTACGGGACCCAATATGGGCGGTAAATCGACGTTGATGCGGCAAGTCGGCCTCCTAACGATAATGGCGCAAATGGTAAGTTTCGATTACTAATTCATCGAACTTTTCTGGAGAAAAAATTGCTTCGTTGCCTCTATGGTCCATTGCGAATTATTGTATCGCAGTAAGATGAGTCTCATTAAAAAATCGAAAAAAAAAAAATGCAAAGAACCAATTTTCATAAAGGAAATTGAATAACAGAGAGGCGAAAGCTTGTAACATTAAGTTACCATCAATACTGACCGAGTCCAATATAAAAGGATTATCCTGGGGAACGGGAGGGATTAATAAGGATTACGAAGCTTTCATTATCTCGTCGTTATTGCAATTTTTTCTGGAAACTGAAGTCTTAACTTTGAAAAATCACATTTTCTCAATTCGGTGATACATTTTCGCAATTTAAAAATTTTTTTTATACTGTAACTACGCGATAATGAATTATCGGTTTTTTTTCTCGGCTTCCAGGGATGTCACGTACCCGCGAGCAGTTGCCGTTTAGCGTTGGCCGACAGAATATTCACGAGACTCGGAGCGAACGACGATATTCTTGCGGGACAAAGTACATTTTTGGTGGAACTCAGCGAAACGGCAGCGATCCTGCAGCACGCTACGCCGCATTCGTTGGTTTTGCTTGATGAACTCGGACGCGGGACATCGACTTACGACGGTACGGCAATTGCCGCTGCCGTTGTCGACGCGTTGACCAAACAAAAGTGTCGCACCCTCTTCTCCACTCATTATCATTCGCTGGTCGAAGATTATAAGACGAACAAAGACGTTACCTTGGCTCACATGGTGAGTATATTCTTCTTCATTTTTTAATTTGTTTTTTTAATTTCTTACGAACATTTTTTTTTAACTTTAAAAATCATTTTACTTTTATTTGAAAAAAATTACATAAATGAAAAAAAATAATAATTTGATTTAAAAAAATCGTCGTTACGAGAAATCGCCTTTATTAAAATGTGTTACGATACGCTCTCGATTTTTTTTCTATTAAAATTACAATCTTTTTAAATTACATCTTATGAAAAAGTTATTAAATTTTTTATTTATTTTTTTTTCGATTTTTTTAAAGTAATAATCGGCAATGATTATTGATCCTGGAAAATAATGCTTCTTTTTCAGGCCTGTATGGTGGAGACAGAGGAGGAAGAGGAAATATCTCAGGAAACGGTAACTTTCCTCTACAAACTAAGCGAAGGCGCTTGTCCCAAGTCTTACGGATTCAACGCCGCGCGTCTCGCCGGTATACCGCCGAAAATTACGAAACGTGCTCACGAAATCGCTACGAGACTCGAACGCGAAGCCAATCAAAAACACGCCTTTACCGCTCTATGCAATATCGGCGACGCTTCCGTAAAATCTCTAATCGAATCATTCCAAATTACATTGTAAAGTTACGAAAAAAAAAAATCGAATATGCGCCGCGCGCTTCTCGATTCTCGTTACCGTTAATATTTTGTCCCAAAATGTCTCATTACTTAAATAATTTTTCAGTATTATGATAACCGATAAGCATCGTGAAGTGTAAAATTCCGATGAACATTACAAAAAAAAAAAATACAGCGCCGTGCGCACCTCGAATATCGTTACCACTTTCGTGTTAAAATGTCTCATTATTTAAATTATTTGTCAGTATTAAGATGTACAATAAGCTCATCGTCAAGCGCAAAATTTCGATGAACATTATAAAAAAATAATAAAAAAAACAGCGTCGCGCGCACCTCGAATATCTTTACCACTTTTGTGTAAAAAGGTCTCATTATTTAAATAATTTTTCCGTATATTGTGCTGCAAAACTTCCAAAATTCGGTTAACGTTTCCAAAATAATGCCAATCGTTGCAATTTGTTGTTTTTTTTTTTTCATTTAATATTCATTGTTCTCAGGTAATAAATTTAAGTACTTTGTATCGTCGCGTAGATAGTATACTTCGATAAATCGTCGGCGAAACTCATCATTCGATTGTATCGAAAAGAAAGCAGTAAACTTGTGTGTCCAATAAAATAAACAAAAAAATACACTCGCAAATGTTGCTTACAAAATTTTATTAATTGCCAGAGTACAAAAGACGAAGGGGGCGGGGGACGGCGGAATAATCACGACTAATGCGATGCGTTACAGAGTCCTATAATTTAACGCAAATTTAAACGACTGATAAAACGTTTCGTGAGAAAAAATAATCGCGTGATACAATTTCACATACGTATGAAATATGTGTATACGATACATATATATGTAGTATGGGATGGGAGAGCCTCGCGAGTGAAATAAATACGTTTGATACGCGTGCCGAACGAAAATAGAACGGAAATATATATATAATCATTTTAATAATAAAGCGGAACATCAAAGACCACGAGAATCGTTTATCGAATTTATTATTTCATTCGAGTCGATGTCGCAACATCGATAAGCAGATTTTGGGTAACGACGACGGAAATCGCAAAAGAGAAAAAAAAAAGAAAAGTCGGAAATTTCGACGTTTATTGCGAGACGAAGCGTAATTATTTATAAATGGGATTTATAAATTGGGAGACGCAATTCGGTAGCGTCAAATAAATATTCTATCGTTATTTCTCAAAGTGACGTCGTCGTTTCGTTATCTCCCGGAAAAAAAAAAAGAAAATGAAAAATGACGAGCTAAAGTGTTGGTGAGAAAGGCACGGAATTAAAAAAGCACTTATCTGCGACGAAGGTTGGTGCATTTATGTTTTGTTTTTATTATTATTATTAATTTTATTTTATTAATTTTTTTTTCTTTTTTTCGAGAAACACAGACTACGTAGTGTACAATTTTCGATACACTTCCGGGGCATCGAAGAGAGCACGGGGTCTGCTGGCCGATTGATGATCTCTATTCAATAATTTAATTCGATCCAAAAACCGTTCTCGATCGACGCGATCGAACGCGCGCTGAACAAATTCGTTTATCGCTTCGAATAATTGTTCGCGATAAGATTCTTCGAAATTTCATCGAGTTTATTAAAACGTTTGATTGATTTTTATGTTTTTTATTCTCGTCTCGGTAACCGGATGAGCGAAAATAAATTTTGCTGTCCAATCGGAACGGTTTCGATTTCTGGAAGTAACGACGGCCAATAATAGCGAATTGGGGTGAACCATTTTTTTTTCGATCATCTCTTCTTATTGATGTTTGATGTTAAGGGGAAAAAGACGTTGGGCGTTGTTGGGGGTTTCGTTTTGTTGGTTTTTTTTTGTTTTGTAAAGAGCCTTTCGAGAGCTCTTTACCAAAGTCCGGAAGAATATCCACCGGGGGGCACGCGAGCCCGCGATTGTTGACCACCTTTGGTCGAACCGGCCGGCGATGTATCGTTCGATTTCTCGGAGCCATTCATGTTGGAAGTTGCAATACCGTTTTGAATCGGCGCGACGTTGTTCTGCGGATCCGCGGTGTAACCAGTTCCAGTCACCGGATTACCATCTGTAGAAAAAATGTAAAGAGATTTTTATGAATTTCCGATATTTTGTCGTACCCGAGGATCGTTCGCGAACGGATCGAGCGAATGGTTTGCATAAATCCTCAATCGCGGCTCGCGAACTTATGTTTTTCTCTTTTACTCACAATTCATCTAAGAAGAGTATCAATGTGAAAAAAGAAAATGGTAATTCTTTTTTTTTTATGTTTCTAAAGTTCTTCGGAAAATACCGATGAAAATAATAAAATTTTATTTCTCAACACAAATTTAATATCCTTCGCGAAATAAATTTTAAGCTGTTGTAAAAAAATACGAAATTTGCAACCATTTTGTTTTCTTCCGCTCTCTGATTTCAATTTAAAAAATTTCATGCGTTTTATGCCCGCAAAGGTGATAAACATTTTTACTCAAGAAATATCCTCAAAGAAAAAAAGAAAATAATAATAATAATAATAACAAAAACATTAGAAAATCGTTATTATTATCGATTAAGATTGGCAAACCGCTTGAATTAAATGTATTCAACGTACAGCACGAATCCACTAAAACTTAATCTAAAAAAAACAAAAAAATTGTACCAATGGGAATAAACGAGTGGCGGGTTTCAGGAAGAAGCTGTACGATACTTTTACGCGCGTAACTCAACTCTTAAAGCCACACAATCCCTGTAAATCTAACGTATGTCCAGACGAATTGAAGTACAAGGTACCGTAACTTTTCTCCCCTCCGTTCCGATTGTTTGCACATCGATAACGGATGAAACGGTTGGACAAAAAAATGTTTAAATCGGAGGTAAATTATTATACAATTTTATTCAAGGAATATTGTTACGGAAAGAGATCGAAAAATCAAATTGTCGAAATCGTGATATACGATAAAATTTCGGCAATGAACCGCAGGGTTTTCAATCAAAAGTTCGGTACCGCGAGGATCAACGAACCTTTCGTGCACACGGTCACTGTTGCGGAGGGGGGGGGGAGAGATCGAAAGGTCGACACACCGTGAACTCGACTCGGAAGCTAAGGCTAAAATCGATACTACAATAGCTCGCCGCCGAAATAAAAAAAGGGTAAATTTGGTACTTTTTTACGGACAAAAAATTGAGTTAAACTCGATAATTGAACTGATCGATTAATCGAACATTTCGATTAATATCGATTAGCGATGTGTTGCATTGCAAAAAATAAAGTTAAAAAACAATAGATTGGGGATAAACGAGAAGAAAGGAAGAGCGATTGATCGTGTGAAGGATTGTGATCGGCTTAAATAGGGGGTAAACGTTACCTCTACTCTTTCGTGCGCTGCGCCTCAACGGCGTCACGTAAACTCCGTCGCCGGTAACCGGGTTGCGTGGCATGCAGGACGATCCACCTGCAGACGTCGCAGAACCGGACGATCCGCCACCAATACCCAACAAAGCCGAACAAAATTCACCCATGCATCGGCACAAACACATCGCAATAACGCGATCCAATTCACCGGTGTTAGTGTTACATAAACCTCTCGGGAAAGAATCATTTAAAACTTTGATAACCAATTGGTTTTCAATTTTTTTTACTCCTTCGGCGCTCCATCAGCAACGATTTTTAATATCGCGGAAATTCTTTGCAAAAAAAAATTTTTCCGAGAAATTTTTTTTTTTTTTTTTTATAAATCAACGAGAGGTACGAAAAATTGTCAAAAATATAAAAAATTCTCGGCTGTGAAGAATATTTCTTTACTTGTTTGCAGCTTTTTTTTTAATTTTTTCATCGATTCAAAAATTAGCGCGCATTCATTATTGGAATTTTTTTTCGAGATCCGTCTTCACATTCGAGAAATTGGAGTGTGAAAAATATTTTCGTTGCTGAGGTCTCGCGGAGGGAGTGTTTTGACCGCTCTGCTAGTGGTCCGAATCGATATTCTGATTTCACCGGCACCCCAAGGTCTTTGACACGACAACTAACGTGCAAAGAAACTTTTTTTTCGATTCTTTCGTGAGATGTTGATTAGTGGGAAAGACGGAAAATTAATGGCTTCTACAATACGTAAAATAAAAATGAAACGATTTGTAGTATTTTTATTTAAAAATTCGTATTGAAAGAATTTGGAATTTTGTAAAAAAAAAAAACTATTGATTCGATAAATGAATGAACAGCTCGTATTACACGAGATTACAAACGATTGATAATGAAATTTCTACGTTTTCATCGACAAAGACAAAATTTTATAGTACTGTGTAGCATTTCAATAATTTTCACTAATTACGAAAAAAGATCTATCAGTCGATTAATACGACAGCAATTCTTATAATTTCAGCGGATGCAAAAAAACAAGAAAAAAATACAACACAGGACGTTAAAAATTAAATCGATCGATATAAACGATTAAAAAAACGATATCTACAAAAAAAAAATAACTCAAGTAAAGCGGACAGTAGTGCGATAGTGTAATTGGCAAAGAAGAGTAGTTGATTAATCGAAGCAATGAACGATGCAAATGACTTAACTCAAAATATGTGTCGCGATACTGTGATTGCGGGCCCTACGATTTTTATAGCTTCGCCGCAAATACGACCGAATAAAAAAAGAAAATCGGAAAAAAATAGTTTCGCGATGGAAATAAAAAAAACTCGGACTCGTGCTAAATTATAATACATTTTTATACGTTCTTTCTATCAGTAAAAAAAATGATATTTCCTCTGTGAAATGATAATCTATGCGTATCTCAGTTGCGAAGGACGACTAATGGAAACACATATATATATATATATAAATATACGGGAATTTGTTTGAGTGTTGTGTTTTATCTACTTGTGTCGTCTTTCCGTTGCACACTTACGAAATCGTTTGTTTCTCCGAAAAGCTGCTTGCGAATGATAACAAGTAATTTTTCGACGTACGACGAGTTAATTAACGAGAAATCGCTGTAGTCACCGAGAACTCGCGAATCACGTAACGTTCTTTCAATCATTAACCGATTTTATCTCGTGGAAAAAATGTTAAAAAAATAATTTTTTCATTTTATTTGCCGTTTCAAAAAAAATTTGCCAATCAAAAATTATGACGATATTTCCCAAAGTGTAGTTTTTTCTTGAGCCGATAGAGCGGTAGATTTTTTTTTCAACCGACAGAAAAAATTTATAATCATTTTCCGAGACTATAGAATTTTTAAAAAAATGTCCATTGACTCTCGAAAAAACCAAAATTTATCAAAAATCGTAATAACTGCGTCGTAATTCATCTGACTCGACTCCCTTAACAAATTATTCCGCGTAACAATTTTCATCAAATTTTTACCAAAAAAAAGTTGAAAATCGAAAATCCATTTACTTTCCAAAGTCCATAAAAACCGTCGCGTAATGAAAAAAAAATTATTTAAAGAAATTTTCTTCATTTCTTATTCCGACAAATAATTATAGTTTTTGCGTAAAAAAAAAGAAAAGAAAAAAAAATCGAGAGCCTATCGTAACACATATTTTAAGAAAGGCGATTTCTCGTACCGCTCGCAATGTTTTTTACAATCGGTACGAAGTTAATGTTACCTGTGATATCGTTAGTGTTAGCGTTGCCGTTGATCGCGAAGCCGTTGGACGCTGTGCTCTTCGTGTCAGAAGAATCAACCAAATTCTCACCGCTCAGTGATATATTGCTGCGCGTGTGATTTTTCGTGTTTGGGGTGGATGGGGCATCGGGAGGACCAAACAGGCGTTTGTATGAGTCATTACCAGGCTTGTTGCCGCGTGGCGATTCGGGACTCGTAGTCCCGGTGCTCGTACCGTTCTTCGGTGCGCCATCGCCGAAAAGCGCCGATCCCAATTGCGAGGCGTTGTGATTCTTGATGCGACGAGGACTCGTCTCTTCGGGGGCACCGAAAATATCGCTGCTGCCACCGCCGGGAGGCTTCAACACCCTTTAATCACAAAAAAGAAACGAAAAATAACCATTAGTTCGAAAATTTTTGGAGCGGAGCGCGTAGGGGTTGCCGCGGGGTTCGGTGCAATTAGCGCGCTAAAGTTGCTATTCCCTTAGCGAGGATCGTTAAGAACGATAGCGGTCTATCCAATTGTTTTGTTTTTTCATTCTTTTTTAACCCTTTTTGCGTACAGCGGTGCTGAAGTGCGACAAAAGGGACACAGGCTGCCGCGTGCCACTCGAAACGGATAAAGTGGCGTTGCGCGTGACGCGAATAACACCCCCGTCGACAATTAGAGTTGCGGTTGTTTTCTCGCCGATCTCGAAGGCTTCGTCGTCAATTAGGACGCAGGCGCGCGGCATTGCTATTATCTTTAACTGGACAGATTGACAAAAGCTGAACGTCTCAATTAGCGATCGTATATGTTGCGTATTTCTAACGATTTCTCGTATTTCATCAAAGATATTATGCAAAAATCTCGCGAAAACTATATTTAACGAGATTCGTATAAAATACAAAATAACTAAAAGCGAAAAAAAAATAATACATAACAAGAAATACAGTACAGTAGAAAATACTAAATTATTTCGTGGAATTTTTTATTGATTTCTCCTTTTTTTTTACGCTACGGGTTTGTTAATAGTGTAAAGACTTCGATAGTTTCGAAAGATTTTGTTGAGAAAAAATAAATTAATGATTTTCAAGACGTTATAGTTCGGTATACTATTATAAAACAGTGAGAGACGTCTGGACGTTCTCGCGGATGCAAATAACGAGGGATAATCAATCGATCGTAGGATGTGCGAAAAATCTTTCTAGCGAGGAGAACAGGATGGGTGTGTCTCGACGGTATCGGAAACATCGGGAAACCCAACGGGGGGAGAAGAGTGGTAACAGCGGCTTGCCGGACGCCTCTACATCGATTCCTTCGTCTCTATGTATCTCGATGTATCTTTTTCACAGTCTATCGCCGTTAATCGGACCAAATAACCTGCTCGCGAGACACCAGACGCTTTCTGAGTATGTCGACTAACCACCGATATCGCGACGTTCGGAAACGACGGAATACAATTTCTAACTCTTCGACTACCGGTCTACATTAGTAGTGATAAAAAAATCGAATTACAAAGTAATTCAATGCCGGAAACGATGGAAAAATTGGAGCGTCATATGGTTGCCAAATTATAGAATATTATCGATCGGAAACAATTACATTTGCATCAATACGGGCGAAAATGGATCAATGTATTTGCTACATCGCGATAACGATTTGCGAAGAAACGATTGTTGTCGCGCGAATTGGAGCACCGAGTATATTTTTTTCTTGACTAAATTTTTTTTGCGAAATTCGTGTCGGGGATATGCGACATTCCGATGTGAGGACGATTACTTCGCGTCTTTTTGAATTTCGTTGATTTTTTTAACCCTTCAGATACGAAAGACTCAAAATCGGTCGCCTACAACGTTAGTTTACTTTTTGCTTATAATAATAATGCGAAAGGGCATTTTTCTTTGGATCACCGAACAAACAATTCTTTAAGAGGAGTCTACAATTTTTTTTCAATTTTATCCACGCGATCTAATAGTTAAACGCGCTGTATATACCTGAAGGTGATAACTCGCCATTTACGCCACCTGTACGCGACACGTTATTTTTATCGATGTATTTTAATCATAACAATAATGTCAAACGGCATATAAAAAAAATTTCTTTGGACCACCGGAAAAACGACACTTCAAAAGTACTTTACAATCTTTTTCAGAATTTTTTTTTTTGGAAGTTAAAACTGGTAAAAGATGCCGAATGTATGTTTGCGGTTCCCGTACGCTAGAGATTAATTTCATCGACATATTTTTATCATTAAAGCGAATAAATATGTAGGTCGATCCGTTTGATTCGTAAGAATACACGCCAAGCAAATGACTAAAAATATATTTAGTTTCAATTCACGTGCGCCACGAGAGTCCGTACCACCTGGCGAAATGAAATATGGATCTTCGAAGCGAACGACAACGACGACGACGCGTAAATACGAATATTTATGCGCGACGTTGGAATACGTTTTGAAGAGACAAAGCACGAAGGTCCGCGCGGTTTGAAAACTTTTCCAAAGTTCGAGTGACACGCGGTGGACCCAGAGTTTCGACGTAAACCAATTGATAACACAGACTATGCTAATATATAACCGTTGGCAATAAATAATGTAACTGGATAGAGAACGCCGAATGAGATCGGTACCAGTCGCCGCGGTTGTCTCGGGTTCCTCCTTCCGATAAATTCTAATTCGTTGTTCTGAAGGTCGATAACGTCGTTGAAATAGTTCCGCGGGATTTTCACTGTGTCTGTTACTTCTTCTTTTTATTTCCTTTTTTTTTCGTACCCGAGATATTTTTATGATTCCGTCACGCGATCCTCGCGTTTGCGACTATACGAAAAACTTCGTGTACGTAACCTCGATTACTCGCATTCGTAAATGTGTTTCGAAAAAAAAATGTCTCGTCTTCGACGAGTAATGGCATCACTCGTATTGTATATCTCTGCCCTTTTATTTATTTTATCGGTAAACGGAATTCGCGTGTTCGTTCAATTAACGAGGACTCCGCAATGAGACTTTATTGCTCCGCAATTAGATATCGATTTTCAGTTATCTGTAATCTTTCCTTCTCTCTCCATCCGCGGTATCGTAACAGTTCGCGTATCTCACGAAATTTGTTCCACTCGGTGAAACATCGCGAGATTCCGCGATCGTGAGCGCAAAGAAATTTTTTTTCCTCTGTTTTTCTTGCAACGACAGTCGTTCTCATCGGCCAATTGTAGAGACAATGGAAATTGCGAATAATCGTCGGTGAGACAGCGCGGGACTTCATGTACACGCGAAATGAACGCTGCGACACGATTCTTTCGCCGAGGCGAGTCGTGGGATATCGCTGAATATTTAGGAGTCATCGTCCGTGACATGGAAATCTTTAGTGTTGAAGGCGAAACTGCGGATTGTGTCTTCAACTGGATCCGGAGAAAAAAACTGTGCAGTTGGAAGAACAACAATATATTTACGACGACAGCAATCATTGTTGTCCCAATTATATATTATTGCGTCTTCCAACCACACATTGTCCTCGTAGTTGTTAAAAAAACAGTTACAATTTTGCTTCCTGACATTTTTATTAAAATTGATGAAAAGTTGGCAGAATTTTAAGTCACTTTAAAATTTATCACAATTCATTTACTATCAATTCGAAATTTTCTGTCGTTTTGTATAATACTAATAATAATAATAACAATAATAATAGTAATAATCATTTTTTTAATATTTTTAAATTATTCAAACTTTTCATGAATTTTAATAAATATTTCATAAAAATTGAAACTCACGCCAAATATTTTTCGTATTTAATGTTCTACATATTTCGTAATAAATTATTTCGTATATTTCATAAACGGCAGAAAAAAAACCGGCACCGCATTTGAAAAAAAAATTATTTTATACATTTTTTTTTTTTTTTTTTCGATGTCGATGTAAAATACGATAATGGATAATAAACAACAGCTCTGTGGGTCGAACACCTCAGGGGAATTGAATGACGAAGCGAAGAGGTTACTGTGTCGATGACTGAGACCATTAATCTTGTTGCGCCGTTGCAGACTCCGTCACCTGGATGCGTATCCAACATCCTCGGGGGAGCTGCAACGGCAGTAGTAACAGCAGCAGATCAGCGAAACGTTTTCATTTTCGCGATGGATCCTGCAGCAGACTTCCGCCCGTCGGTCTGCGGCATCGCGAGCCGTAACGACTTCCGGCGAGCGGGAGAATATAACACAAACGATGGTAATTGCGATGAGTAGTAACAGCAGCAGTTGCAGTAGCTATAGCAGCAATAGCAGCAGTAGCAATAGAAACAGAGTCTCCCTTCCGGGCGTTTTGCTTCGAGCGCAGCGCGGGTGCAAAAGAGTGACCGAGTTGCACGAGAAGCAGCGTACGCTTTGCACGCTTTTCAACGGGTGCATATACCCGGAAATAACGAATAATCTGCCTACCATCGTAATGAATTACATTATGGCGTAACGATTCGTTATGTTCATTATAAAGAAAAAAAAAAAAAAAAAGAGAAAAAAATTTAGATACGAGCGACCGAGATGCGTGCACCGCGCGCGTTCATGAGAAACACCGAGAAAATCCTTTTTCTCCGCGAAAACCCTGAAATCCCGAGCGATTCATCATATCTCTAATTTCATGTTATTCGTTTACATCGCGGGGAGAGGTCACTCCCGAGAGTTCATTGCGTAAAGTCGGAAATTATCGCATCATTTAATTAGAACTCTGGTGCATCGCCACGGTGATCACGTTAATCGTTTCTGCACGCCAACGTCCTCTTCCCTTCGACGTAAGAACATCCACACCCCCTGCCTTTGCTAAGGATAACAGAGACGAGTTTCTCGAGAGAGGCTTTTGGCTTTGTTTAGCGCATAGCGCTGATCGCGAGGCGTGTTCTCGTCACTGGGGAAGATTATCGCGTGTTCGGTGATTACGCACCGCCGAGAATGCCGGTAGCGCACCAACACGCCCCGTAAACCGGGACGTGTGAATCGGAGAGAGACACTGCTGTAGAAGAGTATAACGTGTGGCTATTCTTTTGCTTGTGGATGATGGCACGATGCAGGATGTCGACGAGTCTCTCAAGGAAAAAAAAAAAACCGGAGTTGGCGAATCGCGATCTGCCGCAGGGACGGGGAAAAATTCCGGCGAGACTTGTCGAGTGGACGTCGGAGTCATTCTCGTTGACGAAGACAAATTGATCGAACGGGTTTTAGCTTTGTATATGGGCATTGGGTTTAAAAGGGTCTTTGAAAGTCTGTAATTTGTCGATAGTCGAGAGAATTGTTGGAGATCAGCTTAAGCGTCTTGGGACGTCTGGGCGTTCAATTACGGATTTGCGAAGTAAGATACACCGGGAATTACGGAGGCAAAATTTACGATAGTAGGCAGCAGTTTTTTTTTTTTTTTTACTGAATTGTTGTAAATTCGTGGCGTGATTTTTTTAGGAATATATATTTTTTTATTTTTCCCATTGTTTACGAAAAAAAAAAAAATGTAATTTTCGGTAAACAAAAATTGTATGAAAATTTTATGAAAAATATGACGAAAAATTGTTCCCATCGAATTATTGTGAAATTGGGATCACATTTCGATGTTTTTGCGGCCCTTGGAATTCACAAAGAAAATTTAGTGAAGACTACTATAAGTCTTTTTGCACTGTTTACCGCTACTACATCGAAAAAAAAATGATGAGTTGGAAGAAATAATAGTTACGTGGAACGACTACTTTTTAAGAAAAAAAAAAACGGTTTTTCTCGCCTAAATATTAGGTCTCTCATCTAATTGTTGGTTTACCAACTTACAATTTTTTTCAGTGTGCAATCGAAACCCGTAAGAGTCACTACACTTCTGTGCAAAACCAAATTGATACGTTTATTTTCATAAAAGAATAGAGCAATGAATTTCATAGATAATTATTTCGTCGAAAAAAAAAATATATATTTCAATTATTTTTTAATTTAACTCTCGAAGTTAAAATTCTCCGAAGACTTCCCGACGCGAATTATTACCACAAACGACAAATTACCGAATAAATACTTCACAACAGCGAAAATCATAAAATTTTTATGATTTCACGTAATTTTTTTTTTTTCATACAAATGTATTTAAACGAATGTAGGGCGTCAGTTTCTCGGGTGTGGAAGCGTCGCAGCTGTCGATTTAGTTCGAGAACTGCTGACGAATGCATTCAATTAATACTGTAGACTATCGTAGGATCTGATACATCATTTTTCTATTCGTTCGTCTAACGGAGCGCGAGCGTTGCACGATCGCTTCGTCTAATGCCGTTTAATTACAGTATAAGGAGGCAACCAGAAACGGAATGAGTTTATCAAAAGTGTAATTAGAATTTGTCGGTACTGCCCCCGCTTATTCGTTCCCAATGGAAAGAGAGATCGTCTATTTTTTTTTTTTTTTTCCGGATGCGCATGATGCGCGCGGAGCACGACTTAGCCTGCCGAGCCAACTAGTCAGCCTTAATGGTATCCCGATAGGTAAGTAGCAGCCTTATAAAGAAAGCGGTCCGTCAGCAACGAGAGTTAAGAGGCTCCTTATGCAACGAATCTTTGAGGCGCTCGTCCTCGTCCCCCCCTTCGAACTTCGAACGTCCGACGCAAGAAATCGCCGGTAACGATCGCTCGTAGACAGAGAGCATCCATCGGGATTGTACATCGGCTTGGGATGCAACGGCAAAACTTGCAGTCAGGCGGTACCAGGGATGGAATTTACGAGAAATTAACCGATCGGCCAATTACGCCTCCGTTCGACCGATCGACCACGATGAACGAGCGTCTCGCTCGGTTCCGGTGTAACAGCATCGATTTATCGCTCCGTGACTCGCGACTATTAGCGAACCCAACGCGAATATTCCAACTACTGCCCGTCTCTACTTATCATTTCGCTCAGCTTATCATTTCGTTTTAGTAACCGTTGATTTCGTCGATTCAACGAATTCGATAACCCTGAACCTTATTTCGCGTCTTATTTAGACGAGAAACTAATTTATTCGTTAAAATTTTATCAGCATAATGCATATATTTTCAAAATAATTGCTCAATCCGCGGAATAATGTCGTAAAATATAAAAGTGTACGAAATAAATTACAAAAAATTTTATATTTTTATATTACTATTATTATTTTGAATTTTAATTTTTAAAAAATTCTCCGAGTATATTTCTCGACCACAAATAAAATTTTCTTTGCAAATTAAAAATTGAAGCAAATAAAAAAAAAATCGTTTCGTATTGTACCGGAAGCTCGGGTTACGATTTTTGCGTTGAAAAAAAAAGTGCATCTACGAACCACGGTGGAGTGTCTGTCAATAGAAATAACTTTTCGATGCCTACAGCGGTATTATCCTGAAGCGAGTGAATTTATTACAAACCAACTGGACAGAGACTGGTGGCTGCGCCGGCGATCGGTTTCCCATATACTTCCGGGTTTATTTATGGGGGTTTCAACCAGATCTAACGAGGTGAAAGGACGAGACTCTCATGTATAAATACATCTACATATATATATGCAATGCATATATATCAGTGAAGAGAGCCCCGTTGTGCCCGCGCTACCCATCGATTTATCGCTGCGTTTCGCGCCCCACCACCTTAATTTACAATGCTTTATTGAATATCTCCACCGCGCCTCTCTTTCTCGACACGTTTAAACATATTTCTACGAAACAAATTTGTTTCTGACTTCGCATTTACCGCGACCTCCTGCTGCGAAATACTACTTCGCGGAGAGTACCGTTTTTCGTACTTCACCACGATTCCACTTATCGTATTTCCTTTATTTTTTTTTATTTTTTTTTTTCAACAATTTCGCGGAATCCGGTGAGGTGAGCGAAAAAAAAAAAATTTCACACGATAATTTCATTCCCAAGATCTCTATGGTGTTTACCGCGTCACTCGGGTTCTTCGAGTCTAATATCGTCTTCGTGATTTTCTAACCTCAAAGTCAGCCGTTTTTCACGAAAGCCAAAAGTTCGCTTCGTGTGTAAAGATGGAAACGCGTGCAACACTAAAGATTCCGAGTCCCCTTTTGTTTTCGGCTCTCGAAAGAAAGTACTTCAACGAGATATTCATACCCTCACCCTCCAACCCCTCCCCCACCCTCCTGCTGTTTCGTTGTCTGTCAGCTCTTTTTCCTCGTTTGCCGCGTGCAAAACTGCGAACGAAGGGGTTGTGGCGAAACACGAGACGAGGGTGGATTCCGGTGTGCCATCAGACGATCGAGGAGAGTACCCTACGAGGGCTTCACGGATAGCTTTTCTGGCTCTCGTTCGCATCACGTTCGCCTTCTTGTTATACGAGGAGCGCCGTCGTCGGAGACGGGGGAAGCCCCGATCGCTCGCGCGGCTACGTTCTCTCCGTCGACGGGGGGGTGGCGGAACCCGTGCACCGCGGGCTCTCAGCGACGAGACTCGTGCCGACGCGTGGGAGGGTTGATCGAACCGTCTTTTCAATACTCTTTAAACATTTTTTTCTTTGTTTCGTTATTTTTCGCATAAATATGAAAAAAAAAAATTCCGAAAGTCGCGATCGCTTTTTTTTTTAATAAAAAATGTATTTTATAATTTTTAAAATTCGTATTAATTATAAATTTAAAAGTTATTCATTTTGAAACACTGTAAAGTCGGATATTTTTTCTCAGATATTATTGTCATTCATTTTTTAATTTTTTTTGCAACCCATCCGTAGCCGATGCGTTCGAAGCGTTAGCGCGTGACGCTGCGGTAGGCAGCGCGAGCCGAGAGGCACACTTTGTCGGGTAGAGACTGGTACTCTCGGGTACTCGCATTACGTAATTAGTGTAACGCGATCTTTCGATCGGTCTGCAAGAGACGATATTCGATGCTTCCTGGTCTCTGCGATAGATTTACGCACCGGCGACGATGACGATACGTATCCGAAGCTCTTGGACAACGAGATCTCGTTTTGATTCTGTCGATACAATTTTTCTACAACGCTACACGGGGCGTTCGTTCCGTGCGATTTTCCCAGCGAAACATCGAAACGTTGAAATGTTAATACGATAAAATCGCAAAAATCGCGATCCGAAGGTAATTTCTGAAGGGTAATTTTGCGCAGTAAAGATCGATCGTGGAATTCATTAGCTTCGCCGCGGAACCGCGAGACTTCGAGAGCGTTTCGATAAAGACGCCGTTGAATAAGCTTCGGCGCAATTACCCACCAAGTCGCACTGTGTGAAACACCGCGGAATCTCAACGAGTAGCCTAATCCGTCGGTTGTCGAGTAGGCGGTAAGCGCAATTGTGTTTTTACGAATGATCGTGAAACGATAAATTCGAAGGCAAAACGGTTTTACGAGAATGGAGAATAATCGGAATCGCTTTAATAATTCATTGCCGATTAACTCGACGTTGGCGGAGAGCTCTCGGCGCAGTTTTTTTCTTTTTCTTTTCTTGTTCACAAAATTGTTTTTGTTTCCTTGGGGATTATTCTTTCGTTGATGAGACGAGTGTTTCTCGTTGCTACGATCGGCTGTTAACCTTTTTAACGAGAATTCCTTTTAACGAGGTTAACGAAGGCGCTCCTCCCCCGAAATTAAACGAGGGGACCGCGCGTGGGCTTCGAGGATTAAACTTTTTCTACCTTAACGTTCGTAAATCGCGTTATCGCGTAAATTTTTCTTTTTTTTAGATTCGCATTTTGTTTCGAAGTACTGCCGATAAACTAAAAATCGTAAAAAAAAAATCAATCGCAAAAACGATGCCAAGAAATTTAATTTTGGATCATAATAATCCCCAAAAGTGATCGACAAATTAGTTTTAAAAAATGTCAAGAAATCATTCGGCAACCGAACTGTTTTTTTGGCAAAGTTTATTCGCAATTTTTTTTTAATTTTCAAAAATCCGGTTTTTTGAAGCAAAAAAAATATAGAAAATAAAAAAAAAGATCTTCACATTTTTTTTTATTAAAAAACTTTTAAAGATATATCTTCGTAACTTTCGCTTATAATGGCAATTTATCGTGAGGATATTAGAACTTTTGAAGAAACACAGGAATTGTGGGTTAAGAGTTTTTACCACAACGGTATTTTCCGTCGTTAGGATAACAAAAAAAATTAAGAATGTAAGTTTTCTTGCGGGTTACGGCACGCGTTGCTAGAAACAAAGAATTCTCTGTTTATCGGTCACCGAGACCTTCATATGCAACTGTGCAACCCGTACGGCGGCACCGACCAGGAAATGTTTGTCAAGAACGGCATCGTAACTTTCCTACGCTGAGGTACGAGAATACAAGAATTTACACTTTGGTCGCAAGAAAGGAACGATAATTATCGTCAAATTTACCATCATTGCTCCGAAAAGCAATATCATAAATTCAAAGTTTGCAAAATCGGGTTATCGGCTCCGAGAGCTCTGAAGTTTCGATCTATCGATCGATGCACTTTTTTTCTGCGCTACACTACGACTTTCCTCGTGGAGAATTCTATGGAAGAGCTTATCCCTCCGAGTGAGAAATGATTCCGGTATTTCCCCGAGAAAGCGTCCGGTGAACAAAACCGCTGCACATTCGCGATAGCGCATCGCAAAGCGGGCGAATCGTATTCGTTGTATGGTAATACCGGCGTGTTGTACACTAATACAGCAGCACAGTAGGACTCGTAAGAGACTCAGAGTTGCAAAGAGTTCCGGTGCACCGGAGAAGAGGGGCTTTTATCTCGACCGCGACCCGTTACTCCTCTGTGTTTAATTAATCCTCGAATCGCTCGGGTACCAAATAAAAATCGATAACGAAGTTACCGTAGATAATCGGAGGCTTCTAACGCGGCCTAACGATTCTTTCTTCTCTCGAGAAGCGAACGCGCACCGTTACAAAAGGCGAAGCGACGAGTGAACGCCGATAAGTCATAGCGAAGCCAAAGGCACGAATGTGTTTGTGTGTATTTATATACTCGAAGTATTATTGTATATAGCAGTATGGATGGAGAACATACGGAGTCGTAGTCACGCTTTCTAACCTCGAATCGGCTTCTCGGACGGCCGGCTATACGCTTCTCCAACAGATATTCTCTGTATCTTTCATCTTCTCATTCTTTACTTGAAATTTTCATTTTTTGCGCTTTCGCGGAGGACGGAAATTCGGGGTTTCGAGAGATCGAAGACAAGATCATCGACGGAGAAATACGAGGAATGTGAAAAAAAGCTTTTGATTTTCTTTAAAGCGGAGTTATGCATTTTTAAAAATGTTAATAAAATTTTATCAGAATTCCGATTTTTTTTTTCAATTTTTTACGCAAGATTTTTTAATTAAATACGCAGGAGACGAGTTCCGACATCGTGCGTACGTTTGAGGGTCCAAAGGTCCATTTTCACAGCGACGACTCGGGACTTCCTTTAGATAAGAACAACACGTAACACGGAAGTGCAGGCAGTCGCGAGTATAGTGAAATTCTTAGTTAAAGAGCTTCGTGTAAATTTCATACGGGTCGAAGTTGTAACGGAGCGAAGCTTCGCGTAAGCGTCTTGAAAACATATCGCGAATGTCCGATAACACTGCATTATCATATATAGTAAAACCGGAAGATTAAACTTCGCAGTAAAAAAAAAACATTCGATCAAAAAGCAATTTAAGTTTTTCTCCGCAATCGCTGCCACCGCATTCACCGTAAGATTTTTCTTCACGAGGAAACCAACTTTTACCGACAGTTCTTCGGTTTTGCGAAAGATTTAAAAAAATTAGTATGCAGCCGACCAATTTTAATATTCAGGTTTTTTTCCGACGAAGAAATTCGTCGGTAAAAAAATAAAATTTGCAGGTTTTTGTAGTTTTTTTTAACTTTTTTTTTAAATATAATAAAAATTTGTCAGTTGATTACTCATTTCTTTAATGCAGGTTTCTTTAATTTGCAGGTTTTTGTAGTTTTTTTTAACTTTTTTTTTAAATATAATAAAAATTTGTCAGTTGATTACTCATTTCTTTAATCGGTGCAGCGACAAGATACCTATTATCAGATAGAAAGCGATCGTTTGCATGTAATGAAGATTCGTCATGCCGCGTGGCGATTGATAACATATCGCGCGATCACATGTAGCGCGACGTCGCGACAAAGGGGGTTGATATCGTGAGGCCACACATGAAGACGATAGAAATAGCGATAGAAGGCAATGAGAAAACACGTATGGATTTACCTCCTCGGGTTCGAAGCACCCGGTGAGCAACGATGAATGAACGAAAGCTTACCGAAGCACCTTGAATTTGCAAGCGATTCACGGTATACCGCAATATGACCTCGTCTCGCAAGCATGCAAGCAGAACGTTTAAAAGTTAAACGGCCGGCGGTCGTTGTCGTACTTATTTTCTTTTTTATTTCTTTTTTTTCTAATCTTTCTTTTGCATCGCGATATTTAATTATCTCGCAGCGGTAGCGATCGATATCTGCCATATGATTATATATATATATTTTTTTTTTAATATTTACGTTATTATAAGAATAAATAATAATAATAATAATTAATGATTAGTATTTAATTTTTTTGTTCATTATTATTATTATTATTATTATTATTATTTGGTTCCGCAAAAATCACTTGAATTCGTCTTAGTGGTCAATAGTTTCGTAAAAAATATATATAGCTATATATATACGGTTATCGCTGTTAAATATAGTTTCGCCAAGAATAATACAAAAGAGGAGTCAGACAGAGCGGAAGCTCTTTATAAACAGGAAACTTATACCAACAGCGAATCTACGGGAAAGTAGCGACGTTGATAAAACAATGGGGGAAGGATTTCTTCGTGAATTCTTCTCATCGTGAAATTTCGACTTTGATGAAGACGCCGCTCCTCAGCGCCGTCTCGTCTATTTTAAGTATTATGTACCCTGGAAGAGCAGACGTGTTGACCGACACGAAAATTACTATCGCGTGTAGACACGCGTTATCGAGCGAACAGATTTTTTTTTTATCGCTTCCTCTACTAAGTATCCACTTTCGGCCGTTCCTCGGCTCCCTTAACAATCTTTCGCATTACGATTCTAACGGCGGAATTTCATACCGATAGTGAACTCGTGTTTGACTCGCGAACGTCTCTCGAACGAATGGACAGCCTGACATTCATTGCACGACAGAACACGGCGAGAGGAAGAAGAGAAACACCCCGTTTATTCCCCCCTTCGCTGACCGTATAATGTACATAGGATCGGCGGTATACTCTGCGATTCGATGAATACCGGAAATCGAATGTCCACCAATGCGTTTTCACTCCATTTGTTTCTATTTCAGAGCGGAATATACCGATGCATTACGAATTGTGTTCCTTAGATTTTTTTTCAGAAATCGACGGAATGAAGTTATTTTTTATTCGAAAAAACGGGTTCGATGTACTGAATTGTTTTTTTAATCGCATTTTTTCAACATTGTAAATGTATGTGAGAAAAATGATTACTCGTGAGTATCATCTGCGAATAACTATCGTACGACTTTTGCTGAGCAAAAATCATGTGGATCTCTGTCATTGTCTGATAGTATCGATTTTTTTTTCGATCTATTTTTCCATTTTATTTTATTTTATTTTTTTTTTTTGCAAATCGAATCCGATCGCGCAAATTGATAAATTGCGATATCTTTAGTACGAGAATTTTTATTGTTGATATTGCGTAATTGGCGGAAGTGTCGCGGATCGATTGGGATATAAAAAATTCGGAGTACAGTTAGCAGGTTAAGGTCATTACTCCGTTTATTCATGAGAACGCGTCCAACCGATTTCATAGATAATTTATTTTTTACTAAATTGTATCAAATTATATTATATTGCAGGTAGTATAATGAATACCCCGTCTGTATAACTGTTTCTACAGAAATGATACAAGTATTAGACAATTGCTACGTTTTATCTGATGTTTTAATTTAATTTCTCAGTGAAAACTTCGCGATAGCCCATCGGCGCGTTTAAACGAATGCCGATAAATCGTTGCTAAGTGAAAAGGGGAACGTGGCGCGGTCTAAAAAAAAAATGCGGCCAATTAAGAGTGGTAAATTATACCTGCGTAGCCTCGATTCGGTATCGCGATTACGCCGAACGGAGATTCGTCGAGCGTGAAAAACGATGATATCGTCAAAAAACCGGAAGAGATCGAAGAGTTCAACAATTTAAAATTTTACTATACCGATTTTCCCCCCGAAAACAATTTTTGGGCGAATCTTTAAGGGAAATTCGAAATTCGGAAGTTCGCGATACCGGGATCATCGATCGATCACTGGCTACTCGTATATATATATAATTTTTTTTTTCGTAATTTCTTATAATCGATAGAACATTCGGACATCGTCGTAATACTTTCTCACGTTTCTTTAATTACCTTTTTTTTCCATAGCCCACGTTGTCAAGTTCAATGTGTCTGTACGCAGCGTATGTCGCCATGTCGTCCGACTGTGCGTCGACTGGTATCCCTAGCGTGTCGCCAAGTGCAACCCTCTTTCTCAGCCTGTATCGAACCTCTTTTCGTCTGCTACCCCCGCGCGCCTTGCCCCCGATTACAGATACACACTTCCTTCTCCCAACGAGACGCAACGTAGAGAGACGGACACACGGAGAGACACTTCTAACGAAATTTCCAACGATCTTTTTATTAAGAATTTAAAAAAAAATTAAATGCAACGATATTGAAAAATGTTGGATTTTTTTTTAATCTAAATGATCTTACGTTTGCCTCGAAATCGATTTATCTCGATTATTTAATCGTAGGTATCCTCTTGTCAACTTTACACACGACCTTTTTTTTTTTCGTATATTTTTCTTTTTTCACTGTCGATATTCAATTATACGCGCGTTATTATCTTTGGCGATTTAAACGATTTTCAGTGGATAATAGCGATTAGTTATTTGCGATACGTTTTTTTTTTATTTAATATATTTCTCTTTTATTCTTGGTAACGTTAGATATGACTTCCGTTCGCCAGTATCGCGTCCGTACGAGAGACTGGCGGCTGTGCCGGTCAGCCGGGCCGTATATAACGCCAGCGCCATTCGTCTGCCGGTCGGCGGTCGTCGGCGCCTCCCCACCGACATCCTCCCACCACCACCACAGCGCGAAGAGCTGCGCGTACCGGGGGACACCGGTGCTGTCTCCACCCCCGCTGACTCCTCTCGGTTACTGCTTCTTCTTTCTACGCCACCTACCTAACCTTCTTCGCTTTCCAGTGCCGGATTGTGCACCATGCGCCCCGGCAGCAGCGCCGATGAGTTCTGCTGCACAGCGCAACCCCTCCTCCCGCACCCCCGCGCGCGCGTTGCAACGACGAGCCGAAACACCGAGCAAAAACGAGCGAGAAAACGGGCTGACGTCGGTCTCGTGCCATTCACCCGCAATCAATAACGCACAAGGGACGAGACGAAATAGTCCGCGTGCAGCATCACCACTTCCTTAACATCCCTTTTTATTTTCGTTATTTCGTACTCTTGTCGACATGAATTTAAAAAATTCCGGAAATCTCGTTTTTTTTTTCGTTGGTATATCAATCTTCGATGCGCTTGGGGACCTATGCATTCTACGGCTCAGAGTATTGCACAACGACGGATCGATGCAGTGAATCGCGCAACCCTTCGAAATCGCGGGTTACGGAGCTTTTTTTTTATTTGAAGTCTTTTTGGCAGCATTGAGGACATAAGATACCGAGATATGTCAGAAATTTGGCATTTTTTCTCGAAATAAATATAATTTATATAACATTTATTTGTCATTTTTTTTAATCAGTTATAAATCATTCTATCGAAATGAAAATAAAAATCTACGGAAATCGAAACAAAACGGTGACGAATTCTTTAATTTTATGTTATGCTACTTCCGGTATAATTTTTTTTACCCTCGGAATTTTTTTGTCGTCAGAAGTCCGATACACCATTATTCCGTTAATGACAACACAATAATTCACTGATGAGGGTTAATTAACCGGTAGTGCTACTCTCATACCGAGTCTCCAATTATCGATCACTCGGAGCAAATGACTATCAATTAATTAACCGGGAGACCAAGAGATGAATGTGTCGAAAGCGATCAACAACTTCAAAATTGATGTTTTTCAAGTCAAAACGCCCGGTCATTGGGTGATCGTTAATGAATTTATCGATGTCGCGATACGAGAAACTCAATTTTTTAATCTCATTACTAAAGGGGTCTGACAAATCTATTGTTTCGTTCAAAAGTAGTGGAAACTTGTTGTGTATATCGACAAAACTGCCTGAATTACTAAAGCGGTCCATTTTGCCCCAATTTCCTCCTTTAGGGTTCCGAAACTATAGAGTGATTGATAACAGCTTGAAAAATCTGAAGGGCTATGCGCGCGAGAGATCGAGTAACGAAAGAGGTCAATAGAGATGCTGTAGAGAGAAAAGTGCAGAAACTCGAAAAATCGAGGAGAGGGTGGATTGGCGGACGTCAGAGAACAGTAGAGCGCCGGCGGGGGAGGCTATGGATTCTGCGCGTCGCCGTGCACAACGACCGTGACTACTGCGGGTGAACTTGGAGCGTTCGCCGTGTTCCCTGGGACCCAAGGTGTACTCTACACCGAGGTACCCTCTTACATATATCGTCCCGCGAGGCAACTATCGATCGGACCGGTTCGCAGCATCCATTTCCCACTGACAGAATTTCTCGATAAGAACCCCCATTTTTTTTTTTTTTTTTCTCGAGTACTCAATGAAAATCATTGGAGCGGCTATATCGGTAAAAGAGTTACAAGATAACTTCCCCGTGACGACGGAGATGAGTCTGCGCGCCGTTGTGTACGACGACGAGCCTCACTACTGCGGTGCATTTGGCGCAGAGTGCATATAACCTAATATTGTATATATATAGAGAGATAGATAACTATGTGCCATATCGAGGCGCGGTGAACGTTCGTAATGGATCGATCGGTTTCCCGGTTGTATTTCGTTTTAACATCGTATACAAACTTTGGGAGCAAAAAAAAGTTACTGCTGGCAGCGATACAAATGTACCTTTTTCACGGTTCGATCGAAAGGTGAATGTTATCGTCGAAAAAAAAAAAAAAAAACATGATAATAATTAATAGAATTGGACGAATTTATAAAAATAATAAATAATAATAAAATGAATAATTAATGAATTATCCGGAAGTCATCGGTTTATTTAGTAGTATTTGATTTTGTTTACATCACTAATCGCATTATCTTTTAATTAGTATTGTTGTTGTGTCTCCAAATCGATAAATCGATGAAAAGTAAAACGATATGTATGCGCCCGCGAGCGTAAGTCAAATTCGAGACGGAGGCCCTATCTATTCCATTCGGAGCCGTTGGTCAACTCGGGTTTCGTTCGGTCCCCGAGGGGGACGAGCCCTTTTATTTTTTTAATTATCGAACAGCCGGAAGCTCGCTTTGTCGAACAAACGTCGCGCTCGAGCAATGATACTGCCATTGGAAAAAAAAAAGAAAAAAAAACGTTACGACGAGAAACCTACGAAGCATCAATGTCGGTGGGGCGCTCCTTCGACAAACTCATTTCACGATACGTTTCGCTAATTCGCCCCAATGACTCGACCGAGACGTTGTCTCGGTTACAACCGATTACAACGGCGTTCCGTATATATAGATTTATATATATGTAATCACGAAGTTATCTTGGATATTAATAAACCGAATGGTTATTACGTTATTAATGATGTATTTTACGCTTCTAAAAAATATTAATTATTAATTATAATTCTATATAATAATTTTCGCCGACATAAAATTATCGGAAGTGAATAAAATTAATATGGTCGCCGACTTTTTTTTTTCATGGAATTATCGTTGGGAGACATATAATTGCGCGGAAATCCGTATTATTTGCCTGTGGAAAAATTCTCTAATTTTCGTCTCTGGATACCGAACCGAACCGGTGCATTGTGACTGCAACGCAAAAGGACAGCTCGCTTCTCTGCCCTCAAGAAACTAAAATACTGGCTGTGCTAACATTAGAAGTACGAGGGGGCGAACCAAGAATATTAAGAGTCGCGTTGGACTCTTTATTTTTACGAGTAGCCCGTCAGTCTACGGTAATACCGTGGCGATAATCGAGAGGACGCCACTCAAAAACTAAGAAGAAACTGGCAGCAGTATAGGATACGGAGGAGCAAAGACATGCGACCGCGTGTGAGTGATGTTTAAAAATTGTCTCGTGTAACACGAGAACACGAAATCATTCATTCATTCATTCTCGGAATAGCGAAGAAACATAAACGATTCTGCTTCATCATTAACTCTCAGATCTCTATTTTTTTTTTATACTTTTGCCGTTAGTTTTTTCAATGGCCGTGAGAATTTTTCTTTTTTTTTTTTTTCGTGAATTAACGAAAAAAAAACGACACGAAAGCGTTTTCCACGAAAAATCCATACGAATCTTTTCCTTGAGATTTTTTTATTTGACCGCAAAGAAAGAGGAGCGATCTTTCGCCACGCATATTATGTCGGAATTAAGTCGAATTTATTATTGCGCAGGAAGGATTGTGGACTGCGCGACAATCAGAGCTTAACGGAGCCTTCGGTACTTCGTCCCTTCGGGAAGATCTCACAAGAGTGATAAGAGATAAAACGAAAGTCTTCGCAACCGCTATCGTTGCTTTCGAGTTCTTCTGTACGATTTCCTCGTATTTGACGCGAGCGTTGACTCGAGTCACGCAATGTAATTGACTTGCGCCTCGCGAGGCCCAAAATATCTTCTCCACGTTATGAAAGAACGAAGGAAAAAAAACGCAGTGTACCGTGTCACGGTTCCTCGCGTCTTAATGGGTGTAAGTAGACGTCGGAGAGTCGAAGAAAAAAAAATTGTGCGGCGCGTTTCGTGCCGAAGATAAATTCCATTAAAAATAAAAAATTAATTTTTAAATAAAAAAAAATTATAACCTATAAGAATAAAAATGCATTTATTTCATGAATTTTATTCCCACAGATAAAAATATATTTTTATCCTTGAGAATTATTTTTTTTTCGTGTTAAAACGAAAATGTCGATTTCCCGAGGATGCAATTCAAATTTGGTAACCTTTCATGCCGGTAATACGATACGGTACTTTAATGAATTAGGAGCGGTGTACTGTGCCTTAAAGGGCTACGAAACTTAATTTGAAGTCTGTGTTACTTTGCTCGACGCGTCATTCGGCACGATCGTCGCCACGAGGTGCCGTAGGGTCAAAAAAAAAATCGTGTTTGCGCGACGCGTTCGACGCCGAACGGTATCTTCGTTGTTGCTCCGCGGTGCCAAAGCTCTCGCGAGGCTCGAGAAACTATTCGTGCGTTAAAAGTTTCGTGAATTAGCAGAAAAAAAAGGAATGATACACTCTATTTATCATCGATCTCGCGTTCTCCTGCATCGATGCGCGATCGGTAGTGACTATCTTAATCTTTCAACGATGGAGAAACTAAATTCTAATTGCCTCGCCGAATCATCAGCGTAAAAGGTATTCTTCTTTCATGGGTTTCTACTTCCCCGCGGGGGTCCATCATCGAGGATGATAACTTTCGCGCTCGAGCGCTTCGGCCGTCAAACTCTGCGCAAGAAGAAGAAGAATATACAGAAGAATCGTTGCCACGAACGACCGTTCGACCGCACGACCACTGAACCGCGAACGGTCTTCGCAATGATTCTTCTAACTTCGTCGCTGCTCCGTTTCTTTCTCTCTACGATTCATTCGCTCTCTGTACCTCCAACCGAGCAACCCGCGAAATCGTTATACAGCAAAAACGCTAAGAATCTTCTGTACTTTTTTTTATATCTGTTCCATTATAAAAGTATTCGGAAAAGAAATACAGATCGGGAGCATCAAAAATTGTTTACGAATTCTCATCGAGTTTCAAGATGACGTCAATCCTTTTTTCTATACATTGATTAATTTTTTTTATATTTTAATTTTTATTGAAAAATGTAATGGTTATTAAACAAAAATTAAATAAATTTAATCTTTTATTCGGAATTTTATTTTGAAATTGATTTTTTCCCGCGAAAAAAAAAATGGTATTAAAGCAATTGTTGATTTACGTTGAATAATCGGTAATCGAATGGGTCAACGACTGGGACGTTTGATAAGAACACGAGTTGTCCATTATGCGATTGCAACGATGAAGTAATGGCGCGCTTACGCCCGCTGCCACACGCGCAGGAAGTGAACGGCGTTGCGTCGAGAGAATTTCTACGATGCGTCTCGACATGGTCACGTGCTGCCGTTGGGTTAATTCTCGCGTGCGCGCGTGCGAACACCGTGTACAACGGTAAATTCGTCGTAGTTATGCCAACTAAATACTGTTGTTCTGACTACTAAATGATTTATGCGTATTTACCTTTTTTTTTTGACAACGGTATATAAAAATTAACGAGATAAAAATTAAAAATAAATAATTAGTAAAAAAAAAAACGGAGTTGAATGAGCGGCGGGATGATACAGAAGGAATGTGAAAGACGCGATGACGAGTTTCTAGGAAATCTCATTTCCATTACACAGGGCGGCGTCTGCCACAGTGTCTGGCAGTGGCGGCTCTACCCGACGTCTCACGGAACTTTGCTTTTCCAAGATATACGTTCGCGAATTTTATGATCCGCGATGACTGTCCCGTAGCGTTCCCCACCCTTTGGATTCAGTGTAGTGAATTATACGATCCGTTGACGTTACAACACGCGATGATTCATCTCAAGGGGGAGATAAAACGCGTTATACTACTATGTGTTTTTGCAAAGCGATCGATTCTTTCGACGAGATTGCAAGGCGCGGGTATCTCCGTCGACGACGATCGTTTTTTCACTTCCATGTTTGCAAAAACATCGTATTCTTGGAGAAGGATTGAGGGAGTCGCGATTATTTTCGCGCTTTGAGAGTTAAATGCAGAAAATCGGCAAAAGCGAAAAGCCAACGTCAGCGCTTTAACGACAACGTCGGCGTGAGTTGTTTCGCTTGCGTTCGAGAAGTTCCTAAATACCGAGATCGATACTTCCGTTTTCGCTTTTGTAGAGTTGGAACACTGAGGGACGTGGAATAAACAATTGTAGAAAGTCGGAGTTGTGGATAGTAACAAACATCTGGAAGTACCGATCGTTGCGACTGCATGTGGCAAATCAACAGATCGACCAATTAACAAATCTAAAAATACCAACTTTACCCAAACATTGTTGCCGCATTACACTTCGAGTAGTTAACGATTAGTTCGCTCTAATAAAATTTTTACATGTGCAGCGATACTGATTATCGGTAAAGTCGTTATCCGGTAAATCTATGTATACCGGTAGACTTGTTCCCAACAGAGATGTAAATGCACCGTATTATCAGATACGGTTGCAGGATATCATTAAATCGATGGTAAACCTCTTATTTCCAAAGTTCCTACTATCACCGATATCCAAATGGTGATAATAATTTCATAAACGTCCGTCAGCACTTATCGAAAAATCGGCACAAAACGAAATACCGATTTTCATATCATTAAATCAATGGTAAACCTCTTATTTCCAAAGTTCCTTCTATCACCGATAGCCAAAAGGTGATAATCATTCTATCAACATCCATCAGCACTTATTGAAAAATCGGTACAAAACGAAATACCGATTTTGAAAAGCTCGCCAACGGATCTGCCGCGATTGTTGGCGCGATCATAGAAACAATGATTCAAATAACGATCGGAATTTCCTAACGGGTATCTGATAAGGTTCGCGTTAATGAGACATAAATGACGGTGCGATTCGTAACCAGTCGATCGAAACACAAACAAACCGTGAAATCGGTCTAATCAATTATCTAATCGGGATAATGTAGACAAACCCAATGCGATGTCAATTTGCAGTTGTAGATAAATGTAATGATGTTTCCTTTTTCGCAGATGTAAATTCATGCTGAGAAGCTTTAACTTCGAAAGGAAGTACACTTCGGACGCTTTACCACTATACAACATGTAAGCGCCCTGCAAACATATATACATATACGTAGAAATATGTGTGTATAAGACATATACCCGGCAGGAAGAGATGGATCGCTGGTAGCCTTGAAGCACCACAAGGAAGACAATGGAGTCGTCGATGCAACAACATCCGGCCAAATTACCGAACCCTGCGTGCGCATAGTATTCTCTATATTCCATAATACCAATTCCGTACTGTCTAAGTTGATTCATTGGTTAATACATTTATTAGCTTCAGCGTTTCGCAACAACTCGGTCCGTTTCGCCTCAAGCAGATGCACGCAAGTGTGCGTCTTGTGGACGTTCATCCGTCCACGGAATACAGTAGACGACTAGTTAATGTTTAGGGTACCGAACCAATTAGGGATTCCACCAGATAAGTTACTGCCAACTTAGCAGGTAGAAAGACCATAAAAGAAAGTGGATCTCGACTCATCTGGTTGTATTTTCCCAATTTAATCGGTAGTGTCAACTAGTCGGACATTAACTTACAGTAGAACTTCGATTATTCTAACCTTCGAGCCAAATATCCCTCGGTTTATCCAAAATTTTAACGCGAAATCTTATAGACACGAGCGGTTTTCGAAGCCGCGGGCTCTTCAAGCGTGTTGAGGCCCGCGTTTCCGCTTCCTCTCGCACACTGGCTTTGCCAAGTAGTTTCAAAAGCAAAGTCGGACAACATTGAACAAAGAACGCATGTATAGCGCATTATCATAACGCCGAAAAATGCATTTATATACGTATTTTGGGTATATTTCATTTATGTACGATTTACAGTGGAGTCTCCGATATTAGACGCTCTCGTATTTGACAAGAGACCTGCCTGCCTACTGGCTACTATCTTGCGAGAGTGAGTCGGGGAGGGAATCTACTGGCTGAGCAATTGGCTCGCCACCGTCATTTCGTGCATCTGATTGGTTGCTCCTGTATTTTAAGATGTCTCACAATTGCGTCAAATACGGGAGGTTCCAACTGTATTTGTATACGTGTAATCATCCCGTTAAAAAAAGCGCGTTTCAGGTCCGATGAATTCTGATCATCGGTGTTCTACTGTATGTGGCAGTCAACTCTAAGGAGAGCAGAGAGACATAGGCAGGAAAAGTAACCGAGGAGAAGCATACTCACGGCGTGTGAGCATATCGAACACTCGGGACGAGTGCGGAGTTGTGCAGAGTTGGTCACGCGAGTCCGGTGCCCAGCCTCGATTTCGTTTGACCCTGATAAAGGCAAAGCGGAAGGTCGCGTTTCTCGTGTACAGCCTCGCGACTCGTTCCCCTAAGTATATATCGCTACTCAGAGTGGATACAACCCATACGACACACGTGGGACATGTAGGTGCGGCAAAACGTTTATCCTCGAGACGATTGACGACAAAGATCGATAAGTTTGATGATTACGAGACGAACGATCGAGAGAAGAATTTAGTGCCTCGTTTAGGCGCACCGATTGACGGAGACAATTTTGCTCTTTCTGATTCGTTTCTGTTTAAAGGGTAATGAGAGATTGACGGGATTTATGAGTTAAATGCCATTTCTGTGTCAATGCGTTGCAATCAAAATGGAAGACCACTGAAACGGTTCGTTGCCCGCTATAATCATTTGCGCTAAACGATTTCGAATTTCAATTGCAAATGGATCATTGGACTGGATAAGGCATGGGTCGAATTACGCATGATGAAAACACGTTCCGGAATTGTTTGTTTTTGATGGAACGTGCACTACAATTTGTTTCATATCGAGAACGCGTGTCTACGGATTGAAAATTGGAGCATCGAGAAATCTGTCCGTTCCAAAGATCGCATTACGTATGTGGAAGGTGTACGATAAGCTCGGTTAGGTAGGCAGCCAGTAGGTCAAATCGATATTACCTCGAGATGAATAGCTACCAAGTTCCTTTATACTTCGATGCTGCTGATGTGGCTCGGGGAAAATGTTGGCACGGCTCGCCTAGCGTCGCCAGACTCCGAGGAGGCCGAATTGGCGAGAGCCGCAAACCAACCCCCGTCCTCCTCGAAACTGTTACGGACCACAGGGAGCTCTCGATGAGTCCTTGCATACGCTATGAACCGAGTAGCAACGGCAGAGCACACACTGTGACTCCAGCGAAGTTGAGAAAAATAGACGACAAAAGATACGCGAAACTCTCGAAGGTCTAGTGTGCTGAGCGGAGCATATTAAAGCGGCTGTATCGGATTTCTCGGAACGTTGGGGAAAACGTTGATAAAATTGGCATGTAGTTTTGAAATTTTTCATTTTTTTTTTCTTTTTCCGATGTCATCAGCAAAGCGTTCTCTTTGAAGGAGATTTTTCGGATATGTTCATTCTAAGGGAAGCAGTCTCGTGAAAAATAGATCGCAAATTTGAATTCATTGTTGAACGAATTTTTCGTGCATTTCGATGAATTTTGAAGCTATATGAAAGACGGAGAATACCTCATTTGGCTCGCGTTTAGTCGACAAAAAACGCGATAGTCTTTTTTTTCGGCAATAGAGGACTCCGATATTAAACGAAGATGAGGGTTGGAATGTCCTTGGAATCCATAGTTTTGGTGGTATTGAAAAAAATCGCAATACTCAGTAAGGAAGCAAAATACTACCATCGATGTTGCACGCCACCATAGCGATATACTTAACGGTTAAAAGCGGATAAATATCAATTAGAGAATTAAAAGATGTTAAATAAAAAACAAAAAAAAGATAAAGGGAAAAACGAATGAAGAACGTATGGTCTGCCAGACCAGGTATATGCGGCTATAAATCGCGGTAATCATTAACGAGACTGGTGCATCCGCGCGCGCGCGCGCGTTCCGACTTTAATTTGTCGGTACCTATATTGTAGGTACGTAATAAAACAGCGGAGCGGAAGATTCCCGGTTATAGTCGGTTGGAGCTCCCGTAAGTTTTCTCGGGTTCTTCGCGGCATCATCGCGATACCGATCGATGGATTACGCGGTTAAATTCCTGTTGCGGTTGAGCGGAATTTTCAGTCACAGCATCTCGCGCGGCGTATGTGTGTTTAGATGCTCGCCGCGCGATCTACACGCGTCGAAGATGTGAATAGTAATTTCCTGACTTTCGAGAGCAGAAGCTTCGCGCCTTTTGTTATTATTTATTCATTTATTTGTTTCTTTATTTTACTTTTCGTATCCGGAAGATTGTCTGGTTGCGAAGGTTCTTACAGATTCGTTTTGATTGTATGAGAGATTCAGGGCGAACAGAGATGCTGTGTATGCGTGCGGGCATTCGCCGTGTATCACAATCAGAGAGTTCTGGCGCTGTGTCAGCGAGAAGCAAACTTGCATTTGCCTAACTAACCGTCGCGCATCGTAAATTACGAGAAATGGGCGAGAGGAGGATTAGTCAGGGGGAAGAGAAGGCTGAGGAGGGAGGAAAAGGCAACTAACGAAACGCCGGAGAGTCTCGACGCATCGCGAACCACCCATTGTGATTAGAGAATAGAAAGTTTAATCCGTGAAACACGGTGAAACGGTGAAAATTTTAATGTGCTGATTTCGAATCGGCACATTGAACGAGATTCGCCGTATGAAGGGGAAATTATGTCAGAATAAAACAGAAACGAAAAATTTTGAGATTTTTTTTTTTTTATTGAAATTTCCTTGTTTCCGGAATCACTTAATTCATTGACTCAACTAATTAGTTGGATCATTAATCAATTAATAATTAATGAATAAATCATTTTTAATAAATAACATAATATTTATTATGTTATTATTCGTATTATTAATCAAATTATTAATTTTCTTATAATTAATAATGATTAATCAATATCTATTATTCATTGTTTGATAAATCAATGAGTAAACCAATACAATTATTGTCATTAATCTGACGGGAGTTGGCTGTTGCATCCAAATCCTTCGATCTATCGTGAGATTTTCTAATCGCCGACGGCGACGAAGATCTTTCGCACGTTTGCACCATCAATCACTTCACGCGTAATATCCGACGTCCGAGATGCACCGCACATTGTATACGCGACATACTAAACGCATAACGCGCTCGTAAGAGACGAAGAATGATCTTAGAAACTATCGTTAGGTTCGAGAGAATTTTGCGGTCTCGTTGCGTGACGTCCGTCGTTAAACACCAACCCGATGGAACTTCCGCACGAGATACGCGTATACTACGAGAGTACTATCGCTGTACGAGAGAATTGCGCCCGTGACGTTATGTTCGTAATCGTGTCGTAAACTTTGCGTGCGATACCGACCAAACGCGAGAGATGCGAGAGACGCCACAGAATATGGTGTTTATAAATGTTCAAACGCTCACGCGGGGAATTTATAGATCTCTCGTCGTGGAAACGTTGTATCGTCGTAAGAATAAGGAAAGTAGAAAAATATATCTAGGATTCGCGCGTAATTGTGCTAAATGGCTGCGAAGACTTTATGAAAAAAAAAAAAAATTGCTCATGCGCGTGACTCTCAGCACACAAAATAAATAAAAACTAAGAGACTAGTTATCGACTCGATATGAGGAAATATATGATTAGACACACATTTTGCACCGCATAGCGTACAAAGTGGTTATAGATAACGGTAAAGTGAATAAAGAAAATGTGGTAATACAGGTCACGTTTAAAGGAATTCATATATTTTTTTTTTCGTTTTGGTTGACGATGGAATGGGATTTGTTCTTACAAATAGTAAAAAGTACAAAATATAAAAAAATAATAGAATATTATAATAATCGTAAATTAATTTTATTAAGAATAATAATATTACTCTTTTTTTTAATATTTATATTTTTTACTAATTTTTCAAATATTTTTTTGTTATTCTTTAACGATTTATATTTCGCATATTTGCAATTATATGTCGATAGATAAATACTGTATCGATAATAACGTGATGCGAGAATATAGATAAAATTTAATGATTTACCACAACTTCAGGGTGCGAGAGCTTTTTTTTCGATTCTACAGACTTCCGATGTTAAATGGTAAACTTTTATTGGGCGAAGCAAATGCTCTAATTACGGAGCAATTAAATACGTTTATTAACGATTCAAAGAATTCCAGTAATTATAACTCGCATCCCAAGTGACGTGAAACGAAATAATTGCTTCGGCATTACCATTCAAATACAGAAGAGAAGGGCGGAAAAAATGGATAACTTTTCTATATGGAAAAAAAATCGTCAGATCAGATGCAAAGATATGATAGCGTTTAATTTATACGCGTATAAGGAGAGCGGTCGTTTTTTTCGGAAGAATCCGGTAATCTGTTGTCAACATGATAAACGAAATAATACGACTGTCCTCCCGAATCAGAGATATAAATCGCCACGATGAGTGAATCACGAGAAGAAAAAAAAATTCGATGAATCAAATTACTTGTAAATAATAAGAACCGAAACCGTGTCTATCGCAACCGGATCACGAGAAATCGAGGCGGAAAACAGCAAATAAAAGATTTTCGTATCTTCTTATACACACAATACAACGCAAAGGGTTAACGGTGCGTCCGGAAAGAGGGGAAAGATGGCCCGGGCGTTGGGTCAAACGGCGCCGAAGCGCAGTACCGGGGACCGTGGAAAAGAAAAAAAAAACGACGGGGCGCGATCGAGCCGTGAATTACGAACGCATAGGCTTCTGCTTGAAATTAAATTAACGGTAAAAAGGGCGTCGCTATTCGAGGTTATGTATCGTCTTCAATTTCGACGCGGAGAAAGGACGCGATAGCGCAATGTGCGACTTGTCCAGCCGGAGAAAGGCAATAAGAGACGAGGAGACGATGAAAAACTACCAGAGGCTAATGAGAGAGAGTTCGTTGAACAGGTGGGAAAATAACGATCGCAGTATCGAGTGAATTACTTCTATAAACGAATTATCAATATTCATCATATACATTCTACAGAAGAGCCACAAATATTATATTAATTTTAAAAATTAATATAATTAAAAAAAAATTTAATACATGTTGAGATTTTTTTTAATAAAATATTTGCCCAAAATTAATTTTTTTTTAATTAATTTTTTTTTTCCTAAATTTCTATCGATTTTTGTCGACAAAAGGAGAAAAAGTGGCACGAGGAATAACCGGATGGCACACTTTGTACGAAATAGCTTCGTGTGCGGAAAGGTCGTCGAATCCTCCCTTACGGATAATTACATATATGCGTGTAACGTGCGAACGAGAAAATACGTATAGGAGAGTCCCCAGCGCGTTCCTTCACGCATTACGTTTCCTGCAGCATCTGATCGATTCCCCACACGTCCACCTCTCAATACCTCGTCTATACTTCATCACAAGTATCCACACGATTGCTTCAAAGCGTATAACGCATCTACGGGGCGTTACATGCGGTGCAATAAGATTGCGCCATATGGTACGGCAATGTATATACAACAGGATGGTTCGCATAAGTGGGATTTCGATATCCTTTCGCGGCACGAAGTATACCCGCGGCACGGGATTATCCTTGCGAAGGAAAGAAAGAGTGACGACTCAATTATCGTCTCGTAATTATCGGAAGGTGAATCTTCTTCGCAAAAAATAAATAAAAATTATGCGGGAATAAAAAAATTACATTTTTTCCGTAATTATTCATTATTGAAAGGTGAAATGTCTTCGAGAAAAGTACGGAATCAAAAAAAATTGAAAATGTCAATGAGTTTTTTTTTTATACGAAACACAAAAAAATTATTACGGAGCAACTAAGCGTTTCGATTCCTACAAAGTCATTCGAGTTCGAGATTTCTATCACAATGACGAAGTGGTCGGCGCTAAATGGCAGTTTTACCAACGATAAGATATCCGTGAATAAAGGAAAAGCGGAAAATTCGATGAGAAGTTCGCTCGATTTAACTGTATCTAACAGCGATAGTGAATACCTCTAATTTTGTAATCGCGATATCGCGTTCGTCGGTCTGACAAAATCTCCTCTTTTTCACCGCAATTAATTCGATTCGTTATGAAAACGAGTCGAATTTTTTTCAGTCGCAACCGGAACGACCAAAATTGCGATATCCAAAGCCGGACTAAGGTAATGCAAAAAGACTCAGTCGATAACAAAAACTGTAATGAACGAAATTTCGAAACAATAGCCAATTTTTTGTTTTCCGCGATGTTTATGGCTTCGAAATGGCATTTACAAAAATATTTTCGTTACCAAACGGGTCTTTTGCATAATCTTAACTCTCTATAGATCGCAGTGATTACAATAATCGATTGAAAAATTTGGAAATTTTAGAAATAATCGTACGGTCGGTATTATCAAATGGAAAGTGGGTTTTTAAATTCAGCGGAAGAAACAGATGGATCGGAGATTGGCGCGATGCCAAAAGATATTACACACTGGTTACAGCGGTCTGAAACGAGACGATTTCGACGAGAATCCGGAAATAGTCGAGCGAACGAGTCTACTATACCTCGCCGACGTCTCTCTCCGGCACGAGTCTACGTATAATTATCGCGCTGCTCGTGCGCATTGCCCCGTTGCAAACTCAACGCGGGGCACTCGCGCGCGCGCGCGATGTTTCTAGTCATTGCCCTTTACCTCGGCAATTGCGATTGCAACCCCACCGTCGAGTGCCACGGAGGACGACTGTTCCAGGGAATAAATCGAGTCTGCGAGGCGTGAGTACTTATTCTCACGCTTCGTGAAAATAAAAAAAAATAGAATTGCCATATATCTCGTTGTTAAACTTGAACATCTGTACTTATGAGTTTCGTGCGCTCGGGAAGAGCTTTCTACGCTCGACTGAGATCGAAGAAGAAACGCGAGGTATTAAGGGTCATCGTCGTTGCAAAGGATGTTAAATGCGATATCGGTATCAAACGTTCGAGAATTTTCACCTGAAATCGGCATATTATCGCGAGTTATTGTAACCCCAAACAACTGAATTCTATAATTATTATTATTATTATTAATGGTAAAAATATTATTAAATAATAATAATAACAATATACAATAAAATATATTATTAATTATTATTATTATATAATTATTGTTTTGTGTAAAAAAAAAAAAAATTTATTTCGCTTTCGACTGCTTTGTCGATTACCGAAGATGCTGAATTAAAGGGTTAATCGACGAAAAAAAAAAAAATACAATTTATGACGGAACCATAAGTGTCTGTCGAGTGTATCAGTAATGCTCTAATCTACGATGTATAGTTGACGCTCCCAGTTAACACAGATCTCATAGCTGCAATCGCGAAGGGAATGGCGCGGGGTAAGCCTATCCTATTCGCTCCATTAAACCCGAAGAAGTAGAAGAAGAAGAAGAAGAAGACGAAGAAGAAGATTCGCGAGACTGAAAACCTCCCGTCCGGTTCGGAAGGAGCTCCGCAACACCATCGGCTAGTCGGACGCAATTACAAACGCTTATCTCCGTCACGGACCAAGCGAGCGAAACAGATTTTTCGCGTCACGTCCGGTACACGAGTTTTATCGTCGTGTATATAGAAAAACACCTTTATCCTTCGGACGTTCGGCATTCACTGCGGTGAGGCGGAATTATCGTGTTTTATAATTTTTGCGAGCGCATCTTGTGTTATCGCGAAATACTATGTACAGCGTATATATGTATAATACGCGTCTCGATTGGCGCCGAACGGAGGAGTACGGGGGATGAGAAAATCGTTGCGCGACCGATTTCTACAGTTTCTTTCAACTTTTTTTTTAAATTCTTGTTCGACGTACGTTCGAAATAAATTGCAGCAATAGGGAGAAGGGTTACCGATGTCGATGCTCTCGAGTTATATACATCGTTCGAACGGTGAGGAAGATAGATCGACGGAGCTACGCAAGAATTTTCTTTCCTATATTCATTTTGTAATTTTTTTTTTCTGGCCGCGCGACTAGATAAACCGTTTGCGCGCGACTGCGACCGTGAAATCGAGTTTCTTGCTTAGCACTCGAACAAAGAGCCCGTTAAGCCTGTGTGGCTCTTGTCTATAAAGTATTATATAGATGAGATTTTTCATCCGGGTCGACGTACCGACTCGCATAGCCTCCCCCCTCTCTTTACGAACCGATACGATTCGTTTCACTTTCCAGTGAGCATTGGCCACGATCCGTGGACGCCCTACCGAAAGATCAACGAACTTCGTCGATTGATTGAAAGAGATCGATGTTAACGCGGCGACAGATATTATCAGAATTGAATGCACAGGTGCCGAATGCCGATTTCTGTTTCCACTTCACGAAGGATATCAAAAAAATTTCAATGACTATTGCATTGCCTCAAAATAGAGCACAAGGTTAAGATATCTGATCGAGAAATCTCGATTTTTTAGTGGCAATTAAGCAAAAAAAAAAAAAAATCGCACAAATTCTGAAAAAAAAATAGCGACAGATCAGATGCTAAAAAAATACATTTTTCATGATAACCTAATTTTTATTAACGGATATTGTAATTTGTTAATTTTTTCGAATGGACTTCTTTTTTTTTTTTGAATTTGTTAAAAGATCGAAGTTAAAGATTTTGGTCAAATTTCATCTTAATTATCGCGTTGATCTGATAAATTTTTGGAATCTTTGAAAATGTTTCATCCTCTCTATTAAGAGCGCCGAAGACACGTGTCCCAGAATATGAGAACTCCGAGCGGCTTATGTTTAGTGGCTGACAACGAGCTGCAAACGTGTGTCCTGAATTAAGATTCTAACGCGGTGAGGAGTCTCAAGATTACACGTAGGTACACACAACACAGCATGGCGTGCAATCGGCGTGTTAGCAACCTGCTGCGGCAGGAGTACTCGCCGCGAAGTGCAACAGCGGCAGCCAACAGCAGCAGAATTGCAATTCCGTAAAGTCACAGCCATCTATCGCGTCTCACCTATTTCTCTGTCGGAGAGAAAGAGACCGGTGAGGTAAAGAGAGAAGGGAATAATTTATTAACTCAACGGACGGTAAGTACCGCGAGCAAAGAAGCGCAGAAGCGTGCGTAAGCGACTACGGTACTTCTCTCGCCCTCTTTTTCTCATTTCTCGGGTTCCATATTGTAATTAATAAACGGGAATATCACGAGAGGACGGACCGCAGTCCGGTGTATGATATATATGAAAAAAAAAAATGGTATATATATATATATATACATATAATAGATCGCGAGCTGCAGCAGCAGCGGAGGCCGGAGTGCCGGATAATAATTAATAAAACGCGATACTTTCACGATGACGCGTAAATCTCGGGGCGAATAGCCCCGATACCGATCTCCGTATTATTCGCAGGAATACGAGTGTAAATCTTTAGTTACCAAGCGTTGAGCGGCCGTGAAACGTTCGGCATAATAGGAAATTGAGATTCACGTGAAACAAACGAAAGAGAAAAACATTTTTTATTAATACGAGATTCGGCTTATAAGCAAAATGTTTCGATAGTTTAATTTTACCTCTAATCCTCCATAAGAAATATTAGTTAATAGAGAAGTGTAAAGATTTAATTTCAAAGCAATTATTAAAATTTTTGATATTTTCAATTTTGATCGAAAAAATCAAAAACAATTTAGGAAATTGATTAAAAAAATTTAAAAAATGGCAAAAATAAGAAATTTTTATTTTCCACAGATTTTTTTTTTTTTTCAAAATATTTTGATTTTCAAATTTTTTTTTTCACTTTTCCACAGGAAAGAGGCTTCGGAGACAAGCGGTTAACCATGTAGTTGTATCGGTCGAAAGATTACGTTGAAAAGCGTTCCGTTAAAAAAAATTAATCACCATCTCGCGTAAATTTCGCGGTTTTGCGGTTTCTACAGGGAAATGTATTAATTGCGACTCGTACACGTCCGTCGTCTTAGCGGAAATGCGAGACAAGCAAAATGCGATTTGTTCGGCTTCTGGATGCACTTCGGAAGATTCCGCATACATACTTCCAGAGCTTCGCGTTACACGGCAAACATTAATACGTTTTTTTTACATCTGTACAGAGATCCACCGAGGCACTCAGTGCTCACAAACGGGAGTGCGGAGCGCATCGAGCCTCGACAGCTTCATTTATCTCGTAAGATTGACGGTACAAAAGCCTTAATTTGCACCTTGAAGAAATCACGCAGCCGTGAAAAAAAAAGACAAATCCTTCATTCAGTTACCGATGACCCGCGCACGTGGTTGCTCTTGCGATCGTTATTGTTGCATTCCCAACCCGATGATTTATTACGAGAAAAAAAAATGTACGAAAAAGGAAGAGAAACAAGTGTTATAGACGATAGAATATGTAAAAATAATTGATTTTAAAAACTATCCACGGTACGATGACCACTCGCGCGGAGTTTACGATCAGCCATCCTTATCAGCCGCTGAACTCCCGGCGTGTGAAGTTCTCGCGGCTCCTAATCCTGTCTCTCGGTAGGTTTAGGCCCGCGTGTGTTCCATGCACCTTGGCATTATCTGCCCCATCCACACTGTCGGGGTAATTCATATTGCATATCGCGAAAAAAAAAAAGAAGACTAACGTAAAGCCATTTTGCAATAACGCTATAAAGGCGCGTAGATCGGTGAATCAACGTACGTAACTCCGAACCGAACACCAAGTACATTCTATCGCGCGCGCGTAACACCGAAACCCAGAGGAATGCAATATCGCAATCCGTAAATTAACGATTTTTATGGATTATCTTTCGCGCGGCACCGAAAAACGTGCCGAGTACTCGTAATCTTGGCGTTAATTGCAATCGCAACGATTCACGACACTTGTTGTCCGATATACAAAGGTACATACAAGGGTACGAGTCCTCTCTACGCTCATTCGTAATCGGGAATGTTTATTTTTAGACTCGTACGACCTCCATTCGCCAGCGAGATCGTCGTACTAATTTCGCTTTACGATGCGGTCTGTTTTCAGGACTTTTTCCTTTCTTTTTTTCGAAACAGCTTCATTCGTTAATAACGTGTCAGGAGGGGGTTTGTTCTGTCGTGTCTGAGATATGGATATGTGAAATCGAGATAACGAGAGTATACGGTATATATAGAGAAGAATGGGGCAAAATGGACTGGCTAAGGAATAAAAGACGTTGTCATCCTTCCAAGAGCATGAATCGCCTTATTTTTTACCACGTGAAATTGATAACCAATCTGTTAAGTTTAAAAAAAAAACTGTTCGTGGACCAAAAAGATCGCATCTTGGAACAGAAAAAAATTATTACTGCGGATTTTCGCGCTATACATCGTTACATTTGGGATACACCTGGAACTATTGTGAGGAACAGAGTTTTTGTAAAAACATCTGATACGAGTTCGCATTTTACGAAAATTGTAATTTTTTCCAAGTTATCGACGACTCATTCAAATGGACTTAATGGATGAAGTTATATTAAAAAATCTGTCGAGCTGTGAATCGAGCGATAAATAAATGAAAAATTGGTCAATTAAAAAAAGTGAATTAATAAGATAGTTTAGTTGGTCCATTTTAACCCGGAAGTCCATTTTGCCCCGTATTGACTTGGCGCTTCGCTGGTCCGTTTTACCCCATTAGTCCATTTTGCTCCGTATTGACTTGGCGATTCGCTGGTCCCCTTTACCCCAGTAGTCCATTTTGCTCCATATTGACTTGGCGATTCGCTGTCCCTTTTACCCCATTAGTCCATTTTGCCCCGTCGTGACTTCGCGATTCGCTGATCCTTTTTACCCCATTAGTCCATTTTGCCCCGTAGTGACTTCGCGATTCGGTGGTCCTTTTTACCCCATTAGTCCATTTTGCCTCCACCGCCTCTATGTATAGTGCATATATGATACATGTATCTATAGATCGGAGAGTAAGTGGTGTAACGCGAGTAGGTAAGAGATGCTACGTTGCCCACTCCGGCACACGGCTCGGTAGAGAAAATAATTTCGTACCAAGGAGAAGTTCTGACCATACGGACTATTAAAGAACCGAGAAGCAGCAACAGATCGCGACTCGTTACTCCGAGGCAACTTCGTACCAAGAGGCTTCCGATGCGTTACGAGGTCTAATTAGAGGCATCAAGAGCACAGCTACCCAGTCCCCGTCATAACCAACGTCCACAGTGCGCCCCTTCGTTAACAGATTTCATATCGCGCTTTGTTTGTTAATATACATTCTTCAAAGGGGACACGAGCCCATGGGGCTTCCTAATCGCCTCTTTTCGCCTCTCGCTAACGACAACAACAAACTTACGACAATCAATTTGTTTGCTATTGTCACTTTTTTTTTTACCAAACACTTATTTTTTTTGCATCTATCGAAATATTGAAAAAATGTACTTTGCGAAAGAGAATTCAAAAAAAAGTTATCGCCAGAATTTGCTTTCGGGATTATTCGATATTTCCTGCGAAAGCTACAAGACTATTGAGAAAAATCCATCGGGTTGAGGCGTTCATGAATGGTGTATCATGGAATGGTGTACGAGCGAAGTTGGGAGAACGAATAGACGATTCAGCGAGGTAAAGTGTGAAAAAGTATATGCACACCGAAGCGTGATTCCGGCGCAGCCGACACCTTGCGCGCACTTGCAACCACATCTCGGATCTCTCGCCCCGCTGGCGAACTGTACTCGGTACTGGGCGATGCACACACCTTCTCGCTTCTCCAGATAAATACCGCTAACACGGGAAGTTCGTATGCCCTCAAGGCCCGCGCGTCAAGCGCGCGTGATCATTCGCGCGCTATCTACGTAACCTTTAAACCTATCGCTCCTACCGGAACACATACGTCCGTATGTGTCCCACATATTGAATTCAATTTATCTACGATAAAATTATATACACGTATGCAATTTCTCAGTTCACCATTATTTACGATTTTCAACCGTTAACCTCGCGACGTACAGTGTACTGTTTTCTTTTGCTCATTACAATAACAGAAAATTACGATTTTTTTTTCCTGAAATTATCGAAGAAGTAAAACTTTTAAACGACTCTCTAATTTTTTCTAGAATTTTTTCACCTGCTGTTTCGCGAGCAAAAAATAAACGCCGGAGTGAGACGATTTGCAAGGTTAGAGATTCTCGATCTTCGGGGGCAGTAAGAAAAAAAAAAAAAAAAAAACTTCAGGGATAATCTCGAAATTTTGTGCTGGAAGGTCGAAAGTAATGTTGGTCACGAAATGCACGTTGTCCAATAAAACTGTTCGTCGGTGTTCAAGAAAATATTATATTATTACTATCCTCGAGACACGAATAGTCTTTATCTTATTATATTGTTTACGTTAAAATATATTCGCACTGTTATTTACACCTACGAACCCTCTTTCTCCTTTTCCTCGATAATCTACAGTTGTGACACGCGTGTATCTGTGTATCTCACCACCGAGAAATACATTCGCGTGACGCTTTGTACGACCCGCGAACTTTCGCGTGATTTTCTTCCTGTATTCAGGCAGAACGTATTATGCTTATGTGTGCATTCGTCGCTATGCGATTCCGTTCTCGTAGATGAAAATAAAAGGAAATTTAGATCACGTAGACATTTTTTTTTTTTTTTTTCGTTTGTTTCCGTTGCGAAATCGATTTGCGATATATTTAATTCTCACTCCACCCCAATGACCCATAATGATTCCCTCGCGTCTGCAATCGATTATGTATATACGCTCCGATAATTCCGAAGTATATCGAGAGCGCGAGACTATGCGATAATACGGAATAGATATCGATGGAGGATTAAAACTCTCGAACGAACATGAGATACACGTATCGAAGTCGACAAGGTCCTCCCCCCCCCGCCATCATCCCGCAATACGCGCCGAGAGCATAAACGTCCCGAGTAAACTTCGATGTAATCGATTTTCCCGATCGATCTAATCCGCGACGATACACGAGTTAAGCCGCGGATCGGATACTTCCGATATCCTAGATACCTATCGTTTTCATACTACTTGTTGCGACTTCGTTGCGGGTGGCGGCACTCCGCTTTCCCGTATCATTTTACAAAGTGCCTTTTATAATTTTTCTTATTAGTTGATATTGATAATGAAATTAAAAAAAAATTAGCAATTGATAAATATGCCATTGTAACGTTATCAGCGCTGTTGGATTCTTTTTTTTCGTATTGTATTTTAAACATAAATTGCAAAAAAAAAATGTATTATTGGTTTTTGGAATTTTCAATAAAATTACGGTGATTTTCATTTCTGGTAAAAATTGTAAACGAAAGAATTGAGAAAATCGTCAACTGCGAAGTTACACGAACGCATGAAATTACGCAAAGTATCACGATATCGCGAGTAGAAATAACGCGCGAGATGTAACACAAGAGATCTCTCTGTGTCCGCCAGGTGGGCGTCGGGAAATCACGCACGCGAGAGATAATTAAATTAATCCGAGAGATGAGAAGCAATGAGTGTACATATAACGTTACACTTCAATTCGCCGGCAAATGTATATTCTAACCGCGATACAAGAGAGCTTTAGCCTTGCTTCGTGTTTTCCGCGACGAAGTGTAGCGATATCACGTGCGCTTGACTAATCCTTCATAGTTATATGTTTCTGCGATGTTTAATACGACTCCGAAGCTAACATGTGTTTTTTTCAGGGCAGAAAAAAGCTATTGCGATCTCGTCAAAGGGGGAAAAAAATAAAAAATATCGCGAATAAAAATGTGTTATTACACGCTGATGATGCATAATTACCGTACGAAGTTATAGACATGTGCTATTTAATCGGAAGTATAGGCTTCGCTATCTCAGCACTTATTTTATTAACGCATTAAATAATTAACCAGTTGGTCGATCAAATAATTAATGGCTTTTCGCAGCATCAAAAAAGCACTTTTTTATTAGAATTAATAAAAAATTATTCTCAATTAAACTCGAAGTGAAAAAAAAAAATGATATATTCCATTTTCAGGTTAAAATCGTGATAAAAATTGAAAAAAATTCTCTTAAGAAATGAAGAAGCGGTAACCGGCGACACCGGATAACCCAAAGACTTGGGAATTCATAAGAATACGAGACGCAAGAGTCTCGAATCCGCGGATTGCGAGGCCTCTCTCTATGCGCAGCGGAAGACAAGACGGGGAAAGCCCGCCGCCACGACGTTCCCATTGCAATTGGATACCGAACAACAGTCCACTGTGACGTACTTTGTGTTCGCGTATACGTGTGCACGACGAGTGATGCGTATCGAAGGCGAAACGCGACACCCATCCATGGGAACGAGAAACGAATCGCGTTAAAAAAAAAAAACCTATCGAAATGAAATCCTATTGTTAATTTCTCAATTCTTTCGACGATAGAAAGCGACCCCGTCGATCGGGAATAAAACTATAGACATTAGATGAAAACCAGAGGTTTGCATGTCTACATACATCGATGTTGTATCGGTGAGCGTAGAGAAGGAATCATTCGTGTCCGCGAATTTATGGCTCGTGACCAATACTTTGCTTGACTATCCACTTATTCTGTGCGACAGTAAGTGCAGTGCGCTAGCGTCATGAAAAAGCGTTCCAAACTTTTATGCCGATACGTGTCTATCGCGAATCTATTTTTTTTTCGCTTAAACGCTAGCGGGCGATTCCGTTGGCTATGAAATTAATGTGTTCTATGGTGCATTGACCACAGCACCAGTGTGTTATTCAGTTATTAGTCGGCTTTTATCCCGAGCTGTGATGTATATTTGTTCGCCGAGTCTAGCCGCCCAGTTACTTCGTTCACTCTTATTAGGCGCCTGTCCCGCCGCCCCTAACAACTTGTTATCATCATTGCTGCTAATTGAATTTTTTTTTTCCTCTATCGCAGAACTTTGCGGAAACGAACGTTAATACGTTGCATAACTACGTAATACAACCCCCCCGACGGATTAAGGGGAGGGGGGGGGGGGGGGGGCGATAGGGCAAATTTGCGGCACTTTTCATGATCGTTGAGATAAGATCGTTGATAAGATTCTTACCGTACCAAATACACTCGAAGTTCGTTCGTTGGGTTGTCGTTCGAGTGTAAAAAGACCGAAGAATTTTCGTGTCGGCGTCGATTGGGGGGGGGGGGGGGGGGGGGGGGGGGGGAGAGACATTGTCGGAACTCATGTAAACTCGAGTCGGGAATTAAATGCAACCCGCGCCTATTCGCGTGTCTGCGATAATTACCACGAACTCTCGACGACTGGTGTCCGCCCGCCTCGACTCAGTTCGTCGTAACGAAAAATCTTGATCGCCGGTGGCTTACGTAGACAGTAAAAGTGAACATTCGGTCGCGTTTTTGATAGATAGATATGCATCAAAATACGATCGCCTCAGATTTTTATCGCATCGTTCTTACGTAGATATGCGCATAGATTTGAATGCGCGCGTTTGTACGTCACGCGACTGCGTGAAATTTGCACGCAATGAAGGCGCAGCTGGAGAAGGGGCCTCGTAAAATGGTTAAACCAATGAGCGATAACACATTTTTCGAACTTTTAGACGATTAAAGATCTTTTTGGGGTAATTTATTTAAGAAGCGGTGAAATACCACAGTCGGTAACAAAAACTGTAAACAACTTTTTCGGCGCATATTAGCATTTACAGCTAAACGAAAAGTTTCATCCCCTGCTTTGGATATGTCCGCAGGGGATGAAACTTTTTTTTCGGCTATAAATACTAATATGCGCCAAAGAAGTTGTTTACAGTTTTTGATACCGACTGAGCCCGAGGTGGGCGGGAGGGAAGGGATTGCACCTCCTCTTAAGGTGATGTGAAACTTGTAGAAGTGCGGAAGAGACAGAGCTACTCGTCAGATCCTTAAATTCTCGCCAGCGATTGGTCTTACGGATAAAAGGTGAGAGCGTCGCTCTTCAGAATTGTTTCACGGAGGGCAACGTTCTCATTTTTTATGCATAAAACTATCCTACACAGAGCAATGTGGATTACAGTTTTTGCTACCGACCGAGTATCACCTCACGTTATCGTGATGTCTCAAGGCTCGGTAGATAAGGAAAACTGTAATGAATACGACTTCGAAATCACAGACATTTGAGATAAAGATAATTGTTTCCATGCGAAATCGGTAGACGCGGAAAAAGACAATTTTGATAGTAAAATATAGTAATTATAGAACGAAACGAAGCTACTACTCATTTTGTACGTTGGTTATCGATTCATTTCATTCTCCGCAGTTTTCTCGTCAGCTTCAGGGTTCCCCGATCTCTTTAATGCAAAAACTACGGTTCAACCAAAAGAAATAAAGGTAATGAAAATCAGAATCGAGAACGCTAGCGGGACGACGGACGATTAAATGGCGAAAGGGTGGAGGAGAAGGGAAATGTAATTGCGCGAAAGCTATGCATAGCAACAAAGCGCGCATACGAACGGTGTACTTAGCAGTCGTTAACGGACTCGACGAAGACAAGAAGAGAGTGACCCACCAACGATGGGCGAACGCGCCTCGCAGCGATCGACTCTTGTATCGCATACATGTGTAGAATGGAGACGCATTCGGAAAAGAGCAGAGGGGGCTATGCAACGAACTACATCTGGTTAACTATGCCTGTAATGAGGAAATACGCAGTAATACTGTTTGATTTACCGCACGAGTGCAGACGTTAAAGTTCCACATGCCAACCGCGGGCGCACAACCGACTGTTGCCGGTCCGCGAATGTTACTCTGCTTCGATGCCTTTTCATCTTCCTCTTCATTCCGCTACTCCACCTTTCAGTCAATCCCGCATCTCGACAGGACGAACTTCCTAGCGGTTATTACGCAGAATTTTTCTTATCCTTCGTTACCCTTTTTTTTATTCCCTCCATTTCTGTTCCATTCTACCGTTCTGGAATATCTGACACTACATCCTATTTTGCTCTTTTACTTTTCTTCTCATTGCAAGAGGGTCGAATTTTGTTACTCAGTCTTCGTACTTCTTGCTGCGTCACGTATAAGAGAACTCTTTTTTTCGCGGATTGTAGGCGCTGCAAGATCGAACGATCTGTTCAATTGGATACGCTGTGATTCTCAAACTTTTCACGTACCAAAAGGCGTCTTGAGGCTTTAATTTCATCCGATAAACAGGTAGTTTCAGCCCATCCTTTTGGATTGTTGACACAAGCCTCGGCAGTCGGAAAATTACAACATGTTGGGCAACAGTGTTGTCATAGAATGAACGAGATAAGGATAAATCTTTGTCCGCATTCTCAACAGGGGATGCTGAAAAACGGTTATCGAAACCGTTCAATATGCGGGGTCACGTCCTGTGTGTTTAGCGTTGCAATGGAAACCCGTGTGGAATCGGAAGCTCTAATATAGATACTGGTTACACCGCAAGAATAGCTATACCTGACAGATTTATCAACTCCAGACGCGGAGATCTCGTTCCGCGTGCATGCATATCGTATAACAACCCGATATGCAGTACTCGGACGGAGAATCGTTGCATCGCGGATGATGGTTCGAAAGAGTATTATATCTCCCTTCGTCTCGAGAGGGGGGCACAGACATCGACCCACACGGCAACAGGACCAAGTCGTGACGTGGCCGACAGCCACTTTCTTTTTCAACAATAAGAACGAGTCCTGCCTACGCATCTCGCGCTCGCAGAACCTCAGCAGTTGCCGCTGACAACGTCGCCGAGAGAAACGTGGGTCCGAGACTTCGATCGGGCCGCGATAATCCGTGGCGCGACTTTCGGGTTGACCATCGGCGACGTCGACGATCCTATCCTGTTATTTGTTTTTCTTTTTTTTTTTTCTTTTAATCATCGCTATGTCCTCATCATCTCCCTTCCCGGCATTTCACGAGGGTTAATATAGGTTAATAGCGTGCGTGAACCCTTTCCTTCCTGATTATATTAATAGTCACGAATTCTCGGATAGCACAGTCTTCCAAAGGCTATTCGTTGTAAGTCGTAGTTTAAGTGCTTCAAGCGCAGCTAAATATGCGTAGTGTTAGAAATTCTGTAAAATCCTAGTCGAAATTCTTCTCAACAACCCTTGAATGTTGTAAGCAATAGAAAACCATACATCCCAGAAAAAAATAGTAATAAAATAGCCAATTGTTAAGGTTTTATGCAGATTCTAAAGGAGGACTTTAAATGGCCAAAAAGGTACTGTCCAAAAAAGGGACTGCTGGACTACTGAACCACAATCTATTTATGGCTTTCAACCGCATAGCCCAGTCCCGATATAGGTGTTCGGTGATCTTTTTCTTCTTAGACTTTTAAACAACGAAGAATTAACGAATTGGGAACGAAAAGGATTTCGGGAATGAATGAACAGGGAGGCAAACGAGTTTCTACGGGACTTCCATTTTTGTACAGTTCGGAAAGACCTAGCGGGAGGGTGAGGGGGTTTCTCGACGACATTCGTGGCAGTCTCGATTTGCTCTCGTTCGCTTGGCATTAACCTTCGAATAGTTTCGGGCCGATGCAACATCGCTGTGAGCAGCAAATCGCGTCCTGCCGCGCGCGGTCTCTCCGTCGTTTGTCGCATACATTGTTACGAGAATAGAAACCGGATCGCGTCAACTAGGCAAAGCGACATATTAGTTTCGGATAAACTGAGATTACCGTCGATACTGATGTACAACGTACACGACGTTGATCAACGGCCAGATTAGTACGTGAATCTGTAATTAATTAATCGACGCAGGCTGTGGTGTCGCTCGTTCGTTTCGACTCGTAATCGCTTCCGCTATATCTATATGTCTTCCCAAACGCCTATTTATTGATAAACAAATCTTCGTATCAATTTTATCAGCGATAAATCGATTCCCGAACTCAAAAAGATGTTATACTGTTATTTGGACAAATTACAGTGAAACGTCGCGTGAGTGGCAGTAATTTTCATCGAATGTCTATGGCTTCGGAATTCCATCTATTGCAGCTTTCGTTATCGACGGTGGTAACCCGCATCTCTTAATTTTATTATTCATCGGATCGAGTAAAAAAAAACTCCTCATTAGATGATCAGAATTTCCAACTGAATGTAAGAGAAAAATTTCCAACAGAGTCTCGTTTATTCGGCAAGCAATGTTCTGTCAACGAATGTGGGACGGCCGATCGTGTTTATCACATGGACGATCGAGTTCCTCGAATATTTATTGGGTTTATAAGTATATTCAAGACACGTGAGCCATGACTATATGAGTAGAAAACTTAGACAGTCAATATGGTGAAGATAGATAAGTTGTAACGTTATAACGAAGCAAACTGCGATTGAGAACCTGTCGCCAGGCAAAATACTGGAAGGAGAAAGGTGGTGTTGCTCGAGGTTACACTTCAATTCCACACAATATTATACCCTCTCTGCGCGTGCCGGTTTGTCAACAAATCACGTATGAGCTATTTGCGACTAAATATTCAAGGCGTGCGTATGCGAAGCAGAGACGATATGACCCAAGACCTAGTAGGGCGATGTCTGATCATCGCGCCTCCTACCAATCGTGAATCACCTTTCGTTGAACAATTTTCCGCAATAAATCGAGAGAATGTCCCGATTATGTTACACATTCGACAATCAAGATACCTCGGATAATTCAAGTTATCTCGCGAAGATAATCGTCAAATGTGGAATTCCAACATTACATAACAGATCGTTGATCTCCATCTGCTTATATAAGATCGGTAGGTTAATTATCGTCATTTCTTAAAAGTGAAATTGGTCTGTTTTTGCGTAATTCAATTCTGATTAATATTTTACCATTTCCAAATGGACCAAATGAACGAGAAAATAGTGTATAGTTCATTCGTGGACCGGTTCGCCGTATCGTAAATCTGTATAGTCGTGCGATGTGCGGAAGGCGTTATAACCGAGCAAATACGTCAGAATGCATCTACAGTCATCCAGACACGAGTCCCCGGGTCCACTACGATAACCCGTTTAACCCATCTGACTCACGAATTAGCGAGGCGTACTGACGGCACGCGAGGTCTCAGCCAGCGCATTACCACGCACGACTGTTTTCTTTTGTAACTATAAACGAATGATCTGCGATGGTCTCCCTTCGCCTATTTCCTCCGGGATCTCAGTGAAATAGACATTGGTAGACAATGAATAGAAAATAAAGCGAAAGGAAAAAGAAAAAAGGTAAATCACATCACAAAGCCTATTAGAACTGACCTGGTCTTGAATCTTTGCGTGTCATCCTGACCGGCCCACATTTTCTCGCTTCTCCACAGAGATCTTCCAACGCAATATCTGTCTCTCGTGTCTCGGTATTGTCTTCGATTTCTTATCGGTTTCGGGTGTTTCTCTTTTGTGGTTTTCTCTGTTTTTTTCTACCGTTCCGTTACGAAATCAAGGCGTTTATTTCGTTTCAACGAATCAGGAAAACGTTGGCGATTGTTGAAGTGGGACCAAGTGGATTGGTGCGCCTTTCTTTCTACTGTATGTCTCACGGAGCCCCTTTGGCTCTCTCCTTTCGTCCGAAGAATCTTCGTCGACGGTGACCGGAAGTTGCTGGAGAAGGCGCGTACGTCTATCTATCCTTGTCTATGCTCCGCTACGTTTTGGTATCTCGCTCGTGCAGGTTGTCGGGTTCCGGTCGGTTGGTCAGTGCAGTAGACTCGGAGGGTTCCCCCTGCCTCTTTCGCTTATGCTATAATGCCGGTTATACACGATCGTCGGGTTATGTTCCTTTATACTATAAACCGCTCGGATCGTCGCCGTCGTTCGTAGCTCTTCGTCGAGTAGGTACTGAAGGAGATCGTGGGTCGCGTGCGCGCCACGACCGTGGTCGTTGGTTGTGAGTGCTCACTGCTGGCTGGTGCTGCTGCAGCAGCACCACCGAAGTGTATAGACGGGAGACGCATGTATGGTAACACGCGGGCCCAAGGAGCCCCAGACGAACGGATCGGCGACGAGAAGGACAGTAAGCGTCCGGAATTATTCGGATTTCGCGTGGGTACGACGAGGACGGTAAAGCGCCAGGGCGATCGGTGGCCCCTCCGTGTGCGTGCGTGACGCTCCCGAGAGTACGAGACCCGTCATTAGGCGCCCGATCCACACGCCCGGACGATCCCTAGTTTCTCGAGTGTCTCGCCACTGTCGAGGAAACGATGTTTCCCCGGTGTGCCTTGGCCACTTCTTGCCCGCTGTTGCATTCTGATCCTTTGCCGCAGTTCGATGTCTTGTCTCGAGTAGCAACGTAAGAAGATACCAGAAGATAAACTAGCAATCGGGTGGAGGCTGTTGTAACCCATTGCTTGTGTGTATCCAGATGGAATAAATAGAAGAACCAACACCAGATTCTCTCTTGGTGCACGTGGTCTTGCAACGATGCAACGCTTGTAGTACTAAGTACCGGCGGCATATTTGAGTGGAAATATTTACGCAACAGCTTCGCTGGATAAACCCTGTATTGGGGCATCTTGGGATCACTTGCAATGAATTTATACTTCGAGAGATACATTTACATTGAAAATGATATCTCGCATACAAATTCGTGGAGCCGTTGTTCGAAATGGAAAAAATGAAAATTATTCACGGTATTTTAGGTGATGTAACCTCCATAGTCTATCGATCGTCCATTTGTTATAGAACCTTTTCTTCATTTGTTTCATGCGTTTGGGTAGTTTTTTTTTGCAGATTTCGCCTCATTTTAGACGAATTAGACCATCAAACGAAGCTTCTCCGCCTACAAAGGCCTCTTATTGGCTGAGACTTTGCGGGCTTCGGAGCCTTGAAAATCATCGTTGCCACAGTTGCAGCTCCAGTCTTGCGACACTCGCCTACTCTTTGTAATCGATACTGGTTAATCTATTTTCGATGCGCAGCATTTGCATTATACGACTAATTATTTGATTCCAAGAGCAGATTATATCGCGATATTTGCTGAAACATATGTAGAAAAGCATATCAACAGTTAAAGATTAAGACAAAGTTCATCGACCCTTTGTGTCTCAAGACTATAAATTATAGATAATTGATGCTGTTAATATAAAAAATAAGAGGATGTTATAATACCCAAAAGGAATTATCAGAGTGGCGCAGACGAGTGAAGTTTAATGTGATTTTTCTTTCATTCAAATAACGAACAACGTCGGAAATAATGTTTTTCACATTTGGATCTTATTCTTTACAAAATTTCTAAAGGACCTAATCGTCGTGGTATCAATCATTTTCATTGATGCACTCGGAATAGGTCTTTGAAACTCTAATGATCCGCCTGAAGCGCAGCATCGTCGTAACTTCAACGTGACGAGGCACTCTACTTCCACCGTTGCATTAGATCTTTTTTTATTTTCATTTCGTTTCTTTTCAGATACGAAACGTTCCATTATCCCGCCTATTTCACCGATACATCTATGCCAACATTCCTTCGTCTATCATTCCTTCCACTGTTAACACAAAATGAACGCAAGAAGAAAGTTACTTAACCGACATCATTTTTTTTAAGCTCTCGTTGCTTTGCTTCGTTGAATTTATATTTTTCATCGTTCACAAGCGTTTTTTTTTTTTATCATTGCACAATTGTTTCCTCGGTAATTTCGCGAATGTGATCATGTTCTTTGGGCATTTCGTTCAAACTATGGGACATAAAAAAATTTCAAGGGGATTGGAAATCAGGCCGCGCTGGTGCTACACCTTTGGCCGTAATACGCGACACGGTATTACGAGTTACGGGGGGCATATCGTGGGTTGGATGGAAAACCTTCGTCTGATACTTTGAAAAATGTGATACGACTCTTTGGCGTGCGAAAGTCCGACATCCAGAATACTCACTGTTCTCAAGCGGGCGTTTCAGTCTCTAAAATACCTGTAGCCACGCTATATTACACAGTACGCGGGTGTAACCGCGGACTCGGACAATAGTTCGGGCGCAGCCACGAGGAAAAAAAGGAAAAAATTGCAAGAAAAGATGAGTCCGTAGAGTTTTCTCATGCCGGACGAGATCGACTCGCTATCCCGCGATTCCTGGAACCCCCGAGTAAAGCCTCTCAATTCCGCTTCTTCTCGGTTGCGCAGAAAAACCATAAAGAGAAAAAAAAAAAATAAAATAAAGGGAACGTAGTAACAATAAAAAGCGGACAGAAGTGGAAACATTGTTACTGCGGAGATCGAATCGTTAAAATGTAATTCAAGGCCGGCAATTGTCTCTCTCGTATTCTCTACTTTTTGCACCTCGAGCAGAAAACTCTAAACAATTTTTCCTCAAAAACAAGAAAATTATTTTTATCACGAAAGTTGTTTTTTTTTCTATCACCGCGAATAAAAAAAAATTGAATTTTTCAACAATTTGCTTCTTCGATCAGATCGAAGCATCAGAGAAAAAAAAGTGTTTGCGAATTTTTTCTATCGCTTCTTAGCTATCGAAGCGTTTAGATGTTAGTCACGGAAGTCGAGGTCGATCCGTTTCCGGTTTGCGTGGCACTGCTTACAGAAACTTATAACCTAAACGAAGGCCATACGAATCGGACGTAAATAAAAAAAAGAGAAAAAGCGTATAGATCAGTTGTAGAAAAAATCTGCAAATAGCCTTAATAGCTGTGATATATTTCCCGAAAGGATAAGCACAAGTTGCGAATCGTTTCCTGGAAACTCGAACCAGATAACGAAGGACGCGGTCCATTGCAAGAATTTCTCAATGCAGACGTGTTACAGATACGATCGACTACGATAGTCAAGAAACATACGAAGAATCCTTTGTATACTTCGTATCTCTCTCTCGATATCCATTGAGCCGATGTGGTTTTTCGAACAATTGTGTCCCGATAAACCGGATGATCGATGTTTCCATTTATTGTTTCCATTTTGTAAGCTGTAGCGATAACGATAGTGCATCGTAGAAAAAAAAACTATCAACGAATACGACAGATGGTTCTGCTACTCTACGGATATAATACACTGGCAGTTGGGGGGACTAATGTGGAACGGAAATGATAAAGCTTTGCAGCGATATGATATCCTGAAAGTCCACAAGCGTCATTGCCGCGTGTGACTCAGTATTGCACTTGAGAATAGAAGTTCGTAGCGGTATCGTTCGCTCTATCGGAGTTAAATGTATTTGCAGACCAATACGAAGAGAGAGAAAACAGTGAAACGAGGAGAGAGGAGAAAACGGTTAGGATAGCATGTAGTAAAGAGGAGACAAAGGATGCCGCCGCACCCCTGTGCAATCAGCGATGCGGCTTTGATTTCCAAAGGCCAATGCCCATTGGTCGCGATGTGCGCTATGTAATCTTCAAAAATCTATCCAAAGAACTTGAGATGAGAAAAAAAATCGTAGAGAAATGATATAATTATTAAAAATAATTAATATTAGTGTAACACTATTATTAATTACTTTATAAAAGTGTCCGTCATTTTTTTTATTCATATATATGCGTCGTCTACATGATTTTAGTCTATAATCGATCATTTTTTTTTTCTCAACTCATTTATCCAATGAATTTATATTTTTTTTACTTTGTGTTTATATGTTTGATGAAATAATCTTACGAAATGATCGATGTTAATTAAATAATTACGAGAATTAAAATAAATACGTAAAGTCTTTTTCCGAATAACGAATATTACCGCCGACGGTTCATTTCGGCATCTGATTATACGCTTTCGTGATACAGATACGTAAATGTACTCGTTATAGACGATTCAATGACATTCGATTAAACAAAAACTATCGAATAACTCAGTTTTTTGAGCGGTCCGTAAGCGGTACCGTATATAAATATTAAATACTCGCGAAGTTCGATCATCGCACAGCTGTAACTCATTTACTACCTTCTAAATACATATATATATTTGACGATAAATCGTGATAAGCGGTTAACACCTTTTCTCGATTTGTTTAGCATTAGTTCGTTCTGAATTACACTTTTCGCGCTCCAGCTACCGTTTACCGATATCTGTGATGCGGGAGGCAAAGGGGAAGGAGCGGCAATACAGATTCTTTGACTCTTGAAAATCGCTGAAGCGAATCACGAGCGATTGACCGGTTTTGCAGTACACCGCGCGATGTATATTAGAAATGTGCGATAATTGAACATTCGAAGAAGTATCTCCACATTTCGCTCATTGATATCCGTGAAATTTAATTATTTTCCCCGTATCTCCGCTCCCTGCGTTTCGCAATTTATCGATTCGCCACCGCGAGTCACGAATTTACGTTTCATTGATTTTCATCATTTCATTAATTTTTATTAAATTTTTTTTTTCATTTCTTTGCTGGAAATATGGAGTGAAATTTATAATCGAAAAGCTATAATAAAACGACTATTTCGCGTTCGCTACAAGTTCAGTTTTTTCGATTGGCTGCTTACGGACAATTATGTCGCAGCGAATCTCTGCGCTTCGAGAATATATGTCTCGGCTTTGCGTCTAAGATATACGCTCTACGCGTTTATCCGAGCAGAACTTCCTCTCTCTCGAGCGAAACCCGGATAAGAATCCACGGATGGCATCAGGAGTGCTGTTGCGCATCCCACACGCAACTGCACTCCAGGCGTTCTATAATATCCAATGATTTATTATCATCGGTGTTATATGCGTACAGAAATACGAGTTGCGATAATAAAGCGCAATTCTAGAAAAAAATATTCGACAATCTATTTATCATATATGAATCGTTGAATATTATTCAAAAACGAAATATAAAAAATGAAACAACAAAAAAAAGTATAATAAATAATAATAATTTTTTTAATATATAAAAAAATATATAATAATATTATAATTTTATGTATAATACATAAATTATTGTATATATTTAAAAAATTATTATTATTTATAATTTTTTTTTTTTTGTTGATTCATTATTTTGTATATTTTGTGTATTATATATATTTTAATATCACAGGAAGAAAAGCCGTCTACTGCCCTCGCGTGTCAGCCGATCCCTCTAAAACGCTCTCTTGTACACGCAGTACAGTGGATTGTTGGTCACAAGTCTGCATGCGTTTCATCCCCGATGAATCATTTTCGTTCGCGCGTTGCGCCGAAGTAAAAATCGAGAGGGTTGACATAACGTCGAAAAAAGGGCTCTTTTTCGACGTTACATATATATATATATATATTTTTTTTTTGTTCAAATAATTTCTATACTTCGAAGGACAGAACGGCAGTTTCGAGTCAACGATGCGTAAGTGAGAATCACTGAAGCAAAAGCTGCAACGACACCCGGCTACGCAGGGGGTTTTTTTTTTGTTTTTTTGTTTTTTGCGAACAACGAGCGCTAGCAGTAGACTCGTGCGATTCAACGGAGCATAATGGGTTCCATTATATTTAGACGCGTGTGCAAGCCGCGCGTGTGCATATATATCGCGTACACGACGCCGACAGAGCTAACGCACTCGAGGCTTTTGCTTAGTTTATGTTTCAACAAGTTTGGCCTCGAAACGGCGTCTGAAGTACTCCGCGCCCGGGGCAAATCGTCACGCAAAAATTGCTACGCGTTACGAACGATTTGATAAAGTTAATTGACCGAAGGTTAATAAATCTTTTTTTTCCATTAATATTACGATTTATCTTCGTTAAAGATGATAAAACGATTTTTCACAAAAATTAAAACGAAATTAGCGTACATTTGTTTTTTTATTTTTTGTTCATTTTCGTATGAAATATTTAATAATAAGAATATTATTATTTTTTTATTGGTATGAAAAATAAATAAAAAATAATTAAATAAATATATAAATATAATGTATATAATAATTATTATTTTTATTTATTTAAAAAAATTTTATTTGACTTGATAAAAAATCTTTTTTTATAATTTCTACTATAAAATCTAAAGGAATCCGAGAAGCATAAAAAATTTTTCTTTTATTAAAAAATGTTCTCACGTTCCGCGATAAAATGAGAGAAGTATCCTTTGAGCGGAACTCGCGGCGCAACCTCGTGGATATTGCACGAAGCCTACCGAGACTAGGATGGCGTGTCTATGGCTGTCCGCGTGTTCCGTCCGTCGATATACAGTATAACTCCGCGTACAGGTGAATAATCTAATAAAGTCCGACCGTTCCCCGTGACGTTTTATTTGTTTTTCAATGTGCCGCAGACAAAGGCCGGTTGTTGGACCTCCAAGTTATATCGATTTTTACGACAGGACACGAGCGGACCGTTGGCCACTACCCTCGGCGTCGCAGCGACGAAGCTGGTCATTTCCGTTCTTTTTTTATATTTTTTTTCCTCCCCTTACACGCGTGCATACGGAGTTCCTAATAATTGATGATAGGAATTGTCGGCACACGATGGAATATCGTGAAGCGCGCGTTGCACGACAAAGTAACAAAACGAAATACGGTAGCGGCTGTTATTTCGACGAATGTTACGCGGCATAAAATTATTTCCTCCTTAACATTTTTTTTGTCCCCAAACATCGAAAAAATATTATGAAAAATAATAAATCTTTAAAAATGATAAATAATTGAATATAATATTATTATTATTATATTATTTATTATAAAATTATTATAAAAAAATATTATTATTATTATTATTATACAAATAACTAATTATCATTTTTTCAATTTTCGAAAAAATTATAGTGGAAATTTGTGAACGAGAGAAGAATATCCGTAAAATGCGTTATAGAGTTCGAAGAGGTAGGAGTTGGCGTTAAAAAAAAAACGAATTGCGAACTTAGACCCTTGTCGCCAGAAATGTTACGAACGGATTTCGCGGTAAGACGAGAGGCCAATAATTATCTGGCGGCCAGCTGCCAGCGCGCTGGGGGACTCTCGCGTATCGAACAGCGGGGCTACGGAGGCGAATGAGTCACACCGCGTGTCTGTGCGTTGCACAAAAAGATAGGCCTCTCGGCGTGCACTCCTCTAGCCACCTGTCCCCGCGAGACTCACCCGAAGAGTGCCCAATGCGGCAAATGCCAATTCCGCGAACGTATGTCAAAATTCTCAAAAGTCGGAGTTAATTATGCAAAAATTAAATCGTTTTTTCTAAAACTGATGGTAACGCGTTTCGTCGCGTCTCTCGATGTATTTGCGTTACGAGAAAAATTGTTACTGAACGGCAGTGATCTCGTTAACTTATCGGTTGTCAGCTGTCTCATCGTCGGATCCGTAATTAATGAGTCAACGCGATTTTTTTTTTTTCGTTCGGACGACAATGTTTAGGCATTTATCTCGCGTAAATATGAGCGCATCGAAATAGCAACGAAATTCCTGAGGTAACAATAGCGGGCGGGAAATTAATTTTATTTCCTGTTGAAAAAGTGAGTCACTGGCTTCCGAGAATCCTCGATAACGTCGCATAAAAAAAAATATATACATATGTATGTGCGGGTGAGGTGAATACAGGCGGTAGACGTTGCGGGAGACGCAAATTGGAGTGGAAAAAAAAGGAAGTAATGAGACCTTCACACGCTATATCTCGGGGGCAACACCCTCGACGGGCTTTTTTTTTAACCGCAAATATTGCTAAAAATGGTTTTCTGCTCGACGGTAACCGACGAAAATATCCTTTTTTATCGTACATCCATACAGAAAAAATGGAATAAACTGTTAATCGAACTGTTTATTTAAAATAACAATTCCTATTGTTACTGCAGCAATTTTACTTTCAAATTTAACGAAAACCCTATCAAAATACGATTTCGCGTATTAAATTTTGCAATTTTGAGTTAAGAATACCGAGGCGCCCAATACGAGAAACGAATGCAAATCACGAAAAAAAACCGGCTGTGAAAATTTTGAGGTTAAACGGCTGCGCGATACGATTGACAACGGTAAATATTTGTTTTGTCGGATACAATGAGAATTCTTAGTAGCAACTCGAAGGGTCCCTTCTTACGTATCATTGGGCACTTGATAGCTATAGGACATTAGATGACCTCATGCAGGTGAACCAGGTTGCTAAGCCGGCAGGCCGAGCCGCAGATGTCGCGAGCACGTAGTATTTAACCGACGATTAATAAAGCCCCGTGTATCCAACAATAACGCTGGGGGTCTGAGTCTCTCGACAATGATGTAAAGATATATTCGCGAAATACTTGAATATCGAGACGAGTTAATCGAAAATGCCGGTGTTATTTTTTCGCCAAACAATATTTGGGTGTGAAAAATCTCGCGAATCGTTGCAAAACATCGGGAGAGAGTGAAACATCGAGAAAGAATTTTCAGGATCTATCTGGATATATCCGGTTCGAACTGATGCGCCGGGTAAAGCGTGTAACCGCTACTGCAAGGCCGTGTGTGCCTCGTTGTGGTGCACCCGTTGTTTAAGACAAAGGATCATAAAAGATTCACGCTATTTCGTGTCCCGCAATGAAAAGTAAAAAAATCCCCCATTCTTTACAGGCTGGAGAAATGAATTATTTTCTCTACTGTCAAAATATGTCAACTTCGCGTAGGTTATTTTTATTTTTTCGTAATGGAGTAAGATGTGTAAGATTTATTTCAACGATTAAACTATTGTGCGGTTTTAATCGTAAACATTTCTATCGTATCACGCGAATTCAGGAATATCGCGAGAAATCACACGTTGCTCACCGAGGACAAAAGGTCCCTGTCGGCCTATCGCGGCGATCGGAATCTCAACGTTTTTGCGAAACATGTCGTTCGTAAATTTCGATATTTAATAAAATGCATTTCACTTACTTGCTTGATTTACGGCTCTCACCGCCGAATCCCTGGAAAGTACCGGTGGACGTCATTGTCGTGTTGAAATACTCTTACACGTTCTTTTGAATGAATAAAAAAGAAATGTTGGTCTCAAACGAAGTTTGCCGGGTTTGTCGGTGATCCGTTCTTCACGACAGCACAAAACACACGACTCTTTCGCGAGCGAAATCAAATACCGTTGGGCAACACGATTGGTAGTCAGCTCGCTGCGTTATGACGTCATTACCCGAGTCAATGCGGCGCTCCGAGCATCTTTACCGGTGAAATTACGAGCATTTGCAAACACTTACTAGAAATAATGAATATAATAAACCGTCAGTACGCGAGAAAATCGTCCGAGTTAATTAAATAATTGTTTATTTATTGAGAGATATATACATAATAATTGTGAAACGAATCACGTAGACTGTGAGACCGAAAGATGTCGGCGTCACGAGCGGTCGATAGGTGTCGCCAACCGCGCTCTCGCGTTTACGAAAAAAAATAATATAACCTAAACGAAACAAAATGATAATTACGTCAAGAACGGAGTAAAAAGACTTTTCCGACACAATCTCATCGCCGTGGAAATCGTTAATTGTTTGTCCAATAAAAATGGCTAGATCGGTGGAAGGAAAGCGTTTACCCGAGTCTTACGAAGGAAACTCCGGTTACGGAGATACTTACAATCCGGAAGTAGGTTATGAAAGCGCAAATGAAAAATAAAAACTCATTTCACGCTGAACGACTCGTTATTATCGAAGAATTTAGCAATTTCTCAATAGAACAGACGACTGTGCGTTACTTTAATCGATATTTAATTACATACCGTCGCGCGATGTTTTGCGCATCGCGTAAATTTTCCACAGATGCAGAACTCTATGCTTAGAAAAAAATTGCAACTTAAGTCTGAAGCGCTGATGGTCCTCAGCCAAGAATTGGATCAGTGCAGAGCTCAGCGAGATCAGTTCAAATTAATGGCTGAACAAATACAGCAGAGATTGTCACATTTGAAAAAAAATACTGGCGACGCTAGAGACTCGAATCGGTAAACAAAATATTGAAAAATTTGAAAAATCATTGAATTAAATAAACTGCTGACAATTAATGTTTTTGCAGAACATTGAGAACGGATAGCGAAATTAGAGCGATGGACCTTTTGGCTGAGGCGAGAGAACAAAACAAGTGCCTGCGACTGCAAGTAGAAACTCTGAGACAAAAACTTAGTGACGCTCAGTCGGATATAAAAGTTTTGAGAGCCACCAATCATGCGGGCGTTGATCAGCGCGAAGTTAGAGTTGCGCCCGATGTTCATCAGAGGGAAGAGATGATAGAGCAATTGGAAAAATTGAATATCAAAGTAAAAAAAAATTATAATTTCAATAATGAATATTATTATTATTATTATTATTATCTACAAATTCAAATATTTTAATAATTATTTAAAAATTTTCGTGAAATTCATAATAAAAAAAAATGGTATTAATCATTTTTAAAACGATTATCGATGATTATTATCGAAATATTGAATAACGCAAAATATTTGATTGCCAGTGTACGCAATTGCAAACCGATTTACAAACGGTATTGGACGAAAAACACGAATTAGAAACGGAACGAGACGCCTTCAAGTGCAAAGCGCATCGTCTGAATCACGAATTATCCAAAGCGCTGAGCGCAAAGACAGCCGTCGACTTGGACGCTCTTATAAACGAAAATCGGTGCGTTGCGATTGTTTTTATAATACGATTTTTTTCGAATTTTTTTTGTTGTATGTTATAACGGATAACGATGATTTTCAGATTTTTGCAAGAGCGCCTGCAACAATTACTCGAAGAGAAAGAACTCGCGCGCCAATCGCTATCGAAATATAAGGTATTGAAAGTTATTCTGAGAAAATATGAAAAAAAAAAGAATGCATAGTACGAATTCTATTTTCCGGGGTAACGATAGTTAAAAATTCAAATCGATTCCTCATCGGTTATCGAATTATTGATTTCAAGGACAAGAATTTTACGCACAATTAATCCGCTGCTCGGTTAATCGAAGTTTACTGTAAATCAATAATAGGAAAATATTCCACAATCTTTTCGTCGAGCTAAAAAAAAAGAAATTGTAGTTATTGCGGGTATTTTTTATTTTTTTTTTTCAGGGAATGTTGGACAGTAAACGTACCAAAGGTACGATAAAGTTGGGTGGCAATTCAGCCGCTGGAACAGTCATGACGTATAAACAAGGTGCGTAGTATCATTTTATTTCTGTGGAACAAAATTTCATACGATTTCATAGGAATGAAAAATGTTTTCTGATTTTATCTGATTTTTTTTTTTTCACAGTGGAACAATTGCTTCAGCAAGGGATGCAGATTCCCCCACAAAAATCTGCAGCCGCGATATCCGATTTGCGTCGGCTCTGCGCCGCGCTGCTTGAGGCTTTGAACGACAAAACTCTGGCGTTGGTTCACCAAAAAAAAGCCAACAAGTTAGTACTCCATATTTCACAGTATTAACTTTCCTACGGAATTATATATTTTTTTCTAATTTTTTCACGAAATAAATCTTTAAATTTGTTTCCAGAATTTTGGCTTCGCGAATCTGTGAATTGGATACCGCGGTGCAATCGCCAACGATGAAATTACTCGAGGGTTACGCAGGAGCCGACGTCGATGCGACCGGTGAGTATTTCTTGCGTTCGAAACTCTTTCGCGATAAAAGTTTCAAAACCTTTCGGCTTTGCAGTTGACTGCGAATCGAACGATGCGGATTATGAGGCTAAATCCACAGCGTCTGACGGACTGGAGCAGCGAGGAAACGACGTAACTACACGCGAACAAACGATAGATCATCGGCCGATCGGCGTTAATCGATCGTTGAATGGTTTATCGATCGATTTACCCGATTTACCGAAAAATTTGGGGGAATTGGTCGAAAAAGCTTTGCTAAATTTGCGAGACAACGACAAAGATAAGTAACGAGCCGATCGCCGGAACAAATTAATCGAACAAAACATTCCCAATGGTGGAAGAGAATTATATATATTTTGTTCCATAAATCATTCCTTATTGAAACATATACAAAAATTACTGCATCCGGAGCTCCGTAATCGGTAAATTTTGTAAACTTTTTGTGTTAAGATGTATACCTATATCTGGCGATTCGAAAACCGAGGAAACCCTCCGATTTTTTTTTTTTTTTTACAAACGGATGGAACAATTTTGTTTGTGGAAGGTAAATATACCGATTGCTAGAAAAAAATATTATATATCACTCTTCGATAGTTTCTGAGAAAAAAATGCTCGATTTTCAAAGCGTCAGATAGATCGCCAGATGCCAGATGTTCACCTTAATTTAATATTCGAACGAAATACGTCGACGAACGTAATCGCGAAGTTCGTTCGTTCCTCAAACCAAAGTATCTGTATCTCTAGTCATATCAATGCCATTGAGTGAATATTAATCTGTAAATAACAACTGAATACATATGATAAGAAATGCCATATATATTTTATGACGAATTTTCGTACAGCGTATTTTATTGAATAGACAACGCAGCGCTGCCGTAGTACGCCGGCTGACAGTAGAAAGAACGCACGAGATAACGCCGTTCACGGAGATACTTTTGATGCAAAACGCAATCCAACTGATTAAGCCACAAATCGAATTCAACGTCGTTGCAGCATCCGGACGTTTTTATTTGCGTCCGTACCTTTCGCGGCTCGTTACAACACCGTTGCGTTTCATTGTTCTTTCGACACTTCCAAGTTTCGGAAACTTCTCCGTTTGTCATAATTCTCTCGCAATTCACATCCCGCATCGCAAGACCCGCATCTTCGTTCGCCAGTCTCGGCGTTTCCTCGCATTTTGGTCGCAATTTCTTCCGTTTTTTCGAGCATAGATACGCCTGCGAGAATTTTAATGTTATTTTCTAAAAAAATTATTCTCTACTTTGAGAAATTTCTCGGGATCAATATAATGTTTTTCAACATCGTTATCGGGATTTCAGAAATTTTTTAAAAAATGTCTATAGTATACGGTATTTTAGTAAAAAATTATTTTCGTTTTGTAAAAAAAAATATATAGATAAGTACTATAGATTTCTTTTTTTATTTCTTATAAAAAAAAAAATCTTATTTTCGACTCAAATGCCGTATAGTACTGAATTTTTTTCAAAAATTTCTCCAATCTCGATAACAACTATAAAAAAATATACGCAAAATTTGAAAAAAAAAAAAAAAAAACTAGGGCAGAAATTAATGATGTTAATTTAACGCAATAGACCTCGCGTAATGCTCGTTTTTTTTCAATATCTGCTTCTCGCGCCTCCAATTCTTCGCGTTTTTTTCTGCGCTCTTCTTTCAACAATTTTCGAATTGATTTCGTCTTCGCTCTCTTCCACGTCTCGAAAGCTCCGTCGGTTGTCTTTTTATCCTCTTTCAAGTCCCGTTTACTTCGCGGATTTATTTCGTTTCTTTGACGGAAAGTATTATCCTCTTTGAGATTTTGAATTTTCGATAACGATTCGGAATCTGTTTTATCGATATTACAATCGTTGTCCCCGCCATTGCGCCAATCGTTAATCGTTTCTCGTTGATTGAAAATCGCTCTCGAGTCTTCGCTCGGAATTTTCTCGTCTTCGTCCGGTTTTGCAATGCGCGCTATCGACTCCTCTTTCAGTGTCTTTCGCGACGAAATTCTTGACGAACTTTTCTTCTCGTCGAATTCCCTCCTTCTCTCAAAATACAACTCTTCGCAAATCGCCCGATGTAAATTAACCATTTGTTCTAAAATCATTGTTTCGATGTGAGATTATGCCATTTGAGTGTAATGCGGCGCCTGAAATTTTTCAATAATGTTTTTCTAATCATTAGAAAGGTATTAACACTTTTTGAGAACATTCTGCATTTTTTTTAACTTAACATCTGGAAAATGTGAAAAAAAATGTTTGTTAACATTTTGTATTTGAAAGTTTTGTTATAGATTTTTCCATGGAAAAAAAATCTTCGATCGTTACCCGTGTCATTGATTGTCCCACTAATCATTCGCTTCACAATACTTCGCAAATCTTCCAGAGAAATACTTTTCATTTTTATTTCTCGACTCGCGGAACCGCTAAACATTTCGCATAAAATATCTTTTTATTTTTTTATTTTTCGCTGAATAAATTACTATCGAATTTACAAACTTATAATCGATTTATCCAAACGGTACATTGGCAGTTGCTGCGAAATGAAAGGTCTCTCGACGCCCATCATTTGTTTCAAAATTGACAAATTAATTTTTATTCTTCGGTTTCTCACGCTATTGCATATATATTATTTTGCTTTTCTTTTTATTCATTAGTAAATATATACTTATCATTAATTATTATTTTAACATGCGCTATATATACGAAAAAAAAAATTCAGTTAAATAATGTATTCATTTAATGAATATACTTGGCCATCGTATTGCTTTAGCGCAATGTAACCGTAACAAACGATATTACATATATATATATATACAAATTATTTCACAAAACGGGCAAAATTTTGCCGCGTGCTTTCCGTACGATTCTTTTTTCTGGATATCAACGAGTGTTCATTGGCACTGCGAGTTCGATTTTTCTACACGAAAATCTCAATAACAAACGAAGCAGCAAAATGTTCTTCGCTTCGTATAATATGATCTTTTTTCCTTTTTTCGCGGTTTTTCGTTGCCGATAAATTTTTCCCTGAGGAGACGCGCCAACGTCATGGAATCACCGGATTCGATGATTGTGTACGTTTACTTCGAATTACTCTTTATCCAGTCGGCGTATTCGGTGACTCGCGTGTAAACACCCGGATAACCGGGTTCGCCGCACTTGTTGCCGAACGACACGATACCGATTTGCATCCATTTACCTTCGCTTCTCAGCATCAATGGTCCACCGGAATCTCCTTGACACGCGTCTTTGCCTCCCTGACTATAGCCGGCGCACAAGAAATTGCCGGTTATCGGCTGAAAATAAGCCGCGTTGCAATCTTCGTTTCTCCAGACCGGGAGAACCGCTTGACGCTGTACCGTACTCTCCTTTCCGCCTAATTGAACCAAAAAAAGAGTTTTTTTTTTAACAAAAGAGGACATTAGAGATTCAAAATTATATGAATAAACAATAATTTGTTACATAGAATAATTTAAAAGAAATTAAGTCGTCTTTTCTTTTTCATAACGGAGTAAACGGAGTATAAATCATTTTTTTTTTCGAAAGTGAAAGTTACGATATTAAAAGAAAAAAACTCACCGTAGTAAGTCGTTCCCCATCCGACAACCGTTGGTCTCGCGCCGGCAAAGGGTTCGCCGCGATAACGCGCTTGCGGTAAGCAAATCGGTATTACGTAAGGTGATTTTCTCACCGGACGATTCAGTTCGAGAATAGCTATATCGTTGTAAAAACCAACGCGCGAGAATTTCGGATGCGCGTGAACAGCTTTTACCGCATAAGTCTCCGGCGACGAGGGCTCGTCGTCGTTCTCGAGATCGATGTCTCCCAACCGCACGGTAAACTGTCTCGCGGCGAATCTGTTGGCAAAACATTGGATACTTTTTTTTTTACGATTTATTACCATTGCTTACAAATTCATCAAGAGAATTAATCAATTTCAGGCAAAAATAGGCGCTTAATTAATTATTTTCTCGCAAAAAAAAAAAAATCGTACAAAAAAATTCTCGTGTTTAATAATTTATCAATGCATCTTAACTGTATAAAAAAATCCCCGATTCAGCGAAAAATAATTAGAGAAAGGATTAATTTTTTTTTTTTTCAAAATATTTTTTTAAAAATAATTTCTCGATAAAAACCGATTTTTTTAAATAATAATATAATAATAATAAATACTTCCGATAAACTATTATTATATTATTGTTTTTATTTATTTTTAACTCTTTTTTTTTTTTCGAAAAAAATTGGTTTAGTAAAATAATTTTGCAAACCTAATTATTTTTTTTTTTTAATAATTAAACTTACGGTCGTTGGCGTTGATCGCGGGTACAATGAGCCGCGGTGAGAATGTGTCGCGGACCAATGAGTGATCCACCGCACCAGAATTCCGTGCGTCTGGATCCGTGAAGAAATATCGCTGCCATCCAGGGCCACCGACCTGGAAGCGCTTCCTCGCCTCCTACCACGCGATACTTGCCGGAGTTTCTTACGCCGCATTCTTCGGAGAGAAAGAAGGAAAAAAAAGAAAAAAAAATAATAAGAAAGAAGAGGATATAGTCGAGCGGAGAACGTGAGTCATTGCTCCTGGAGGTGGCGATAGAAAGTTTACCGCGACAACGACTATCATTAAATCCGATCGTTGGACGCGGACGAGCGGCGGTGGAAAAAAAAAAAAAAAAAACTGACAATGAAAGGGACTTTTTCTTACCCTCATCGTCGGTTATAAAGTTGTTGTCGATCGTTTCTATCGTTTCAAAATTATTGGTCGTATTGGCGAGAAGATCGGGCGAAGGAATGATCGGTACCGCCGGACGAGCGGTCGACGATGCTATTGGATATATCGGTATGGGTCTCGGAGTTGCCGGTTTCGTCGGCCGATACGGCGGTCTCGTTGGATAATTTTCTGTGATCGGCGAATTCGTCACTCCGACAGAACTGAAAAATTTTTACGACAAAAATCGTTAAAAAAATCGTCTAACATCGTATTTCATATGAAATCTATCGGAATTAATAAATAAATAAAAATGATCTATATAATCTTTTTCTTTTTTCCATAAAAAAAAACGGTGAAAATTGTTTTCGTAATTTTTCCTCAATTATAATTATCGTAAAAAATCGATTATAAAAAAAAAATACCTCGGACCAAAATTATCGAGTTTTTCGATCGGGCAACAGACTCCGGGAACAAAAAGGCTCTTGAAACACAACGACTGTCGTAGTTTCGTGAGATCGAGTAACAGTTGCGGACAGTTGCTGAGATCCTGACATTTCCCGGGACCACCGTCGGCGGTGGTACACGACGAACTCGCCGATTCCTTGTCGCGATTGACGACAGTTTCGCCGATCGGTCCGACGCTAATATTTTGCACCTGAGGTGTTGCGCTCGGCGTTTGTCGCAACGGAAGGGCGACACCGCGAACCAACGGTGCTATACTATCGGTAACGTTGCGCCCGAGAATATTCTTCGATATCGTGTAAATCGCCGATGGAAGTTCTTTCGGTGGATTATCCGAATTTTCGACGCCGCGCGTCATATTGACGATGTAACTTCCGACGGTGTTGAGAGCACCGAGAGTTTCGCTTATCGTGATAAGCGGATCGATTTTCTCAATTTGCGGAACGATCTTAACGTAGTGCGTTGGTTGCGGAACGCCCTGCGTGTCTCGTCGATACAGGGGACCTCTTCGCGGCCCGTCGTCCCACTCGGTCCATCTTCTCACCGGTGACAAATATTGCGACTGTTGAATTCTGTGAGCGCCGCTATAACCTGAATATTTAATAGAAACACAAATTCACCGATTTTTCATTAGTCTTCATTATTATGTCTTATATTTCGTATAATAATTATAATTAATAGTAATCATTATTTTTATTGTTATTTTAATAAAAATATTTAAAAAACGCTTAAAACATGCATTTTCCGTTAATTTTATAGTCAAAATTGTTTTCACGATATCAGATAATAATAATAATAATACACAAAATAAGAATGTACGATGAGAAATATTAATTTATAAATAAATATATTATTTTCGTTAATACATATATTAAAGAAATATAAGATATGTTAATAATAATAATAACATATTATTATTACTGTAATTATTATTAATCATATATATTAATATTATTATTTTATAATATATGAATTTAAAAAATACAAGAATATAATAATATTGAGAATAATTCGGGTCGTATGATAAAACAACAAAGATTTGCCCATTTTTACTCACGTTGACTATATTGCTGTGCATAATTCCCGTCGTACGTAAGAACGTTTGAGAGTAAATTGAATATGAGACAAAAGCCTGAAACAATGAAAATAAAAGAAAAAAAATGATATTCCATTGTCAATCGCACGCCAAATGCCGTATCCATTAAATAATCATTGCTGAACGGGAACTATAGGAGTTTGTTTCGGCGAAGAAGCCTCCGGGGAATCCCCGAGTTGCAGCATGTCAGCTGTTTAGCACGCGTTACATAATCCGAAGATTGCCAATTCGACACTTTCCCAATAGTTGGACGGAACTCCTGTGTCGAATTATCTAACGACTCCCCTCTCGGCACACCCGCGGGAATTACCCGAGTCTTTTGTCTCGATTGCCCGATAAACGTAATTCTCAAACGTTAAGACTCATTTCCCTTGGGGACAAGTCATCAGTTCGCCGAACGCCAAACGTGGTTCGCCGCGAATGCGCGTCCGAAAGATTGCGCCAAGATTTCTTCTCTGAATCGCGGAAGGTTAACCCGCGGCTCTCGTGAATATTTATTTCGCTGTTACGCAGGCCAAGCGAGAGTTTTCGTATTCAGGGTGCGAAAAAAGAAAGTAATATTGCGGTAGGTTTTGGAGACACGAAGAGTATCGGGCAAACGGGGGGCTATGGAACGGGATTCGAGGTTATGACATTTTTTCAACGACCGAATCAACGTTATTCTCTCGTAATAGACGCGATTTAATTGACGAAGAAAAAATAAAAATCCTCGAACTCGAATATTGGGCAGATAATATAATTATTGTATTAGCAGCGATGGAAATAAAGTTCTTTTTTTTCTTTCGTCTTTCAATACGAAATTATATACTACGCGGGACCGATTGTATACGCGCCATCGATGGTGAAAGTTACCCGACGAGAAAGTGTGCCTTTCTTCCACTCAATGATTCACCGTCTATAGGAATGACTCTTGTATATTTCTCGTAGCAGGAAATATCGTTTAACCCGCGTCGTCTAGTAGACAACCGGACAAACGCTACGCGCGAACAACGAGCTTACCGCGGTGAAATTGCGGTTTCGGAAATTTTCACGTTACGTTATCTCTCGATGTATCGCAAAGATTACGAGCTTTTCTCGGTGAACGAAAGAAATTATCGAAATTTCGTCAAAGTTTCGAATTAAACGGGAAAAACTGAGTCATTTGCTCGATACACCGTTGTCATTGATTTTCCTTTTTTTTCAAAAGTGATTGTCTCACAAACATACGAATAAAAGAAATTTATCGTAATACCCAATTGAAAATGAACAATTAATACGATACAGTATTGCGGGATTTTCCAGTAACGAGTTTCGATAAACTCTCGGAAAGAAAGAAAAAATCGTTAACATTAAATTGACAAAAGTCCTGCAATGGAGGTCAGTAAATGTTTGTGCGAAAAGGCGTTGTCGGGGGCAAGGTGAGATGGTTGGCTATCACCCGGATCTGGGTTACAGCAGAGTGTGTTCCCGAGCCGCGCGAGTCAGGAAGAGAATAAACACACGACGTTTTAAAAGTCGCTTGTACCTGTCGCGCAGGCTAAACGGAAAAGGGATACCGGTCTGATAGCCGAGATAACGCGCGTGTGCGTTGTACGAAAAAAGAAAAAAGTAAGCGTCCCATTGGGGGCTTGAAATGGCGGCGCATTCGTGGCGGTGAAAGTTTTCGCCGAATTATATTTTTTACGTATAATTCTGAATGCCGAATGTCGGTTTGCGATTCAATTTATTTTTCTTTCGGAAGCACTTTTTCGATAGAGAGATTCTGCGAATTTCTGCCGCCTCCGAGAATCGGCGCAATTCTCGTGTGGGTCGTATCGACAATCGAAACAAGAAGTTCGCGGTGAGAATCTTCGCGCGCCCGCGCGGTTGACCTCGATAATAAAACTTGTGTAGGCGTTCCGGACAATTAAACGAAAGAATATAATTTAGTATATATACTTTAAATACATATATATATCTCCTTTGTTCGAGTACGAGATACGATGCTCGATGACCGTAACGAAAAGCGGATTTCTTCTTTCGTTTCTCTGTGGAATGTACTGAACCGCGTAACCCAGTTATACCGGTGTTTCTGCAAATAAAACTGCGCGCAGCGCATGCGGGTACTGCGGGGGCCTTGTATATACGCACAGTTGTAGTGTTATAGATACGCGCAGGTAACCAACGATTCTTCGCGGTGCAAAACAAAAGAATGGGAACGTTCGTAACAAACATGTGTCGAATCTAACGAGTTACAATCGTAGCTTTTCACGTTAATTGCGGTAGCGTCGAACCAGTGATTACGCGGATGATGGATAGTAATCGGAGATACTCGCGAGCGGCAACTTGTTAGCGCGTTACACACCTCGATGCTCCTGCGCAGCAACGAGCTCCTTGTTTTTTTTCTCACTTATTAATAATGAACGCGATGTTAATTAAACGATACAATGTTGCTGCATCCAATTTTTTCTTTATTCCCAACTTCTCGCAATTTAAGTAATTGCGCGACGAGCTCGTAAAAAAACGTTGTCGCGCTCTTTTAACATTTTTTCATATTCGTGATCATTATAATAAATAAATAAATAAAACATCTGGCAAAACGAGGAGAAATAAAAAAAAAATTATGACAGTTAACATGTCTAAATAATCCGTTAATTCGATATTTTATTTATCAACAAATTTTTTTTTAATGTATATTTAAAATTGTATTTACTTTTTTTCGTTCATAATTTTGAAGGGGAACATCATTATCGAATAAGATTCAAATTTAGTAACTTCCGTTCGCTTCGTAAAATGAATTAATTATTCAACTAATTCGCGTGTTTTTTTAAATATTACCGTAAACACGTGTGCGCCCATCGAACTAATTTTAACGGGGGCTTATTTTTGCCGACCCGAGATACTTTTTGCGCGGGACTTTTCGATTATGGCTAGCGATCGATGTCATTTGTTTTTGCTTACCCCAAATCACCGACGACGACATCCTCATTGAGAAAAGCTTAATGTCACTAACATATTCCAACAAACGTATCGACGGCACTAAACCAATCACCGGCGGTGCAAACTTCGATACAAAAAAACGTTTGCAGAAAAAAAAATCGAAAAAAAAATTGTTTACAATCAACGAAAATTTAGTTTGATCTCTGAGCCGTCACCGTGCGACACATCGTCCGCGTGGAAAATAAAAAAATCCCTGGAGGTACGGAAGTTTAGCCGCGCACTTGTAGCTGCAGGACAGTCCTGGCTACAACACGACTGTCCGTGAAAAGACCTCGACATACTTCCTCGGACGCTTACTCTCTCCTTTCCTCCGAAGAGGCGCCATCCCTCACCCGCCACGACCGAGTCAAGGGAAAGTGGTTTCCCCTCTCTCTTTCTTTCACCTCTCTCCGCCCGGGTTTTTCGATGATTCGTTACGGTGAACGGCGAGCGTTATGTACGTTTTACCGTCTCCGGATTGACATTAGTTCTCTTCTTCCCACCCAAAACCCCAGCCCGCTCGGCATATGTAAGTACGGGCGCCGTGTGTACGCCGCAAGATATGAGCAGATCGAATCTCTTTCGGCATCTTCGAGTCTTTCACGGGGCTACGATTTTTTTTTTCTTTCGCCTTCCACTCGGCAATAACATCGAAGAGTCGTATTCAGTCACGGATAAGCCTTCATCCGGGTCTGGTCCCCCCGAATACATATATATTCTTTTCTCCGAGCGGAACACCTCTCGAAAGTCCTCTCGCGTTACGAATTCGTCAACGAATTAAAATGAGTCCGGCGTCATACCGGATACGAAAACGACGGCCCGGGCTCACAGTGGGGTTAGGTATCGTTTCGTACGGAAAGAAAAATTTGGGAATAATCTTCGTACTTGTGTAGCAATTTAAGGATATTTTGATATATTTCCGATTTTTTTCACAACTCTGACAATTTGCGATTAAGAAACTATCGTATATAACAACTATGAAAATAATCGTAAAAATCGCAAAAATATACGTAAAAATTACATGACGAATCTAGAAAATGTCATAAAAAGAAATGCCAACATTTTTTTAAAATTATTAAAATAAAGAAAAATTGAATTTTTCTTGAGTTTTTACGAAAAAAAAAAAAAAACTTCTTTTTGAAACATTTTCTGAAAGTTTAACTTTGCGTTGCGTGGGTTCTCATTGATTTCAGGATTTTCGGGAACAAACATTAAAAAAAATATATTATTTCGAGACAATCTAAGATTCGTGGGTATTGTAAATTTATTCATTTTTTTTCATCGATAATGCGAATTATTATCTAAATACATAGTTTGCATGGCTTTCATTTATTTTATTTTTTCTCTCATTCTCTGTATATAAAGTAAATCCATATTGATTAATATTAATATATCGAACGCAACAATTTCAAAACTACGAACGAAACAACTCAAATTCGTCATCGACACTGAAAACTTCGTTTGACGAACGATCGTTCAATATTCACAATCGCGACAAACTAAAATATAATAAATGGAGTGCTTTTGTTCGCCGTGTTTTCGTTTGCGTGCATTCACGATATTTTTTTTCGGATTTTTCCGTTATTATGACTACGAACTTCATTTGCGTTGATTAGGCTTTACGTTAACGATAAAAAAGAAAACGAAAAAAAAAACGCAATGTATACGGTAATAATATGTCGGATTAATTCAACTTTGAAAAAAATTTCGTTTTTTCGAAGAAAAAACGAAGAAAACAAAAGAAAAAAAGTGCACGTCATTCTAAACGAGTCGAACTGATCGTCGCGGCGACGAAGCGCGAAATTCGTTGAGAACGTATCAATGGTCTATTAACAAATATACATAAAGTTCACGTATATATATAAGTATCATATGCTGTACACACTATACGTATTTTTAATCGCATACGTACTCAAGGAACGTCGACTTCCGCTGCGGTAAAATAAAAAGATGGACCCAAATAATTCAGTCGCTCGTTCGCCGCGCACCTTTGTAATACTCTGTTATTCAACAGACGTTATTATTTCAATAAGCGATAAATACCCTCCGTGCGAAGGGTGCGAACCGCAGTCCACTACGAATCGATTGAATTTCCGTTAATAAAATCAAACGAATTCCCTATTTTTGTTGTAAAACATACACCGTGGCAATTGATGACAAATAAAAAAAAAAAAAACACGATACTTTCAGTGTTTTTTTTTCTTCTTAAAAATTTTCATACAAGAATTTACGACGGATATATTTCTGTTATTTTCGTCGGTCGCGAGAAATCGATTTTTTTTTTGTCGCAGTCACATTTTTATAGAATTTTTATACCACGCGTGCGATCGTTTACAACTCATAAGAATAGTAACACTTTTACTTCTTCGTGTTTTCACGAGACGTTTCACGAATATCCACAATTGTTCCCCCGTGAAACGGTGACGATCTGTTGTGACTTTATTTTTTTTTCTGTTTTTTGTTTTTGTTTCTTTTTTTAACGACATTAATATTTTCTCAAACTCGGTATGGATGACTTGTAGGGGTCGAAGCGATCGTAGGATGGCGCGGTTCCCGGCGCTGTTAATCCTATGGACTGTATCGGTCCTCCCTGATATAACGGCGGACCCGGGTGTCTCAAGGCGCTCCCCATGCTACTGGAATTACTCCATCTGTAACACGCAATTTTTTCCCTCTAATTTCGGCGATACTGACACTGTTTTTATGCACTTGTCGTGGATCTTCTTGAATTTAGAACAAAAGTTCATAATCGTTTATAATCTATTTGAAAATTAATTAAAGAAAAATACAAAGCGTAAAAAGATAAAACGAAATAAGTGGGCGGATCGCCGCGTAATTTTATCAATTGTTTCAAATTAAGACACTCATACGAGACATTTGTTAATATGAATTTAAGAAAATATCGAAGTAATGACGAAAATTTATTTAGCAATTTTTTTTTTTCTTTTTGTTTTATGATTTTTTTTATCGTTCGATTATCGATGATAAACAAAAAACGAGTTATGCGTTTTTATTCCTTCGGAATGATATTTCCGATCGAATTATTAACGTTTATATCGTATCGCGAGATACGGTTTATTATTATATGATATGGTTTATTATTATTATTTACCTGTTCACATTATCCGAAGAGCGACTGCTCCATCCGGACGGTTCGTTGCGGGGATCGCGGGGTCCTCCGCTCGGTACCGAATTGAAGGAGGACTTCGTCGACGGTGGACCGGAGTGCCATCCGCTCGGTGCTCTATTGCTTTCTCCGTATCGACTGTCACCTGTTCGCAACAATTACCAAACAAACAAACAAAAAATACCGTTTGAGCTCCGGATTGATCAGCACGCGATGCACGCTATGAAAAACGTGTACACGAGAGATTGTCGCGACCGTTTGTTTTCGGGTTCAACTCGCTACAATAAAACTCATGCGTGTGCGGTATCAACAAATGTCTCTTTTTATTAATGAAAAATTTCATACACGATTGGGACAGCGAATTACATATTGCCGTTGTTTTGCGTTATTTCCGTTTTTATCTCATTTCTTCTTTTATTTCGTACAAAAAAAAAAAAGATTCTCGAATGCTAAATAAAATGGCCTTTCATTGTGCCGCGGTGACGACTTTGCCCGTTGGACAACGGCGCGACACGAGAAACGAAGCATTTAAAGTGATAATTACCAACATTTGCTCTTCCGTAACACGTTTTAAGTTTTTTTTAGCGAATTCTTTTTCTTTTAATGTACGATTCGCGTGGCGAAACGTGGAATGCTTGTACCGTGTAAAAACGAAAATATATATTTATATATATATAGATATATATATATGTATATTATAGACAATGTTTTAATGTCATTAGGTCCGAATTTCGCGCAAACGACGACCAGATTTGGAGGACATGCGAATCTTTTCAATCGTCAATTGATTCTGTTCGCTATACTTACGGGGAGCGCTGGATCCCGGGGGCTTCGAGCTCTCGCTGTAACGCGTGTGACTGTCTCTGGTACTTCGGTGCGATTCCGGCTCCGATCTTCGCACCTCGCGCTCGCGACCGTACGTCGCTGTTGTCGGACGTTCGTAACTATAGGCATCGGAAAAAAAAATAGAAAAAAAAGTTTAAATACGTTACAGAGGATCAGACGATTCGGAAATGTCGTCAAACGTTTTCGTGCGAAATGTATCATCGGAATTACTAACCGTTCTTTTACTTGGCGCGTGTCGATGGATGACGACGGAGTGGGCAGAGGTTCCCGACGAACGATAACTTCGCGTCCGCGGGTCACTTCGGGAAATGCCTCGGGACGGCTGCTACGCGATGTAAATTCCGTGCCGCGCTTGAAGTCCTTCTTCAACGCCAAGTCTTGCGTCGATCTAAAATTAAAAAAAAAAAAGAAAAGCGTATTAATATTTGTATTTTTTTTTTTTAGCAGAAAAAATTTCGTCAAAGCGGCGTTTATATTTAATTAGCCCTTTCGACCATAAATAGATTTCTTTTTACTAAAAAAAGGGGGCGAACATTTGAACGTATATCCATTTTATTTTCATCGTAAGCAAAGGAATGTTTAATTTTTACCGAGTAGATTCGTATCTCGAAGGCGGAGACGCGTCCAGTCGACGATCGGAAACTCTGTCCAGTATTTCGGGACGTCTGTCGGCCACGCGATCGGGACTGTGTCGTCTACTGTGTTCGGTAGTGATGCGTTTGCGTTCGGGTTCGACGTAGAGATCCCGAGGATCCCTGCGATCGCTCGACGTTCTCTTGATCGACGGGGGCGGCGGAGCTCGTCTGCTCTCCTCGAGACGCATCTGTTGCCTCTTCAGTTCAAGTCTCTCGCGTTCCAACTTTTCGCGCTCGAGCTTCTGACGCTCGCGTTCGAGTCTAAGCAGCTCGGCTTTCTCCTGTTCGATCTTTTCTCGTTCCCGACGAAGCTTCTCGCGCTCGCGTTCCAATCGCGCCGCTTCGTCTCTCTGCCGTCTCTCGATTTCTCGTTGTCGCTCGACATCCTCTCGACGTCTTCTCTCCTCTTCGCGCAACATCCACTCCCGCTGACGAAGCCTCTGACGCTCTCGTTCTTCCTGTAGTTAACAAATTAAAAAATGATTGACGACTTCTTGTCAAATACAATAAGAAACATTTTAAAATTAGTTTCCGAGCAGATTTGCCACATTTTTCGATCGTTTCTCGGACTTTATGGATACAACCGTATTTCTCACGGTAATCCAATAAAAATCTAATATTTTTCAAAGTTTAACAAAAATCGATAATTCTTCTAAAAATTCGAGAGCTTTCACGTAAAATGCGTATGAAGCGACGCCGAGTAATTCACGAATCATACGGAAAAATCTTCGGACTCGAAGTTATCTTCCGGACAGATTTGTTACATTTTTCGATTTTTTCTTTGACTTCATGGATACAAACGCATTTTTCATGGTAATCCAATAAAAATCTAAAGTTTTTCGAAGTTTAAAAAATCGATAATTCTTCCGAAAATTCCAGAGATTTAATGTAAAGTGATCAAAAATCAGTAAAGACGATCCCGCGAATTCCCGAACGAAAAATTGCTCCGAATGGTTGACAAAATTAGTATTCACAATTGGGATAATTCCAAAGGCGATTTAAACTTTTGTGAAGCAATTCCCTATACGTTTTTCACGCACAGAGTGCGATCACAGAAATAATCTAACCCTTATTTTTGCAAAAGTCAGTACGTCATCGCGTCTCCTGCGTTCCCGGCTGCGCGATCTCGAGTGCGAGCGATGATGATCCCAATTTCTGATCCTCTTGTCGTCGCGTTTTCCTCTCTCGCTTTCAGGTTTTTTGCTCGTCGACTTCGTTGATCTCGTGTCGGCGTCCTTCGTCGCGTCTTCCTTTTTCTCCGCAGCGTCGCCGATTTTCTTCTCGTCCGTCGTTCCCTCTCCTTTGTCGTCGATTTTCTTCACTGTCGGATGGATTTTTACAATCAAACATTAACGGAGATGATTTTTTTTTCGTACTTTAAGTAATCGTTTGGAAGAAAAAATAGAGACACACAAACGACAAATCGTCACAGAAAACTCACCGGACTCCGCGCTCTTCTCCTCGGTGTCTTTCTTCGCATCTTTGTCTTTCTTGTCGATCGCCTCGTGACCGTCTTTCGATTTATCTTTCTCTTCTTTCTTCTCCGGTTTTCCGTTGTTAGATTCTCGTTTACGCATGTGACTCTGTTGCGAATCTCCTTTCGCCTGAACAATCGTAATACGACAATTTATTAGCCAAAGCTTCTCGTCGCGTTATCGCCATTTTTCGCGCTTTTATGTTCATTTTTATTACCTTTTCAACGGATATCACGCGACCGTGAAGTTCCGTACGGTGCAGATGTTGAATGCACTTGGCGGCGTCTTCGCTCGACGACATTGTAACGTAACCATAGCATCGAGCGCCGGGCGTACGGGCGTTCGTCACGATTTTCGCACCGATGACCTTTCCGTATTTCGATATTATCTGTTTCAAGTCGGTGGCACGAGTCGTCGACGACAATCCCGATACCCACAAGTTACGGCTACTCGCGTTCGCCGGACTGGACTGAGCTGTTTTCTTGTCTATAATGAAAATTTAACCAAATAATAACGGCGAACGGAATTTTCATTGTTTTTTTTTTTTTTTAAGAAAATTCTCGTTGCTCACCCTTATCGTCTCTCTTCTGTCCCTTATTATTCGAGTCCCCACTGTAAATAAGTGTGCGTTAGTTTCGTCGTTAATTCTCATCGTCGGATGCACTCGTATCTCATAAGTTATTTGTTTTTTTTTTCCTTTCTTTTTTTTTCTATAAAATGTATAATAAATTTTCTATCATAATGCTATCGTAGAGAGGCCTCAATAAGTAATCTCCGTAACTATGTTAAGCACACAAAATTTGGCTAGCAATCTTTTTTTTTTTAAATCTAATAACTTCCACGCATTGCGGCGCACAAACGAGAGAAGCGATTTTATTTTTTCACTTCGGTGCACCGCGGAGTTTTCACTAATTAAATTGTCAGTTCGTTTGTTGGTAACGGTATATCTTTTTTTTTATTCTTCGGTGCGTGTATTGTTTTGTGTGCGTGTGTGTTATTATTATTATATATATAATAGTTATTATTTCAACACCAACCATTGAGAGAATCGTCTCTCGATACGAGGATTTTTTTTTCCGTGCAGACGACAATTTACTCGTCGCCAATCGTTTTTACCGTTATTTGCACATCTTCTCGTTTGCAATTTCCATGCGCACTTACAGTGGGGAGGGGCAACGGGGGCAGAGGGGTAGGAGAAGGCAGCCTAACGATACAACGAAAGGATAACTTTATCCCCACGAGTCACCACCCGAAGAATAGTCCTCGATCGCGTCAATCCGCGATTTATTATGCACTCTTTCACCATTTTTTAAAATTATTTTTCTTTTCATTCAATGGGCAACGAACGGGGAGACAAACTCTGCTGTGCTGCTTCCGTGAGTAATCGAAGTCCGGAACATTTTTTTAAATCGTATCGTCGGCGTTTTTCTTTAACAAAATAAATCGTTAATCGTATTAAAACCCACGAACTTGTGTTGCACAATCGCTACCGAGCACCAGGGGCTTTTTTTCTCTTTTTATTCCGATATAACAAGTTTGCTAGCCAATTTTTTTTAAATTCTTAACATACTTTACAGAGTTAAGAATCAAAGCCCTCAGACTTCGACGACGCATAGGCAGGAATTTTTTTTTTAATTTCATGGCAAAAAAATAATGGGGCACTCGGCCTTATGGAGTGAGTGCCTAAAATGAAGGTGAGACAAGGGAAAAGGTGAAACAAGAAAGTGATGTTGCGTGTGAACTGTCGAATTAATTCGATCTTTGGGGGGATAGAAGCGTTGTCCGAGAACTGTGTTACATCCAAGTCGGGTGGAGACGTATCCAACGGAAGCGCATCGCTAGTTGAGGGTTTACTTTGTTTTTTTTTTTTTTGAATTTTTTTTTTGTATTTTGTTTTTTTTTTTCGTTGTACCACCGCGAACCGTTTAGCAATGTGAGACCAACCTCTTGCCTCCATCGCCACCGTCCTGCTTGCTCTTGATCCCCGTGTTTGCGTTGGACGAGTTGCCATCCTTGTTGCCGGAACCGCCATCAGCTCTGCTGCTCCCTTTAGCGTCGCCTTTCTTGTTATCTTCGTTTCTCTTCTTCGCTCCTCCATCTGCGGGGACAATTAAGGTACCACAGTGGTCACTCTCTGACTTGCCAGGCAATACTTTATCCCCCGCCTCTCCTTCCAAAACCACTGTTTCTCAATCTTTATCTTCCCCCGGGATTCGCCCTAAGAAAATCCTCGATCGGCGCAAACGGCCGATTGACACTTTCGTTCGAGAAGAGTCGTTGGGCGTTGTGACGTTCGACTGAAAGCCTGCGACAGTGATTAACAAGGGAGGTTTTTGTTTGTTTGTTTTTTTTTTCGCGATTCCGCAGGTCCCCCCGATGAAAATCCGTGGGTAACAAAAAACCTCCGGATGTAGAAGATCCTCGATGTTCGCAAAGCGGCGATGAGGAATAAAATATATAGAAAAAAAAATAAAAATAAAAAAAAAAAATAAAAGAAGAAACTGGAAAATGGGGGAAAGCAGAGCTTCGCAGAGCGTCGATGTGTGCTTTACGCTCTCCCGGTGTCGTAGTCGGTAGATAAACTTCGTTGGTTGGTATCGCTGGATGCGCAATCGATGCGCTCGATGATTCCTGCAATAGTAGCAAAGCTCTCGGTCGCGTTTAATGACGCTTTCCGAGGGGATGTAAGGGGGCGGGGAGAGCCGAGAACACGCGTACAGGTTGAAAGTGTTCACGACGTGTGTTGATAGCAGGCGAATCGATCCGAAACGCGAAGACCGTTTACGAGAACTTCTGCGCTCTCCGCTTCCCCGTGGGGTTCGATGAACCCTTCGCGAGCTAAAACCGTTCGACGAGCGTAAAACAAGCGATGCAAACGTCTCTCGCCAAACGGCGAAGGATTCCCAATGCTTGAAGACTGTAAATGCACTTTGGTTGCTTTCTTCGGTAATTCCGGGATTAATAACATTCGACGTTAAAGACGTGTTGCGTGCGATCCATCGATGCTCTATGCGGCAGTCATAATTAATTTTCATATTGTAAGTGAGAATTTTCTATCGTAAAATTAACTTAATGACTATAGCGATTTTTATAGTTTTTTACGGTTTTTTTTTTTTTTTTTTTTTTTTTTAATACGCGTCGCTCGTTCGCGATGATTTTCACGGTCTCGTGAAAGGCGCGATCGGAAAAGCATGCGACGATGATTTTCTCACGAAAACTCCCGACCCGAAGAGATCCTCTTCGATGAAATAAACTCTGCAACTCCGAGATCTCGCAGTCGGATGCCGACGTGGACCGCGTTCTCCGCTCGACGAAGTAACGATTGCGAATCGTTGGCTGCCACAAAAAAACCTCATCGCAAATCCACGATGTCGGTTTTCCGGGACGAAGGACGATGTTGAGAAGCTTCCGGTCATCGGACGCGCCAAATTGGATGCGTCGGTTCGATTACGCGAATCTCTCTCCACCGCTACCGACGATCGCTTGCGTTAGCGAACGACATTCTTTGGCTCTTGAGGCAACCGGTTTTTTTTTTCACGTGTTACTTACCCATTATCAACGATATTTTTAAAGCGTATTTATCGTAATTTCGCGAACGCCACAACGTTAAATGCTTCAACTTAGAACCGAATCTTATAAAGGAGATTTGGGGGAACGCGTGAGTCAAAATTTGCGACTTACCCTTCTGCTTTACGTGTGTCTCCGTCTGAAATATAAATACACATTTTTTAATTAGAATTTGTTCGGCTGCTTTCGCTTTTTTTTTCGTTAATTACTATTTTTTTGTTGGGTTACAAGTTTCGTAAAAAAAAAAAATTACTTCGGACATTATTTTTCGGTAGATATTTCGTATTTAGAATTTTTTTTCATCCGACAGCGCAATGCGTTCGACTTCGTTGAGGATTCGTCGACTCGGTAGTATTGACCGTCTATAGGGAGGAAAGTCGTCGAGACGCTGTAGTAACACGAGCGGTCGTGTGCCGCTGCGTGTCAGCAAAATGTACGCATAAGGTGAACGACACAGTTTCTTACGTCTAAACGAGTTTCCGATACCCGACTCGAGTTTCGATAAGTCTGAGACACGCGAAAATATTGTTTCGCGTCGAGTATCGAAAACCGCGAACGTTTATCTTACAGACAAATATTTTCGACTCGAAAAATGTTACCCAACGAATTGTATCCAAATACGAAATTCATCTGTTCAGAATTGTATTTGTTTTTATTCTTCATCTGTTATTCACGCGTTGACGACGCTGTAACCTAAGCTATCGAGACGCGAGTTTCGACAGTAAATATTTTGGAGACAATCGAGTTGAATTCACGGAATATGTATGAAAAAAAAAAAAAAAAAATCGCGAATATATTACGGAAAAAAAAGATCGCGACTACATTAATGAAAAACAATGCATGGGCTTCAAGAACAGTACTATTCGGAGTTACTAATTCTATAATAGTTCTTATAAGTGCGCATGCGATTGCAAAAATAAAATTATGATTTATAAGGCTCGTCATAGATTCGAAATACAAACATAAATGTTTGTATTAATGAATCAATTATTCGACGCGCAGCGCGCGACGTGTTATTAGCATTGAAGAATGTAATAACATAAAATATATCCGGAATAAGATAAATATCTATACGCGACCTGCCTCGGCATACGGATTCCGTTATAAAACATACGTTACGCAACAATAAAAAAAAATATATATGTATTTCGATCTATTAATTGCGTTTGCCGCGAGTTGGTAAAACGATTCTCCTCTCTATTTATAAGGTTTTCAATATTTGTACGTTTTTTTTTTTTTTATGTCAATTTTTGTTAATCTTCTATCGTCTTTCGCGACTCGTTATCGACAATAAAAAAAAAATGGAATTAACTTTCTTCCGCGAGAAATCCGAATGAATAAAAAAATGCGTATTATTTCAATTAAATACCTCCTCGGCAAGGAGATTCTCTTCGTCCTCTCCGATGGTCAAGTTGATGGAATCTTCGTTGTCGATGCCATTGGCCTCCACGGAAGCGTTGGTCGCCGGTGCGGGTGCCGGTGTCGTCGGAGCGGCCGGTGGAGCCGGCGCCGGCAGAGCCGTTGACTCGCAGACTTCCATACTCTCCGGCGACTCTGTATCATTTTTCTTTTCGGGCTCCTTGACTTCCTCGTTGTTTTCGTTGTTTACTTTCTCACTCGCCGCGTCAATCTTTGCCTCCTGTGGTTTCGATGTTTTTTTCATCGCGTCTTGCAAAATTATTTGCGGTTCCTGCGAAAAAAAAAATTACCACGAAATCGTATTAATAAAAATTAATTTGAGACGCAATTTCCAAGTTTCGATTTTATTCTCTTATTAGAATATACATCATAGTAAAAAAAATAAAAACGATTTTTTATATAAAAATAAATTGAAAATTCACGATTTTTTTTTTTTTCGAGACAATGCAAAACAACGAACATAATAACAAACATTGCTTACTCGTTTTTTCGCATTACTATTTTCATCCTCAGGCACAGAGGGCGCTTCTTCCTTGGGCTTTGCTTCTGCGCTGTCCTGATTGTCGTTGCTTTCCTCCTTTGAATTTTCATGCGTATCCATTGATTCGTCTTGATTAGTTATGCCGGTAGCTATGTACAAAAATCATGAAAAATTAGTTGTGAGAATATGAAAATTTTTGTGCTGACGTGAAGAAGCAAAACGGAAAATAAAAAACACGGATCTGTACAGTGCAGAAAAACATGTTTACCGCTGTTCTTACGAGGGCTAATTTTGTTTGCTCCAACACACGGCACTATGAGAAATTCCTCCGGATTCTCTCCTTCTTCAGATATCGCCTGAAAAAATTTTTATTTTCATAAAATTTTTTTTTTCACTCAAAATATTTATGAATTTCAAAGAATAAATAATTTTTATGGGAAATATATAAATTTTTTCTGTATTTTTTAGAAAACGTTATTAATCTTACATGCAGTAATTATCAATTTCGCATAAGTGCTTAGATGCTGAAATAACTAAATTTTTCTCAAATTATCAATTTTTTTTTCAATCAAATAAAAGATTTGTATTTCCGGCGAGTTTTTGTTGAATAAATAAAAAATTCCTAGCGAATCGGGTGATAACAGCGATCGATGTTACAAATAATTGAGTGCAGTTTGCGGCCTTAAAACGTCCGACCGACGTTTGAATCGATCGTAAAGATTTGTTTAATTCAACGTTGAAGCGAACGTTGTGAATTTTCGAGATTCGTTAATAACGCGTCTTTACGCACGGCGAGACGTGCCCCCAATGTTCTTGCTGGCGTACAGAGAGATATAGAGGGAGATCGATAAGGTTAAAATGGCGTCTCGAAACCACGCGACGCCCACGTACAATTGATATGCGTTTCGTGATAAACGAGATCGCGAATAATGGACGTTGAAAAAAAGCGGAAATTATTACCTTGGACAGACGTTCGAGAAGGGCGGCTTTGTTGCCGGTTTTGTCGAGACCGCGTCTCTCCAATTCGGTCTTGAGATCGATAACCCGTAGCTCGGTCAACTTCTTGCCTTCGGTATCGGCCATTATTCCCGTCGTTGGCAAATCTTCTCGCCGTGCACTCAACGCGAACACTTCTCGCCCGTTCACGAATTTCGTCCGGTCGATCGTTCCGCTCACCGATTCTTTTTTTTCCACTATTGTCACAAATTAAAAAGCCGACGATAATCGCGCGACGCGAGTACAATTTATTGCGCTACGAAAAAAACAAAACTCTCGAGCGGGAAGTTTGTTCGTTCCGTTTGATACAAGTCCACCGTGTACCCCGCACGCCAGAGTGGAACTTTCCGTCAGCCCGGGGAATACGGTTGAAGAAACACGCACGACACCAACGAGCGGTGCGCAATGAGCGATGAGCGTGTCTTCTTCCTCTGCGCCATGTCAGTTGGCGACGTCTGGCGGCGGTGGGGTGAACCAATCGGCGTTTTTCGAACCTTGATACGGAAGGCTCGCGGGGTACGGAAAAACTATTGAGCCAACAATAGGATCGACAGATTCCTTTCAATCGTGTATAATTTTTAGAACATTCAATCGACCTACATAATAAAAGAGTGTTTTAAATGCTTTATCAATGCCGATCTGAATCTACTATATGTAAATTCCACATATTATTATTCTGATATAAATACCAAACGTCGTACAATAAAATTTATAATATTGGTCACAAAACGTCGCCACTTCGAAAGATTCATAAACGTGAAAAACGATAGAAACATAATAATAATAATTAACTTGATAATGAAAATAACTAAAATGAATGTACTGGTTTATGCATAAAAACTTTCAGCAACCCGTTTCTAAACATCGATAAAAAAGGGCGGGTTTTTACCTTCAGACTACGGATAAAACGGAAGGGTGTTCTATTCAACGGCTTCAGGAAAAGGAAATTTGTTCAAATTTCTCCTAAAAACTCTCCTAAACTTGCAAACATGGAATTTTGGGTTTACATTCCTCCCACGATGCGAGAAACTTTCTACGAAGGAACTTTACGAAATTTCATCATTACGGGCGTAAAAAAGAGGATGATAACATTTAATTTTTTTGAAAGCGTTGAAACTCGGTATTCTCGGAATGTTTCGTCTCATGGCATAGGCATCCCTCGAGGAAGGGGTGTTTTTTTAGATATAAAACTTGTGCGAGGGGTGCGATGGTATTTGAACAAATTTCCTTTTCCTGAAGCCGTTGAATAGAACACCCTTCCGTTTTATCCGTAGTCTGAAGGTAAAAACCCGCCCTTTTTTATCGATGTTTAGAAACGGGTTGCTGAAAGTTTTTATGCATAAACCAGTACATTCATTTTAGTTATTTTCATTATCAAGTTAATTATTATTAATATGTTTCTATCGTTTTTCACGTACGGTACATTAAGCTTTCATCGTAATTGTGAATTTTATTTACTGTACCATTTCATGTATTTGCATTCATGCCTATGTTCCGATCCCCGTATCGGAAAATATTACATTTCTAGCATTTTTTTTTACATTCCACACTCGAGTGCGTATCAGAATTTCGGTGTTTTGTACACTCGAAAAATATGTACCACGGGTACAGATTCATTTTAATTAAGAATTCGCTGCACGCTTCATTCGGACGTGTAAGCCGTCCGTCTGCTCTTTTTTTTATTTTTTACTATTCCACACCGCTGGAGGCGACATTGAACTGTAAAGCATACAAGGCATTTCTCCATCAAAGTCCCCTGTTGCATATTATGCATGCACCCTGTACCTATGTTGCAACGATACACTACGATTGTGTGTACCCGCCGCAAGCTTTGAGCTGTGTAGCGGTGTGATATTTCGACGGAAATTGATGTATGGCAATGAAATTAGGTCGATGTTATAACGCTCCAACGATGGGACGGACGTATGGGGTAAGGAGCGGGTGTGAGAATACACTTCAACAGCTAAATCGAAGTCGAGAGATCGACTACGATCGTCAGCAACCTTTCCAATGCTCATAAGCCACACGGGACATTTAGCTGTATTACCCCCCTTAGTATTGTCCTCGAAACGTAAATTCGTACAATTACGCAACTCCCATTTTTTTCTCTGCCCTAAAACATCGAATTTAACCGAAAAAAGATTTTTTTTCTTAATTCGTTTAATTTCTTTAATTATTCGTTAAAGAATTTTTTTTTGCTATATAATAATTATATATATCATTATAATAATCGGATTGATTAATTGCCTTTATAATAAAAAAAATCATACAAAAATTACCTACAAATTTGGGAAGTGCCATTTTCTTTCAATGGACGATATTAACAGATCGCGATTTTTTTCACAAGTTTTTGCCATTCTTTTCGAGAAATCGATAGAGTGGACGGTACAATGGCCAATTATTTAGTTCGCGAAAAACTGGTTAAATTAATGATAATGATTAACAGCCAACGAATACTCACCGGAATTATAGTGTCTCAAGTTTCCCCCCATCGCTGTAATCGTGCAGCTACTCCGAGTTTATACAATTCCGCATTGCAGGATCATTAACCCCAGAAGCACTGTCCCAGTTTTTTTATTGCTTTGTACGATAGGCATTAATTATTCGACTAGCTGTGTACAATTTTTCTTAAAATACCTTTATTAACGCCTTCTTAACTCGTTATCATACATGATTAGGGATTTCTTCGAGGCTTCGAGATCGATATATTAATGTATACTACTGATTGTGATATTGCTAATGACACAAACCTTTCGAGATTTCTTTCATCGAATCACACGCCTGAATACGCGCACATACAACACACGCACACTGAGGCAGACATCGGCCGACTGAGGCATCCGATATTTTTTACACTCAACAGCCGTTCACTGAAAAAAATAATTAGTTACGAGAACTAATAGTTAGTTGGTGCAACTAATTTTTTGTTTCTCAAAAAATAGTTGTCTCATTCATTTTTTCAACTATAATTATTATTTTTCACACCTAATATTTTTTTCCAGTGTTCCAAAGAATCGTATAGACATTCGGTACGACTTCGTAACTTCCATTCGTATTAAATTAATTATAAAATAAATTCTTCCTCTATTGTCACTGAACACTATTATATATATATACTAGAGTTTCCCCGGGCTCGTGCGCTACGCGCGCTCGCTTTTCTTTTATCAACATTAAAAAAATGTTTAATCACCGCCGCAACTTTTCACCAATGGGGGTCGCCACCTTTTTTTTTGTATTTTTACTTAGTCAGTCCCCCTTAAAGGGACTTAGAATATTTTGGCCTTCCCCTCCCACAGCCCCCCCCCCCCCCCTCAGAAAAGTGTTCTAAGTCCCTCTAAGTGGATTCCCCCCGCCCCCTTCGACCGAAAATATTCTAAGTCCCTCTAAGAGGGACTTAAAATATTCGAAGTCCTTTTAAGGGGGACTTAGAATATTTTTGCCCTCCCCTCGATTGCTGACACGGCGGCGGCGACAGCGGCGGTAACTTTATATATATAGAGATATATTACGCCCCTGCGGCGTTAGCCCATCGATATATTATTTCATTTGGTTATGAATCGCGAGCATTTTTTTTGTGAGTTGATTTACGGGTTTTTTTGTTTCGTTCATTTTTTTAATTTACTTTTTTTGTTTACGATTTTTTGCGATCCAGAATACCCTTCCTTCTTAGCATCTTGTATAATATTTATACATAGACATCGATGATGATAATAATGATGATGAATTACAGAATTGCTTTCGCATGGAATTTTAAGTTTACACTCATTAGGTCTCTATAGTCCCATCAATGACTATTGTCATCGTATATCGTCTAACAAAGATATCCAATTTATATTGTTACGCGACATATATTTTTTGTAGCATTGTCGCTGCCTAATTTAGTCAATCGATAATTTTTTTTATCTCGTTAAAAGTCTTCATAGTAGTTAATTTTAATGATTGTTCTCCACTGATGCCACGGATATTGATGCGCTGACCGATATCCGTGTGAACTATAGTGTGCGCTGAACCTCGACTTTCATGAATCGAGTCGTCAATTCTCCTAGCAGCGGGGCTCTCGATTTATTTCCTTTTTTTTACTATTGTTATTAATATTAATGTTATTATTATTATTACTATTCACAATCATTTGTTGCTCTCTTTTTCGGGGGATGACGAGATTAAGAGATTTTGGTAATTATTAATGGGGTTTATCTGTGATTACGAAAACCGAGTCAATTATATATTTTTTAAATTAACAACCATAGGAGATAATAAACCGATCTTTGTTTACTGTAAGATACAAGAATTGGGAGTTTTACGAAATAAAAAAAAACAAAAAGGTTTATTAAAGTTAACAATATAAATCATTTTTTTCAAAATCGATTTTTATTTTTCCAATAACTACGTAAAAATTATGAATATCGCTAACGGATTTTATAGGAATTTTTACGTCGTGCAAAAAAAAATATCGTTTTTCGATAACTGTATATTGTTTTAATTAATATCTTTTGCCAATTTTTTAATTTAAGACTTAATACATTTATCTTGAAAAAAACATAATAATCATTTTATTTCTTTTATTATTTTTGAGAAAAAAATTAATTTAAAACATTGACTCAATTCTCGAACCGCTAAGTAGATGCGCCCCGTTACTACCCGTGTTATACCTTAAATCATACTTTTTTCTCTATGTACAGTAAGTCATTTTGGTATGGAAACTGATGGGTACGTATAAGACATTGGATAATATACCCATCGATTATTTACTTACGGTGGTCATTGCATTATTTTTATTGATTTAATAATTTTTTTTTCATTTGGACTCCTCCCGTATATACAAAATCATTGCTGTGAATCACAACACGAGAATCAGTGTAACCATATGCACCTATCGGCCACAGACGCCCACGTGTAAATATTATTATTATCATTCAATCGGGAAGGGAGAAAAAATGTTCTCCCGTATGTATTAAGTTTATTGGTCATTTTTCGTCATCGCCGCATAGCGAATACACAAATATCCATTGCGGAATCCTTTTGGTTTAATGACGAAAATATACAATCGAAAAAAAAAAATAAAAAAAAAAATAAACGATATGATTTTTTTTTTTTTTTCGATAAAGTCACTCTGTGCGTAATGGGCACCCTGTTCAACGATATAACATTTACTTGTTTATTTCGTATTGGCGATATGATAGAAAAGTTTCCGATGTCAAACGTTTTTCGCATCGTTGACTGTTGCAACGGCAAATACAGATTTTTTGAAAATAGTACACACAATAACACTAAATCGCATTGAATTCGACACTATCGGACACAAAAGAAGATATTGAAAAACATTCGAAGTGCTTACATTTTCCGCATCTTTGCTCAATTTTGTTCACCTCGCCTCGTCCCGTCGATTTACTTGCCTGACGGCGGTCTCTGGACCATGCGATCTTTAAATGGACCGCAAGAGCACCCGCCCGCAATATCACTATATGTTTTCCAATACAATTCGAAAGAGAGGATATTTTTATTCTCGATAGTCTCTGCCAAACTTTTCTCCTCTCATACATTCTCAATAATTCTTTTATCTCGAGAAAAATGTTCATTCATCTAATTTTTTGGCTTTTTTGTCAGCAATCAGCAATCGGAAAAGCAAAGGATTTGAAGTGTTTACAATTGAAAAATAGGATTGTCTTTGTTCCTTACATAGAGTCTTCCGAAGCTCGATGTTCCGAAAGGATTTCCTGACGGTGTCGCCAATCGCGGGGCAATGGAAGTGACGAAAAAAATTTCATCAAACTAATTGACCCGTCGTTTCGATTAGATCACTCATCGCTTTTTGTGAATAGGAAATAAAAAAGAAAAAAAACCAAATGTCAATATTTTTTTTACAGATTTATTAAAATGAACTCATCGTCAATCGCCGTTCAACGTCTCTTGTCCGATGCATTTTTTTCTTTGTTCCGCTAATAACGAATGAATCATTCGCTTATCGACACGTAACTCAATTTATCGTGATAACAACGAACCGATGCGGAAAGCTCTACACGTGTACAATGATTTGAAATCAATTGGAAACTCGAATAAGGAAACGACGTACCGCGGCAGCGTCGTGGAAGCGGTCAGCGAAGCAAAGAAAACCGGAACTTCGATGCTGCGCCAATGTCCGAAGTTCGTGTACTTTGCTCCGTTAGAGGCGTTCGATACTTCGACATCGTTCATCACCACCCTCGCTGCCATTATCCTTTGGTCGTCTCGCGTGTCTCGTCATTACCGTCTTTCCTATTAGGTGTTCCGATTGTACAGGAGGCTCTCGAGGTCTCCTCACCCCAGAACCACTAGTGGACCGAGGCGACTCTCACTGAGTTGTGTGGAAAAACTCCCTCGTTGTTCGACATTCGCTCGTTCGGAATCGATTTTCCCGCCGATTGCTTCGCAAGATTGCAATCATTTCTCTGGTCATCGTGAACGGGCCGTTAACGGTCGACACGGAAAAATGATCACGAATTAGGAAAAATACTACGAAAGGCGACGAGTCACCCAAATTATGGGGTTATTCGCCCGCTTACGGATTTTTTTTCAAACGGGATAATTTTTTTTTTATTTTATCAAAACTGAAAAAAAAAAAAATATTTTTGCAAACATGAATTGTGGTACAGCTTGCAAATTCGATCGAAGAAAATTAATAAAAAATTATGAATAGTTATATAATTACATAAAAATAATGAAATAGATAAATGGACCATTCAGAAGACGCACACACCTTTGAGACACTCATCCTTATTAAAATTTAAATACACGCTTCTATATGAACATTCGTCATTTCGCTGGCTCTCAGCTGATTGTTGACATGAAGTTCCGAGGAGGCGTTGCTGTGAACGAGATCCTGCTTTCTGTTAACCTGTCGCAAGTCCCGCACAGGTACAAGAGCCGCGCAGCAACTTTCGAGAGTCTTGCGAAACGCTGCGCGAAATTCACGGTTGAAATACGCGTAAATAAGAGGGTTGAGAGCGCTGTTGAAGTAGCCAACCCAAAATACAGCGGCAACTACGATGTTTCCGCTCTGACAAGTATCGCACAAAGCCGTTATCAAGTACCTGCAAAACAATATTTTTCAAAGCTAAAATTAGTTCGTAGCGCCGATGGCTCCATCGATTCGCAAAACGTCTTTTTGTCAATTTTTTTTTTGATATTGTATTTTATCATATTTTTCCAACGACATGCATCGTTATGATAAATCTAGAAATCCATTTTGAATTTCAAAAAAAATTATTTTTCGAGTCATCGAAATAACAAGTTTCATGCAAATCGACTATTTTCGCCCGTCCGTCAGTCCGTTCGGCATTCGCTTATTGATTTAAAGCGATGAAAAACAATGGAACAGTTTGAATTTTTCGAAATAATAAAAGTATTTGAGAAAATATTGACTTATTGACGTTCGGCAGGGTAATAAATGAATTTCCGTCTGGCTATTCCGATTTTGGGTCAATTGGCAAATTTTACTTTCTCGGATCTATTTATACGTAAACTAACATAAAAACATCAGTGGCGTGGATCAAGAAGGAAAAAAAAGTTGGCAGAAGTTTTTGTCGAACTCTCTCCGAAGTATTCAGAGTAAATAAGACTGCAGAAAGATTTTTCGGCATCCCTGGTCTGTCGGGGATATCGAGGTTTGGATATCCGTAATATGGGGTTAGGAGGAAATGAAGACGTGGAAAGTCTTAACGAAGTTGCCATGGATAGTGTAGCGTTGCTCAGTCGTAATTTCTCATTGTGGACACTTTGGACTCGTGAAAGTGGGTGAAAAACAATTCCGAGGCGACTTCTTTCCAAATCCGTCGTACATACGCGGAGACGACAGAAAGCAACGCGAATGCACATATTCCATCCGTTCGTTCTTTATTTCCTTTGAGTTTCTCTTCTCCACCGCCTCACCCCTTCGTCACTTCAACCATTATCATCGCACAGTTTTCTCTATCGTCTATATACATCGCTTTCGCGAAGCGAACGAGGTGCCCGGGTTGGATACTACAAGGGTTGCAGGAAAAGTGGGTCAGCCTGCTACTCGAACGATTCATTTTTTTTTCACGTTTCGCCCTCCGTGCTTTACCGTCCCTAGACACCTTGCCGAATGCTTTAACTTCCATCGTACTCTGATCCCCACCCTTCCCCGGCCCTTTCACCCCCTGCAATGAGGGATCTTATACATCCCATGCCACAACGGTCTCTCCAAATCCATTGAAAACGCCCACCACCTCTGTCTTACGTTCGATATCCGTACTAAAAGAGTCCCGGGAAAATAAAGGCCACTCTCACACTACCCTCTTTATTCTCTGATGCTGCTACTGCTGCTGCTGCTTCTTCTTCTTCGCCACCATTGGGGATCCTTTTCTACGTCAAGTGCGCCCAAGAGGAAAGCAGTATTGGACGTCCTATCCGTATTTCGCATGGCGAGAAAGAAAGCGTAATGCAAGTTCTTTTTTTTTTACTCCACTTTAACGACATCGTCCGTAGCCGTTTAGTTGATACTTTTTTTTTACGCTACTCGTACCCCCTGAATTATTTCGGCCATGGAACTGCATCATCTACACGAACGACTCTGTTATTACTTTAAGTTTTGCGATACCCTCTCATTTTAAAGTCATTAACCGTCCTCAACGATTTCGACGCTATACAGCGGAGAAAATGGACTTCCGGAATAGAGTCCCTATCGAGTCGTAGTTAAAATAATCCGATTGCAAAAATGTTTGAGTCCGAAATTTTAACGAATTTTTTTTTCTAACTCTGAAATAATATTGAATCGAGTAACGTTAAATATTGGACTATCTTTTGCGATGATGAAATTCTCCCAGTGGTCGTTTCAACCGCTGGGAGAATAAAACTTCGATGTTTTTTGTTTCACTCGATCTTCGTGAAACTTGGGTATTAACTCTCTTCGCCACGTGTCCGAGACGGAAGGATATATCCCAGAAGTTTGGATCATCGTTCAAAAGCTCGGTGAGCAGTGACGGATCGAAGATGTTACCTTGCCCCCCGCATTCCCCTTTCATTTCCGTCGAATGCCGGAGGAATGAGGACGCGACCGGAATCCGATGTTCCAGTAATCCAATAATTAATGTATATCAAGGATGCATGTATATATGTTTGTAAAAATGTAGAGGAGACCGGGGATATTTGAAACACGCGATAAAAAAAATTGAAAAGCGCAGTTAGCAATGGTGCCAAATGGAATCGGATTGTCCCCTATGATACCGTTTTCGGCAGAATGCCATACTAATTGCGTGAAATCTTTGATTTCCGGACGTAAATATTTTTAGAGAATATATTTTGAACGGAAAGTGCCTTAAAAAAGCGAAATGGAGTTCCCGAATCTGATAATTTTATTACTACGAAATCGATCCGCAGAACACGAAAGTCTCGAGTTGTTGGGCTCTAATTGTCTATGATAGATCGAAAGCAATTCCGGAAAGTGTCTGGTTATTCTTAGCTGTGTTGTGTTCGTATTTTCCTTTGCTTCTTCGTAATCCATTGAGTTTTATATCTGTGGTCCTAAGAGAAACGATTGCGAGGAGTAATTGGAATCGATCCTCAGATGATGGGATACGATTCGGGTTACATTAACGTTCACGCGTAAGAACATGTCACAAGAATCCATCTCCAAATAAGGCAACTTACGGAAAACTGCATTTTTATGTGTATCTTAACCAATATGAAAAAAAATTGACGAAACGATAAAAATTTAAAAAAATAAAAATTTGATTACCGGTCGATCTGTTGAACATTTTTTTAACGAATTTCTTAACAACTTTTTTGAATTGTTATTATGCAATGTTAATGACGTTAGCATCTTCTGTACGATTTATTTTTTTGAGATTTTTATCCCATTGGAAAGTATTGAAAATTCTCTCTGAATCTGACTTTCGGTTGCGAAAGTAACGATACATCCTATGTAATGATTGTCGTTCAACAACAGTCACTTATTATTTCCGGCGGAGATTTTTCGTATTTCGTTGCGCATACAGGAGGTAGAAAAGCAAGAAGAATTAAATAAACAAATCGATTTAAAGAAAAAAAATTTGGTTTCCGGTAGATTTATTAACAATTTTTTTAACTAACTTTTTAGAATTATTATTACGCAACATTGATGATATTAGCATCTTCTGTATGATTTATTTTTTTGAGATTTTTATCCCATAGGAAAGTATTGAACATTCTTATTCAATTCTTGTATTCTGATACACCCTTCAGTAATTATTGTCGATCTACAACAGTCACTTATTATTTCCGGCGGAGACTTTTCTTATTTCGTAGCGCATACATCGGGTAGAAAAGCAAGAAAAAAACGTGTATAGAGAAATGAACGGAAGTATTTGGGTCATCGTACCCGGATGTTGAAGTGAGAAGCAATCACCGGAGCTGTTCTCGATAACGACGAGGGCAGCTCGAGATGGAGAATAAGGAAGGTCAAGGGTTGACGGAATAAGCAGCCTGACCCGAAGGCGCAGAAGCGAGTATCGGTTGTGTTGGTCGTTGTTGTGCGATTGCGCGGGTGAAATGATGACACGAGAAGCTCATAAGGCTGAAATGGAGAGGCGTTAGTGACGGAGACGAGAGATAAAAAAAATAGAATAGGCAATGCCGTGGGAATCAAAGAGCAAAAAGGGGTCGAAGAAGAACAATAAAGATGGGCAACGAACTGCGCAGCAAAGCAAATGCGACTATATATAACTTAACAAAGCGATGTAAAGGATGTAACTTTCGATCTTATATTTTCTTTTCTCTCTCGTAAACTTTTTCTTCCGAAGTAGCGCTGTCGAGATAATAAAAAATTACGCGTAAAAGACGGAAAAGTTTTTTCGCCACAATTTTTCGTTTCATCTCACAGAGAGGAAGGGGGAGGGGGGAGGGAAAGGCATCAAAAGGAATGAAATAATTGCATCGTATTATTTCTCCGCGCTGCGCGGAGAATACTCCGCGCGTCGCTGTTCTATTGACGAGAAAAAAAAGACAAAATTGGTTGATGATAGTTTCCACGGAATGTATGATATACTTCGGTCGCCAATGGCGTATTCAGGCGACAAGACCTTTGCTTAGTTTCCTGTTTATGAATGGCGAGTTTCACTGAGCTAAACAACGCGGCCGATTCGCCATCTGTGACGAATCAGCGACCTCTTTGGCCTCCAGGTGCTGGCGTTTCGCGACCTATCAAGAATGTCTGCACGGGGTATCGGTGACGTTTTAATAATAGGTAGATGCCTCCTGCAGCTGCAGTGCGTTATTTGCAAAAGCTGTCAATCGTTACCGGAAGATAGGAGAGAAACGGGGATATCCTTGAGAAGAATAATAGGAAAGACAATACGTGCATCGAAGGCAGACGCGACTATGCGCTTCAACGTCATTGAAATCAACAGATGTTACATTCGCGATGGCACATCGATCGATTCGCCACCATTTTTTTTCAGCCGGCAGAAAGATTTTTAAAACACTGCGCCGTCATTGTAATCAACTGATATTGCATTTCCGACTGATGGCACTTTGGCCGGTCCACCACCGTTATTTTTTTTTTTTCAATCGCCAGAAATATTTTTAAATCGCTGCACTCAAATTGAAATCAACGAATATTACATTTTCGAATGATGGCACTACGATCGTTTCGCCAACATTTTTTTTTTCAATGGACAGACAATATTCTGGCGATATCGTTATAATTTTGAAAACTCGACCCCTTTAAGGTATAATTATCTTTGATTTCTCCCGCCAATGGCAATTATCATAATATCAATCGCGACGACTATAATAGGTGAAAATAATAATTACCAGAGAAAGAACGGAAGCCAACAGGCAAGAAAAGCTGACATTATAATGCCGAGAGTCCTCGCAGCCTTTCTCTCCCTCTTCATTTTACTACTACTTGTTATCGGTGGCTCTTCCGGTTGTGGATCCGGCGGAGATTGGTCCACCGTCGGCAGAGACGTGAGACCCGCCGAAATCCCATTGATCTGCAGGTGTTTGTTCAGCAGCGCAGCTGCAACTTTGCTCCTAAAACAATCATTTGCACAAAAAAATCAGTTAAACATCAGAGAAAACATTTGCTTCGAAGAGAAAGGAGAATCGAAAAGAGTTCATTCAAATTCGCGACACGAATCGAACCTACGAACGAGTAATCAGTAACGGATAAATCCGATCGGGTTCTTTGAATTATTTAGATTCACCGCGCGGTGACGAAGAAGAAAAACGATTGTCTCGAAAAGTCGATTGTTACAAGGTCTGCTGAGCTTGAAATATCTATCGTAACCGCGGGTGTTATCGCATTGCATAGGTTCACATAGTAGCCTCTCGTCGCATGCGATACATGAGTCGGGGTATTGTTTTTTTTCCTCGCTATATAGATTTGCCGACGTTATATCGAAGTATCGGGTGTACTGCTTTGATATTTCAGGAATTCGGGACTTGGCTATCGATAACACACGAGAAAGCGCTACCAAAACGGAGGCAGCGTGCCGGACTTGCGGTATGCACATTACCAAACGCTTTTTTCGATACCTTTCTTCTCTCTATATATATATATATTTCTCTATCGTTGCACCCGATCGATCCAACTGGACTTTCGTATTGCTACACACCCGATGGGGTCTAATAATATCACGCGATCCCACGGTTTCCGTGCTGAAGCGATCCGTGATAGTGTTCAATATGATACGAGAGTCGCTGGATCGTACATTCAAAAATAACGTACGACACGCACGACTTTGACGTTACACATGACGAGTAAACGTTGGCCGATGAGTGTCGGTTTCGGTGTCGCTGTCGATGTCATCGCCGCTCGAAATGGCGTTGATCCGGGTGATACTTTAAATTTATTATACAGCGTAACAGAATAGTCTCTCTATTTTCAAATGCGCAAATAGCGCTCATTTCTCATGTATTATATTCGTTTGAAAAGCTATGATAAATGATAAAAAAATAACGAGATTTTCGTAAATATGTGTTCCGTATGTTTAAAAACGTTGAAAAATCGTATTTTGAGAAAATCACCGACGTGTTTGTGCGGCAGCTGTATGAAATGTAAAACTTTGTAACTCGAAAACGCTTTTGGCTATCAGTTTACAATTGATTATATATAGCGAAGGGTCAATATTCGGTTCTTCTTTTAAATTTCAGTAAATTACCCAGTCTCATTTCTTCTTAAAAAATGTTCAATATCCGCTGGACCACTATATAGGGAAGTCCAATCATTCAGAGCAAAGGTCGCAGTCTCTGTTTTCGTGTCGGAGTAAAAAGATCCCAATCGGTTAGCGCACTAACGTCAGAGTAGGTTATGAGAACTTATTCTACCGCCTACACAATTGTGTTGCTCAATGAACTTATCCTCGCTGCTTTTCATCCTTTTACTACGACCCCCGTCTCCCATATTCCCAACGGGCATAAAGCTTTATTTTGTTTTGAGTACTATATAGCGTGGGTCATCAATGAACGTTGCGTAGAGACCCTAATTGAATAGCAATGTAAAATTGCAACATCGACAAAATTCGCTATTCGTTGCCCTTAAACGAGAAAAAAATTTTAACCGAGCGCGTAAGTTGGGCGATTGAAAAAATGAAGAAAGCTGAAATACTGTTCAAACTCCGTATTCTTAATCGTCGTAACTTAACCGCTCCCTTATTTTAACTCGTTACCATGGAAACGATTTCCCTTAACGTGATGTTCCCTTAGTGTGTTTTTCTCGCTCGCTGCGTCGAGAGCGCCGATGACGCTATTTCTTTCGCACTTATACGAGTTTCATATCACCTTAACTGTATTTCCCCTGAGTTTGTTCTCTCCACTCCAAGCGGTATCTACGGACGCGTATACCCTTCATTACCCGTACTGGCAGCAATTGACCGGAAGTAGGGACGATAGGGGAAATGTACAAACGGCAGCATGTCCGGTCCCGTCGAGTTAAGAATATGGAGCTTGTACTGTATATATATCGGGGAAGGTGGGGAAAAATGGACCATCGGATCCAAAAAGTAGTGCGACTTGAATTTCGGGACAAAATGAACCCTAAAATTAATGAAATTTTAGAAAAGTTCGATTTTCACGTTTCATGGTGATTATTTATACTGCGTAGATCGCTGCTTACACAAAAAAGATCGGGAAATACTTTCAATGAAATTCTACGAAATTTTTATTTTGTCTGAGATAAAATGGATCGATATAAAGAATACTAATGTAAATACATAAAATAATAGATAATAAAACTACAATTTAATAATTGTTGTTTAAAAAAGTATTGCACTATTTTTAATACAGAGAAACCCATAATTTCCAACGAGAACAGTTTACGTATCGCTTAATAGTAAATTATCAAAACATCCATTGTAACATTTTTTAAATGCCCTATTTTTTTCGTTTTCATATTTTAAAGGAGTGAATTTTTTGGATCAAAAATAGTGAAAAAGTCGAGAAAACTTCCTGAGTTGCTAAAGTGGTCCATTTTGCCCGACTTTCCTCGTGTGAAAGAGCGAAAAAATGAAAGAATGAGTTGATGTCACTCTTTCGCGAGCTCACTGACACTCTTTGGATTCAGAGCTCACATAATATGTATGCAATGATCTATCTGTATAGTGCCGCGTTACAGCATTCGTAATCTCCGAGACTGCAGAATACGAGTTTTCGACGCGGGTTGAAAGCTCGCGTAACGTTGGCGTAACGCGTAACGTTGGCTCGCGTAACGTTATTCTCTTATACGTGTGCAGCTTTGGTCGTTCGTTGGCTATCAAGAGTCGAGAGTCGGACCTCTCTGCCCAGCCGCGTCCTCTCCAACATGTAAAATTCTTCGGTGGTCTTCAGCCCGGAAAATCCTTTCGTGATCCTGACACAGCCACCGGCTTTTGATATTCCCGGGTGTTAGCCAAACGACCACGACGAGGCCTCGACGCGACGTGTAATTCTGTCCTTTCGCTCCACCAGCGCAAAACTGATGGATTTAGAGAGTAGTTTCGTCACCGCGTGCGTCGCGTACCGGAATTACAAGAACTTTTAAATGTATTCAGCTGAGCTACTTTAATTCGCGATTATCATGTACGATGCTTTTCAGCTTTCAATTTCCGGACATTAAATATACCATTATACTTTACAGTGTACTGTACATTAATTTTTTATTATAATCGTACATTTAATTGCATGTACCCGTTTATGCATGAAAAAAATGTCCGTACGAGTGCATTAAATTCCCGGTGAATTTTTTTTACGGTGCGGGAACACGAATACACGTATTTCCTGAGAGTGCCGAGGCGGTCTATGCGGGTCTACTTTGAGAACCTCTAACGACACATATCGGAAAATCGCAGTGAAGCGAATAAAAAATTCTGCTTTTCTTTCTCTCTCCGGCTGCATATATCACAATTTTTCGTATGATACCAAGGTTAAACACAGAAAAAAACCCATGTCGCTCGATGCATTAAGAAATTATTGTTACGTTTTGCTTTATACAAATATACATATATCTGAGTCGCCATATTCGTCAATGAGAGATTTCCATTAAAGATGAAGAAAAAAAAAGAACGCAAAAAATTGCGATATATTGTCGAGTCAAATTATTTTTTCTGACAAGACGCCAAGTTGATTATATTGAGATATGATTAATTTTTGCTTCGTTCGTCAGATACGACGTCAACAACAACGTCAGATTGACGCGAACGGCTGTTTGCAGTTTAATTATTCGATGAAGATCCGGTAGTGAGATCACAGCGGCATTTCCCTCGGGGGGCAAAAACAAATTTTTTCGTCGTTACGGTACTCCCACGTTCGCCATTTTTTTTCTTCGTCTTCGGCAACGCATAATATTAATCTTTCACAACTCTGCAAACTTTGTCGTTTGGCGTTTCCACGTCGTCAACGCCCCCGAGGCTGCGATATCTGCGGTATAGTCGGAGATTCGTACAGATATGACAATCTTTTTTTATTTTTAATTCATATGTAGTTTTTTTCAATCATTAGACATTCAGCTCGCGCGCACTCAAGTAATTTCAGTGAAATTTGTATACACTCTTACGTACACATCGGCATTTTGTTAGTGTAAAAAAAAAAAAAATTAATGTGTCGATGCTTTATCCGGTTTTGCATGAGACGCGGTGGTAAGTGATTTTCTCGTTTCTTACTCCGCAGAAGTCAAACAATGTCCTATAGAAAGTTTATCACCATAAAGCGGCAAAATAAAATATGAAGGTGATGTGAATTACCGCCGTCGATAACAAAAACTGAAATTTCATAACCACAGTCGTTGGAGAAATAAATAAATTGGGTTTCTCCACAGAATAGATAAACGTGGAGAAAGAGAATTTTTCTGATACCGACTGGGCGCAGGAAGGTGAGTTTAGGCTGTTTTGCACTACCTTAACAAGGTAATTGTTTGCTTTGCAGTATTTTTTTTGGGACATTTCATTTCGGCTTCGGAAGGACTTTTTTCGGATGAAAATGCAAAAATGTACCGTATATGTAGGTAACAGACTTTGTCGTAAGCTATTAAGGCTTCTCGGCCTCCTTTACAAAAAGCCATTGTTAGCGATGTCTTTTTTTTCTCCCCCACATCGCTCCTGCGTTTTTCGGTTCTTTGTTTTCGGAGGTAACTTTGTTGTTATTCGACTTTTCCAAGAGTCCAATTTACCTTTTATCAAGTACGTGACACACAAATCCGTTCCGAAATAATAGATTGAGGTCACATTACCAACTATCGAAATTAGATGTGTTGGAACCGAATAAGATGGTTAACGGCCGGAAATGTGCACCCGACAAGGATTACGAGGGTGGGCATGGGTGTCCGGAGCAGAAACTGCACCCACGAGGATTCCGACAGGGATTCGACAGACGTGAGATCGTATTCTCGACAGCTACATTCCCTATTCGCTTTTCTCGGAGAAACTCGTTCTTCCGTGAATCTCTGTACATTTAACGCCAATCCTCTTTGACGTTCCGCGCTCCGGGATTCCCCCTGATTACCATTTATGCATGCAAATCATTCGATCAATCATCGTTTCTCTCTCTTAAATTAATCAATCGAATCGTTAGAATGAATTTCCGTATAATAAGATCCTTAAGTCGATTGAGTTAACTAAGTTCTGACGATATTCGCGAACGTATCGTTTTTTTTGCAGTCGAATTAAAAATAAATAAAAAATTCTAACATGTCGGCGAATGTTTGAAGAATTCTGCCGGTTAAAATTCTATGCTACTTTTGCGCGTGAAACCTTCTATATGAAAAAAAAAACAGACTTAGCAAAGGTATCGAAACTTTGACATGTCGATTTTGCAGCGTAGTTATCGATATTCTTTCGATGGCGATTGCCTGTCGAATTGCTCTGATGCTGTGAACCGCGGAGCTCTTTGTCGACATCCAACTTCGTGCAATCTGCTGCTTGCGGCAGAGCCGTCAGTTTTGGCAGCAGCGATATTGAACGTAGAATTGCAAGTTATATATCTCTTCGCTGATATTTTGACGGCTGTGTGTAATTACGAGAGTAATTATCAGTACGCCAGTTATACTCGCTATCTGAGAATATTGTGCACCGGAAAAAGCGTCATATGTAAAAAAATTCATCATTTTACGATCGATCTAAATAAAAATTGCATGGAATTGTCATCAATAAAATATATTTTTAAAAAATGTAAAAAAAATCAGATTTCTACGTTATTTCCTTAAGAACTAATGAATCATTTTTCTTCCGAAATACGAAACAAGTGATTGCTGCTATTTTTTCCCCAAAACATTGAATCCCATTCCGTGCGGGAGATCGGGATGCATGTCGTCAACTTAGGATCTCATCTCCGCAATTCTCAGCACAAATGATTCTGTTTAATAAATTCTATTCCCGAACTTCTTCGCGTCAAGCCGACGTTGTCCGCAAGCACTGCGGGGGTTGCATGTATCGTGCGTGCGTGCTGTGTATTATTGTGTCATAAAAAAAAAAAAAACTCGCGAGTATTATACGAGGCCAACGATAATCCGCGTTTAGTTCAGCGCCGCACTTATCCACTGGCATTGAACTTCGCTCGATAGAAATATACGACTCGACTATGTCGGTCCTTCTCACTTTTGCCCAGCGAACACCACTTGTTTATCGAGCCCCGCTGCATCGATCTACTCGCATACACGTCAGACTGCCGTAATGTCGTGCAATTTTTAGCCGAAGCCTCGCGCACAAGTGACCTATAAATGGACCGTCTCGGTCTCTTTTGTTCGTCTGGTACGTAAAATGGTACACATGTATTTAAAAAAAGACATAAATAAATCGATGCAATAGATAGTTACCTATGCATACGAATGGGCATCCGCAAAGAGGTAGTGAATTCGTTTCAGTGGGGGTTGAAATCGCATCGGGGGTGTCTTCCGAGTGCTTCGGGTGGCTTCGAAATTAATATCGACTCGAAGGTCGATAGCTATGCTTCGGGCGACTGAGGGGTTGTGAGGGAGCGGCGAGGTAAGCGTGAGAGATCGCGTAAGGTTGATTTATGCCATACCATTCGGCGAGTTGGGGGGGTTGCGGGAGGGAGCGCATAGTAACACGACGGTCTGGTCGGTACTGCGGTTCACCTGGCCACTCTCTGTCGTTCAATGAAAGTTGGCCGCATTAAGCTAAGAGGAAAGTTACGGAAATGGCGAAACGGCTCCAACACGCGCGCGTCGTTGCCTCTCGAGTACTTTGCCCTTGTCGTGAAACTGGAGGAAAAGTCCGAGAGGCACTCGGAACGTGAAATCGAGGAAACTATATGAAACAACAGCCTCGAAGTGTTTGTCTTTTTTTATCATCCTGGAAAAGCGTCGGAACCCCCGAAGCTTCGTTCGACCTTATAAGATCTTATCGTAAGAGTCGAACCATCCCTACTTTATTGTACGCATTTGTTTTCATCAATAAAACTTTTCTGCCCGAAATGAACGAATGACTAGCTACTCGCATCAAGGCAAATTGGGGTACAGTATTGTGGCCTTTTCCGCACTTTTACGATACACAATGCCGCCAATCTTCCAACCCCTATCCCTATGTGTATGTATCCCCTAGTGACCGACGGAAGTTGAACAATAGAAAGCACGAAACGATACCGAAGACTCTGTTCCGGTCAAGATAAGCATGTGATATGAAAGCACCGTGTCATCGACTCCACGGGTCTCGACAATACTGTATATTCGTCTTGAGCCATTATTCGTCGTAGTCTAGTGATGATTAATGATCGGCTAGTCGTCGTTCGTTCATTTTTTATGATGACCAATCATATTTGTAGGTTCCAAATGCACGTGTTCCGCCGTTTTTCCCTTTTAGTTTGTCTACCTTTGTCCATTGTGCCATTAGATACGATAGTCAGCCCCGTTGATTATCAGCAAAGTCTCACCCATGTCCGGTGACCGTTCTTATTGCATTTGCTTGACTCGATGAATATTATAGATGGCGGGGCAATATGGACTACTGGGGCAAAATGGACCAAACAAAAGTAACGTGAATACGAGGCACAAGAGACCACAATATTAAAATTGGCACTATTAAAAAAATAGAAAAATTTCGTAAAGTCCGAAACGCCGTATACATTTTCGTAATTTTTTAAATTTTAGTTGCTTTTTTTAATTAATTTTTTCTTCTTTAAGAAAGATGGTCCATTTAACGCACAAGCTATTTTTCTTTTCCTTGAAAGCTCCAAATATTTTGTATGAATTTAATTTGGCAAAAAACAGCTAAGTCGGGTCTCGAAAATCGTTATAACGATCGGTATCCCTTAATCGGTTCGTTTTGCCTCAGTTTCCTTTCTCAGGAGACGAATATTCGGATCAGATGATTCGCACGACGCGAAAAGATAGGATTAATGAAAGTAGCAACAGCGGGGTCGTCAAGAATATCAGCAGAAAAGTGATAAACGTTGAAATATAAGCGACGAATCTTGAGATTAAAAGCGGGAGACGAAAGCAGATATTTATATCTACATAAGGATCTTATACGCGATATATCTATTCCATGGATAGCCGGATAATGTAAGAACTGGTAGAAGAAAGTGGTCGCCGAGTTTCAATTCCTTTGGGTAATAAGAGTCGTTGCTGATCGCGCTGCTCGCAACCCAAGAGAGCTTTCGAAGTGAAGTGAGGGACGGGGTGGACGGGTTGTTTCCTCGAGAACGAGATTATCGCTCATCGGCACGAAACGCCGGTTATCTACCTGGGATCGGATATTCCGATTAAATTGCTATTGCAGTGGCAGACGAAGCGTGGCGAATAACAATTCTACCGAAAGAACTTGGGAACCGACAATTGCAATTTTTCTCCGAATACACCGCTGTCTCTGGAGTATAAAGTTTTTAACCCTTTTAAAGGAGAATTCAAAGAATATTCTAGAAAATCAATGAAACTTTAGAAACGACTTTCTGGCAATGAATTATTAATATTCCTGAGGCAGATATATAAAAAAATCGACGACAGACTATATTTCGAGATTTTTTTTTATAAATAACAATAATTTTACACAAAGTAAAAAAATCATACAAATTAATATAAAAAAAAATGTATAAACACGTCTTATTTATGCGGTTGCTAATCCTTGCGGTTTTCGCCTATTGATAGATAGGAACCGAAAAAAAAACTTTAAATAATCAATTATCGGTAAAATGAAAAAAAAAAAAAAATGCCCATATACCGTAAGTCAAGTGGAAGTTCATAACGCTTTCCTCGAGGCTATCTATCACGAAACGATGAATAAAGAATCACCCATATACGACGATGGCGAAGATAACTCCCGATTCTATGAAGCCAACGCGAGAATCGGTTCTCTACTTTATGTATGGAAATCGATCTTTGCAAGTGCGCCGCAATGCAGAGCAGAAGTACACAAAACGATGGGAAAACATGAATGAAACACGAGTGGAAGATGGAAATAGGAAACTTTTGGGTTTGAATGAGAAACAGGTGATAGAGATGAGCGCAAAGCAACGGGCAGATGGATGTATGGAGGCGGTATGGAGGCAAAGGGCTTGTGCCGAGTAGAAAGATAAAAGTTGAGAAGAGAGGAAGTGGTTCGCACGGAGAGAGCTCGGGAGGGATTATTGAACGGAAGAGGAATAGGGGGCGTAACAAAGGGGAAGGAGACTACGCTGTGAGAGGAGACCTGAGAGTGGATCGACGAACTAAGGGAGACGGATATAATGGAAAAAAGCTTTGGAAAGAAAGAGAGCGACGTATACATATCAGAAAGTGAAGAGAATAGATGAAAGAATCGGTGAAACAGAGAAATAGAAAAGTTACATTCGTTATACACAAAAAGGCAGTTTGTAATGATAACATGTAGTCGCAATAACGTATAACACGATTAGCAGGGGATGGCTATTCGGGAATATATTTCCCGTGTGATGCGTCACAGAATAAATTAATTGGAAATTCGATTATAATCGAACGATGATTAACGCAATATAAACGAGAGATGAACAACAGAATGGCAACAGGATGTGATCCTTGAACATTATTTGCGAGGACAAGGTGCGCAGAATGGAATTTAAGATGCGCGACGCGAAGATGCGTGAGATGGGCAACTAAGAGAAAAGTAATGTAGAAGGCAAGCTACAGCGTCATAGCGTGGTTCTCGCACAGTCTTCTCCGTGAAGCGAGGAAATTTCATTATCCTTCGCCACGTTGGTCTGTGTTCACCGCCGCTGCTGTGTTATGTACATATATACATATATACATATATATTACCCTATCGATCGTGTGAGCTTTTGCTTGATCCTTCTTTCTACCGTTCCCCTTGTGAAATTCCCGCTGTTCTCTTCCTGCCCGTGGCATTGAGACGAATGCGATACTCATCTCGACGTGCCTTTGAAGTCAAAGGTTACCGAATAATCTTCGCGAATACCATTCGTGCAGAAGACACAGGGAAATGACGAATAAACGTGCATTACGTGCATTGCGTGCTTTCCGTGAAACAGGATATTGCACAACAGGTATTTGACACGATTACGCGAGATTTCACGGCATCGAAAATCCAAAAATCTTTTTTTGTACAAAAAAACGATATTATATATAATCGGAAATCTCGTCGGATAATCATAAGGTTTTCGAAAAATTCGATGTTTTGGAAAATTTTGGAGCTCATTGGAGCCCACGAGCAGGTGGGCGGCAGCCAATCGTTATGCTCCTCTGATCGATATTCGGACCTACATGCCTGCATGTTTGCCCAGACAGATACTGCCTCTCATGCTGTTTCAAGAGTTAACAAGTGAACTTTCTCGTGACTACATGTACGTAACATAATTGACGGGGGGAGGGGGGAGGGGGGCCCTTGGCCTAAGCTCTCATAATAAATGGATACGACCGTCGAAGACGCCCTGAGAATTCTGTAGAGGATGAGATTCGGATAATTCCTGCTTAACCTCGCCTTGCCTTTGGATATCCTTCCTTTGCGCGCTCTTTCCATCCCTTCGCCTTACAATATTGGATTAAGAGTAAATTAGATAGGAACGACTTGCGAGCAATATCGTAGCCTCGTGATGGAGACTTAAGCGTAATGAGGTACTTGCAACACGATAACCTCGGTGAAGGGCCGCTACGACACGAACAGGTGCGAACAGCTTTCCCCCCTCCCCGCCACCCCTGTCAACCCTCCTCCCCCTTGTGCCCCCGCGGCTCTCGTTCACCTCTGGCTGGTCACCAACTCCCGGCGAATGCGCTTCCTCTTTCCCATACAACTTTGTCCTCCTTCTGCTCCACATTCCAATCCCACCACCCGAGCAAAAAAAAACCAACCCCTCAATCCTCCTCCTGCAGCAATTTAACTTTTGAGAAACTCGTTCGACCCTCGCAAAAGCTTGAGCCTTTGTAACTTTATCTCTATCGCGATCGCTTTCTACTTTACTCCGTATCACGGGTTAATGACGTTTTTAACCCCATATCTGTGTATGTGGGAAAACGATTCTCTATCTAACGTTCGACAGTGCGGAAGCTTTTTGAATCCAATTGAAACAATATAATTCATCGCTGGAACAATCGGGCAATTCCCACGAGTCTTCAATGTCTTCCTGCATTTTAGTTTTCATTCTTCATTTTATTTTTTTTTTTTGGAATTCCTATGCCTTAATGACATACCAAGAGTCACGAGGTCTCGTTCAAGTTGAACGCCAAGGCTGACAACATGCAATAGTTTTCAGGGTCGCGAACTCACCGGTAGTCGGCATCATTTCTCGCGATTCTTGGGGGGCTAAGGCCACATTACTGTTGAGAACTCTCGTGTCTGGGTCACCGTTTCACCCTTCAATATGGCTTCGTGTTGAATTCCTTATGTTCTCTTTCACGGTCAACGTCGTCGTTGTCTTCGTCTTTGTCACTGTGACGGGTTTTTCAACCCGTTGACAATTAGGAGGGGAGAGAAAGAGGAGAAACACGTGTACACGTGTTTCATCGGGGTTGGCATGACTGTTGCGAGACATCCATCCCGAAGCCCTAGGCGAATGGCTTTATAGTCAATAGGTTTACCATTGGTGTGGATACCACTCTCGGCTCGCGGTTTTTACGTATATACGTATAAATGCACGCAACGCTTCCATCTCTTTATTCCGGTAGCTTTTTATCCTTCGGCATCGTTACCCCTCACGCGAAAGTTTCGATCTCGCATTCATGACTTATTTGATTAAAAAAACAATAAAACGAAAAAGGTTAACTGGAAACCGTGAAATTCAGCCTTTTTGTGCGAACTATCAGAATCTCAAAAGGGCAGAGCGAGAAAAAAATCAACTACGCTGGGCCGTTTTTTTTTATATTCGTATCATGGACCGCGATAACGAATTGATTTTTCCGCAGTGCGATAAAGCGGCGACAGTGTCTTGTTAAATGGTATTACGGTTGGTTATAATATCTCTGCGATAAGGAGAGATGTTGAGTGTAAGAGGGAGAGAAACGACGAAAATATCGATACTAACAAATTTTCGCACGAGCCACGATACTTTGACCTCTTTTTTCATCGATGAAACTCGAATTATAGCAGAATAATAGATTTTCACAGGCGAATAAATATCGATGAACGCTCAATGAAAAGTAATGCAAGGTAATCGGAGCGGTAGGCAGGAGAGGTCGCTGCGACCAGAGTACAATGCGAAATAGCAGCGTATGTGTATATAGGACGTAGCGAAATAATGTGGTAGTGCGTGAAAAAGTAAAGGGTATTCGTCGCGGCTATCTGCATATAAAAATTGCCGAAATTAATGAATTACATTTTTTTTCAACTTCCTACTGTCAAAAATAGGATATACTTTCATTAATTTAATGGAATAACAAAAAACATTAATAGTGGGCGAAATAATTCCGAATATAATCCGCAATTTTAACCATAGAATTTTAGAATTCTAGGTATATATTTATATATTTATAACATTATATTATATTACTAGCGGTTTCCCGGGCGCGCGTGCTCGCATTCCGTTTATCGACATTATAAAAATGTCTCATCACCGTCGTAACTTTTAACCAAACGGCGCCGCCGCCGCTTTTTGTTTTTGTATTTTTACATAGACAATCCCCTCTAAATGAACTTAGAATATTTCGGCTATGGGAGGGGGGGGGGGGGGGGGTCAGCTTCAGTGTACGGGACACGCTCTCCATTTGGTGAAGCTGACTTTTTTCCCCTTATGATAAAGGGAAAAGCGTCAGCTTCACCGAAATGGACCGTCCCCGACATATTGTGAAGCTGATGCCCTCAAATCTTGTACACAGCAGCGAAGTGTTTGTATATACTATATAGAGAGATATTATATTATAATATATTATACTAGTTTCGCTGGGCTCGCGTGCTAGGTGCGCTTGCTCTTCAATTGTAGAATATTTTGAGTTAAGGCCATTTGGGGAATATTTTTGCTTCTTCCTCCGCTGCCGACCACCGCGGCTGCCTCCTTCGAAACCCCCTTAGCAAAACAGAATATTTTGGCTTTCCTCTCCCACGCTCCTCCCCTCACCACCTCCCCCCGAAAAATGTTCCCTGTAAGGGGGTTACGAAGGAGGCAACCACGGCGGTCGGAGAGAGGAGCAAAACTATTCCCCAAATGGGCCTTAACTCAAAATATTCTAAGGCCCCAAAAAGGGCTTAGGTCAAAATATTCTACAATTGACGAATTACTGATATTTATATTGAGAAATTATATGATATATCTTATTTATATATTTAGAATTCTAAAATTTTAAACTCAAATTTAATGGTTTTTGAATTAATTGAATGGTACACGTATTAAGAGTTGTACATATTTCAATTCGAACCTCTCTACAAAATTTTTATTTTCTTTTTTTAATTGTTCGTTACGCGTCTATTACTCATTTTACTTCTGAAGGAAAACACGATATGAAAAAATGCGCCAGCGGCAAAATAAAAAAAAAAACGTGTTTTTCCAGTTCACCATCCGCGAAACAGAGCAGAGAATGTTGCGGAGAGAAATGAGAAGAAATTAGTGTTGACTCGGAGTGCCGCTGGGTACGTCGCAGTCCGTAGTAACGTAGCGACTACTGGGAATAAACCCGTACGTATTATATGTATAGTAGCGCTTCTCAATGATGTCCTTATTCGGACGCTTCCAGTATGCGTGCATATTATGTTTTTGCTACTGCAGCCAAAATATCCCTGAGGATTTACTGCGTTATTTTCTTCGGATAATCCCAAGATAGTTTTCTCCACTAAACATTCGCTGTGTGGCGTTGGTGATAGAGGTGTCTCTTCGCTTTCGCTTGGTTTCTCGCAAAGCGCATATGTAAACATAGTGACGCCTGTAGCATGTGACTGACGATACGGGCAGTAGATATAGATATAGTTTATCACGACGTGCATCATACGGAAATGTACAATATGGAGGCAAACACCTTTGTAAAGCAGTCTTTACTCGTATAATCCTTTCGGAATTGGTTTCCGAGATTGACAATTCTGTTCTTTCTGTTTTCCCTGTTAATCTCAGCACAGGCTTAGCGTAGAACGTCCTGAATCTATGGCATCGCGATAAAGAAGTTAGGGTCTTTGTATAAACTTATGCGATGTATTGGTTTGGTTAGAATTGAAATGCCGGCACAACATCACAACTCACAAGACTTTTTTGAGGCCCTCACCGCGAGAAATCTGTGCAGAAGTGAAAACGCCTAAACCTGATTTCCATGTAAATCGGCGAACATTGCCAGCATTTTTAGCTGATTCCACGCCCTTAATATTTCACAGAGTTAAACGTTACTCTGGGTTTCTATTACGAATCTTACCGTAGATGGTGAATGTTAATAGACAAATCTACTTGGCGCCTTACGTAAAAGAAGCGATAATAGAACACCACAGTAAAATATACAGTCATTGGACGGGAATACCAGACGATTGATAGGTCCTGCACTATGGATAGCCGCAATGGGTAAATAGAACCGTAAGAATCGGGCCAACCATCTATTATTCATTGCGACCGATCCCATAAATTTATTACCGTGTGACCGCCTCGCAGTGCAGCCTCTCTGGCTTCGAGGCGAAAGGAATTTAAAATAGATCTCGTAGATTATACACTTTTCGAAGAATTCTCGCTGTACCCATTAAGGTGCCTACTTATCGAAGCCCTGTAAGCGCGAACTCGGACCATCGAATCGCCAAGGAAAAGTAGAGTCTTGAGGAGTCATGCCCCGTAAATTTGCCCGCGTCGAGAGCCAAACCCATCCGTAAAGTTTCAAAATGCAATTCTCGTTATAGTGTATTTTTCTCGGGCAAAAAGGTCACTGCCAATGGAACATTCAACCGTTTGCATCCAGCAACTCGATTGACGACCGAGAGGAAAACCGTTTTCGTGAAGTTATTGCAGAAACTGCTGTTACTGCGATCGGGTTTGGTATAATAAAAGTATTCTGGAAGGAAATCGAAAGAGACCGATATGATTTGCTCCATTGAGCGCTTCTGTTCTCCATTTTGCCGGCTCTGTCGCACGTGTTGCCGAGTCGTATCGACTCGGTGTCTTTCATTACCTTCGTCTTCTTCATTCATAAACATGACTGTGCAAGTGATCGGGGATTATTCGATCAGGATACAGCGAGAGGCACATTCTGCTGGAAATATATCCAATGTGTATATTCCGCACGGAGCATTGACCCAGAAATTTAAACTGTTTTGCTACGAGAACTATTTGCAGAGCATGTCTCATTCGATTTAACATTTTTCATACAACTAACGAGACGTCGACCTTACGGGTCGACGTTGCGAGTAACCCGACTATTACGACCAAGGTGCATCGTGAAGGAGACCAGTGCTTATCCGATAATGGAGTAAGTGGATTCGCATATAGCCTTCGCTGCCTACGTTAGTATGTATAGCGGATAATCGAGTGGAGAGAGGCCGAGAGAGGTAGCGGAGGATGTGAAGGAGTCGATGAAGCCGAGAACAGCATCGAGCATCTGTAATCTACGGGGCTCTCTCCGACAGCTGCAACAGTAAAAGCGCAATACCGAGGTACGCTAAGCGACTATCTAGATTACCGTTTTACACTATGTGTATTCTCTCTACCGAATTGTTCCTCTGTTGCGCGCAGGCAACTTCACTATGACGCCTAAAGCCCCCCCCCCCTTCCTGCCCTCCCGGTACGCCGAAATCTCGTCCGACAACACTCTTGACAATGGTACACAGCGTTTGCGCCTGTTCTGTCGTAATCGGACACTGAACGAGCATTTGAAATCCCTTTCGGATCTGAGATTAAAACGTCAGACCCTTCGTCTCTTATCAAAATGTCTTCAAAATTATGTATTTCTAACAATCGCCACCAGGGATGAAAAAATGAAAACAGGATTAAGCCAATTGCTAAATCAGTCATCCATGGATTAGGGATACGCAGCCATGTTGGTTTTAGGCAAATGTAGTGATTGAAACGGATCTATCTTTATCAATCTCATCTTTACTCAAATCCTTGGGCCATTGCTAATGCCATAGACAACTGAAGATATTAAGGGTACATTGTAGGACTCGTGCAGGCATCAAGGGCAGGTATTGAGCCAATTGAGCAATACACGTCGCTTGGCCACAGTCAGCTAGTGTTCCAATCGATTGGACCGCCTTGTTCCACCTGGTGACTGGGACCTTTATCCTCCTAACAGATTCCTTACACTCGCTGGAATCGAACGCACAGAGAGTTCGTGACTCACCCATCCAATGAGCACTTTTGTTTCAAGTGTACGAAATGCTCATATATTCGTGACATCGCAGCCTCCCCTGTTGTCTCATCCATTGAAGAGACTCTATTCTTGACATACAACAGTTGTTTGTTTCCCCTTCGAGAAATCGACGGACAGTGCTATATTTTTTAAGATCCCTTTCCACCTTATCTCTCGCGGGCGGTCTTCCCCAAGTGTAAAATAAATCCGTCAGACTGCGGTCACCTGTCGACCCCCCAAGATGCCTCGAGCTTTGCGGATCGATCGCAACTTGCCAGAGGGTTCGTCGCCGCGAAACGACCCCTGCTGGCCTCTCTATCGCTCGGCGAAACGTCGACTGCTATTTTGAGCTCCGCTGATACTACTACCGCTACTACTACGACCCACTACTGGGCTCGATTTCAATCTATTCCGACTAGAGCAGAGCAACCCACTCCGAATACTCCCTTCACAATGTTTCCCCACTGTGGCCCGTTTCCTGCCCATCTCTCGACATACCTACGAATCCTTCAGTCGAAGCCATCAACGCCCACTTGATCCTTCATAATCTCTCAGAAAGGATACGTCATCGTGGTAACCTGCCACGTATAAGCCTTTCACAAAGCGTGACCTCACATTGACCGTATTATAGAAAGCAGTGACCTCGTCGTTCCACCAACAGTGCCACTCTTGTTTCGTCTATATCCGGCCCCCCGTCGGTTTGTCGGTATAGATTTTGCTTTAAACTTTTATACCAGGAGAACCGAATATATCCGTGCGTGTATTCGCGTCACTGTTGTACGACAGTGAATTAAACATTTCTATCGGCCAACCGAAGTTGACCTCTTTTATTTTTCTTTCGTCATTTTATAAATATATATTTTACCAGGGGTTTCCCGAAGCTCGCGCCTTCGCGTCAATCTAATCAATCCCTACAAAAAAAGCAACCCCAATCCATATTATTGACAACAGCTTGTATCTATCACTGACACTGTTCACATTATTAAGTCGTTTAGATTCCGGCACCCGGCGATTTTAAACTCCCGACTGCACGCCGGGCAAAAGACGGGAATTATGGGTTTCACCGTGAAATCTGACTTTTCGCGTTTTGTTGGTATCGAATGTTCTCCGAAACGACAAAAAGTGTCTTAACAAAATTTGACACATTATTAAGTCACACATTATATATATAGAAATTTCGTCGATATTCGCTGCCACTATTGTTGTGCTTTTTCACGCCGAATTCCCTGTCAATATATGAATGACAAATACGCGCCACGAGTCATGAGTAGACTATGAAAATTGCTATACAGTCCACGCTCCGTACTCTTAACTCCCCTTAACTTAACTGGTCCCTTATTTTAACTCGTTACCATAGTAACGAATTCCCTTAACTGTATTTCCCCTCAGCCCCTTTTCCCCACGCCAACCGGGGGAAAACCCGCGCGCATACCCCTCGGTACCCCTACTCGCAGGAACTGACCGGGAGTAGAGACGATAGGGGAAATACAGATAAGGGATCGGGTCCGGTCCCGTCGAGTTAAGAATACGGGGCGTGGACTGTATTACTATTATACATTTTTTTTGTTACATTTGTTCGGACATTATCTGTTTTTTTGTTTTATTATTATATTTTTTTCGATTTTATTCACAGGTGAATTTCAAGTTTATTGGAGTTGAGGCTGCGGCATTTTTGGTTTTATATCTTGTTTTATTAAAATGTGTTCCAGTCAATGTTTCAGTGGTTAACACAGCGACTTCATAGCTGCAATTTTAACGCCGGCTATACTTATAGACCATAGTAATGGATTTCAAATATTTATAATTTTTTAGTAAAAATAAATCAATAAGTGTAATATACAAAAATACGAAAATGGATTAAATAAAAATAATTTTATAAAAATTTTAAAAACGCCCGACTAAAAAATGAATGAAATAATAAACAATTATTCACATATTATAGTCGGGAGATTTCTAGACTAATCAACGAATGATGGAACTTCCGACTATAATATGTGAATAATTATTTCTTATTTCATTCTTTTTCTAGTCGGAAGTTTTTTTAATTTTTATAAAATTATTTTTTTATAATAGAAATACAGAATGTATATCAACATAGGAGAGACCGGAGCTAACCGACACACGAGACAAGCGCAAAAAAATAATGAATAATTCCAGCGAGTACAGAAATATATAGAATTAGAGTACATAATGCGGTAATTGGGGGGGGGGGGGGCACCCTATTTTCTGCCTGAAATCTTTAATTTTTTTAGCGAGTGCTCCAAATTGCCGACTTTCTCTACATATTCGTTCTCACGTTAAATATTGTCTTAATTCAATTTTTCCAACGACCAAAAATATCGCAATAGCGGGAGCACAATGCGAGACGAAATTTTGAAAGAGAGCAAATAGGGGAGTTTACTGGATGACTGTGGGGGTGAGGGTGAAGCGTCGCACGTGGCTTTAGTGTATAACGTCGCGTTTACACGTCGGGCATGCCGCGCGCACCTGTAACCCTTTACAACGGCTTCTCCTGACGTTGCGGATACGTGCAACCCACTCCGGAGTCTTCGTGCTTCTCGTAATTCTTTTCCGACTGGCTTTTGCTTCAACCAACACTTTAGTTCTTGGCCGACAAAACCGCGAGTTCAATTTACGCTAACGCGAGCTCGTGCTGGAGCTCGAGAAAAACTCTCGAAGCTCGTAGCACCCTACAGAGCAATTTGATTTTTCGAAATATTCGAAACACGATAATGACAGACGACGACGACGTACCGCGTGTAAGTCGTTTTCGAATTATTCGCAAATTTAAAAACTCGGACAAAAAATTCGCGGTTAAAAAATAAACAATTTTGTCAATCGGTTTAAATGTTTTTACATACTGGTTGGCTGGTTGGCTGGTTGGCTGGTTGGCTACTGGTTGGAATACTGGTTGCGGATAGCGAATAGTTTTTTTCTAGCCGATAAATCGATTTATCGATAAGTCCAATTTGTTCAATAACCAATGCTCGTTGCATAAGCAAAGCAGTTACCATTCGGATGTAGTTACGATGGCATCCAACAGTTTGGCGTAGCAAGTTGTAAAAATGTTAATTGATGGGTGTCAGGGTAATTAAGCGTAACGTTCGGTGTACACGGTCGCTGAAGAAAGACATTTACGAGAGCATGCATAACGCTCCAGGCATAGTAGGCTCGGGAACTCACGTACCGACGGTCGAAAGCCCATAATACCTGTTCGTTATGAAAGCGCCTCACGGACTTATCCTATTTTTCGCATCGTCGTTCCTTTGCCAGAGTGAGTTTAACGATCGTATCTTCATTTCTCTATTCGGCGTATTTAGCATTAGTGGATCAATGAGCTCATCTGACGATTCCACATTTTGTTTCGAGTGAAAAAATTTATCGACAAATTGAGATAAGCGAGAGACAATATCAATGAGACATTAATCGCTTCCATGACCGAGGATTTTCTTTTGTTTCTCGTAGCCAGTTCGCTTTATATCGGCGATCATGGCCATCGGAGACCTGAAAAATCGTCCGAGCGAAACGATGAAAATTCGATTGGCGTTGAGCCTCAACGTTCGGAGATCGATCTGTCGAAACGTATCAACGCTACTGATCGAAGAGACAATGGGATCGGAAAGCAGTTCCGATTAGCCGGTAAACAACGGAGCTTTATAAACTGCGTCTTCAAGTTTCACGGTGACAGAATGCCCGAGTATACGTGCGATCACAGTAAAGACGTCTTGATAAAATGGCACGAGGAAAAAGGTCAATTGATGGGAACCATCACGACGAGTTATCGGTCTCCTGTTAGATTTCTTTTGCTTCCTGAATCACATACTTCGATAGTAACGAGTCGTATTCGATCTGCTGAAACAACTCAACGATTTTCCATCGCATTGCAGAAACAACGAAGCGTCACTAACGAAATGCAAAGTGTACCGTACAAAGCTTCGCAGAAATGGAAGGAACTGATTCGAGAGAAACGTCGAACAATTTACAGCGACGAGGCGGTTGAAGAAGAAGATCCGAACAAAGCGGGCGATCAAATAGACGAGGATGAAACTATTGTTCCGAAAGTCGTCCGTCAAGCTGTAGCCGGTAAAGTTTTAAACGATTTATTCAGACAGCCATTGTAGTTCGACTGCAACGCGCCACGACGATAGTCGAGTAAAAATCATATGATCCGAACTGCCATTGGCCAAAGATCGTTTAAAGTTTATTTTCTTCTTTTAAGATTTTATCCTACGGTAAGTGAATAACGATGGTAAAAGCACTTACTGGTTTTACTTATCGTACCGTTTATTTCACACGTTGGGCTATTTACGAAAGTACTTTCGGGTATCTTACCGATCTCTACATCGCTAAATCCCCAATCTTCTAACGTTAGGTCTGAAATAGGCGAACAGGCGAGCCGAGTGATCTCGCTGACCTGTTGCTCGAGGGACATGCCGATGTCGAAAGAATCGGTTGAATCCCAAAGAATTCTGTAGATAGTCAGGAAATTTGAATCGAATTTTGCAAAAATCTTCAAAATGTCCCAAAATTTCATCAGATTCGTCAATGTCAATCGAAAACGGTACTAAATGTTAACTGATTTTTATCTGATCGGTATGCGTCATGAAATGTTGTGGCATTGTCATACGTAAATCGTTGGTCCCGGTCGGAAATCGGTAAAATAACCCCGAAAGTGATCTGCAATTACACTTATCCTCGCAATGCCGATTTTTCAAGTGTCGTATGGCAGCTCTCAGTGATACTGAGCGAATCATGTTTATTCGACGAGATCGATATAGGATTGGAAATCAGAATGGAATTTTTCTATAAGATGATACTGCCGATGAGTCTCAAGTAGCCGAACCTCCCGCGGAAGGCGATGACGACGACACGGCACCGGTCGCCGAGGTGGAAAATGACGAGGGTGATGAAAATGAGAAAAAAGAGGTCAGCGAGGATGATACGGCAAGTGGGGAAGGTTCGTCCGCAGATAAGGAAATTCCTGATGTGGGAGAGGCGGAAAAAGAGGTCAACGGCGCTGAGGAAGAGAAGGACCAAGCGGAGGATGTCGCAGATAAGGAAGTTCCGGTTGAGGGCGCATCGCAGGACAATGAAGGTAAGTGCACAAAAGAAGCCGCAGGCGGCCGAGGGTTCGAAGGTAATCTGGATGGCAAATCTTAAGACGATAACGAGAGTAGGTGAAAAAAGCGAAGAAGCGACGCCAACGAAAGACAAAAATGGCGATAGGATAGGTGACAACGGCAACGGCAATGGCAACGGCAATGGCAATGGCAATGGCAATGGCAATGGCAATGGCAATGGCAATGGCAATGGCAATGGCAATGGCAATGGCAATGGTAATGGGAATGGCAATGGCAATGGTAATGGGAATGGCAATGACAATGGTAACGGCGATTATGAGGACGACGACGAGGACGACGAGGACGACGATGATGACGAAGAAAGAGACGGAACATATTTTATAGTAAAAATCGATTTGGACCAGATTTTGCAGAACGAACAAATTACGGGTTTCTTGTCCAGCGTCGGAGAGATAATTTATAATGCCGGGGATTACATTTTGTCGCTTATATTGAGAAATATGAAACGTCGTCTTCATGTCCAACGTATAGATGAGAGATTCGACGCAAAGGTCGAAAAGCTGGCCAACAAATACGGCGGCAACACCGACAAAGCTATCCGAATTATGCAGAAGAGGATTCGCAAGCGTTTGGGACAAAATTTCGAAGCCCACATCATCAAGTTCTTGAAGGAGCTTCGAGACAGTATGAAGATGTAAATTAAGTTTTATGATTGCATCATTATACTGTTGATGTAATCTTTGATCGGAATGATCTATTGTAAGAAAAATCGTTAATAATAAAGTACTTAAAAAACTGTGACACGGCGATTGTTTTCCTTCATTGGTGGATATCCACCACACGGGACGGCAGCCAAACGGGACAAGGGGACTCAAGTGTAGTTATCAAAACTAAATTATTGTATACGTAACTATATTACCGGTACATAGACGAAAGTTTGAAACAGCTGTGCCGGCCACAGAGACGCAACCGACGTAAACCCGAACGTGTAAGCGTGCTGCCGGTATCGTGACGAAGCTGTATACGTCATGAGCGCTATGCTACGTTGCCACCTTTAACCCCTTTCACATTAATTAGAAGCTTGCGAAGGACGCCCAAGCGTATAGACAGGGCGCTGCTAGGGCTATAGCGAAAATTGCGATTCCAAGGGCAGGGGAAGGGAGGGGTTACTCTCGGGATAGGAAGATAATGACGGAGCGCTCGAAGCTTTCAAGCTCCCGGCAACATTGCTTCTGATACCTATATAGCCTACCTATGCCGAGGGGGATGAAAGATTTCAAGGAGCTCGCGAGAATTCACGACCCCTCGAACTTACATTTACCACTTTTCATAACGCTCGTCAATTCTGAATGGGATTATGCCTACGAGACTCGAAATTATTAATTCGTCGACGACTGGAGTACCGACGTATCGTTTTAACGATGGGATCGCGTTACTGAAAAATTTTCTTCCGAAACAAATCAGTTGAGGAAATAAAGATATTTTGAAAGACTGAGATTTCACCGACGACGGTGATCCGCAGATAATTTTATTCGCATTCTACTGCACCAATTTCAATCATGGAAATAACTTGGTACACCATAGCATAGGGTAAAATTGGTTTCGGATTCAATCCAACATACAAAGTAAACATTCAATTTTGTTTGTAAGTTAACAAGGATAATTAATATTTATTCAATGTAATCGTAACAAAGCAAACATTCGAAATGACATGCATTGTGGGGTCTTTGAATATGTAGGAGAATATGCGAATCAAGAACAGTAAGCATACATCCTGAATGGGGCGGAAACTGTGCGTATAGCGTATTTAACTGGTGTAATGGAAGTTGGTGACCATAATTAACAATTATATACTTCTGGTGGCTAATGGCTCCAGGTTACGTCGAGACACGTTGAAATATTTCGACTTCGCATAGCATTCATAGTTGTGGTCATAATGGGGTCGAGTCAGATAAATTAGGGTGTTTTTCGAAAAAATATGATTTTTTTTTCAGCCAATCCTAAAATTTGAAAAGAATCAGCTGATTCGACCCCCTTAAATACGAACGCGACTCGCGCGTGAGTTTCGCGAAATTTTATAGTTGGATGTATAGATACGCAACTTACCGATATAGCACCCTCTCTTGACGATCGGCTTCCCTGTAGATCTTGTAGTACATGGCAATCATGATGATTCCCGGTAGCCAAAAGCTTACACTCGAACTAACAACCGCGTAAAGCTTGTTAACGTGAAACATACATATGTCCGGATAATTTTTTCGAAATTCTAGATGCTCAGCCGTGGTGTACCAACCGGCAAATATCGGTAGGAAGCTCATTATAGTTGGTGAGCACCAAACAACGCTGAGCATTGTGCCGAGTCGTAGATTGGTCATAATCAATGGGTAATCGAGTGGTTGCACTATAGCGTAATAACGGTCGACGCTGATGCAACACAGATGCAATATCGATACGGTGCTGAAGAATACATCGAGTGAATTCCACACGTCGCACATGAAATAACCGAAGAGCCAACGGCCCGAAAGCTCGACGCTCGCGTTAAAGGTCATCGCGAATATGGCAACGAGCATATCGGCAAGTGCGAGCGACACGACAAAGTAATTTGTAATGACCCGCAACTTTCGATGTCTCATTACCGATACGATTACGAGAAGATTGCCGAACAACGCGCACAATATAATAAAACTCATAACTGTGGCTTTTGTTATCAGAAGAAGAACACCTTCGAGATCGTTTCCGCTTGCCGATTCGTGTAATGTTCTTCTCACACCGTCATCACTCAAATTTTGACCGGTATCAACCAGAACGTTCAACATACTTGCTGTGTTCACTTCGCTAGCGTTTAATTCACCAATAGTCACGTTTCTATCCATCTTCTCTTCGCTGCTCCTTTTTTCTTTTGTGTTTTCTTTGCCGATTTCTCAAATGTGTTGATTAATAAGCCATTTTTTAAATAAATTTAAACCCAATCAGAAAATGTCCGTTTTTGGTTTATTAAAAAACATTCATGTGATTCTGAGAGTTCCGATCTTTTTGCCGATGATGCGAGGACGATCGGGACGCGATCGATGAGTTTCTGCGTTCCCGTCGACTCCGAGACATTATCCAGGTGCTGTCGAATGGATTTTGGCCTCTTTTTGCTTGCCTCGTCGTTGTGACGGTGACGCAGTGGACAATCCCGTTTCTTACTCTCATACTTACCGACTGCGGTCAACGTTTTTCTGCATTCAGCGGAGTATACGATTTTGGTTTCGCGAAGAATTGGGCGCTTCGGCTGCAAAAAAAAAACATGTATAAATTTAAGAGTTTACCGATTTTTTTGGATTTTCGGAAAATAGTTCACGCAAAATCGGTGAGAGTCGATGGCAGTTTATTATCATTGAAGTGACCGATTTAATCGACGAAGTATCCATATCGGAATGTATATCTAACATGTACGATCGATCGATAAACCAATGAATACACAATGTGTAGCGGGCAATAACGAATTCACAATGTAAATGTCTCTTGGTGTACGCGCACGCAGACGCGATAAACCTTTCGTCATCTTTATGTCTCTCGCTGTTGGTGGATCTACTGCCTGCTAATCCCTCCACCGTCTACGTGTATATCTATCGGAGAGCTCATAAATAGTCCCATCGGATATGTTTCTATCAAGGAAATTGAATTTTGGCCTCGTAACCCAACCCGTCGACCCACGATCGGTGAGTCCTTTCCATCGTGTTGACCGGCCAATTTCTCTGTGAACGCGATCATCAATCCGCTACATTTTACGTGCGCTTACGAGGGCTCGAAAATATCGACATTCTGTCGTTTCACCGGTCCTTTCATGCGAAATTTAGATATATAAGACGATTCTGTTCGATTACAAACTATTCTAGATTTAGAGGATCAGACTATCCAGAAAGTTTCGATGTTTTGGTTTTTTTTCTACACTATTTACGCGCGTAATTTACGTGCTTAATGAACATTTCGGTCGTATTATAAGTTTCGATTGTATCGGAAACGGGCAGGCGGTCCGAGTCTTGGAAATTGTCGGCAATTATTCATGTAGCTATTTGTCGCGCGTTCCGCGAGTTTCGCAAAGAGCATAAGATATTTTTCTCGGCCATGGATGTGATTCATTTCCGTGTATCCATAGAGTACCCAATATGCATCGTTGCATGCCTCTCCGTATCTTATGGTAATACGTACAACACGCAAACGCCCACGAGATGCAGAAGCCCGAGCGCGCGTTCTATTTAATTACGTTTCCTCGTTCTTCTGTGTTACCAAGGACCATTAATATTATTTACCAGCAAAGTTACTTTTTCCCCTCTCGAAAGCGTTCTGCGAGCCACTATCGCGTCCCTGTACTCCGATGTAAAGGGCCATACCACGTACGCGGACCGCGTGTTTTTATTACAAATTCTTTTTTAGACAGGTGGCAAAATCGAATGGCGATTGCCGAGAGCAATAAGGGCGAAGGTTAAGGGGGTCGAGTCGACTAAATTATTGCGATGTTTCCCAACGTATTATTTTTTCTTCAACCGATACAATAATCCAAAAAAATTTCTATCGCGTGGGAAAATATTTGAAGAATTATTCTGTTGGTTGAAATTTTTTTTTCGTGTGTACGTCTGTTTGTTGATTCAATTATGACAGCGAACAATTATTTTTCGCTGTTATCGCAGCTTGTATTTTGCATTTTTCATCGCGTTTATAACCGCTGCGCTCTCTCACAAAATTATGAGTATTCGCATAAAATAAACAACAACGCTTCTGGAATAACGTACCTTTTCGCTGAACATCCCCGAGATTATTAATTTACCGTTTCGAATCGAATGCCCGGCAAATGTCAGGCAATTGTTTGGTTGCACATCGCGGAAACCGACCGGAAATGGCTGCATTGCGATTCTCCCCGTTCGTCCGTGACTCGCGTATATTTCGCGCCCAATTGATGCTAACGATTTCTACCAGCGTCCCCCATAGTAAGAGTATTTCTCATTTACAGCCGATGAGAATGTACCACTGCTAATAAACAGTACAAACACGAGAAGCCGAAATCTAACGCATGCATACCAACATTGTTTTTATAGCATCTTCGAACTATTCGAACAATTTCATTCGATAATCGCATATACTTATTGTTCTTCGACCGACACGAAATTCTCAAAAATGCTCTTACGTCGAAAAATGTTGAAAACATTTTCCCACCGGTTCAACAAAAAAGATTTTTTAGTTTTTTTTTCTGCGCGTACTGAAATGAATTTTCATTTTCATTCACTGCACGAAAATAAATTGCCTCGATGTGTGTAAAAAAAACGTGAAGAAAGAAAAACAACATATATACAGCTGGAGCAGCTGGAAATGTTGGCAAACATTATTAAAGAGCGTTTTACACATCATTCGTATTTATTTACACAACGCAACACATAGAGCTTTTGGATTTCTTTTGGATATTTAATATTTGGATTGCCTCGGTAGTCGCCCGTCAATAGCCTCGAGGTATTTCAACGTTTATTCTCCTCGATGTCTCCATATCTTTTTTTTCTATAAGACTTTCCCAGCTTTTCATTCGACGACAACAACGAATACGACGACGTGCGGCATCGCATTAGAGATCGTCCCGAGATGTAATAATATGCGCGCCGTCGCCTCCATCCACCCCCTTCGCTTTATCATAATGCATTCCGAATATCCCGAGGCGATTGTATATTACAGCTGAAACTCTCGAAGCGACTCTCGACTCCGTAATATAGATATACCCTCAGCTCTGCAGTAAGGAGTCCTGAGTATTAAACGGCAAACGGCACTTGAATAACAGACTCTTTCTTTTCTTTTCTTTATAGAATAAAAACAATGACGCTGCTGAGTTGTTCACTTATTTGATTTCGTTGGACGTTCGGTCGTTTAGTCGACGACTATGAATCCGTATATTTTTTTACTCTATTCCACTCGCCGAGCGCAGAGTTTTTGCAGTATGATTCCCATATTTGCCTTCACGTCGACTTTTTTTATTTGCTTATTCTTTATTCTACGTTTTGTCCTTTTTCTCGACGGCGTCGCTGATTAATCGCTACGAAAAAATGAATTATAAAGACAAATGAAAGCGGAGCGCTTCTTCCGAAAGGGGATGCCGCGCTCTGGTTCAACGTCGATTAGGGGTCTGAAGAAGGGTCGAGTATCAGTTATGAATCCGCTTGACGGAGAAAAATATATGAACGAAAGCGTTATGATGGCGCGGCACGAAATAAAAGTTATGTTGCTGTTTCCGAAAATCTGGAGCGAGCGCTTGGTGGACGCTGTCGGCGAATTTCCAACCGGGAGCTCAAATTAATTCTTTAGACGGTTTCCGACAAATCTCTTTAATCTTCATGATTTCTGTCGTTCTCGCGATCCTATACAGCGCCCGATCATCAGGCCAATATAACTCTTCGTTTCGATCAAGTTTTCCGAACTGCTGAACAGTTTAGTGAATAGAAAAGCATAAATCCAAAAAAAATAACACTCATTCGTTTCAATTTCGTGCTAAAAAAAAATGGCACTTTGAGACATTATTTACCATAGTATGTACTCTGAATTCTGCGCTACACGTACGGATCTTACATTGCGAGAGCCGCAGCAAGAAACTTTCCATGTGTCCGACCCAATTTTGCGGCCGTCTGCTCTACTGTTTGCTTCCATAATTCAATATTTTCAAAAAACGTCGGGGTAACCCATTTTTCCTCGGTATTGAAGTCGTCCTCCGGTCCATTATACGCCGGCCTCCCGATCTTACGTATCCTAAGCGAGTATAAAAGTTGCGGCAGCGAAATAGGTGAGGTATTCCCAAAGCCACAAAAAGTATAAATATTGAAGAAGCATTTTCGAGACTTAGTCTCGTTGTAAATAAATGAAAGATGAAAGATAAAATTCCCGTCATACATCATTATAAAAGTAATAATGGCTGTGACGAGAGAAGGTACTCAGATAATTGAACTCCACCGGGTCGACTTCGGATACTCCGGAAACGTTGGGTCGCGACTGATCCAGTGACCCGAACCGTCATCCTCGGCGCCCTAATTTTTTTTTCTGCCGTTCGTTTCGTCCACATGATATTCTACTGAATTCGAGCGCATAACCGATCATCGCGATCGGTTGCGCCCGATAACCTTTATCAAAAGATCGTCAAGGCTATCGATCTCAGCGGTGATCGGGCGAAAATATGTTTGTACACGTTTCACAGATCGGATGTTGCCCGGTGGTTAAATTCGCCCCGGAAAAGCTTTCGGGCGTTTCGTTGTTCCGCAAAGAGACAACGGTAAGACAGGTTTGCGTTGAGACGACGAATGCCGACGAGGAGAAACGACGAAGCCGCGCGCGCCCACGTCTAAAATCTGAGAACGTGCCGCTGAATAATCGAATGGTTAGTCTCCACGAGGCATTGCCGATCTAATATCAATCGAGCCACAGTTTCGCGGTTCTATTTTTATTACAACTCTTGGGGACACTCGCTGCCTCGTGCTTCTATCGCTCCACCATATTTCACATTATCTATATCTATTTTTATTACTTTTTTCATTTTATTTTTTTTTTATTCGCCGCTCCAATGCCCTTCGCATCTCCGATCTCCGTATGCCACGGTAACCGGAGTTCTCAATCCGCCCGAACTTCTGAAACTGTGTTCTCTAAAAACTTCGGATGACGTCTTTGTTTCAATAGCGGACGCTTTTCCGACGTTCGCGCATAATGGTCAATGAAAAAAATATATCAAAAATCTTGGTATAGAATACCGCTTACGAAATAATACTGACTGAGATAAAGCTTTGTCAGGAAATTTATGACTCGCAACGAAATTTCAGTTAACTTGTCTCGAATCTTTTTTAATTTATTTATTGGTCTACAGCTGTCGAGCAAAAGGGTTACGCGTTAAGTGGTATACATTTTTGAATAGTTCAATAATATCTGTTTAAAATAATAAATAATGTCTTTTATTTATAGAATTTATTGATGATAGTAAATAATTTTCGTTAAAGTGAATTTTAACACCAAATGGACGATCGTGAGTGCCTCAACTTGAAATGGAAAATGTTTATTTCTATTTGCTGAATACGATTTTGATCAATTAAATTGAAATTTTCGAAATCCAGAATCGGTTCGTCAAGGAATTTAATAATTTTCTCCATTACTTTTATTTTACAAATAAATAGATACATTAAAAAAGAATAAAACAATGTTTTTAAAAAAGATTAATAGTGGGCGTTAGAATTTCATAACAATTTGTTTGTTTTGAGGTCGAGCATCGGATCCCAACGTTTTTATCGAATCCTAGAAATCGTCTTCGAATAAAAAAAAAAATAAATTAATTTTTTTACCGATTAGATTGTATTTTATGATTTTTAAAAAATTTCCAAACAGAATACTCAAATCCTCAATAACTTTACGTTACTGAAATTTCAAATAACCGAATGCGTGGGAATTTACAACAATTTTCAATAGATTTAGCGATCAAAGTTCTGCCGAAAATGATGATATCACGGATTTTTAACGTTAAACGAAAAAACTCCGCAAACTTAATAAAAAAAATTAGAGAACGTTAATTTTGTTTTATTTGCTCGATAATCGGCTCTGTTTTTTTTTTTTCGTAAATTCTTTGTGTCACAAGTTTTCTAAACTCATTAGAAGTTTGTCAACTGAAAGTACGGGAATCCTAAAATTGGTGTTGCGAGCGCTGTTTTCGGCAGCGACAGTGTTTTCACGATGTGCTTCAAAATAGGCTGCAAGTACATAAATCAATCGCGTAGTTCGCGAAAATTGTATATCCGTTTATCGATCGTTGGCCATCGTACATATGTTCGGAGCATTCGGTGGGCCATACGTAGAGAGGACGAAAGTGTAATATATAGATGGGCAATATAATTCCTCGATGGTACTTACCAACACGCGTTCTGTCGGTTCCTCTTGCTCGACCGATTATTACTACCATGTTATAGATACTGTCGTAACAGCGGGTGTGTTAGTGGACCGAACGGGTCTCGAACGTGAAAAAAAAGCAAAAAAAATAAAAATAACAAAGTGCAATATAAATCGGTTGATGCGTCGAATTTAACTACCACTGCCGTCCATGGAGCCGCCTAACGACAGTATATTCTTTTGATGGCGAAACGAACTTCGACACTTTTTTATTTTCTATGTCGTTAGCGTGTGCGGTCGTTCGTCCATCGTGTCCTCGGTGACCCGGAACTTTGCCATAAGAGCTTTTCCAGTTCAAGTTCTTTGCCGACGTTCTCTTTGTTTCAAATTAAATATTAACGCGTGCATCAAATTTAAAATTTATTTTTCACACACAAAACTTTTTTTAATCACCATTACGGTTCACATGTTCTTTCAGTGTTTTTTTTTTTTCAATATCTCTGCACGTTCCACTTTCGTAAAATGTTCAATTTCAACGTCGCACTTGACAATGGTGTAAATTGGTTTATCGTAATTACTTCGAAATTCAATCCGCACGCAATAAACGCGCTGTACCTCCTAATTGCAGAGTGATGTATACACTTTTTTTTTTTCGAAACTGGTAATTTGGATTTGTCGTTGACGTTGTATAGATATATAAACACGCACCGGTTTAATGCTTTTCTCTGCTCTGCCCTTTCGTACCTCGTTTCTTTCTCTCCGACGGGACTAATTGTGCTCCAGTTTTTAAATTGCTCTCACAAAACCACAATTACCGACCGCGCGACAATAGCAACGTAACAGCAGCACGTCTCACGATTTTATCTTCACTTCTTCTACAGTCGTACGCATGTTTATGCCGAAATATAGAACGCGAACCGCTTCGACTTTGATAGAACACACACAATTATAGAAACCTACAGCACGACAGAGCAGTTATCTCGGCTTTGGTACTTCGAAATTCCTCAAAAAAAAAAAAAAAAAAAAAACCGATCTCGAAATTCAAACTCCAAATAGTCGTATATCTTTGGAAATTTTTCCAAAGCAAAAGTTTCGACGATCGAATACTTCGTCAAATTAATAAATATTTATATTTCAAACACTTTTTTTTCTTCCGCTCGATATTATTGTATACAAAAATCTCAGGCCACACACACGCCGAAATTATTTTCTCTTCTCTCGTGGTTAATTTTTTTTTTTCGTTACTTCATTTTCGTCATTTTTTTTTTTTTCAACTATAGTTTTTTTTATGTAGTCGTCGCTCTGGAGTGTCGTGTTGTCATCGCTTATATCATGTCGAAGTGTCACGGCTTATGAATGCGGTGTAACTTGCACGGCTGACGGGACCCGAGTGAGCTGTGGGTGGTCTCGCGGTACGAGCTTTGCTACTTTCCCGCTTTCCACGACGGGTTGCCTGTACTACTGCCGTTGCCGCTGCTGCTGCCGCTGCTGCTACTACTAGTTCTCTCTGGCTTCTACCACCAGCCACGAAGCATTACTACCCTCTCGCATTTCGTCCGTCTCCGTCTCGCTTACCCTTACCCGTTCGCTCCCCAATCCGTCTCGCTTCGTCGATTCGTTGCGCGCTCGCGCGCTCAACCCACCGGCTCTCCCGAGCCTACGCTACCCTATCCTGTTCGTGGCGAACACTCTCATCTTCCTCGGTCTCTCTTGCTGGCTGCCAAATTACCTGCTCTTCCGAATCCACTGTACACACCCCCGGTACCACGAAATCCCCGGCAAACGTCAGAACCAAACTATGCGCTCGTATTTTCTCCCTTATCTTATTCCTTTCTCCGCGTTCTTTACAATGGATTCAGATTCTTTGTACCTCACCCCTTAAAATTCTTTGGCTCGCAAACATTACTTTCATATATTTCCGGATCAAGTTGCTGTGTTGTATCGCATTAATATTTCGAAGTTTTTTTCCCATCGAGAATAAAAAAAAATGTCTACTACTCGACACTTTACGATGTCAAACTATCTGAAATATTTGGTTTTGGAAAAATTCAGACTTCTCGCGTTCAGACACAAAAAAAAAAAAAGTTTCGCGAAATAGTGATCGAAGAAATTTGTCTTCGATTGATGAATTTTATTAATATTTATTCATTTTAGTTCGCTTTCAATATAATGTCGATAGATGCCGCAATGGATTTTTTCCAGATGCGATTTATTTTTATTGCCGCAATATTTTATTCTTAATCCAAGTGAAATTTTCTTAAACGCCTCTATTTTAGTCGACTTTTTTCACTCCGTTGAGTTCGCAGAGACTGCTCCGCCCTGATAGCGTTTTAATACAGTAGAATTATCATCTAATAGCGCTGGCGGGACGGATGTAAATGTCTCCAATATAGTCGCCCAACCATTCGTATGTTTATTGGCGATCTTATATATTTATACGATTGCCTTGGATATTTCCTCAACGCCCACATAGCGAGGGGCACAAACGACGTTCATGGGCTAAAAACCTGTACGAAGAAATGAAAAAAAAAAAAAAAAAACGCGCCTTAGAAGTATTGGGACGACAAACTGTGTAGCTGTCGCATTCTATTTCCGTGTCATATTGCCTTATATTGTCGCAAATGTTGTCTCGGAAACGATTCAATTTAAGCGGCGTACAATTTCTCCTTATATAATAAGGGGGTTCAGCTCTGCCCACGAAAAAAAAAAAACAACGATAACAAAAGGAAATGCCTGAATGTGGTGATATATTTGGGATTGAAGCAACACTCTGTCCTTCCAGCTTATCGTCCGGACTCCATGAAAGGTTTTAAGATGGTAATGGCCCCTAAAAAACACTCAGGACGATCCTTTTGTGAGGGATTCGTCCGTTTTTTCCACGAAAAGCTCTCTCTTTTAAGAAAAAAAAGTCGAATATTCCATGCGATAGTGAAATTTAACATGTATTATTTTTAGCTTCCAGCAAACTTCACAACTGCAAACTCGTTATTCAATGTGATTAAAACTGTGATTTCGCGAATTACCAACGAACCATTTTCTTTTTTTATTTTTTTCTCTCAGTTCGCATACATTTTCCTGACCTCGGCTCCAGTTTTAGCGTTGCCAAAGGACTCAAAGGACGGGATATCTCTGCCGCGAGATTTTCCCCATCCCGTTGTCCGGATGTTTCAAGCGGTACATCGCGACCGTCTCGAGTAAAGCGGAGCAGTATACCATCTATGGCTTTTTTTTCCTCTTTTTTTTTTGCAGATAAGCCTCTTATGTTATATGCGCAGCCGCTGGAAGTACGAGTTACCGGGATAACTGGAGGATGAGATGGTGAAAAATGTGAGGGTCGTCGGGACCCTGAGACTCAGAGTGGCTGCTCTATCCGTAATACATTTTTCACTCGATTCGTCGAGACATCGCAATTTTCTCATTCATTATTTTACTTCGCTTCGAGTGATCGCTCCACCCCATCCGATAACTTATGATGCTTTACATATTTTCCTGATAAAATTATAATTTGTTTGTGCATTCTCGATGCTTAATGCCCTTGAGGCGTTGACCCCTTTAGGCGCGGATTATTTCGAGTTCCTATTAGACTATTGACTATTTCCACGATGGGCTTTTCTTCTTTATAGCTCCCCATTTGCGAACATGTTAAATGCCGGCTGCCAGTAAAAATTGAAACATTCAGCTTAAGTCAGTGTTGTCCGACTATTCCACGGTAGCTGCGAGTAATAAAATTGAAGCCCGAATTGGACGCTAGCGGAGAGAGTCTGTCGAGAAATCGAGGTTTCGCACGGAAAGTGCTCCCGCGGTGGTACACGGGGTGTTAGGTTTTACGTTCGCGTAAAGCCCTCCGGGGGACTCTCCCAGATGTGCGCTTGTCACGCTTCAACCCCACAACGGGGCGGAGAACAACCCCACGCGAGTATACCGAATATTCGAGCCGTTGAGGTTTACTGGGATAGGGTTGGATGCTTTTATCTGCCACGTATAGGGCGAGTATATAAGGTATGGTACAGAGCTTACAGCTTATACGTCGAGCCGTCTTCGTTGGTCACCTTCGCAATTTCTCGCTACCATCTCACTTTCTCTCTCCTTCGGTGCTCCATTTCCAGAAAATTAGTTTTCCGCGGACGAGACAACCGCAGTTAAATGCCCTCCAAGCTCTCGTTAGACGGTCCACCCCCATCTTGACGGAGGAACGGCTCGACGAAGTAACGACGATTAATAGCCCATTAAACACCATACTATTAATGTTTCGCTTAAGCTCGTCATCACCGGAGAATCGTTTCCTCCGCTACGTCGACACAGTTTGGATAACGTTTTCGACGAATATATAGGTAACACGAAAAATTGATCTGGAAAAGGGGTACACCGTTTTTTCACGAAAGCGCAAGTAAACCGAAGTCAGCTGAGCGCCACAAATGACCTTATCTACGACTTGCTATCTAACATGGAAACAAACTTTACGCATTTGCATCTATCGGACACAGTTTATGTCCAGAGTCCAGAGTATTATGCTTCAGAGTTACTTTTCTGCGGAAAAAATAATGGTGTAGTAGTCGAAAGTAATGGCAGCGATGACAAAGACAATGGCGTTGCTCCGAGGTGAAATTGGGTCAGGAAGGTCACACGCGTTGTGCGCGATCATTAATCATTCGCAATTACGAGAAACCCCCACTTCCCACCTCCCCCTGAACAGCTTCGAAGTGCACGTCTGTGTTTTATCGATGTTCTCTATACAGCTCTATAATTGGCGCTCATATTCCCTGCGGATAATATGTGCCAAAGTTTCACGTACGTTCCGGCGTTATCGTGATTGACAGCTTCGGGGCTACAGGGAAAACAGTCTCAATCTTGTCTTATCCACGCTCACGTCTCAGTCGAATTTCTTGCCCTCCAGCAATTCTCCATTCCCACTGATGTCGATCCAACCGGGTAACGGAACTAACTGAAGTTTATTCTGCCGCTCCTTTTGCGTCTTATTGTATTTTTTTTTTTCGTTGACGCCTATTCTTGTCTCCGCCGAAGATTCGTTGACTAAGACATTGTCGCTCTTTCGAAAATCGCGTAATGTTTACGAACTATTTTCCTCATTTCCCATAAATGAGTTAAAATTTACAAAAATTTTATTGGCTTCAAGAAAATGGAGAGCTTCTTAATAATTTTTGTTCCCTACTGTACCTGACCCCCTATTGAGCTCCGATGGACCGATGGATCATCGTTTGATCCTCTTTAACTCCCAAATTTAAATTTCTATTCAACTTCATGCGGCATTTGTCGCGTATTCGTGATGAAATCAGCGACGAGGACGACACAGACCGTTTTTTCAACGCAAAATCCTTGAGTATAAAATTGAATTGAAATTGCGAGGTAGACTTCTACGAGCTCGTCGTTTGAGGGGAGAGGGAGGTTGGGTTGAGCGAGGGGAGGGGGAGAGGCAAGCGTCGTTACCGTTAACAACGACTATGCGGGAGCGGAGCTTTGAACCAACTCAACCAGACCGGGCAAATCGTATTCCACTGAGGGATTTAAAATGACCACCAGTCGTGCAATATCTCGAGTCTTAAATCTTTTATGATCAATCTCTTCAATACGACATTTATACCGTTGCTTCAGAAAGGAGCATATTAAGTCGTTCAATTTATCGTTTATATAAAAATCGTAATACCCGAGACAGAACGAAAGATTTGTACTTTATCTCGGTAATACCTGAAAAGAACGCGGAAAAAAAAACCAAAATGTTTGGATATCTTTTCGAAGTTTTCTTAATTGATGGCTCAGACGGAGTTTATTCCCGAGTATGAGCGACACTGGGGGTAGTAAACATCGAAATCGATAAAGCGATCTTCCACCCCCAAAGCTTGGGACGATAATCAAACGGGACTCAATTTCATGCACCTGAGAGACCAAAGGGAACGCTGATTATCGCGTGACATCAACGGATGCGTCAAATTTTGGGGGGTATTAGATCGTGAAATGGGAAATTAAGGAATCGTGTGGAAAGGAGTAACTTAATTAATTTCAATTAACAGAACGTAGAAGACGTAGCCGTAATCTGATTCCTTTAATTGGGCATTGGCCGATTTTCGTAGAATCCGATTCGCCGTATCTATTTGCGTCGAACTGAATGCCAAACATGATGGAAGTTCGTTAGGAGGTCGTTTCTAGATGATGGTCCATTTTGCTTCTAAACTGTTTTTTTAATTTATCCTCGGAAGTTTAGAATATTCTAGATGGATCTGATTTGATGATGAACCGCCAATTTATGACACTGAAATTATGACAACGATCTGTGTTCCTTAGCCGGTCCATTTTGTACCGTTTTCCGCTTTGTCAATCGACCATTTCACACATTGCAAAGCATTTTGTTGAACACGGGTTTTCAATTATCCACATTACGCTAATGTCTCTCTTTGCAAACAGAAACAAAGAAGAAAGCAAAGAGTGCAGGTGAAGCGTTGCACGAGCCGCAAACTCGTGCGAAGCTCTTGTCACTTGGTGGAAGGTCAACCCTTAACTCATATTGGATTACGTGAAACCATGTTAAGGTATACGGCGGGGGGTGTGCTTTCACCCTCTCCGTGAAAGCTCTCGAGTGTTTCGTCTATGCGCGTTCGTCGTGTATGTCATTGCACAGTTTACTATCTTGTTTTCGAAATGAACTTGCCGCGTCCCAGGTGTCTCTCCTTCGAGGGATACGTTGACAAATTGTTTTCGACGACGGAGCTCGTTTGATGTCCTCACGTGGTTGCTACAAACTACGTGCATATGCGCCCACGATAAAGTTGGACGGAGTTGAATGAAATTACAGCCTAAAACTTGTCAATAATGCCCGCGTCTTCATAAACTTATTAGACCGATTGGTAGACGCGAGGAAGAGAGCCGAAGTAGTTACGCAGTTACGTAGTGGACAGGGGTAACGTTACGGCGGTTCAAATTCCGAACGCCAATTTTCGATCGATTAAAAAAAAAAAGGTTTTTTTAACTTATTGATCGGCAGTTGCAAAACTACTTATCAATTGTCGGTAATTTACTTTCGTTGGAAGTGAACTGTTGGGTTCGACTATCGGTGATTCCTTAGTAATCAAAGGAAGATATGGACGATTTTCTTACCTCTCGGTTTACCGACTGTCCACTCTCGATGAGTGACCTCTGGAAAGTGAAGAATGCAACGTATTCGCGTTGACACATTTCGATGATAAAACAGATTCCTATAAAATGATTCCAACGCGATACATTACATTGGAAAATATATTTAAAAATGTAACAGACTCGGAACTAAAAAATTGACAACTATCGTCCATTAATTTGAAGTTGAAGTACTTTATTAGCCTGGAAATTCATGAGATTCTTTAAAATAAAAAATGAAAAAAACAAAAGAGAAATTACGTTAAAATTGCCTTATTATTTGTTTTATTTCACAAATTGACGTCATTTCAGCGATTTTTACCTAAAAATTCTGGGAAAAATACGAAAAATAGAAATTCATCATAACGAATTATTTTACAACAAAATGTCACATATCAGGTTTTTTTTGTCATATTGTAAAAATGGAAACTGCAAAATGCTGCTGTATTGTAAATGTTACTGCATTTTTCAGAAGGGCCATTTTTCAAGTATTTTCATATGGTAAAGGGTCATGCAGCCGAGAAAATTTATATTTCTGTTAAAAAAAAAACCTCGTAATTGAAAGTCATTGACATGTGTCTGTCTGACGGAATTCTCGATCATATCAGAATATTGTTTTAAGTACTTTTAAGGAAAAATATTTTTAATAAAGTTACAATTCATTTATTTTAATATAGCCTGTCGCTCCAAGTGTAATAGCTCTCTTCCGCTGATTCGCCGTAACCCGGAACCGATATCGTTTCGGAAATCTCATTGTGACCTCGACTCGCGTCGATCGCGAATCAAATCTATAATGGCCATTAATCGATAGAATCTTCATAAAATGGTTGTCGGTAAGGAATTTATGAGAGGTTCCTGGCGGGACGTTGAAAAAGGTCAAAAGAACATTTCGGGTTTTTTTTCCGGCATCACCACACCCGGCTATTTAACATATACGAAAATATATTTAGTATAATTATACTATAACGCTATAAAAAAATGCGATCGGACGAGACCTTGTCGACCGGTTATGACGGATAATCTCGCGATGGTACTTTGGAGCGCCTTTGGGTGACTGTACTGATTCGGGGGGCGAGGGATTGGACTCGAAGGACGGACCCCAGAAGAGGCGGTTTCTGAATCCGAAGGAAGATTCTTCAAAGGCAATCCATACCTGCTGAGGGGGAGAATTCTCAGTTCGGAGACCCGAGGAAAATTCTTATCTGGTCAGGAGGTTTCTTCGTCGCATTGACAGTACTGTTGCTCGCGTCGGTCGAGACAGCCGGCACTTACACTTCAAAAACGTGCGACTTCAAAAAAGCAATTGAGACAAATTTCGTTATTATAACGTAATAAAATAATTTTTTCGTCGTGAATTTTTTTTATGTAGCGATAATTGTTTTTTAATTTGAAATCGCAATCTTTCGCGGTGATTTTTCAAAATCTTTTTAGCGATCATATCGGGTTTTTTTGTGCACAACGCGGAAAGTCTCGGTGATCGTATAAAACGCGTGTGTATCATGTTATACGACGTTTTGTTTATTGTGTTGTCCATTATAGTGCTGCCGAGGAATGTTAATTCATTTGAGTTTATTAGGGATATTGTTTTTCCCCGTACGCCTATAGTAAACAGGTATAGGCGCATTGACGTCGCACGGACATTTGGCGACGACTTCGCAGTTCTGGACACCGTAAGTTTCGTTTAATTTTTTTGTGATGTAATTGTGTTACTCACGGACTTTTACCGAACTTGTAATGTGAACAATACCAACTTCATTCATTAATCAGCAATCCTTTAACCGGAGCAACGAATTAAAATGCTAATTTATGAAGTGATAACAAGTGGTTATTTACATACATACGTAACACTATCAGTTAAAATGCATAAACATAAAGGAAATGAAAACGATATTTTTAAATTTGCCTGAGCGTAATTTTTTTAAAATTATTTTTCCATAAAATTTTTTCAAAATTATATTTAAAAAATTGCATTCGCATTTTAAATTTGTAAAATCGAATAATCGGAAGGTCTTTTAAGAGATGAGTTTAAGTTACGTTTCCGTCATTCTAATAGGTTGGTCTCGTCGAGCAACATGGATACCCAGCAGAAGAACACAAAGTCACGACGGACGATGGCTATAATTTAGTATTCTTCAGAATACCTGGCAGTCCTAAGTCGCCTCCGATGAAAAAAAAACCTGTGGTTTTTATACAACATGGGATTTTAGGTTCGTCGGATCATTGGGTTCTTATGGATCCCGAACACGATTTGGGTAATGTGAATAATCCGTAATTCTGTAATTCTTGATGCAATTTTTTTTCTCATTGTCGCGCGAGATCCCGATAATTCGACCGATTTGACCCCTAAACGTTTTTTTTTAAATATCTAAATGAAAAATAAACAAAAAATGTTCGAAAAAAACACTTCTTTAACTTTGGAATTTTTGAAAAATTTGCCTCGAAATTATTGCCGCTAATTTTTATAACTAATTTAATATGAATAAAAAACGTCATAGTAACCTCGATTGATAATACGAATTTTCTAAGAACGAATGACCGATAAATCTATTCGAATGAATTAAAAATTCAATTAGTTAGCCCCTGCCATGCAAATTCTCTTTACTGCGTTGTCATTACGTCTTTATAATTCTTGTCCGTATTTTCTCACGGACGTCAATGCGCGTCATTAGGCAACGATTTGTATAATTTTTTGCTATTGTATCGCGATATAAAATCAATATAAACTCAATGACTCGCAGGTTATTTGCATTTTGTATCGTATAATCTTTGTAATTTACAAATCTGAAAAAACTCTGTAGTTTGCCTTGAAAACTCACGATATTATTATCATCGAAAATTCACGTTCGAATATATATCTTTTTTTAATGATAATTTACTCGATGACGTAGAAAGAAAAAACTGCCAGGCAAAGAATACCAGTAGGACCCTCCGAAAGTATTTTTATCTTTTATATCATTATGGAATTTGTCATATATCGTCGTCATATTTATACATTATTCCGGTTTTTAATTCATTGTTACATAATTCAGAAATGTATATTTATCCAATTACTATGAAGTGATCCATATATGTATATAGACCGGTCTTGAGTACATCGCGTGGTGAGATTGCCGATGAAAATCGACGGGTAACGAGAAATTCGTGCAGTATGACGTAACGTTTTGCATATAAAATAACAATGTAACTGAACGGAATTATAGTAAAGCAATATTGAAACCTTGACCCGTTGCACCAACATCGTATCAAATACACATTATGATACTTGCCGCATTGTATATTCAAGGCGAACAAGCATCCCCGCTATCGATATACCGGTCTCTCGCGAAAATAAGTGTGAGGTTCGCAATACGATATACGCGAGAAACGTGTATTCAAGAGCGCGTTATTATCGCAGACTTGAACTTCGAAACGAAACATACAATCGCGTGTATAGTTGCATCGAGAAATGTCTAAAAAAATGTCTAAAACGACTGTGAAAAACATTTTTAATTACATAGCGTCGAAAATGATCGTCTAAGAGGTTTATGCAGTTTCGATCGTTCAATCATCTCGTCGAGGTCGCCGCCTACCTCCTCTCCGCGTGTACTCGTCAGAACCACTTCGCTTGACTGCCATATAGGTGTTCGGAAACCTTCTGTCAACTGTGTCAATGTTTTCCTTTTTTTTAATTCTTCTTTCGTGTGTTTATATAATTATCGAACGCTTTTTTCGTTAATGTTTTTGCAGCTTTTCTACTCGCTGACGAGGGATACGATGTATGGCTCGGAAATATCCGGGGTAATACTTACACGAGATCTCACACGAGTTTATCTCCTCTAGATAAAGAATTTTGGAACTTCAGGTATATTTGAGTAAAAATTTGTTTCCGATAATTTTAGCGTTTTGAAAAATATCGTCGACACGGAGAACATTTTTTTTATGAATTGATAAGCGTTGTATTTATAAATTTATTATTTTTGTATTTCGCGCCTCTTCCTTGAGATCAATTACTAGTACCTTCGCGCTCCATATCGATATCGATTCGGGACCGACTTGGGTTAAGATCATCCAATTCGAAGATTCTTAAAAGGTATATTTACACTGCAACCATCGAGATTGAAGTACGTCTCGACCCGGGACACGAGAGTCATATTGAACAACCCCCGTATTCTTAACTCCTCTTAACTGAATCGTTCCCTTATTTCAACTCGTTGCCATGGTAACGAGTTTAACTAAGTGAGCGCTGTTAAGAGAAATCTAAAACTGAAGTTTTCGATTTCTCTGAAGTTCTGAAGAAATCTGAAACTGCAGTGAGGTGAAATCTGAAACTGCAGTTAGGAGAAATCTGAAACTGAACCGCTCCCTTATTTCACTTCGTTGAGATGGTAACGAGTTCAGTTCAGTTCAGATCAGATCAGATCAGATTTCTCCTAACTGCAGTTTCAGATTTCTCCTAAATGCGGTTTCAGATTTCTTCAGAACTTCAGAGAAATCCGAAATTGCAGTTTCAGATTTCTCCTAACTGCGTTTCCCCTGAGTCTGTTCGTCCACTCCAAGCAGTGCGGTGCGAACGCGTATGCCCCTCTTTACCCCTATTCGCAGCAACTGACCGGGAATAGGGATATGCGGTATGGAAAATGCAGAAACGGGAGGGTGTCCCGTCCCGCTGAGAAAAGAATATGGGGATTGTACTGTACACCCTAAGCTCCGTATTCTTAACTCCTCTTACCCCTCCGGCGGCGTCGGAGAATCGTCTGCTGAGTGAATGTTATTTATTTTTATCAATGCATACTTCTGCATGCGATCGCCCGTGATTAGGGATAACGCCGTTATCAGCTTCGTTGTTAATTCTTTTGGAGATATTTTCTCGTTCGTAGGCCTCATTTTTAAATACGGAGCTTGGACTGACTGAAGAGGAGTCGGAGGCGTATACCCCTCATTACTCCTACTCGCAGCAACTAATCGGGAGTAGGGACAGCAGGGCAAATGCAGAAACGGGAGCGTATCCGGTTCCGTCGAAATAATAACACGGAGCTTGCACTGTATTCTGTACGAAACGGGCGCTTTTCACTTGCTGCCACGATTCCGGGAAAAGAACAAAAATTAGATAAAAGACATAAGAGAAAAGTTGTTGCCAATACCCTATTTATAACAATAAATACTATCAAAATTTTGAAGTTATCTTTCGATCAAGTAATGTTGATATACAAACTCACTATGAGGAAAAGGGTTCTCTTTCTATTTTGGCCCTGTTATATACAATCTAACATGGCAGACTTTTCCGACAAACAAACTTCCCTGGTCTCCTTAAAAGAACCGAACAGATGCGATCCAACGAATCGTCACTTCTACTCTCATTTAAAAAATCTTTTCTCGCAGTTGTGTCGGAGACTTTGAGCCATTGGGTTAAAATTATTTTAAGTAATAGCGGCATAGACTCCGAAAAATGCGCGGCTCATAGTATGCGGCATGCGTCAACTTCGGTTGCGAAAATAAAAGGTGTTGACATCGAAACCATTCGAAAAACGGCATTAAACGGGACTGCCGAATCCCCAACATTTGCGAAATTTTATAATTTAAATATTCGCAAAGACAAAAATGTTTTTGCGAAAGCGATCTTATATTCTTAGAATTGCATTTAATCGCCGTTATATTACTGAATTAGTACAAAGAAAAAAAAAGCAATAATAAGTCATTTTTGCAAAAAATAACGTGTCGTCTTTCTGTTGCCGTAAACAATATCTTTCAATATCTACCAGTCGATCTCGAGGAAGAGGCGGTACATACAATTATGATAGAACTTCATTTTGCAAGTTCGTTTAATTATTAATAAACAATAATATTTTTAAAAAATGAAGAAAAAAAAATTGAAATTACAAAAATGATTACTGAAATAAGAAATAATAATAATAACTAATAATTATTACTCAAACTATTATGTTTTTCAAAATATTTTCAAAACATATTTATTACATATATTAGTATTTTAAAATAAATTTACGAAAAATTGTTGGGATATCGATTCAGTTTCCACGAGATGGCGACGTTGGATCTTCCAAAAATGATTGATCATGCCCTCGAAACATCGGGACAGAAGACACTGATTTATATAGGGCATTCTATGGGCACAACAATGTCTTATATTTTGTTGTCGGAGATACCCGAGTACAACGACAAAATGCGTCTGGTCGTCAGCCTCGCGCCCATCGCTATTTGGAAAGAATTAAACAATGCAGTCATACGATTGGCCATCGATTCTGGACTCGTTCTCAAGGTGAATATTAATCAACGCCGACAATAACAATAACAACATTAAAAATGTTAATTTCATAAGACAGTATTCATGCAATTTCACCGAAACGAACGTTTACACGAGTCTTTGCGATTTTTATATCGAATAGAGAATACTGGACGATGCCGGTGTCTACGACATCGCTCCGCAGACGAGAAACAATATAAGGGTCGGTCGAGCTTTGTGCAACGATAAAACTATCGCGCAAAATGTTTGCACGACTGTGTATTTCTCAATCGCGGGTACCGATCCCGAACAGCTAAATTTAGTAAGTCATAAAAAAATATTTCGCGAAAAAAATTGGTTTAATTGGTGAAAATGTAATTACATTTTTTTTTACAGACTCTACTGCCGTACTATTTATCGTATTATCCCGCTGGTACATCGACAAAGACGTTGTACCACTTTCGGCAAAATGCCAAATCAGGTAAAGCGTTTTTATTTTTTATTTAATTATTTTTAGTTATTTTATTATTATTATTTACTTTTATATAATTTTTAAAAATATTATTTAGTTATTTTGATCACCGTATGCAACGTTTCGTTATTAGGTGTCTTTCAACAATACGATTTAGGCGAAACCGAAAATATGAGAACATACGGAAAGAAAAAACCGCCAATCTACAATTTGAAGAAAATTTCAGCGCCGATCGCCTTGATTTATGCAAAAAACGACGCACTGTCGTTGAAATCGGTAATTTTTTTTTTCGACTCTCGGTATTTCTTCGAATATATTCAACACATATTAAATAATTTTTTATTAACGCAGAACGTCATCGAATTGGAAAGAAAACTCGAAAATGTAGTTACAATGGAAGCGGTGCCTTTTGATTCGTTCAATCATATGGACTTCCTGTGGGCGATTAATGGCAAAGATTTACTGTACAACAGGCTAATCGAACTTTTGTCGATGTACTCAACGTAATTCGCGACAACAATTCCAATTAAAGACCCCGCCGCCTAAAAACCCTATTGTAACAACGCTTTGAATATTTACTACGAAAAATTGTACATTATTAGTTAAGTTCACAGCAAAGCAATATTATTTTTATCATCGTGTACCATAATTTTCTTTTTTTATTTTCTGTAATTTTGCATATCTCGACGTATACATTGTACGAAAAGTCATTATTTATTATTAAATTTTTTGTAAGTAATATTTTGTTCGTATATTCAATTTCCAATCTCTACGGATTCGGCTTAAGTTCGTAAAAAAAAAATTCGCGAGAACACATAAAAATAAATATCGACGGAGGCAAATTTTTTGCGCAATCAAATTTCTTTTCTCCGAATCGCTTGTTTTTGTTAATACATTTCGACACATATCTCGAGAAATTCGCTAAAAAATGTCAATAACAGATTCATTTTTAGCAACCGATGAGGAATTTTTATTCTTTTTCCTATTCATACGGAACGCGTTAGAAGAACACACGTTTTTCGAATCTGTTTCATCGGCGATCGAAATTGAATTGAACAAATTTCATTAAATTCGTTATTATTATCGAATTGAAATTTGAAAAAATAGCAAGTCGTAAATTCTCATAGAAATTCCGATAAATGATCGATGGGATTTTAAGCAGTACGATATATCGCGGATACCATACATACACCCGTTACTCGTGACTTTGGACTGCGGTTATAACACCGGCAACGCAAATAAATAACATTTCTCGCTATTACGTGATATCCGCGTTCGATGGAGCGCGACAGTCGCGGTATATATTTTTTTTGTCTTTATTATTTCAATTATTTTCCATCAATAGTCGACAGTTTCTCATGGGACAGTATCGATAATGAAGAGCGGTCTGCTTTTACTGTTGTGCTTCACGTTTTTCATCGAAACGGGACTCGTGCGTTCGCTGAAAAAATCATCGAGCAACACGCTGATAAGGGATTTTCGTAAATTCTTGAGAAAAACGAGAAATCCGAAACGGATCAATGAAAGAGATTACGTGGTTCTCGATACCGTGAGTTTATTACTGCTTTCGATTAGGCGCATTGCGGAGAAAGCCAACTGGCGAAAAGTACCGCGACACGAGTTTAACGAACGTGTTATACGTGTTGTTCAGTTGAGTCTCGTCAAACGCCACGGCTATCCTGCCGAGAAGCACACAGTCGTTACCGGAGATGGATACAAATTGCAAATATTTCGTATAACCGGCAGTCCGGTGTCGACGAAAAACGGTGGAAAACGTATTGTGTTTCTTCAACATGGAGTACTGTGGTCGTCGGACGCATTCGTACTGAGGGGACCGGCCTACGATCTTTGTAATTACGCCAAAACTTCCGATATGGACCATTTATTTTTATCAATTCTTATTTTTTTTTTTTATATTAAAACTCTGAACTCGTAGCTTTTATGCTCGCCGATGCTGGATACGACGTATGGATGGGCAACGTGAGAGGAAATACCTACGGCAAGAGTCACGTAACGAGAAGTCGAAAAAGTTCGAAATTTTGGGATTTTAGGTAAAAATCTGACGACAAATTAAACACATTTGAAGTATCGGTGACATATATATTATCGAAACATATTTGCGAAAATTTTGATTCAACATTTTCTTTTTGCAAAATATAATTAGTTTAGAAAAAAGAAAAAAAAATGAATTTATTCTTTTCTTTATTTAACGCCATTCATAATTACGAAATGTTTTTTCTTTTTTTTTTTTCTCCATAATAAAATGTATTCGCGTGGCATATTAAAGGGTATTGACATCTATTGAGGAAATGATTCAGTATGCTAAACGGTTTCAATCGTCATTTTGATATATAGGTATATACTGCGTGTGTATTTTTTTTTCTAACGTCAATTAAATTCTCAACCGATCGATCAGTTATCACGAGATGGGTATCGAAGATCTGCCGGCTATGATAGACTACGTACTCGGAAATACGAACGAGAAATCCTTGTATTACATTGGACACTCTATGGGGTCAACGATCGCTTACGTAATGCTGTCCCTGAGGCCCGAGTACAACGCGAAAATAAAATTAATCGTAAGCTTAGCGCCTGTTACACTATGGAGGCATCAACTCAATCTGATGCAAACGTTCTTCAGCCAATTGGGATTGTCTTTGCAGGTAAAAAAGATAATCGAGCCGACGATGAAATTTTTTTAATAATAATTTGGTATTTTTATGAAATCTCGATGCACCTTCTTTTTATGCGTATTGATCGTATTTGATCGTAATTTTTTTTGTTTATCGTAGGAAACATTGAATCGTATCGATGTTTGTGAAATTTTGCCGCAAACAACGATACTGGCGAGACAAGCGGATCAATGGTGCAACGAGGACGCGGTTTCTTACAGCGCGTGTTTGAATATGATATTTGGATTCGTCGGTGAAGATCGCGAACAGTTGAACGCGGTAAGTTTTATAGAAAATCTAAATTGAGTAAATGTTTCCTTCGCCGCTTTGCCAAATTTTTTTCATATCGTTTCATTTCATTGCTTGTAAATTTGGCGAATTGTTATTGTCCGCAGACCCTTCTGCCCTATCTATTCTCTTATTTCCCGGCGGGGACTTCGCTCCGTACGATTATTCACTTTCATCAAAATATGCTATCAGGTAGTACGACAGAGAATTTACGTGCTTTCGCGATAGAAAAAAAAATTTAAATTTCGATAAAATCGATTTGCGCGATATATCAATCGAAATATCCGTCGTCGACAGGTGAATTTTCGTTTTACGACTACAAGATCGAGAAGAATCTCCAACGATATCGACAATCAAAACCACCATTTTATCCGCTGTGGAGAGTGACAGCGCCGGTTGCGTTGATATATGGAAAAAACGATGCAATCGTAACAGCTGAGGTATAATTACTTTCGCGCGGAATTGCACGTGGAAAAAACGATATGTATAATTATTATCATAAAAAAAAATGTTACATATATATATATTTTTTTTTGCGGAAAAAAAATGTTATGTATATGTTTTTTGAAAATTCAACCTAAATATTTTTTTTTCAATATTTCAGGAGATGTACGAACTTTCGAAATATCTGCGAAATGTAACGACTATCGAAGCTGTGCCTTTCGGTAAATTCAATCACATGGATTTCATATGGGCGTGCGATGTGAAGGAACTTTTGAACAAAAGAGTACTTCAACTTCTCGCGTAATCATTTATTTTCCGACAGCAATTTTGCTATAGATAATCTATATAAAAATAAATAAATTTTGAAAAAATTGCAGTTACTCGCCTTTGGTTATTTTTGTTTTTTAAAAATATTTATGTGCTTCAACGTTGGACTGCGTTTCCGAGAAAGTTCTTAGACAGCCGTTATTAATGCGAATCGGTGTATTTTGAAACGTTATAGTGAATTTTTTTTTACGAATGACCAATAATAATCAATTTATTATGGAGTGTTGAATTCCACGATAATCATCGTTGGCGCTGAATTCAGAAAAAAAAACACATACCGTTTTTCTACCGCCGTGTTATCTAAAAATTTTGCTGTTTTGACATTATCCACGAAGATAAATGATCATATGACGAAACATTGATTTCGTACTGAAAGTCTTTCGAATTTTAAGTCAAGAATCGTGGATTCCGTCGCGGCGTCTTGTCGTCTGGTAGTTTCGAAAGCTTTAAAATTGCGATCGCGGAAGTCGCAGACCTGTGTGCTTCGCAGCCGTGAAACGAGAAATAGAAGCTTTAGGCAACTCGAACATCGATATTACAGTGGGACGCGCAAGCGCCGCTTTCTTGGGAAAAGCTTCGTGCCTTTCGTACGTCGGAATGCGCCGACGCCGAGAATTCACGAGCGTTCGCTCGTTTCTACGTTCCATAGGAACCGAACGAGGAGAGAGGAAGCTGCGCGTGAGTTCATTACCATCGTATTCGTTGCTCCGAAATTTTACAATATCTGTATCATTTTATTGCCAATATTCTTAACGGAAGATTTTTATTTTCATCAGTGACTCGTCGATAACTAATTCCGAAATCTTATCGCGAGAATGGCGAGCTTTCTGGATCCTTGCAACGACACCGGATCCCCGTCGATGTCGAGAGCAGAGGACAACTTGTCGAACAGTGATGGGCCTTTGCTGAAACGGAGTCTTGGACAAAATAACACCGCTGTCAGGTGGGTTATCACGTTTCGGGCGCAAAAGTATTTTTTTTCTTGTGTAGAAATGTGATCTTTCTTTAGTAATCATTTTTTTTTTCGTTTGACGTGAAATGGCGCGAAATAAAGTTAATATTATTATAATTGACTTCCAAATTCGAAAATGAAATTCTCGTTCATGTTGAATATGGTCCGCTTTTTTTCCTTTCGATGATTTTAAATGAAAAATGTTCGTATTTTTTTTTTTTTCATCAGCTCCGAAAACGTATCAAGTGCGAAGGCCGTTCGCTCGAAGCAATCGTCGAGAGTCTCCTGCCGCGAGAACTCGACATCGCCGTTCGAATCGACGAAGAAACGGTACTGCCTGTGGGCCCTGACGTTCGTTCTCGCCATAGTCGGTATATGCAATCTTTTGCTTAGTATCACGATTATTGCGGTATTGAGAGTCAGCCAGGGAATGGAAGCGATGGAAGTTATACCGGAAGAAAACCTCGTAAAATTCTACGGTAGAACCGACTTAGATAAGGTAAATCAACTTTTTAAAGTTCGAAACCCGCCGTGTAAGTATTTTTTTCGTATTGTTTATCGAAAATATATACGAGAAATATTTTTAAAAAATAATATAATAATAATCTTTAAAAAAAAGTTATATATCAATAATTATAATAATAAATACAATAATTATTATAATAATGATATACAATATATTTTTTTATTACAATTAATTATATATGTGTAAAACTTTTCGGGTATAAAGTTTTTTACTCCGCGATTACCGGATCCAATTTGTTTGCTAATAATTTTTTTTTTCTGTTTTTTCGATAGATCTGTGTACAGGCGGGCGTTTGCCAGGGTTACGGCGACGAGCCTGTCGAGTTCTCCGGTGACGATTCCGGTGTCGATTTGACGGTGAAAAATCGTCGTCACAACAACGACCGCGCGAGCTTTCGCGTTCTTCAGAACGGCACATCATTCGCTTCGGTTAAATCATTCGACGTAAAAGATTCGCGGACCGGCGATACATTCTTTTCCACGTATTTTCCGAACTTCGGTTTGCCAAGCGGAGTCGGCAAACTCGCTGTGGAACTCGCCGAGACTCACAGAATCGTGTCGCCGATTAATTCGAATCTGAGCTTTGAATCCAACAAACATATAACGATACACGGCGCCGAGAGCACGAGAATGGAGAGTAAAACGATCGTTTGGATGGCGGATAACGATGTGTACATAAAGAGCAACAGCAGTGTGGTACTCGACGCAAAAAATGGTATATTTCTCGACGCAATGAGTATCCCAATTGCACCGGCATACGAAACCAATGCGCAAAATGTCGCGCAGTACAAAGTGTGCGTATGCATGCCTCAAGGCAAACTCTTTCGGGTACCGGTACCGGCCGGTAGAAATGTTAGGGTCAATTGCGCGAGAGTCAGTACTTCGTCCGCTAACGATCCTTGTCAGTAAAAAAAAAAAAATGTTGCTATTTTTTTTTTACATTGTCGAAAAAAAAAAAAAAATTCACCATTCTTTTTAAGTTTTTGAAAAAAAAAAAATTTACCATTCTTTTTACGTTTTTGAAAAAAAAAAAAAGAAAAATCACAATTTTTTTACATGTTCAAAAAAAAAATGCACAATTTTTTTTGTTTTCGAAAAAAAAAAAAAATAGTTGACATTTTTTTAAGTTTTCAACAATAGTTACGAACGCGTTAGACGAAATCCTTGCGAGACGCGTGTAGTCAATTCAAGAAACCAGTGCTGTTATGTATCAGCAGAACTCAGCTGAAAGTTCCTTATAGAAAAAAGTTTTTATAAGAAAAAAGAATTGCACTGATAACGCGCGATACTAACTGCAATATCGACGACTTCAAGAGGATTTCTCGTGTTAATTTTCTTATTAGTGCCATCTGATGCGGTACTCTCGAATGTATCGGGTCGCAACAGTAAAACGCAAAGTACGATAAGCTCGCGTAAGCATAGAAAGAACACTGCGAGTGATTCATCGGTCTCATTGAGTGTTTAAAAGAAAAATGATAAGACCTTCGTAACTGAACAGGTCGAGAGTTTTAGTCTGCGCGCCGCGCAATCAAAAGATTAATCGTCTCCGTCGTCACCTCGGTTACTCGGAAAAAAAACGAAAATTTTGGTATGAAAAGTGAAAACACACCGGAAGAAAGAATCGATACTCAGATCCTCATTTTCTACTCCGAATTTTCTAATCGGATCTCTGCTATACGATATATACATTTATACTTATATATATATACGTATATATGTATTTAAGATACATCGGTATCCACAGAATTCATCAACGACGAACAGGTATACACTTTTCTTACAATTATTCCGGTGACAAAAAAAAAGTTAAAATTTTTTTTTATATAGGCCAACGCCCCGAACAGTGAAAAACGACATCGAAACAGTGAAAAAATGTCTTCCACGAAGGAAAAAAAGCAACTTATTTTCTTCGATCTCGAAACTTCCGGTTTGGATGACGACGCTGAAGTACTGCAGATTGGCATGAAATACGATCGTTCGGAATTCAACGTATACATAAAGCCGAAGAGAAGTATACCGGCCGAAGCGTCAGCGATAAATCACCTGACGTTCCATGACGGGGATTTGTATTATAAAAACGCGAAAGTAACGACAGTATCGCGACAAGAAGCTCTGATCTGTTTGCTCGAATTTCTGAAATCATTCGAAAGGCCTTGCGTTCTCGTGGCGCACAATTGTCCCTTCGACGCTTTCTATTTACTGCGAATTATCGTAGAGAAGAATATGGTGGAAGAATTCCGTGAAGTTATCGACGGTTTTACGGACACATTGGAGATGTTGAGAGACAAATTTCCCGAAAGACGTAGTCGCGGTCAGTTGACGTTGAAGACTCTGGCGAACGAACTTTCATTGTCAACGGACGGCGCGCACGACGCCAAATACGATGTTTATTTGTTGGAAAAAATAGCACTCCATCATTTCAATTACGAACGATTGGTGGAAAGCAGGAAGAGCTTTTCCAAAGCACTGCGCGCTCGTAGACGATAAAAAAATAGATCAGCGCGTGACAAACGCGAACATTGGCCTTCGTAACATCAATTTTATCCAACGATATCGGTCTGTTAAAAAAAACATAGAGTAGTAAGGAAAATCTGTTATAAAGATATCGTTCAATTTTTGCAAAATTACGCACCGTAGAGATTCAAAATGTATTTAAATGTTAACTACGAGTTTTTTCGCGTGGGGAAATGTATTTTTTTTTATTTTACTCATTCACACTAATTGGTAGAATCCGCGGATAACCGCGCGACATTAGAAACCGAAGTGGTGCCGCAATCCGCATACGAATTTCTCACGGAAAGATCCAAATAAATATCCAACTGACTCGATGAGCTCAAAGTTACGAAATATACAATACATTGTAATATTAATCGCGTAATTGTCTTTTTTTTAACTTGTATTTTCGTCCATCTGTACGTCGAACTTATTAGTACGAAACGGTAAAAAACATGTAAATTCCGAAACCAACGGATGACAATTGCGGCTCAAGCACTTTCGGTTATCATTTCTTCGTTGCCTTCCTCCATGTCTTCCTGTTGTTCCTGTTCGGTCGGCGGCTCGTAAGCCTTGTCGAGAGGACTCGCCACTACTCCACCCGCCCAGACGCTCATCTCTACCGCAAGTTTGTTGCCTCCTTCGAGAAGTGGCCGATAACCTCCATGAGCCAAAACCCGCAACAAAGTCTGAGCCGTGAGGCAAACGAGATCTTGTTGTTCCAGTGTCATCGCCGTGTGAACGCGGATGTTTCCGCTTTCGCAAGGATCCGAAATACCTTAAAAAAGAAAAAGAAATGTATATCAATTTTATATTAGCAAAATAGATGACACGAACAAAATGTAATGGATGCGTATTAAAAAAAAAAAAGAAAAACCCTGAAAATTAACAATTTTCACATTTACCTTTTCTTTTAGTTACTTTTCTCTTCTTTGTTCTCCTTTCTCTTTAATTTTATTTTCATATTTAAAATTGATTTTTCAATTTACAGAATTTTTTTTGGAACCAAGAATTGCGAACATTCGAAATATCGGACCAATTTCTCAACTGGTCATAACGAGACTTCATTTTTCGATCGTGTAAATTATGGTTATTTGAAAAATGGGTAAACGACAGTAATAATTTGGTTTAAAAATATGTCAATGAAATATTTCAATGATTTTTTTTTGTTTTTTATATATTTAAATGGAATATGTTTTAAAATATTTTATGTGAAATGGTTTTCATTTTATTTTTTAATATTTTTATTTGTATATTTTTTCGGAACTTCGGAATTTCTTCGCCGATTTTGGCCAAAATTAATCAGTCTAATCAATTTTGATGATATCTTCTGTAGTACACACACTCGCCCACCGAAAATTTTCTTTTTTTACTGTGATTTTTTAATACTTACAAACATTCTTAAGTACATCGGCGTTTTCTATTTTCCCGAAAACAAGGCGGAAAAAACAAAGAATTGAAAGTAAAAACTCACCCGCGGATCCCGGTAAAAATAGACCTGAGGCTAGCAATTGCAGAACTCTTCTGTACGCCTGATTGATGGGCAAAGCTTGTCTACCGGGATTATTCATAATAGCATTATGAGCCAACAGATCCAACATCCACGGCGACATCGGCTCGAGACCCTCGAATCTGCTTCGCAAATCGCGCAACAAGCGTATAAGAATTTTTATACACGAATGATGAGCGTTTTCTTCGAACCAACGAGAGTGTCGGATTGCAGCGAGATGTCCTGAAAAAAACACAGAAAATTGAAACATTTATTGCGGATATACAAGTACCTGAAGCTTACATTTTTTATTCCCCTTAAACTATAGTACGTTATTTTGCATTGCTTCGTGAAATTCCAATTAATGAAAAATTGCATATTGATTGATTAACTATTTTGCCAATTAATCCAGTTATAATAATTCATTACAATTCTATCTTCATAAATTTTTTCCATATTTTAATATTATATTATTGTTTCGTGTTTATCTTTAAATATACTGAAATTGCGAAAAAAAATTTATACAATAAAAAAAATTGTAATATTTTTTTTCTCACCCTGACAAATCTTTACATCCAAATGTTGATCCGACTCCAATTTACGCAGATTCTGATGCAGAGTAGTTATCAAAATTCGGACTGTGGCCTCGTTATTCGATATATCAAAGCCTCGTTCCGTCTGCAAGAGCTTAAAAGTATCTTTGGCATTTGCGGTTTTGAGATCATTGTAAACTTTTGTCCCCAGTGCTTCGACGGCGGTTTTAGTCGGTAATGTTTTTAAAATAACAACAATATCAGCGACATTGTGACCTTTTATCATAGTTCCTTTTTTGAAGCTTCCAACTTTCCGCACTTCTTCCAGTTGCTGTTGGAAAAAAAAATCATGATCACTTCGATACGAAAATTTGAGAAAACGCTGAATAAAAATAAACCTACGCAGGCCTCGAATGTTCCGGGAGCAACGATCAAATTATCCAGAACTGTCTGCAGTTTGACGACGAGATCCAAAATAGAGGATTGTTCCGTCGGCGTTGGACACATGTCTGTGTTTTTCTTTACCAATGCCTGTGTAAAGTCCGATTCGTCGGCCACTGGCTTTACGGAGGGAAACGCCGCCTCGCAGAGAGTATAGTCAAACGGATGGCGAGGAAGAAATTGCTTTCTAGGAAAACCCATTCCCCTTCCCATTCCTCCCCTTCCGCCTCGAATTATTCCGCCTCTGCCACCACGGACCATGACTTCTGAAAATATTATTTTAAGCTCTTTGCATAATTGCGGAAAAGTGGGCGGCCGTGCGGATATCGCGAATGAAGTTAGAGTATGGAATGTACGAAAAAAAAACCGGCAAGGTTTTTAAATATTTAGTCGCGAAGCTCCGAGGCGCGTTAGGTGCGATCGCGAATTCTGTTAACAAATAAATAAAGTACGACTACATCTCCGTCGATCGTCTGAAAAACTTTTGCTTGTATCAAACGAAAAATCAATAAGACGGCATTTGAGGCTATGAAACGAATAATCGAATTCGAAAGGAACAAATATATGAATCTGAATATATTGGAATGTTTTTTCTTCAATTAAAAATAACTTGGGGACAATTGCGTTACACACTTTCGTCAAACTTACCAATTCTTATGATTCACTAACAGCGAAATTCGATTATAATTTCGGAGCACCGCGATTGATTTACGTCAAACGAATTTCTGCAGGGATAGCGTCTTCTTCGAGAGCTTACAGGCTTTCGGAGTTCGGGAGGTTTGTCAAGATTGCCAACTTAACACGTCGCAGTGCGGCGAGGGTTGCACAGCGTGTATTCGAGTATCTCGAAGAATGAGACTCGAAGAAAACATCTAGAGCTCGCGGCGAACTTCAGAAGCTTGTAGTTGCAAAAGCAATTGTCATGGCATCCGAGAGATACAGCTTTTCTTTAACAACATTTAGGTAAATATTTCTCGCAAATCCGTGCAAATTATTATTATCGATCTGAAAAATTAATGAGTAAAAAATTATTCTCTCCCGACTTGAATATACCGAATATTTCGCATTATCGCAAAATCAGACGTTTGTTCGTAAACCGCGGCGCGTCTAACCTCGCCGATTTTGCACCGGGATGTATTTCGATGAATTGACAATCACTCTCAATGACTCGGGTATTGTTGAGACTCGTTCTTATTTAATATTTTAATAATCCGAACGAAATTTGCAAAATCATGAGAATGATAATGTTATTTTTCCACGTAATTAATCTTACGAATTTTTTTTTAACATCGTGAAATATTTATTTTGTGTTGAGTTATTCTGAGTTTACGCGAAAAATAAAAAAAGCACCCCTAAAGATGCCCTTTGATAAAAAACCATTGACATTATTATTTTTTGCAGCCCATCGGGTAAACTTGTGCAGATTGAATATGCGCTTGCGGCAGTGGCAGCTGGTGCTCCCAGCGTGGGTATCAAAGCCTCGAATGGCGTAGTTCTCGCAACGGAGAACAAACACAAATCCATTCTCTATGACGAACACAGCGTCAACAAAGTTGAGATGATAACGAAGCACATTGGAATGGTTTACAGCGGAATGGGACCCGATTACCGGCTCCTCGTCAAACAAGCGCGTAAAATGGCTCAGCAGTATCTTCTCGTCTATCAAGAACCCATTCCGACTGCGCAACTTGTTCAAAGAGTCGCCATGCTGATGCAGGAATACACTCAGTCTGGGTAAATATTCAATGTCAACTATTTATTTCACTTCTTGTCAATCGGAAAATATTCATTGCCACAAAATTGGCAATTAAAAAGTGTTTGTTGAATTGAATTTATATGATTAAAATTTTGTAACATCGGAGAAAAGAAAATGTATTATCAAATTGAATATTATTATTAATTTTAAACAACAAATAATAATTATAATCAGTTATTATTATTCATTTTTAATTCAATTATTAAAGTGTTTGATTTCGCATTGAATTTTTTTAATGACTATCATTTAGCTCTAAAAAATTTTCGAAAATCGACAGCATTTCATAATGTATATATTTTTTTTTTCATTCAGCGGCGTTCGTCCGTTCGGAGTGTCGCTTCTGATATGCGGTTGGGACAACGGCAAACCCTATCTTTTCCAGTGTGATCCGTCGGGAGCCTATTTTGCGTGGAAAGCAACGGCAATGGGTAAAAACTTCGTTAACGGAAAGACCTTCTTGGAGAAAAGATACAGCGAAGATTTGGAACTTGACGACGCCGTGCATACGGCGATTCTCACTCTCAAAGAGGGTTTCGAGGGTCAAATGACGGCGGATAATATTGAAGTCGGAATATGCGACGCCAATGGCTTCAGACGACTCGATCCCTCGAACGTCAAAGACTACTTGGCAAACATCCCTTAATAATAATTAAGATACGATTCTTTTTTTACACGACACTTTTTTTTTATTTGTGTCTCATTAATGTCGCGCGGATATGATGATTAATCAAATGTCTAAAGCGGTCTGAATAAAGTGTTCTAACATAAGTCGTTCCGATTTTATACTCTTTTTTTTTTTTCATTTTTTCACATTTCCCGCAAAAAAACGCTATTCTATGTTTACGGGGGTAAAAATAGTTGTAAAATGGAAAGGGACATTTTTCGGATTCTGCAATGAAATAAGAAAATAAGTTGCTCATTAGAGAAATGGACCGGAAGCCCTCGAGCATTAAACGTAAGTAAAAAATTGTCAAATACGAAAAATTAAAAAAAAAAATCAAAAATCATTTCAGTAAAACATCGAGTCCATTTTTTCGCGCATATCTGTATTATTACTATCGTACGGCATCGCGTCCACTTGTTCATTCTTTCGTTCCTTCGTACTTTATCGTTAATACTTGTTCCGCTCTTGTGTTACAAACACTCGGTATCGAACAATAGACCGATTTTAATATAACGCGCGATGGTGAGTAGACGCGAAAGAGAGTCTGGCGGAAGCTTGAGCTGCTAACAACGGTTTTCATTTAGTAGCTCTCTTTATCTTCCCCCCTCTTTCGAGAGGGAGAAAGGGAGAGACGGTTCGTCTGCTCGATGTATATACAACCACTGGCAGTACCTACTGCAACTGCTGCACCAGCAAATCGAGAAGAGCAGATAGAAACGGCCGCCCGTTGAATCCAACAAAGTCGTAGACGAGCATTCGCTGCCTCGCTGCTTCGCTCGCCTCACCTCACCGCCCCAGTTGCGCAGTTTGCAATTTTAATACCGGAATTACGAGGCCTCTGGACCCGTAACAATCCCTCCGGATCCGGAGCCGACCCGCCAAACCCCTTCTATCCTCCTTTTTTTTTTGTCTCTTCCTATCCTCTAAATAGCGGTGCGGCGAAGTAATTGCGAAATATTAGAATAATCGGGTCTCGTAGATTCGATTCGAATATACATTTCCCAATCGTATAATGCGCGCGATATCTTCTTTATTAATTATTAATCTCTTTCGTCACTTTTTATTTTCCGTACACGTTAATCCGTTGGTATTAACATTTAATGAAATGTGAAACTCGCTCTGTCGGTAATAAAAAAAATGTAACGGCATTTGCGAAAATCGAAAAATTATTTTTCCTATCGTCTCTATCCATTTCGCTGGGAAAAACAATTTCTTGTTTTCCCTGAAAATATCTATGGTCTCGAAATTAAAGTCGTTATAGTTTTGGTTGACAACGGTGTTGCCGAGTTTACCACATCACCTTAACTCGAGTTTAAGTTAAGTCGTTTTCCGAGTCTGGTAGATGCGAATGCATTCAGAGCTCTTCGTTCCACGAATAACTGAATTTGCATTTACTACTTTTTCTCCCGTTCGCTTCGAGCGGAGCACAGAAGGCAGAATGATAGCCAGGCGAGGCATCCGAGTGGTGGATTACCCGGTAATCCGAACGATAAGCTACAATAGGCGGAGTTCTGGGAATGTCACTTATTATTAAAAATTCTGAATATCTATCGATCATCATGGCGAACAAGAGACACACGTATAGGAATCGGAACGGATAGCCGAATTATAATTGTCACTTGCTGCTGGAAAGTAGAATCGGTGCGAACGCGAAAAGGACAAAATCTATCCGTAGATAGGATCGTTGAAAAGTGGCGAAGGGGATTAAATGAATGTATATTAGTCAGAGAAAAAAAAACGCGAGAGCTTTCGCGTCGCTTTTACCGAAATTTCATTATTCTCTTTTTCTCCGATATTTTCGATTTTATCACGCAATTTTTCCTACGATTTTTCGGAGTAACAAGACGCGCCGTTATTAGTACGAAAAAACCGCGTTGTCATCGCAATTTAATTTTTTTATATATTTGCCACGCGATTATAAAATGGATAAATAAAATGAGACTCGTTAAGTATTTTTGTGCATAGAAATAGAAACGGGTTAATGAGATACGTGAGAAGGTACGAGAAAAAAAAATTGCGATACGCGCCACTAAAGGTTCCCATGATGCTAAGAGAAATAATTCAGTTTTTGAAGAGGCGTTTGGTTGATTCGCGGAATGCATAAAAATTAAAATTCTTAAAAAAATTAACGAACGTTTTTAAATATTCACAATTTTAACGAAAAACATATGTAATGGAAAAACGAATAGTCGATATTTAATGTCGCATCTTCGTCAACCGAGAGATGGAATAAATGATCTGTCGTAATTTCATCGCACGCTTTTTCATGCTTTTTTCTCGATATTTTAATTCATAAAAATTGTATAATAATCGTATTAATCCAAATTACCGGGGACCAAGAATTATCTAACGTCAAAGTAATTTCCGGCGATTTCAGTCGCGGGAACAGAGGCGCCCATAATACATGTTCACATATCTATGTATGTAGGTATATCTATATCTGTATTACTTCCGTCTACGTGCGACACGGCGTGCCACGACTGCGTCTAATTACGTCGGATCTCGTTACTCTCGTTTCTTTCTTTCATTCCTCGGTTACCCTGTTCCACTGCTTCCTCAACGTCGTTCCAACTTTTTTTTTTATTTCTACTCGCGTGGCCCTCGACTCCAGTGGCACAAGCCGCTGGCCAACGCAATGGAAGGGGGTTTGCCACTCGGACTCTTTCCCCGACTACGTTGGTGGACGACGACTCGAGTGAAATTACACTCGAGCTAATTGCGCGTTAGGTATGCGTATCGCGGAACGTAAGTCGCCCCCCCCCCCCTCCCCCTCCCCTCTCCTACCCCTCCGAGGACTGGAAAGGTAGAGAGTCGGAGAAAGACGAAGAGAAAGAAACAAAAAATGAGGCAAAAAAAGTGTCGGAGGTGTGAGGATTGAATAAAAGCTCACTGACTACAAAAGCCTCGTATCCTCGTATATGTGGACCTGTAGACTAAGTGGTAAGAAATGCATTTACTTAGTGTTCTTTTATCTCCTGTTGTTAGGGTTTTGTGTCAAAATCAGTAGAGTTATCATTGATTATAAATGTTTCTCAGCCCCCAAAACAGTAAATTAATTTGTAAATTAATAAAAATCGCTGTACTGATAAATTTAGTAAAATACATTGGGTGAAAATTATCATTATTACGATTAAATTTAAAATAAATTCAACTAAAAGTAAAGAAAATGTATCATCTTAAAATTGAACACACAATTATTAAGCGCACAGATGATGAGCTTCAAACGAAACGAGTCTTTATTTTTTAATGAATTTTTTTTATGTTGTGTTCGCTAAAGCGTCGTAGTCCGCGATCGGGATGTAGTTACTCCGGTATATGTTAGAAAATCTCTTCAGATTCTGCGCCGTTTGATTAATGGAGACCTTGGCTAACGACCACTCCGGATTGGACGCTGCGCCGTCCTTCTTCCGGTTCTTCCTACTGCCTGGACACGGGAATTCCACCATTATTTTCTCATAGAATTTGCTTTTTTTTCTCTCGTCCTCCATCCGGAAAGCTCGGAAGGGAACACTCCTGCGCGTGGACCGTCGTCGGCGAATATAGGACACTCTTTTCGCGGCAAAAGTATTCCTCGTTTACTCGGGGATCTCGAAACACGGACAATGTCCTCGTTGAAGTTTCTTGCCGCGCCGTTCAACATTTCTTTTTTACCCTCGGAAAAATAAAGACAGAGCGCTGGAATAGAGACGGATACAAAGAGCGAGAGCTATCGGAGGGGATGAATGGGGTGGAAGAGAAATGGAAGAACGTCTTGAAACGATCGAGTCCCCGCCCACCTCCGTTCTTTTTAATCATCCTTCGCTGGTCCGGCGATGGAAGAGGAAAAAAAAGTTGCGTTGTCACCCACCAACCGTATCTCACTCTTCTTTAGCGATCTGCGAGAATATATACGGATGCGCGTCAACGCCGATGAAGAAACGCAATCTGGTCGCTATCCCGCCCGTGTCGGACAACACCCGAAGTTCTTGCTGACGCGTCATCTCGTTTAGTTCCTCGCAAGCCTTTTATTCTATCGTACTTTCAATGGCGCAACCCTCAACCCTCCCCGTGGCATCATCATCCCTCTCTCCCACTCGTTTCGTGATATATTATATACATGGTGTTATATATACAGGACGTTGGGTAAAAATGACACAAATTCGATACCGATTTGAGCGAATAATTGGCCGAGTAAAATGTGGTCCCGGAGAAGTCTGATGGATGGCTAGATGCACAGGTAAAATTGTTCAAAGTTGACTAATCACAGCGCAACATGAATCGGCGCATCGATAGCACATAAGTAGAGGCGAACTTCACTGAACTTCGCTATAGTGTGACCAAAAGTAGATTGAGCGAATGTGAGATCAAGCACTGTTTTTAAAATAATTTTATTATTATTTTCGTTGATTTTTTTTACAGCAATTTAATTCATTAATTGCGGTTGCCCGATGATTTTTTTTTCGGTACGGCCTTTACTTCTCTCGTGCATAAGTTGTTACCGCACACATGTCCGCGATGTCCACGTCTTACTGATCAATTTCGCGATATCGTGCGATATCGGCTCCGTTCCTAATTGACTTCAGAATCTCGTATAAGATAATACGATGTATTGCAGCGAACCTTGTCGATGCCCGCGATCCCCGTTGCACGCGACGATTTCTCGTCATCGTACGACCTTCGGCTTCATAGCTTTTTGTCTCCCCGATCTCCTAGAAACTACTACGATGTATCGCTGCAAACTTTGTCGATGTCCGAAGGTCATGCGATTCTCGTACCTTTTTAGAAGCGCCGTTGTCTGTGAAACAATTGACCAGCGAGCGACCCTTTAGTATATATATATATGGGTGATGCTTCGCGTTCTATAGCTCGCGAGAGTTTCTTCGTTCCAAAAACCCCTCTGAGACTTTCCCCTCCACTCGATAAAAACAGACAAGAGGGATGAAAGTCAAGAGGACAGAGCTTAGCGTCGATGGGGAGAATCGCTATGGTAAATTCGTGGGGTCGTTCTGCTATGAAGGAGGTTTACCGTCAAGATATAGTGGCAGGATTATTGGCTTTTAGATAGTGTGTACACCGTTTAGCAGCATTATAAGCGCGTTTCACTGTACCATTTGCCTCTAATCACTGGTCGCCTGATCACTTTGAACAAATTAATTTGTTTGGTTGAATTGAAAGAAAAAAAAAAAAAAAAGAGAACGTTTTATTCACATAAATGTTCAATTTAAAATTTCGCGATTAGATATTTTTATTTATATAACCCGTACAAATAAATTTGTTTTCTCTGTCGGTGTTATTATATTATCGATAAAAAAAATCATCTCGCCATATTTATTCTTGAAAAAATACCAATTAGAGAGTTAATTAGAATTTTGCAATAAAAACTGTGAGTTGACGATTTTTCACTTTTAAATTGAAAAATCGAAATGAAAGACAATTGATATAATAATAACTTCGGAAAATGAAATGAAAATTATTATTATTATTATTATTCACATTTATTTTAGTTATTTATTTGTTTTATATAATCCATATGAAATTTAATCAATTGATTTTATTCAAATTTACTTATTAATTGCGATTGGTAAAGAAGGGATCTTGTTACGTGGAGATCTCGAGAATTAATAAACTTCAATGATATTTCGGAAATAGTTCTCTGAGGATTCGTCGATGAGACAAATGATGAGAAATCGATTTTACAACCGGATAAGACGGCTTCACAGCCTAATAATTAGACTTATAGCATTCCAACTGTTGAGAATCGAAAACGCTAAAATTCTCGGCGATCTTGTTCCTCCGTCCGATATCGTGTTTCCTCCGCGATCTTCCTCGCGGAATTGCGCGGTTATAACTCACTCATTGCCTATCGCCGGTTTCGTCACATATACATAGTATATCTATGCCGGCGCAGTTTCCTGATTTAATTACGTGACGCGCGCCACCGTTTACCGAATCATCGCGCGCTTCGTTTCGACCCGAGTCCTCTCCGCGACGAGGAGAAATATCGACACATTGATATCCCACGGGAGAGACGACAGTCGTCGTTGTGAACCTCTCGTCAACCATGGAAACGATGCGAGCAAATTTATATTTTCGTCCTTCGGCTTTCCCACCCCCAGGGGAGAGTCGGTGTGACGATAACGCTGAGCAACCGAACTCGGCAATTTTGCTTACGACGCTCTCAACTACCGAGATGCGATGTTAAATTAATTCAAATATCCGGTTTAATGGAACGGATAAACGGGATTTGTAAACGGAAATTTTATTATTTTAGGGATCAAACTGCTGAAATTATTTATGAAATATTGACAGTAATTTTTGAAAGTAAAAAATCGTGCCAATTTTATCGGCATATAACTTTGTCTTTTTCTTTTAACACAATGTAACCAATTGTGTTTGTAGGAAAGTACGTTTATCACTTTTGGCTTTTTCAAGAAGCTTTTTTCAAATCATAACCAACTTCGAAAAAAGCTACAATTGAATAGTATCCTGAACCTTGATCAATAAAAAAAATACGTTTGTACAAAATTTTAGATCGATATCTCAAAAAATGTGGCAGAGTGCCACCACCAATTTTTCGAAAAATTCAAAATGGCGTGGAAATTGAAAAACTGAACGACTGCATAGATTTTGCTTAAAAATTAACCAAAGCAAGGGACTTGACTCCTCAACATGTGAAGTAAATTTCAGATTGATGTCTCAAGACGTTCGCAAATTGTGAATAGGGAGCGCGCACGCGCACAGACACACATACGGACAGAAATTCTTTCCGAATGTCTCTTTTCCACGTTTTGGAACATTCTAAACACGTTTACATGAAAATCTCAGAAAAAAAAGATGTTCACGAAAACAAAGCTTCTTGAAGAAGCAAAATTAATTTGAAGGGCGAAGAAGAGATGAAAAAATAATCGCTGATCGCTGTTTTGGAGTTGAACTTTATTCTTGCTTCATGTCGATCGAAAATTCGGATAACTTTGGTGAGTAGAGGCCGATCCAAGTTCCAATACACTTAGTATCCTAATCGGTCTGATCCACATTCACTACTTTTATCCCATCGCTTTCTACCCATCGATTCGCCAATTTATAGAGATTATACTCAAAGTTTCTCCCCCGTCGAATCTACTAGTTTAATTCTTTATTCAAAACTTTATCCCTTCGCACGCCACGTTTGTTCGTGAGAAACTCGTGTATGCTATGGGGCATTAAAAGCGGCAAAAGCGCACGAAATTTGCTGAAAGTCGAAGCGATACAGGAATGCAAAACGTTTCGATAGCTCTTTTTTACATCGTGTGTAATCTCGAGAAAATCAGCACGTAATACTTCCGCGCTTTCTACCGTACGGTCTTTCCTGTTGCTTCTGGAACTCCAACGTTGACCGCTCGGCCTCTCGGGAGAATCACCTGCAACCTCGGCAAAGAATGGTTGGACAGCGCTCGAGCGGTCAAAGCCCAACGCTCAAAGCTTTAACGACCGACAGCGTTAGGGTTAGCAGCGATTCGTCGCTCGGCTTGGCTCCCCCGTTTGACGTAAGCTTCGATGAACAACCCAACGCTTGTGACTTCAATCGAGTCTTCTCTCCGTTCTAACTTGTTTCAAACTCATGTTTTTCTATCACCCCCTCTCCTGTTCTCTCTATGCTTCGTGTCCCTATGGGCTCATTTTATCAAAAGGTCGATTCACACCTGTTTTTCCACTGAGATGCATATATTTGGCAACTAAATATTATTCGTTGCCCGTACTTATGCTTAGAGTAGCCAATTTAACATTTTTAAATTTATTTCATAATTACTTACCTAAAATATACATTTTTTATTAATTACAAAATATTTTAGGTAAATGATTATAAAATAAATAAAAATAACAATAATTGGTATTAATTTAAAATAATTTTATATTCGTAAAAATAAATATTTCGAGTACATAATAATTTTAAAAAATTTAAAAAAAGGGTTATTTTTTTTTACGTAATATACCGATGGCCATTGTGTCGGACCGTGTCAAGTAGTGTGAATCGTGCTTAAAGCTTCGGGTCTTTTCTCGTATGATCTCTTCGTCGAAAGAGGGCACTTCGTCGTTCACTTCGGCGCCCTCTTTTTCCCCTCGTGCAGACCTTAACCCCTCGTCCGCTTTACCGTATCGCGCCTTTTCACTGTGCTTGTCTTCCTCGGCAGCGGTTTTTTTTCTACGCGAGTTCTCAGAGGCTCTTCTCTCTGGCGTCGGGATACATACCCGGTTTTCCCTTTTGCGCGATACAGTTGACAAAGAACGCCGAGAGACTTTCAGGTTCGTATGAGTCCATAACACATCTCGCGGTCATCCGATGCTCCACGGTATATATATATATAGATAGATATATACATATATATATATATACAATATGTACACATAATGACGGACAGAAATAGATCTTTCGCGGTCGAAGGTTCGCTTCGCGTTATTTTTTTTTTCATAAATATGAATTTAGTAGAATAAACTCATTGTGGTTCGAAAGGGTGATACGAAGAGAGAGATATATCATTCAAATTTTGATCGATTGTTGAAGAAATCGGCAATATTTGCGCGGAGGATTAAAATATACTCGAAGAAATTGTAAATTTTGATCGCTAATTCTTCGGTGAAGGATAAGATTGAGAAGGCGACAATTTGAAGACATAACGCCGCAAAGCCTCCGAGCCGCTCTTCTTCGCTTCGAAAGAGGTCTCCGAGAACTTATGATGCACCCGGTCTCTCTTGGGGTTCTGTCTGGTCGAGGCGGCGTTTTGTTCGCCGGCGAAGACGAAGGACTCCCACCGCGTTTCTCGCTCATCTAAGCGAGTCACAGAAGCGACGACGACGATGACGGCGAGGACGAGGAGAGTGCCGGAGCATAACTTCGTCCGAGGATACAATGAGCGCCGCCCGGATCGTGGAATGTAATTAAGCTAACGTCGCGCGCTTCCGCTCCTCTCCCCGCGGAAGATGGCTACTGTCAAATTAAACGGGAGCGCGTCTCGCGCGCAAGCCGACTGGCTACTCCTGCCGGTGTCGTTCGTCATACTGATTTATTTGGGACCAATGAAGGCTCTTAGGCCTCCGGTCACGAGATCGCGGTCGTCCCAGTCAGACGCAGTCGCGAACAGTGAGAAAAATAAAGAAAATTAAAAAAAACTAAAAAAATAATAATAATGGAGCTCACTTCAGCCCCACTCTCGATGAAATTAAACATGTCGAAGTTTAAATGATGTAAAACAGATAATAAAAAAAATGTCCCAGCTTTTTGCATCGCAGTTAATTCACTAATGATCCTGCAAATTTTTACGATGCCATCTACCGACCCAAAAGATTATAACATTAGCGAAAAATGATTATCCATAATTGAAGGCGGTCGGTCGGTTCGGTAAAAATCAAATTATCCATAATGACGCAAAACTCGAAGAATCGTGGTTCCGCGCGATACTCTATATGCATTTTATGACTCGATAATTCAGACGTACTGAAAAATCCGAAGCTTTCATTTTATCGCGATTTTTTTTTTCAATTTTTTTCGTGGATCCATTGTATATGTAATTTTACTCTCCCGCAGCATGCGTTCGCTGTGTGAGACACCGTAGCCGAGAGCGGTCGATCGTTCCATTTAATTTCACGGCTGCATTAAAATCTCGTCCTAGAATTCGAGTACCCGACGCAAGTGCGCGGCAAAACGAGAACGCAAAACCTTTTCCACATCCACGACTGTTTCACCACACATCCACCTGTGTTTCGCGTGTAGACACTATTGTTGGCTGTACGATGCTTGATATACTCGATAGCGTTGTACATTCGCTCTTCTCGGGTCGGCTGCTTTTAATCGTTGGCGTATTTCGTAATCGGTACTTCGCTCTTTTTTTTTTCTATTCCGTCTCTTTTTTCCCACCCATTCGTGTCTCTATAAGTTCTCGGCATCACTCATATTTGCGTCGTGGACTATTTTTCTTTCTACTTTGATGGTACACTGAGGCCTGCAGTTTCTCTCTGAGATATTTTTTCATTTTTTTTTCTACGCTTTTTCACTTTGACACGGTGCCGGGGGTGTAGAATAGACGAATGAGGAACGCCGAAGCCGTCAGAATTCACGGTCCAAGAGGGAATACATTAACGGTCCTTTCCTTTATATTCCACGCATACCGCTATATCGAGCCGCTGCTTTCAATGCTCTCAATACAAAGAGGAGGAACAATGGACGACGAGCTTACGCCGCTTGTAACCCCGTAGTGGTAGCTTACGTTACACACAACACGGAGATATACGACAAAACTTGCGTTTTTTAGGTACCATATGCTTCTTTTATTCTCTGTCCCTCTCCCCGTACTCACTGTCGTTTCAAATATTGTTTTGCCTTTTTTTTTTTTATTGTTTTTCAACATTTTCTCGCGATAAAACAGTAACTATTCAATGACGAAAAAGACTTTGCGCACTTACATCGACGCGGAAATCGAAGGAATGGACAAAAATCTTTTAATGGAACTTTTACATTACTCAACCGATAAGATAATCCCCATTGGGTATTTATTCAACTTGCCTGGTAGCGTTTACGTATCTGATATCAACTTACGTGGCAGTCAACTATATACTGAAATTCTATTAGTCAAATTGTTGTTGCTGGATGCGTATTCAGACACCGATAAGTTTTTCAATGCCGAACATTAGTCGGATGCATTTTTACGAGATGGTCGCAACTGTTCATCCGTCACCGTATCGGAAAATTTCATTTTTACAGATTTTCAAAATTATTTTCAAAACAAAAAAAGAAAATTAAAGGCAAAACTTTCCCTTAAGAGATTTTAAAGGGACGAATAAACCGCAGATTACAATATCTATATCAGCAAGGAATTTCGCATGGTAAAAATTTTAGCGAAAGCCGAGTGTTCGTTGTTCTCCCGTTTCTCATTGTTCGCGAACGCATTGGATGGGTCCGCGGGCGGGTGAACTCGGAGGGGCGGGAAGAGGGGAGTGAGGAGGTGTATATGGAAGGACCGATGGAGATCCGTGCATTTAGAGGGTTGGCGGAGCTTGAATAACGGCAGTTTCGGTCAGAGTCTAGACGCTCGTGGACCGGACTGGCAAAGGGGTGTTTTGCGGAGGGATGAAAACGGCGAAAGCGGCAAAGGGGGAGGATTGGTTCGAGTAGACACGCATACACACGTAGGCGAGTGGAAAGAGGTCTGCGCGAAGGTACCTATAGAGGGCATATAAACTCTTCTCTTTCCTTCGACTTCACTCCGTTCGCGTTGTGCGCCGAGCGTGAGAGAGACACGTGTGGACCGCGGAGCGGATGACGAAGAAGAAGGGAAGGGAAGGCTGCGCTGCGACGAGGAACGAGAGAGGCAACCACGAGTCGTGGGTCCAGAGCCAACGGACTATTGCCAAAGTTTTGAGATATACGAATACTTGTTTTTGCAAAATTCGTGTACCAAAAAGCCCGGGGCTCCTGCTTCGAAGTCCGGTATCCGCGGCGTTTACTTTTCCGGATGCCCTCTTCTCTTCTCGGAGCCGCGTATTATACGAACGAGAGAGCTGGTTAAGCGCGTGGGGAGTGGAGGGATTCCCTTGGTACACGGTTATGCGAACCACTCCTCGACATCTCCATCCCCGTGGCTCTTTTGCAATCTATGAAATTCCACCTTGGCGCCCCGTGTCTCGATCTCTCGCTCGGGCGCAGTGGAGTTTTTCCACAGCGAGAGGGTAACACGTAATAAAATTTTACCCATCTCACCGAAAAACGAGAGCACAGCTCGCTTTGATGAAAGCTCGCAACTTGATGCCTCCGCGAGAACGTTAGCTTTGCTAACCCCTCTCGTCGCTGGCCTTCCTGCATGGTATCTTTTATGTAGGTACACTGCGAGGTAAATCTAAACGAGGTGAATCAAAGCGCGGTGGGTATATTTATTTTCGTACGAGTCTAACGCCTATGGCCAACGAGAGGAGGAGAACTTTGATCGTCACACGTTTACCATCCACTCGTTTCGCGTATATATATTTTGTCCTATTTTTGTTTCGATGTATTTGAACCGTCCAAGCAGCGGTACAATGTGCCGTTTTTCAAGGCAAAGAGTATGGATGACATGCCCTTTAATTTTTTGGCAGTGGATCGCCTTAGTGGAAAATCGTAATTGACTTTTGTACGAAAGTGCATCGAACATTTGGAGCAAAAGCAAATGATTGAAGCGCTGTTGAAAAAAAAATGTCTTCTGTTTTTTTTGCCAACCGATTTGCTTACCAATCAAAAAACCGGTATCCTTTTTTTTCATTTCATTTTTCTCATAAAATTTTAGCTTTATTGGAAAAAACGGATTGCCGATATGTTATCGACGGCGCGCGGGTACAGTGGGAAGGGGATACATTTCGATCGCCTTAATCAGACGTGTAAAAAAAACGACTTTACTTGTACAACTATCTAAAAATTATAGATGTAAAAAAATGCATCGTATTAGACTACTTATGCTTCATGAGGTCACCGAGTAAACATTAAACGTGACAGTACGACCAGTTCAGTGCGCACTGCAGTGCGAAATAATGACTATTGCAACGGTGTACATGTTTCAAAACATACAATATGTATATAGCGAATTATATCCGGTTAGGGAGGTAAGTGTTGGAGTGCAATAAGCTTAGACGCCCGACTAGGGACGATTAGTTCCGTCGGTTTATCGTTTAACTCCGAGTTTACTGTCGGCCACGATGACGTGCCTCCCCCGCGAGGGTTATACGGCTCGACGCCGTCCCTTAACTACTCTCGAGTGACTCTCGGTACGTCGTAAAGAGCACCCGGTTACAAAATTCCTCTTCCCGCCCCAACCCCTTTTCCCTCACCTCCTCTATCCTCGTTGTCGGTCCCGACTTTCACGGATTTCGTCATTCGCATTCTCTGTACAATGCTCTCACTGTCGCTGCGTCCACAATAGCAAGCGTATTAGTATTATGATGCGGTCACGTTTTTCTCTTTAACGCACTAAGAGACGTGCTAAAACCAGCGAACGTGGACCAAATCGTAAACCGAACATTTTTATTGTTTATTTTAAATGTCTTCGCTTAAGCGTTGCAAAAAAAATTTACGAACAAAAGTGCTTGATAATGTTTTTTCGTTGTTATTAATGTTATGTTAAAAAAAAAGACATTTTTTATTTTACTAAAAAAATTGTACTAAAAAATTAATAAAAATAAAAAATAATCATTTTCAGTTGATTTGTGATTGGCGTCTTTACATTTTTGAAATTCTAATTTTTTAAATTTTCATAAAAATTTTTTTCTAAACAAACGTCTATTTGCGCTGCAAACGTAATGATGAAGGAAGTAAAACAGACGCGTCGTGCTATATCTAAGTTCACGTTCGCCTCCTTGTGACGTATAGAAATAGTGGCGCGCGTACCCATTAGTACAGAGTGTGAAATGAGTACAGACCCAGACGAAGAGACCGCAGTTTCGTCTTCAAGACAATGGGGGATGCCACAGCATCTCTTGCGCGCTCTCGACGTACCGTTCTCAACCCGTCAAACAATGAGCGGTAACGTTCGCGAGGAAACTCTCCACGTATGCATGGATGAAGTCAGACTACGTATATTTCTATCGTCTTCTCGACATCACGTGCCGTTGCGTATACTTTTTCGCGCTATCTTCGCTTTCCTGTCGCTCACTTTATGGTAAATATTATATTGTACTCCTGTTCTTGCGCTTCCGCTTCTCGCTGAGAGTGAATATAATGTTCCCTCGTGGATTAATTAATTTATTTATTTTCTCTCTATATATATAAAGTTACCGCCGCTGTCGCCCACCGCCGCCGTGTCAGGAATCGACAGAGGCAGCCGGCGTGGTCGGCGGCGAAGCCGAAAATATTCTAAGTCTCTCTTAGAAGGACTTAGAATATTTTTCGGGGGGGGGGGGGGGGGGGGGGGGGGCGTGGGAGGGGAAGGCCAAAATATTCTAAGTACCTTTAGAGGGGACTGTGTAAAGATACAAAAAAAAGTGGCGGCGGTGCCGGTTGGTGAAAAGCTGCGGCGGTGATGAGACATTTTTATAATGTTTGTATATATATTGTATTTTTATAATGTATAATGCCCGGGGAACCTCTAGTATTTATTTATAAGATTAGATTGTAAAGTACCTAATTATAATGCCAAAGTTGTTTGCGATTTATTTAAAATCATTGTGCAAATTTATTTAGTATTGTTCAATAACTTTTTGATTAGCGAACAAATGAATAAGAATCGAAATGAATATCGATCGGCCTATAGAGTTAAGTTGTTAATTTGATTGAATCCTCCATGCTTCATTCAATTAATGTTCGATTGATTCGTCACCCCGCTTTTTCGACATTTTATTTCACTCGCAGCAAGAGCAGAAATCCACCTTTTCCGTTTTTCGCTTGAGGCCAAGTAGAGATCTCTAATTCGAAGAAACAATTTGGCTTCCCAGCAGCATCGCCGAGAAGCGCTTTTCGTGTGCTCGGCACTGCCTCTCTCCCGGCGACTTTTTCTCACTCGTATACGGTCCTTCGTAATTGCTTCGAGTTTCAGTAAAAGAGGGAAACAGAGAGAAAGAAAGAGTAGACGATCGCGATGGAGAATGAGAGAATGTTCTCCCATTTGTTCAGTTCAGAACGGGCGAAAGCTCGAGAGGGTGTCGCTTCGGGAAACTACCCCTCCACCCAAAGAACAGCGCACGGTCACCACACGTCCCGAACGAAATTAATCTGGCGTTCTCGGGCACTGACATAATTCTCTCGTTTTTTTTTTCTTTTATGTTTCTCTCTGTCGCGCTCGATAGATGCGCCGAGTCATCGAGAGACGTACGAGGGAATTGAACGCTTTTCCGAGAAGCTGGAATCCCCAAAAGGATCGCGGGAATCGCGAATTGCCTTCGGCAGGAAGATTGACGCGTTTTTTTTGGATACGATTAATCGTACGAAGTGTCGGCCGTGAAAAGATCGAAAGAAAGAAGGAAAACTAAAGGTTCTATTCACAGATCCTATGTATGATCAATTGTCATGTAAAACTTTTTGGGTTTTACAAAGACTATTCGAAAAAGAATTTTACAAGAATTTAAAAGACCACTGCGAAAAAAGTGGGTACAACAATTGAATTATTAAAAAAAAAAGGAAAAAAAAACCATTATTGATAAATACTTGGCGAATAAATTTCCTGAAAATAAACGCGATTAATTATGTGTGATTTAAATCTAATCGGACGGTAATCTACTCAGTAAAATAGAGAAGTTCAGAGGTAAATTCATCGGAAGCATAAAGTCACCAGCGATTAAAAATAAGCTGTAGAGGGAATACGACAAATATGAAAAAAAAAAAACACGATAAACCGTTTTATTTTTTTTTTTAATCAAACGCGAAGGACTTCAAGAAATTCGAGTAATCGTGAACAATAAAATAAAAGCTCTCAATTTCCGCTTTGACGCAAATTTCTCGTGAACTTCCAGATTCAGTTTCCTGCGGTAAATATACGAATAAAACGCCGACAAGATCCTTCGATACATCGATTTTTTTTTATATGAATTTATATGAATTTTTATTTTTCAGAAACAGAAAAATTGAAATCGAATAAATCGTTCGCGCTATTGTCGATAAGGTAAGACAAATGTGAAAAAAATACGATAAATCGTAAAAAAAAAATTTTAGTCAGATTTAAAGGACTCCAAAAAATTCGAGTGAGCGTAAGAAAAAAACTAATAAAAATTCTCATCTTCGGCTTTGACGCCGAGAAGATCGTTCGTTATATCGATGCTGTTTTTTCAATATGAATTTTATCTATCAGAAACAGAAATATTGAAATCGAATGAATCGTTCGCGACATTGTTGATAAGGAAACGATACCGAAGTTACTGCCTATATTGCCTATGGTATAATAACGCTGTGAAAAAAATATCGTTCGGGTAATTACTTGGTCGAGTAATTACTGCGAATAACTTACGAGAGGGCTTCGCAAGCTTGAAGCTTTTATACCACCGCTCTTTCGCTACTGCCGTTGGTACTGCAACGCGCTCTTCTCTCTTCCTCTTGCCTCTCGAATATCACTTTTTGCCGAGACTAATTAGGATCGCGGGGTAGAGTATACGAGCTCGCGAGCCCCGGAGCTTAAAATTTTTTATTTCTCCTCATTCTCGCATGAGATAGAAGTACCGGAGCGTTGCAATATTAATAATGCATCGTTGTGCTATGTTTGCCTGTAGAGGTATACTTTTTATAGAATATCGACACATCCGAATAGAGGTTGAAAAAAATAAATAAATAAAAGTAATTACGATGTACGATAAGCAATTTCAGTTCCCGATTCTTTTATTTTCACACATTATTACCCGCAATATGCTTGAATAACGATTTGCAATGTTGTTAAATTTAACTCTAAACGCTCGTCGATTGCTTCGAATGTTTTAGCGACACGGTAGAAAAAAATTGACGTCGGCGCGCATAACTATCGAACCGTATGTGTTTATTACCGGCATACCGTGCGCCCGATCGACTGTGTTGTACAGTGGATTTCTAACGTCCTTTGTAGGGCGTTAGGGTGTACGGTGCCGTACCGAGAGGCGCCGGTGTAAAGCTTTGCTAACCGCGAACGGGGCAATCAAGCTTTTCTATAACGCGGTGCCCATTTAGTTTTACACCTCACTACGTTTTGCTCAGCTGTTAAACTATCTATACGCCTACGTAGTGCATTGGCCTATATTGTAGCTATGTTTAACCACCGACCTAAGTTAGTTTGCCTTATCGTTATAACTATGATAAACTTATTCGAATGAACATTTTAATGTACCGACGTGATCGATCGCCGCGGTTCGACATGAAACGACGGCAACAAATACGTTTCAAACTTTTTACGCGAATTCTTACTATTGTAAATCAGGACGGTCGCTCTCGCATATTACAAATAGTTATATATATATACACGTTCGCTAATAAACGCATTTTGCAAGCTTATTGCGAAAGTCGATATTTTCTTTTACATTTTTATAGGATACGACGGACGGAAAAGAGAAAGTATTGCAATGGAAAAAAAAACCGGCGGATTGTAGTTTAAATAAATAATAAATAAATTACAGCGGCGAAATCTTTTTATATATATAAAGAAATATATTGTGACGGGCCGTTTTATTCCTTCGGGTGAGCAAAACCACCGCCGCCCAACAATAATGACGCCCTTGGGTTACCAATTTTTCTCTCTGTGCCGTTGAGCGCAAGGTAGTTGTTTCGTACTCCCAACTACCAAGGAGATGCTGCTTTTCCTCGTTGATCCTTTCCACTATCAAGAAGCGCGGTAGCGCTTCGACGCCAAGTAATGAAAAGACAGTACAAGGCGTGTCGCTACTAAGAGTCAAGAGGCGCGGTAGCGCTTCGACGCCAAGTAATGAAAAAACAGTACAAGGCGTGTCGCTATCAAGAAGCGCGGTAGCGCTTCGACGCCAAGTAATGAAAAAACAGTACAAGGCGTGTCGCTACTAAGAGTAACCTACGCCAATATACCGGAAATGTATAGTGCGTTGAACTTTCCATCGATATATCTTCGCAATAAGACAACGAATCGAATTTTCATGGACACTTTTATAATGTAATTTTGGGTCAATCTTTCGAAAGAGCCCAGTTACCATTCAATTGGTTTAGCCTATTTCGAGATCTCGAGGTCGGGAATTTCACAGGGTCCAAACGATTATAAAGTGTCCTGTCCCGTATATATATGTCTACGTCTACATCAGTTCATCGAAAAATTTGCGAGGTGGCGCGCGCGTCGCCACAGCCGGCGTAGCTGTCAGCTGTTGTCGGTGGCAATGTTATACGCCGTCTACGTTTACATAAGTTCATAGAAAAATTCGCGCGGTGGCGCGCTCGTCGCCACAGCCGGCTCAGCTGACAGTTCTTATCGTCGGCACGTATTTTTGCGGCGTGAACATTTTTTTGAGTGTTTCCGAAAATAATAATTATGTATTGCGTATCATGGTTTAGTGTCTCGACGCGAAGTAAAAAAGAAAAATTACGAGTTATGTGTTATACGTGTGATTTTATATCAATTATAACTTTTCTTTGCGATCTCGAACAACATAACCGGCAATCATCAAGTGTAATATGTGACGTGCCGTTCGCCCGGTTTTGCATTTTTTTTTTTTTTCGGACCATCTGTCTCCGGCACTTGCAGATGCTCGGTCGGTAATTCAGTTTGCACCGTGAATAAAGTTTGCAAATATTTTTTCAATAATTTTGCGTTACAACATTGATACGATACGGATGCAGATCGTTGCTTCGATAACATTGATGCGCTTCCGAGAATCGACACGGTAGCATCTCTCACGGTCTCTGCCAACCAAAGTTGCTGAAGTTTACGGATTTAATTTAAGGCTTTATTTATTTTCCTGTTATGCTTGGCTTATAAAATTTTGTTCATTTTTTTTTAAACAATATTTGCAAATCGGATTTTGCAGTACTTGGCGTACCTTTTTTTTTTTTGGAAAAAAATATTTTGGGAAATCCAATGCTACGGGGGTGCGATGCGAAGAGCTATTCAATAACTTCGGATATGCAACTGAAACAAATAACGTGCACGCAAGTAATAAAATAAACAAAAATAAAACACTATATTTTTCATTTCCGAATAATACCATAAAATGAAAGAAAATACTGAAATACAAAATCCAATGGTTTTCTCTCTCGGAAAACAATAATCTCAATTTTTCCGCGGTACTCGAATTATTCGCCGGGGAAGCAGGCACGGCTGAGGAAACGATAGCACAACGTTACAACACCGGAAGAGACACATCTCTTCTACGGAAGTACCAATCAACAGAAACAATTCGGCTCTGTCTACCTTTACAATATTTCTACCCTGGAACACGCGTTGATTCTTATCCCGAGTGTGCTCGGCTCTCGCTGTATCCTTGGCTGGACTCCAAGGCTTCCACGACTTCGCCACACTCGGCGATTAATCCTTTCCTCGCGAATAAGGCACGACCACCACTATTCACAAGCCGAATTATCTCTACTATTGACTTAAAAATCTGATACGAATTCTCTTAAGTAGCTCCCGCCGATCACGCAGTTCCTACTCTCGATTTTCCTTCCAAAAACTTTTTGTCCACGCTGACGTCGCGAAGTCTGACTATTCTCTCATATCGCCGAAGATCTTTTCTCCTGATCTCCTCGCAAATTCGCTAATCGACCCCCAGTGTGTCGCATGCCGCTCAGGAGAGGGGGCAACGCTCTCGGTTATCGAGCGTCGCTTCGCGTAGATCCTTCGTTTAACGCTTCTCACGCTGTTTCTACTCGCATGGTTACCGAATTTTCCTGTAATCAATTGGAGTAAATGGCAGCAACGCGCTCTGTACTTGTCAAGTATCTATCGGCGCTCAGCGGGAGAGACGATCCAGCAGCATGCACTGTAGTCTAACTTACACGTTGCGACGGCGGTGGTAACGCCTTGTCACAATATTTATCTCTATATATGTAAAATTACCGCCGCCGCCGTGTTAGGAATCGAGGGGAGGGCAAAAATATTCTAAGTCCATCTAAGGGCCAAAATAAGAATATTTAATAATAATAAACATTCTAAAATATTCTAAGTCTCCCTTTGAAGGACTTCTAATAATTTTTGGTCGAAGGAGTAATGACGAGGGGGGGGGGGGGGGGGACAAATATTCTAAGTCCCTTTAAGGGGGACTGACTAAGTAAAAATACAAAAAAAAACGGCGGCGACCCCCATTGGTGAAAAGTTGCGGCGGTGATTAAACATTTCTATAATGTTGATAAAAAAAAAGCGAGCGCGCGTAGCGCGCGAGCCCGGGGAAATACTAGGATATATATATTGTAACGACCGAGCGAATAAATAACACACGTATTTGGTTTTAGAACGGATATTATTAAGGGGACTGAATCACCTAAAAAATCGAAAAGTAAAAATTTTTTTTTGCAGTATATATAAGTTCAATGAAAAATTCCATTTTACCTCCATAATATATATGTGTTAGACTACCGCTGTGAATTTTTTTGGAGACCTACAGTGTATTCCGGTGTAATGCGCAATGGTCAAACATTTTTCCTTTGCCGCAGCTTTCGGACTGAACGAAAGCATCAATCTTTGCTTGCGATGTCTTATTTTCTTCGTTAGACAGTTTATTGCGGAACGAGTGCGGGGATTTTTTTTTGAAGCTTCGCTGACGAAGCTATGAGTTAAAAACTACCAAAAAATTCACTTTTTCCACTTTTTGTCTCGTAACCACTCACATAATGGCTTGCGATAAATCCATTTTTGATCGCATGAAAAATCCCCGCACTCGTTCCGTAACACTGACTGTTACGAAGAATATAAGCCATCGCAATCCAAAATTGGTGGGGCCATTCTCTCTGAAACCTGCGGCAAGCGAAGAAAAATAAAATGGAAAAAAATGAATTTCACAGATTAATGAAAATAACCAACTTGGGTGATCCGCAATAAAAAAAATTATTTAAAAATTTTTTTTGTCACATAAAAATGTCCACTTTTTTTTTCTATCACATAAAAATCAGATTTTCTTTTTTGGTTTTTTTTTTTTTTCACTTCACAAATCTCGTAAATGCAAAAAAAATGTTTAAAACATAAAAAAATATACTCTTACGTAAAATCTGACGTTTAAAAAAGAGGTTAAGTCTGCGAGACTTTTCGCTTTGCGACACTGTCACTGTGAAAAACATTTTTACACTATTGCGGGCAAAAATACAGAATATATTCCGTTCATTCGGAAAAACTGTAAACACTGACACATACTAATACACTGAGTTTACAAGCTCAGTTTTTTACCCGATTGACACAATCGAGTAAAAATCATCGCTGCTACATTACGCCGGTGTATCGCAGACTCAAAACAAAGCGCGGTAGCGGCGATAATCTGAGTCGCATCGATTTGACGTAACGACCCTTTGGTCGGTAAATCGTTACCTACCGAACGCAGTTTCGACATCGATTATTTTTTTATGTTCCTTTCTCGATGTTTCTTATTCTTCTTATTAGAAGAAAAAAAAACATGCGGAGATACGGTATTCCGGTATTGTACGTGTTGCATTTCGGCATTTTTTTTTTCACGCATTATTTATTTCTAACACTACTAAAATGCTTCTAACTTCGGTAATTTTTTAAATTTCGATCTAAAATTTGGTGTGTATGTAGTACACCGCATGTACATTCAGAAAAAAAATTAAAAAAAAATAAATAAAAAAATAATTTTTAGGTGACTCAGCCCCCTTAATAATAAGAAACGTTAATATTCCGATCACGAGATGTCACATGTCTGTGATATCGTATCGATCGTTCGTACGTTTGTCTATTGTCGACCTAACTAATATTGTATGTCTTAATAAATAGTCAGCTATATTCGTTACAATATTATAACATTTTGTTATTTTTCATTGGCTCTGCTAAATATTGTAATATCGACCTATCGATTTCCCTAAGAAAGCTTTTTCATAATTTTCGCATTATTTGGCAAAACATTTTTTCACTATCTCGACTTTGATGCAAAAATAACCGCAGAAAAATCAAAGAATGACGTATCCAAGCAATTATTCGGATAGAAAAAAATTGAGTACATGCCAGAAAAAAAATTGAAAACAATTTTTTTTTCATTCTGTGATGTTGAAAAGAGTCATTTATTCCATAAATTTGGCGGCACTTTTTTTCGGAATTACAATAATTTCTCTTTTTTCCATACATCGCTTAAGATAAGAGAGTAAAGATCGCCAGTGAAACATAATTTTGCTTGGCGTAATATTTTTCGTAACGTTAAATCGAAGTTGTAAAACTCGAAAACAGCAAGAGAAAAATTAAACGTGTAATGTGCAACCGTTGCGTATATTTTTTACACGAAATATTACAACGACTACACACAAATGTATTTCGCTTGAATTATTAGACATTTTTATGCAGACCACAGGCAACGGCAATGCGATACGTGGCAATCGTATAATTTCACGTTTTACGAGATACACCCAACTTTACACAAGTTTACTCCCGGAGAAAGCGAGTGTGGAAGTTTACACAGTAATACAGTAGTACGTCGTACGCGCGAGGTAAATTGCAGATAGCGTTCGTGCAAACGAGACTGTACAACTCGAGATACTGGTGAAATAAAAACAGAGAGAATGAACCGACGCTATTTTGGCAACGAGTTTCGTCATTGAACGTTTATATGAGAATCGATCGCGAATAATTATCTACCATCTGCTTCATCAACGAAAGTCAATCTACAAATTTGGTTTTCATTTTATTAATTTTTTCAACGGCGTAAAATGCTCCGTTCTGTTAAAGTCTGATATAGTTGGAATTTTTATTAAATTAAAATTGACTAAAAAAAAGAAGACATAATAACTCGGGACGAAGGCAGTTGGAACTTTTTTCGAGAAAGAACGATGAAGCCGCCATATTAGAATATATAAATAGATAAATAAATTTGAAAAAAATAAATAATGGTAGGGATCCAGTGGCAGGCGAAAGAAGAATGGAGAAGGCAAGAAAATAATGTTGTACTCGATTACCATTTCTTCCCGGAGTTTCACGAACTTTACGTGTACTCGGAGTGCCTGTAAGTGTATACAGTGAAGTATTTGGTACGAATAGTACAATACCTATACAGAATGGAAGAGAGCGTAGAAGACTCGGGCGTCTGGAATTCTTTTCTCCATTCCGAGTGATGCGCAGCTTGTGAATTTACTTCGCATAGTTCGCCGTGCAGCATCGCTGTGGCGGCTTTGCCGGATTGTCTGCTTTCCGGAGTCGTGTCTTTCTCCTGTAGACTCGACACTATGAGGCTTTTCGTACGCCACGTCTTTCGGCACACTGCCGTAGTTAAGTCCTTCCGGCACTTCTACATCTTACGGATCTTACGGTATCGTCGGTTGCGGCTCGCCGAAGCTGACATTCGCACACTGTTCTTCGTGTCTTCTTTTCAGTCAACAATGTTTCCGACACATTCGTTCTTTATTATCCTGCGTCGTCTTGTCCTCTAGATCAATAGGTAGTAACGCCAATTGCTCGATCCTCACATTTTTTAAATCCATCTTATGTCTTATCGCGATCAGCTATAGAGGGCGCCCGGTTTTTTCCAGACGCCATAACATTTAAGAGTTCTGTGACGTGATTTTTTGGAATCGACGTCACAAAAATCCAAAACTACCGTTACTCGCATGGAAATTACGATTTTAGTGCTGAAGTTCCGCGTTACTGCCTCTCCCAGCGACTTAAGATACCGTCACGCTCTCGTTGAGTTACCGATCGAGATTTTTGCAGTTTATTTTGTATCATTTTTTTGTAATTATTCCCAATTAGCTTCATTATCGTTATTATTTTAGATCAGTTCGAGTTTTGAGATTCCGTTTGCTTAGTTTGGTTCACGATTTCAGATTCCGTTTGCTTAGTTTGGTTCACGATTTCAGATTTCTTTTAGTTCAGTTTAGTCGACGTTTCCGACTCTATTTGGTGGTGTAAGAAGTAATAATAAAGAGCCCAAATAGAGGAAGGACTCGGCGAAGAGTCTTGCGAATACGTCAAAGTCCGGTGTAAACCCGGCACCCCAAGAGATAGTGCAATGCGTTGAGAACAGGCGGAGGTATCGGTTGGTCCAGGCAAGAGTGGTGGAACACCTTGCGCTGCGTTATAGTTGAGTAGAGCCTTGTATCTCACGCATTGACTAAGGGGAAGCGATTGCGAAGATTCGTTCAAGTTACCGCGTATAGTATCGGCTCTCGATTCGATAAAGTCATGAGATGGTTGAGAGGGCAGTAGTTACCGTTCAAGCTCCCGAAAATAATTATCATAATTCGTTACGAATGTTCGTAGGCAAATTGACAGTCTACCGAGAGCTGCCCTAGAGGGACCTCGGGTCTCTCTCGCGCTCCCGTGTTGTTGACGTTCGGCCTATTGTTCGCGCGCTCGAGTGAGGCTATCTCTCTCGCGCACACAGTGTGGCCTAGCTGTCGGTTTCTCGTTCGCGTTCGGCTATCGCTCGAGTTTTGTGAGCTGAGTGTAGCGAAAGAATTTTGTAATAAATTCTTCGCGATCCCGTGCGTGAGTGAAGCATTAGAAATAATGCTCCTTGTGCAGCGGTGATAGTGATTCGGTTCTCGGTGTATCGTGAGATACAGGTTCCCGCTCATTACAGGATTAAAGTGAAGTTTCGGTGAGTTTTTGATTTATAGAAATTTGTCGATCGCTTATCGATCCGCTTTTGTTACGTTCTCGTTAGCTCGCTTCGATCGTTCGATCAGCTGAGCGTTTCCGATGCACTTGCGTGTGATCCCGTGGCTTCTTAGCCAAATTATTATTTTTCGGTCCCGCTTAACTTAACGTTGAGGTTTCGATCTCCGTTTCTCGTGGCTATTCTATTGACCTCGGATCGCGACCCTTCTACCACAACCCGCATCCTGAGCAACCGTGCATTTCCGCAACCGTTTGCTTTCGCGAATGCGTCGGCGTTAGTTCTCGTACCGTTTTCGTTCCGTTTCGTTTTGTCGTTGCGGAGGTCGTAGTTCCACTGACTTCCAGTTCAGTCCGGATTGGTGATTCCGGCGAAACAAAAATCTACCCTTCGGAGGTCGTTCCACCGGCCTCCAGTTTAGTCCGGATTGGTGATTCCGGCGAAACAAAAATCTACCCTGCGGAGGTCGTTCCACCGGCCTCCAGTTTAGTCCGGTTGTTAATACCGGCGAAACAAAAATTAACTGGCGCCCACCGGGACGCCGATGCATCCGCGAGGGTGGACGGCCAAAGGTGACGTAAGTTTCGTTCGCGTTTTGCTCCCGTTTGGTTTGAGCTTTTCGATTTTTGGCTTTTTTGTATTTTTATTTATAGAATTTGAGTTAGAGTTTCCGTTAGGTGAAAAATACGTCACAGTTCATAAATTGCGTCACGAATAGATCAAAATCGGGTGGGGAATAAAAGGGCGCGTCTGATCGGACAAGACGAGGGGCATAATTACGATCGAACATCACAGGTATGTTCGTTTGTTTGTACAATTTTGAGGGTAACGTACCGACTTGAAAATTTTTTTTAACAAATCGACGTTGAGACGTCGCCGCCGCACATCTTGATGGCGCGTACTGAGTATCATTAATTGGCAATTATTGGTATGCGCTTTTCGGGGAGCGGATAAAATTCCCCGAGTAGCCGCGGGTAGCCGACGCGAATGAGTACACGCGTTATTGTATATCTATAGTTTCGCAACACAGTAAACGAGAGAAGACTATGGGAGAGAAATTTGATTGGCAATTAGCGAGAGCGACGTGATTTTCCTCCTCGTTGTATGCGCGGGTTTGTGTAAAGTGCGAAATGCGCGTCGCAGGACCCGTATGTGGACATATTTCCGTCAAACAAGTGTGCCATGTAAAAAAGGACGCGACCTCCCGGCAAATAATTATTTCACTTCGCAATTACATCGATTGCGGCTGCCATTATTATCGTTATTGTTATACTTATTATTATACTGCATTATGTTTACGCGCGATCGTAGAAACGTCCATCAACTCATTCGTGTTTGCGATGCAATGACTAATTGAAGCGCACGCTTATCCCGCGGTGATGCTTTCTGTTGAACAGTTCATTTTTTAGATGACCAGCCAATTTTTTATAATTACAGTTATATTTACATAAAAACCAATTGTTTTCGAGATTTTAATGATTTGATTGAAATGTAATTGAATTAAATTCGGGAGCCAAAATGCCGGAAAATATATAGAAATAAAACGAAAGCATTTAAAGTATATATTGAAATATATATTTGGATTTGGATTGGATTTGGATATATTGGATTTTTTATATAACAAAAATGCTTACAAACCGACTTTACGAGTACAAAACGATTACTTTTTTTTTTTTTTCTTTTTTCTCAATTCTTCTTGGTATCTATGGATTTCATGACGTACCTACCAACAGCCCGATAACGATAGTTCGAGGTAAGTTGAGGTGCAGAGTTTCTCACATCGCAAGGGTAAGAACGCTTTTCTCTTTTGTCTTCGAGAGAAACAGCGACGGAAGACAAACTCGTGCCCTCCCGTCGTCTCTCTCTCTCTCTCTCTCTCTGTCGCTTTATCGCTCGATTTGTCTACTTCTCCTCGTCTCGCTTTACGATAGACGTAAATGATAACGACAATGGATGCTGAAACTCCCGGTGCTCTCTCCGAGAGCGAAGGGAAGTTTACGAGGCAAAGTTGGGTCTCACACGCGAGTTCTCACCGGCTTCTCGGGTCCCACCTTTTACTCTTTGGAAGAAAAGCGCTTATTGCGAGACTCGAACAACGGAAAGATCGCCGGGCGACTTGCCTCTTACGCTTCTCAAGACTTCGCCGTACTCGCGCGTCGATGATTAATATTAATCAATAGTTCGAACCATCGACATAGGCAAACTTTCGAAAGGACATTCCAAGTTAATATCGTTCCTCTACGAACAATTCAACGGTTTCTTGGTTAATTGTTCCTATAACCAATCGAAAAGGAAGGATAGAAGAAAAATTTTTTCCTACAAAATCATTATCGTACATGAAAAAAAAAAAAAAAATGCATCTAATAAAATCTAAAGCAAGATTATGGGATGCATGTTATTTTGACTGTCGATCGTTTTCTTTGATTATCAAACGATCCTGCCGTTTTCTCCGGTGCTGACGCTCATATCGCTTTGGCTCACTTTCTTCTCTCTCATTTTTATATCACGCAGAATTTAGACGGTCGGGAGTTATGCCCGTTATGACGAACGGGCAGCGGCAGTTCTCTTGTGACCTGTTTGTGAAGTTTATCGCCGCCCCTTTCGTGTTCGGCGTCACTCGATGGCGAAAAAAAATATATAGGAGGCACCCCCTTCCCCTTTCATATAGCGTGCGGGAGAGTATGCGTGTGTATGTGTGTGTATATGTGTGGAAGAGATAGAGAGGTTTGGAGTTCCACTCGTAGTCTCTCTCGCGGTACGCCAGCCGAGAGTCTCCCAGTCAAGGGTCCACTGCTGTTCTGGTTCCTGTCACGAGGGTACTTCGCGCACTCTCCCTATTTGTTCGTGATTTATCAGGAGCGGAATAGTCGTTTCGCGGTTTCACGGCTGTCGGATATCGCGTATATACTCCCGGTAGATATATTTCTATAGTAGGTGAAAGGATAGTAGATGAAAAATCTCGTACTCGCGAGGCGAGTACCAGATTTCCCGCGAGTACCCGAAGGTGGATAAATATTTGTCTTCTTTTTTTTTGTACTCTCGATAATGAAAATTTATCGCGTGACGCACAGGCATACAACAATAAAAAGGAAAATAATTGTTTTTATGAATCCAAAACTCTATGAAAAAAAGAAAAAAAAAAATCAAATTTTAACGAATTGAATTATATTTACACGATGAAATTTGTTCGTATGAATACTTCATATGAAGAAAAAAGTTAGACGTATCTTGGAGCAGTCGGTTATTCTAGTCGGTTGTTCTCGGCATTTCTCACTTGCGCTCTTCCACATTTTCTTTGCCTTCCACCCTCCCCCCCCCCCCCCCCCCACCCTCCCCTGTAGCAACCCCATCTCCCCCTGCGTCTCTCGGCTTTATTTATCCGTCCGTGAAACTTTGTAGAGACAAACAACTTTCTCGCTTAGTTTTCAAAAGCGCCTGGAACAGCTTCGTCGGCGTTCTTCGTTTGTATTTGCCGAGACTCTGGAATAAACCCAACGGAGGCTTCCCCGTGAAAGCGTCATGTCTCAGGTGGCAGAGATATAGTACCGTTTGTAGAACGTATGGTATGCTATATATATAAATATATATGGATACATTCAATACATATACACGCAATACGCCGTAACCGAGATGCATACCTATTATATCATAGCGTGTCGTACGCTATACACGAGAACGCGAAGGAAACTCAGTTATTGTTTGAATCGAGAGACCAGAAGATATATAGCGCGTTGTAGGAACCGAGGTACGTACTTTCCGGTGAAACGGTAGGTTGCCGTTTACAAGCGCTCCCGACGCTCCTTCTCCTATCATCCACGAGCTAACGTCGAGTTGGGTAAATCCTTGATACAATGGCTCCCCTTAATCCGGCTCGCAATAATCCAGCTGCGAACTTGCCACCGCGGCTTTGTGTGGCTGTACTAACGTTGAAGCAGGCGCGCGGGCCACTCCGGTAGAAACTACGACTCACCTTGGCCACGACACGAGTGAAAGAAGGAGTTACTCCGCACGAAACGATGGATTGACCAAACATATCTGTACCTACTGCCGAATAAATGATGTTCGTTCCGTCCGCAATCTCAACGAATTCACTAAAAAATCGTTCCAAAATCATGATCCTCGGAAAATTTAATTCTAAACAAGTATTCGAGGATTGGTCTGAATTGAACACGAACACGAAAGAGGTCTGATCGGAAACGAACGTTTCTACTGGCGCCCACCAACTTAGTACAGTAGACGATGCGTTGATGCATAATCGGATAAGTTGGCCGTAAAGCTGTAAGGCCAACGTCAACGCACGTGGGGTCGCACAGTGTGGATACAGTACACGACCAGATAAGTTAATTTCAACTGAACCGATGGAAAGGTCGCGAGAGGGCGCCACCTTAACTTCTGCAGTTCTATTTTCTTAACTTACCTGGGAGCGTTAAGTTATCTGACATTAACTTACGCGATATTTGACTGTAGTGAGGTTCGCTGATTCAATGATCTTTCCGATATCGCAGTGCTTATTCACGTTTGCACTTTATTAGCGCACACACCACGATGGCAACATATTTATTGCTACTAATAAGCTACAAGACATTTGTTCCCAATCTGAAGCGACGGCGCAGACTCAAATTTCTATCGCATTCATGTGCGTTTGAATATGTGCTCTTATGATATTTCCAGAAAGCGACACGCGCTCGTCGACCTTGTGTGAGTCTGGCTCTCGTCCATGTTTAATCCTACCCTCGGCCAAGCAAACCATCGATTTCATTCCAGACCGTCACGAATCCTCGATGCTCGCGCAGCTCTCGTAGCCAAATTTCTGCGAGGCGATGCCGCGACCATTGTGGCCAAAAACGTTGCCCTACATTTTCACAATATTTCGGAAATACGCACCTTCGCTCAAGGCAATTATTATCACATACATGCGCGATGAATAAAAATATATATATATAATTTCACAAAATCATATGCCGCTAAATTTCACGTCGGATCCGGCATAACTCTATACCTACGCAAAAAATATGGATAAGTATATCAAAGCGTCTGAACAGTTTGAAGTTTAGTCAAACTTTGGGCACGTCCGATCGAGTGCGCGTCATTGCTCTTCTGCCACATTAGCATAACCGCTTGCTAAGCCGAAACGCACAACGACACGACGCACTGACACCCTTGGACCCCTTTGTCCCTCACGTTTGGCGTAACCACTCAAGAACACTCGTCCGTTATTTCTCGTGGAAATAACGCGCCCATGCGCCAGAAACGCTGAGCTTGACGACGCCGAGTGTTCTATAGGTGTGATCTTCTGCTCGCCCTCGGAGAGCCAAAGAGATGGGTAAATTGCACGTGTGTCTGTGTGTGCGAGCGGGGAAAAGATGGGGACCCGAAAGCGGGAGCCTAAGCTGTAAATGCGTTTAAGTGTACGTTGAAGTGACCGAATTCCATTTTCACCCCAGGAAACCACGACGACAACAGCGACAAATACCAACGTTTCGGGATTGAATCCGTTCCCTTTAGACCTGATTTTTTCACTTTGGAAAATTGCAGAATTTTTTGATTAGCATATAAAACTGGTGGTGGAAAAGTTAGACTTTCGATGAAATCATTTTAAAAATTACATATGTGTGAATTCATTTGTCGCAGTAAGAGAGACTCGCGATCATTCGACGCGCTCAACTCGTTTTTATATTGTGAATACGAAAGCATCTCGGGTTGGCTTGGCCTCATATAAATATTCACTATTATTCGTGTATATAAACATACATACAGATAGAAAGTATAAGATAGCAGCACGTGCAATGTACAGTTCACCCCGCCCTTTGGCAACAATTTGCCTGGATGAAACTTCGAGCCAAAAGTTATTTGGCACAGGGATTATTTGTAATCGATGTGCTCGCGTACCGCACGGCAGCAAGAAGTATTGCTGCACACCGAATACCAGAAAAAAACCTCTTCATCCGCATTGCAACGTTTACTTCGGTTACACCAATATTATTAGTATCACGCTAATTGGTCTTTATTTGAATTAATTTGGTCCAAAACACTTCGAGCTTCGATTGCTTCAATGTTTAATCGGTATTTGAAGCATACAATACCTACAAGCATAATTATATTTATTTAGTACAATTTGCTATTATTAACTCGATATTTGATGAATACGGATGTGCGGCATAGGATTGTTTGCTCTTCAGTATAAAGATACCGATTTTGGCAACATTCGGTCTATTTTTCGTCATTATGTTTAAAGCGTATACAACTCTCAATGGAATAAAATAAATTTCACTATAGACTGATAATTTTATAGATTTATATGAATACTCGGAAAGTATTAACATCGAAATGGGGAGAAACGATAATTGGACAATTTCTGGTTAAAATGGCCACAATGACCTCATTTACTAGGCGCTTATTGGCGCAAACTCCCGATGACTTCGTGCTCTGTACTCTTTTGCCAACGTGTTTCCGGATTAACCAGAGTATAAGGCTTCGCTCTCACGTCGAGCATTTAAATATGAAATTCATCGACGCTATTAGTGGCGGTGACACGGTGGAGCTACGAGTTTCGATACGGAGACTCGAGCACCCCAAGTCCTATAGTAGTTCGAAACAGCTGCGACCACCACCCCAATGAAAACCGCCCTCCACGAGATGATTAACGAACTCACCCTCGTTGGGAAGCGTTCTCTCTCTCCCGCTGAGATGCATAATGCACTGTTTATACAGAGAACCCGGTACTTTATAGTTGCGACATAGATGGCGCCGAAGAGTATATTATAGAAGACTTTGCGGTGAATGAAGGAGTATACAGAAGCGGGTTAAGAAAGGAAGACACGGAAGGGTCAGAATTTATTCTTAGCTATATAACCGATAAACCGCTAATCTATAATCCCTGTAAGGCGGTGGCGTATATCAAAGCTTGTCGATGACTTCGATAGGAGTTGAGAAAATAGCTCTTTGTAAACGGAAACTTTACCGATCGTTTATCCAATGGTTTCGTATGAAAACAGACGACTCTACAGGAAAGCTGGAATGAAAAGCAAGACAGGCGTACATATCGAGATTTCACTGAAATTATCTCCGCATGAGTTTTAGTTGTCTAAAATTTTTAAAAAATTAAAAACAAATATCAATTATCAAAAATTAATCTGGTCGATGCCGTAACTGAAATCGCAGTTTACAGAAGAAAAGAAAGAAAAATACTGCAAATAAACAGAATTAGAAATAGCTAAAAATTTTAGAGTTGGAATTATTGTTTCGTAGATTTTGCATATTTATCAATTTCGTCATAAGGTTTATTGCATGGTTATGAATGATGACAGAAGTCAGCTGGTCTATATTTTATTTGCAAACAGCAGTAGTAGCAGCGGTAGCAGCAGCCGCGGCAACAACATAGAAAAGAGAAATTGTAGTTTTCAATTAAAACGTACGTGAAACCCGGCGGCGTCGGCTTTACGGCCTGCTGGGAGTTTCTCGGACGACGGAAAGAGACGCGAGCGCGTGGCTCTGGCTCTGTCGCGCCTCGAGCGTCTGAAAGTTTAATGGAATTTGCATTTCCTCGGAATTTAAAGCTCGCGCAAGCGGCGTTCTCGTCTCCCTTCGTCTCGATCGCGGGATGCAATTCTCCTGCACTCTCTTGGCTCTCTCTCTCGCTCGATGCGAGCTTCACACAGGCCTGCTACTTTCTCTACAGAAAGTAAATCAAGCTTTACTGCAAGCCCCTCCTCTCTCGCCCCGGACTCACGTGCCCAGAGACCCCGGTGCCTGGGTGTCTCACGCGAATCGCAAAGGCCGACGAAACTTCCTTGTACGTTCTTCGGTATTCCAGCCAACGCCGGTGCATAACGGATATAGCTGCGGCTTAACGCGAACGGGATTTTCGGTAAGAAATTTACCTCACAGTTGTGGAATTTTATCTCCAACAGTATTTATTGCAATAGCTTCAAATTTACCGTTACCTTCATTTTCAGCCGTTATCTTAGTGAAGTAGATAGACTGGAGATTGTCATGTTTATATATTTTTTGGCGGTTTGTGGTAATTTCATAATTTGCTAAATATTACTTAATAAAGTAGATTAATTTATCGGGGTTTGAGTTTATCTTAATTTTATTTCATTAATTACGAAAACTGGAGGAAACAAATTACTTAGTTCTATGAGGAAAAAATTATTTTATTTCCCATCATTTTTTAGACAAGTTAAAATATAGAGCTTTTGGTAAATGGATAAAATATAAATGTCTGTAAATATAAATTTTTGATATCGAGATATCGATTTTTTTCTTCGCTTTTCGCCTTCTAAGTCCTATATTTCCCCATTATCGTCATAAAATCCTTTTCATTAATTTTGATATACCTATGAGAAACCTGAGGAGCCTTTTTTTCAATTCAGAAATTGGTCGTCTTGTCTCATAAATCGTCATAAATCGTGGTTTTCCGAATTGCGCTTTAAAACGCCGAAAGACGCGGCATACTTAAAAATGATTTCAACTGTAACAACATATATTTATGGATAAATACGATCGGCATCGGCTTAACACTCATATTCATTGTCTCGCAACCGGACACTACTCTAAAATGTAAAAAATATGGGAAGTCCAGAAAATGATGAGACCTATTATTTTGTATAATATAATAATAATGTGAATAATAATAATAATGATAATACGCATACCCAACTGAATCCTCGCGTGATTATCCTTACTATAAGTTTCGTACAATTTAAACCTCTCCCTATAACGATGAGGTAGCCGGCTGTAATTATAGCACGGAATAGGATGCACGGGATTTTCGTGTTACTAAGAAGAATATGGAGGCAGCTATAGGTGGGCGGTAGAACGAAGAAAGGGTGGAAAAAGACTAATCTTGTATGCGAGCCTCGATTCCCTCGTCCATATTCACAGGCGGTCCTTTCCAGGACCCCATACGTCGTTGCGACCGCATGTGCTGAGGTCCCGTACGTGGGACGGGCACAGCTTCCAAGAATCATGCAATATAACCCGCTATTCAGAATCCATACATTCCTTGTGAATACTTTATGGTTATGTTAAAATTCCATCGATTTCAGACCAAAAATTACGCATTATTGATTGTTTTACGCAGTACAAAAAAAACGTATTAACAATGTCTCGCAGTCGACTATTCGTCAGGATGCGGACAAAAACGAGGATTATATCCGATTGATATATTGCACGTCACGGTCGTTACGATAAAATCACTGGATACGCTTTCTTATCATGGTGGGCGTCCGTAACGCGCGCATGAAATCTTTGCGGCGAGTCATTTTAGTCCTCGTTAACCATCCGTCTTTCACAAATGGATGGGCCGGCGATAACAGCGTGCGTTCGCTAAAAATCCACGAAGTGTACGAAAAAGAAAAATGGGAAGATATCATAAATAGACTCCTCGATTCTCGCACGATCCTTCAATTATTAACGCGTCATTAATCGCATTCCCGAAGAACTCGAAGGGGTGACGGGCACCCCCGCCGCCCCTATCTGAGAAATCTAAATAGAATAACTTCCTCTTCGTCAACTTTCACCGAAACGAGGGTTAACCGAGAGAGATAAAAAGAGAAAGATATATATATATACTAGAGTTTCCCCGGGCTCGCGCGCTACGCGCGCTCGCTTTTCTTTTATTAACATTATAATAATGTTTAATCACCGCCGCAACTTTTCACCAATGGAGGTCGCCGCTGCTTTTTTTTGTGTTTGTACTTAGTCAGTCCCCCTTAAAGGGACTTAGAATATTTTTCCCCTCCTCCACCCCCTTCGCCATTACTCCTTCGACCAAAAATATGTCTTCAAAGTCCCCCTTTGAAGGACTTAGAATATTTTGGCCTTCCCACCCGCGATCCCCCCCCTTCAGAAAAATGTTCTAAGTCCCTCTACGGGGGACGTAGAATATTTTTTCCCTTCCCTCCATTCCTGAAAAATATTCTAAGTCCCCCTTAGAGGGACTTAGAATATTAGGGGACTTAGGATATAGAATATTCTAAGTCCCTCTAAGGGGGACTTAGAATATTTTTGCCCTCCCCTCGATTCCTGACAGCGGCGGCGGCGACAGCGGCGGAAACTTTATATATATAGAGAGATATATAGAGGAATGTGGGGCAAAATGAACCGACTTGGCAATTCACGCCATTTTGTCGATATTCACAACATCTTTCCACTACTTTCGAACCAAAGTAACGAAAGCGTTAAAAGAGACAGTGATTTGCTTGATTTAAAAGATAAATAATCTTAATTTTTAATAATTTCCGACCTATAAAGAATGTGTTAACTATACACGTCAGCAGATTGACATTTTCCTATTTAAAAAAATGGAGGATGTATTTAAAAGACAATTATAGGATTAAATTTTTCCATATCTGCATTCCTTTGTTTGGTATCGGTCAACAATCAATGTTAACGCATTTCATTAAACTTCGTTCCCGATCTTTTTTTTAGTTGATCAGTGATCCGCAGTACAAATAATGGTTATGGAATTTGAAAATAGAACTTTTTTTAATTTCAAGAATTTTAAGGTTGGTCCATTTTGCCCTACAATTAGAATCGCGCCGTTGGCCCATTTCCTACGTCTACGCGGAGTCACAATTACGCATAATTATATCTTCTCATACCCATGAGACGAATCCATGATGCGAATTCGCATCCCTTGCAGCGCGAGAAAGAGAGGCGACTTTTGGTGTGTGGTAAAGCATCCGTAACCCGCCGTAAAGAAGTGACACGATATATTGCGCTGGTTTTGCTCGAGTCAACCGTCTTGTGAAGGGTTCCGATGTAGTCACGGATTTCTCCATCCCTCCTCAGCTTTCGCGCAAATGAGTCTATTTAGCCTAACGAGTACTTAATCGATGATTTACCGGCTGGCGGCTCAATCATGCGAAGAGATACGCGCCCTTCTCTGCAGCTTCCACTTCTACTCCCGCTCTCACGGAAAGCCTTCACTTCTTGTTGAATTTCTTTAGCTCTTCCTCTCCTCTCACGTTTTCCTCCCGGCGCTTGGGCTTTAATAATATCTATATTCCGCCCGGTGGGTTGAGGAAACGCGCAAATCCTTCGACGTCATTCGGTGTGACTCTTCGCTCCTGCGACGATTTTTCTTTCTCTCATTTCGCATTTCTGTTCGTTGGATTCAATTAGTTCATTCACTATCTTACCCGACTTTTCTCGCTTATTCTCACTTTTAGATGGTTCGCTCGCTCGTGCCGACTCTCTTCTCTTCCGGCTCTTCTAGTCCGCCACGTCGAGATTATCCTACAGTTGCTCGCTCATTTATCCAGCAGTACCGCCGCGAGCAGAACGGTATTCGCGAAACTCGGTCGCGAGATCAAGAAAAAAAAACAAAGAAACGAGACTTGAATTTACTGTTAAAATTATGGTAACGACTCTCCTATTCCTCGTTTCTCTTCAGTTATTCTTCTTCTATAGCCGAGCACTTCGTTTTTATCTCCCTCTCCGCTCATCGGATGTCCCCGTTTAACGATCCATATTCATCTATCGCTGATTAATATTGTCAGTTTTTCAAATAATTCCGACAAACATCGTTTAGCGCATTTCAAACACAATTCACGAGTTATTTCCTTAAGTATAGCATGTATACTTTTTTTAATTTTATTTTTTAAAATTGTGGTAATAATCAAGAGACGCGGTAGGATCTCGACGCCAAGAAGTTTAAAAAGATAAAAATCAGCGCGACGCGTCCGCACGCGTCGAGCGCTATCGTGTCTATATATGCTAATATCGTAGCCCCCCCCCCCCCCCCCCAAAGTTTTACAATTTTTTCTCAGAATCGAGACACCGGAACAAAATTTTAAAGACACTTTCATATAAATCGAATACAAGCTTCAAAATGAGCACACATCCACTGAGCTAAAAATCCACGTTTTCACGATAAAAATTATTCTCCAGAGATTTTTTCGATTGTCAGTTGTTTGTGAAAATAGAGGTCAAATACTGAGAGGTTATTTGATATGTCGCGAATTAGGATTTTACGTAAGCAGCCGGACCTCATCTCGGTCAATCAACTTAATGAATTTACACGATATCGAAGCGGCTTACGGTTCACAGGTGCCTCGTTTTGAGCCAAATGTTGCAGAAAACTGCTCGCGAAAAGGCTAAGTACATTCGCGAAATAAACACTATGAATTTTTATACAGAACTCGAGGGTCACTTCCGAAAAGTCGATGAGAAGTGAACAACAGATTAGATTGGGCATCGGTATGTACCACAGGGGTTTCACGTTCGACACACGTGAGACAAAAGATTACGGAAATCTAAGGAGAGATAGCAACTATAGCAACTATAATTGACAAAAGGGTCACGATGATGAGAGATGAGTACATCTTTAATTCACAACTCTATATAGATGAAGGGTCACTGGGGTAAAGGAAACACATAAAATGAAGGAACATCACCTTACCGAAAAATGAAAATATATGGAAAACAGAGAATGGAGAAGTTGGTCGGTGCTACCTTCGGCATGGCGAAAAAATCGCCGAGCGTTCGAAGAATTTCTTGTAAAGAAATCGACGCAAACACCACAAAAACGAATAACTTTTTGGCTTTATTATTATCGCCAAAACTGAAGCGACAAAATAAAATTTGTTTTAGAGATACAACTTTCGTACAAAAAAAAAGATTGAAATCAATTATAAGTCTCGGTCAAAGAATAGAACTGGTCGCGGAGCAAACTGGCAGAGATTCGATGTCGGTACAGATCGGAGATTATTGAATCTCCGGAACTAGAATCAATGAGCGGACAAACGAACGAACGAAAAAAAAATGACTGAACTACTGAATGAGTGCCTCTGAAAAGGACCCCAGTTATATAGCTTTGACTCGAGATGACATATACGCGGTCTTGGCCGAGGCGTAAGTTCCCCGCTTCCCTTGTTCCTATTGGCCAAGAAAAGTTCGGTTGTCGATGAGTGGTGGGCCTTCCAGAGCAATCTATGCATTGCGCGGGTGGCTCACCGTTCTCCGACTCTCTTGGTACGAGCACGTGCACCGAAACTGGCCCAACGCACATCTTTAGGAGCTCTTCCCCTTGGCCCCCCTAACGCGGACTTACTCTTACTAACCGGATCATATACACGTCTCTTTTTCTCGAACGGTGAACTATATTCTCTGTTTTTCTGAACTCGCAACGAACCTTGGTGGTCCGGATGTTTATAAAACTTGCGAACTGGTCCCTAATATTTTTCGTGTACTATGGCTAATTCTCGGAATTTAATATCGCGGAAGAATTTTTATGTCTGGTTTTGTTTTCGCAGCAGAGATTTCTTGGAACTCAATAATCAATACAGTCCACGCTCCGTACTCTTAACTCCCCTTAACTTAACTGGTCCCTTATTTTAACTCGTTACCATGGTAACGAATTCCCCTAACTGTATTTTTCCTCAGCCCCTTTTCCCCACTCCAAGCGGGGAAAACCCCACGTGCGTACCCCTCGGTACCCCTACTCGTAGGAACTGATCGGGAGTAGGGACGATAGGAGAAATACAAAATAGGGATCGGGTCAGGTCCCGTCGAGTTAAGAATACGGAGCTTGGACTGTACTTCGCGGAAAGAATATAAAAATCGAAACTAAGGTGTAAATATGTTAAAATCTTCATATTTTCAAACACGCTCTTGTATTCCTTTTCCTTACTATATTCCCCCGTTCTATAAACCAAAGAATTACTCAAGTCATTTATTGATGAAATCCAAAAGTATTGATAACCGTAACCGGCTTAATTTGCAAATATTACTCCTACCCTTAACAACATTATGATAGGAAGAATAAAACATAAAATTATAATTTACATTGTGGATGACCTGACCCATTGTTCATATTCATGCATGATTCTAATCTAATTCTCTAATTTAATTAACTCGCGGACCATTGGGAATTTCTTCTTATTCGCGGGGTTAAGCCGTGAGGTGCTGCATTCTTGGAGAAGATCTCGTATGTTTGTATCGGTGGGCCTGACGCATCATGGTTTTGGTGAAGCCGTCTCTTGAAGTCACCAAGCTTCTTTATCCATGAGCCTGACGCTTCGCAGTATTGGTGGGTCTTTTGAACAGAGCTGCGCTGAGCCTTGCTGTCTATCGTATCCCTTGGAAGTCGGCTAGGCCCAAATACATGAGCCACCAATCTCTGGTAGTAGTGGTGACTTTCGTCAAATTACTTCAATTTCTTCAAATTTTCTTCAAATTACTGATGACAGAATTATTTGGTACTCTTTTTTCGGTTCGGTCAAAGAGCAGCGCAAATTCGTGAAAAACAAGGTCCGATAGCCGCTGGATGTAACATATTTATAATTTTATTATCGCGAAAACTGCTAATAAAAAAAAGTCTCTCTCGTGATTAAAAAAAGGGTTGTGCGTGTGAAAAAATTCTACAAACTAATTGCAGACGAGTGATAATTTTAATTAATAAATATTATGCGTGTGATATAAAACAAAGTCGTTTCGTACGAATTCTTAACGTTGTAAAGTGAAACAGTTTTTTTTAATAGTAAATAATCTTTATATATATAAAAGAAAGTCCCGATTTTTCTTGTGTGTTTGTCCACGAGACGCTCACAGACACTCACAGACACTCACAGACACATATATAGAACATTAAAAAAATCTGTAAAAATCATACTGTATTTTCGGTTTTTAATGCTGTCTATTGTGGGAACTTAGATGATTTTTTTACCAGAACGTCTTCTTACAATAAATACAAGTGTAAATTCGCTTACAAATTTGATTCGGATTGCGCCGGTGGTGTTGTAAAACACCATGCTTTTTTGCAAACATTCGTTCACAATAATTGTACTGAAATTTATTCGTCCCAGGGACATGCACAAAAGAGTTATTGGGAGTCTGTAATTGTTCTTGATTCTGTCGATAGTATTTGCGGGAGACTTTCGACAAACTCTTCCTGTAATATCTAGAGGCAGTAAAGCCGACGCCATTAATGCATGTGTGAAATCATCTTTTTGTGGGAATCTGTCGGAATTTTGACTCTAACAACAAACATGCAAGGTTATTGAGAAACGTGACGCACGAGCAGGTGTATTTTCTGATACACTACTGCAAGTTGGCAGTGGAACGTACCCTGAACTGAATGGCGAAAATAATATTAATTCAAAATTAGCGACGGTGGTACCTGATCTGACTGAATTAATATCAAAAGTCTATCCGAATATATCGACACCTTTAAAACATACGGGCTCTTGAATTCGCGGAACGCGCTATACTTGCGCCGAAAAATGACAGAGTTAATTTCATCAACGAATTGATACTTAAAGATACACATAAATATGTGTATCGGTCGATCGATAGTGTCACAGAAATTCAGCAAGTAACAAATTATCCCATTGAATTTCTAAATTCTTTCAACCCTCCAGGACTTCCATGACATACCCAAAAATTAAAAATCGGAACCCTTATCATACTATTGAGAAATTTGAATGCACCAAAACTGTGTAACGGAACCAGATTAAAAATTACAATATTAATGACTTACATATTAGAAGCTGAAATTATTAGAGGTAATTCAATCGGCGAACATGTGTTAATACCACACATATCCGTGATAGCAGCAAATTACCCATTCGAGTTCAAATGGATCCAATTTCCAGTCAAACTATGTTTTGTAATGACAATCAACAAATCACAAAGTCAAACTTTTCAAGTGGCCGATATTGATTTACACGATGTATGTTTTTCACACGGTCAACTATATGTAAAGTGCTCACGCGTAAGTTCAGAAAAAAATTTATTCATTCACGTACCTGTAAATAAAACACCCAATATAGTGTACACAGAAGTTCTCCAATAAGGTGGCAATTTTAAATTATGGTTTTGATTTTTCAAAATCGTGTTCGTGAACCAAATTTGTAAATTTGGTTAACAAATATGAAGTTGATATTCAATATACTTTATAATTTTCAAGTGCTATTTTAATTCGAGAATGGTTACGTAGTAATTTTGAAACTCGCTATGTAATCAATCTCGAATTTGAATGAGATGCATAGTTGTTTACCTTCCCATGGTGCATCTCGAAAAAAATTTCTCGACTCAAAGACTATGACTCAATTACGAGCGAATTTGGCCAAAAACCAACAAATAAAAATCTATCAATTGTAGTAACACGTCGAATTTTTTTCGTTTATTCTTAAATATTCACTGACGCTGCGTACGCAACCCTTTACTTAGATAGTTCTAATGTAATCCAATGCGAGCGCGCGAAGCGCGCGAGCCCAACAACCTGCTAGTATTAAATAAATTTAAAAAAAAACATTTTTCTTCAAAAAATTTAAAAAACATCGCCAAGTAGTTTGAAAATTAATTTTATATAATTTTTTGCAAATAAAAAACTTTAAAAAATAGATATAAGCTAAGTAGAAATAAATAAATAAAAATTTGGCGAGTCCTTAGAACAAAAAGAAATGCAGTAGCAATGCAAGAGAGGACGAGCAAAGCTTTTTTAAATTTATTTTTTCTTGGTTCATATGATTTAAATTTTTTTTTATTTTTGATTTCAAAAAAATTATTTGAAATAAATTTTTAAACTACTTGGCAACGTTTTTTTTACATTTTTTGAAGAAAAATGTTTTTTATTATTCGCGAACAAGCCCGGAACAGAGCTTATGCGACTAGTGCAATGTGCTAGACGAGAAACTGTGAATGATCGAGAGTAATATAAAAGGGAGAAAGAAAGTGAAGCAATATAACTTGAAATGCAAAATGTAAAGATCCTGTACTTGTGCATCCGCAATAAATATTATTATTATTATTTATTTTATTCAACGGCGATTTTGATGCCTCTCCAAACATCGAACAAGAAGATTTCCAAGAATACAAAAGTACTCTCACTTGAATGTAAAAAATATAAAACATCAACAAACAAATTCACAAATGTGCGTATATTGAAATTAGATAGCTGTTTCGTCGCGTTGCTTCTCAACAGCAACGCATATCGATGCATTATTTTTCACTCTCACGATGCTTCATACTCGTAAAAACTGTCTCGATGACATAATAAAAAAACAAAGTTTCACCGATCTTCCATGACGAGTACATAAATCTTGGATTTTCGTCGAGGAGAACGAAGGCTCGCAAAGTTTCGTCGCTGCAACGCGCTGAGGTGAAGAAAGCGCGAATGGCGATGAGAGGCTTTATGGGGAAATTTTCCACGCGTATCGGTCGTTCTTTGTCGGTGATTCGCCGCACCTTTGCCACGTAATATACTCTTTCCCTCTCTGCCCCGTCTCTGCTTCCATTCCAATTTTGTTTTTGCAGCCGTGTCACCGTTGCAACGAGACGAGATCGGCGAAAAAAAACTGTGACGAGGTTTTTCCTATCTTTTCCATTCTTCCCTTTTTCGCCTCGCGCTTCTGTTCAATCTGTATTTCAAACTATACCTTGCGCGAGGTAAGTACATCACAGCGCTTACACGCTGTTTGCTCGTCTCGCAAGTCAGTCTCGCGATTAGGCACGCATAATATAAGAAAATTCTCCTTTCAGCCAACCGAATCACGACCACCGACCGAAAAATTAACGAGCCGAGAACTATTAAAGTTTATTGACGCGCGTGTTTTTCCGATAAAAGATCAATAAAATTTTATTATCTCCCTTCTGTCCCGAGAGAGTACGAGTAAAGTGTGTTAACCAGTTGGGTCGACCCTCCTCGCCAAGATCTTGGTGCAACGTTTGAAAAATCGAGAATATACATCGCGCTTAGTGCTTCTGTGAGCTCCTAGGTGTATGAACGCCCGAGGTGCAGACCGCAGATGCATAGACGTGGAAGCGAATAGACGAATTAGCGAGATACAGCGATTGATAGTTTGAGTAACAACTACAATACATTTCTCTTGGCATAACTCAATCTCTGTTTGTTCAATATGTTCACCGTCTCGTTTGAATGCGGAGAGCCAATCATTATTCCAGTGGCCAATGACTGTGGCGTTTATTCAACGGGTAGAACAGAGAGAGTGAGAAATTGGCGCTATCTCGACGGGCCATCGTCTTAACATAGTTTCGAAGCAGGCGGCTTCCTCTCTTCGATAAGTCTCGACGAGGACAAAGTTTAACGCCTACGTCGTCGTACTTTCACTCCAACCGACGACGTTTCGGTGCGCCCTACTGGGTGCTTTTCACTGCAACCCCACACCATCCCGACGAACATAACGCTGTCGAGTGTCGAGTGTCGCCCCCTGGGGGAATTTCAAATTTTCAACAGTCACTCGTTGCTCCCGAAAGGTCGATTATGACTTTGACGCGTGTGCGAAACTTCCCGAGACAAAGTTGACGCGATTCCGATATTTGCGATTTACGTCTACGGACCAGAAATTCTGAATCCGAAACGTCGTGTTGGACGGAAAAAAATGTTTTTGGGAGAAAGAATTTAGGAACAGTCGTATCGCCGTCGATCTGTTGAGTACTGAAGAGGATCGAGTCAGCAAAATCATAATTATAGCAATGTTCGCCAAAGTATGGTTTTTTCTTTAATGACACAAAAATCTGACAAAATTCTGGTTCACTTGATAACTATATTTAGATTGTTCCATTTCTGCACAACAACAATTATGGATTTTCTTTTTTTTTGAAGGGCATGCAACACTTTTTATTCAAATTTACATTTTAGAGAGAACCGCATTTCGGGACTTCAGCCGAATTCAACAATTTGTTGGCACACTTGTTAACGTTGCACTCGATCCCGCTGGACTTGTTGAAGACAGCCCTACAAATGTTGTCTAAGACCTCTTGAAAATGCTGGGGGATGCCTGCCGAGATCACCTCTACCTTGCATATTATATATTGTAGTATATACATATATGTAACCGGTAACAAGTATCGGCGGTGTTTCTAGTGGTCTGCAAAGCGGCGATCCCAATCCTGCGGTCGAAACAACTCGAAACTCCGTTCCGCTTCCGGGTTTTCGCGGAGCGAGAGCCGAATTGAACGAACGAAACAACGGAACGCAGAACAATAATGCTAGTGGAGTTTCCTGTTGAAGATCACCGCATCTTCATTCTGAACCATATTGATCGAAGGCGACTGATGCTGTTGGCAATTCGGGGTCTATATCCACTAAGTTTATTTAGCCGATAGGAACTTTCCAGGCCTCATCGTTCATCTACATTTGAAACAATGCTACCAAAAGTTCTGATTCCAATTGGGTCATAAAAATAACGCAGGAAATACTAAATCAAACCATTGTATGGTCAAAAAAGTTTGAAATTCGAATGTTAATTTCTTGCGACGCGACTGACATGCTCTGTGTAGGTATCCGCAAATGCTTTTATTGTTTCGATTGACAAACTACAGTACAATATAATGACGAGATATTAATACATGTCATATTAAATTGGTCCAGGTATTCGAATTCGATGTTGGTGACGCGTAGAATATGGTGTATAGGTATACATATACCCGTCGTCGCCCAATCTGCCTGATATCAATTTCGTGCTGCGCATGCTGTACTACTATATACGCTCGGTCTCTACCCTCGACTGGTTAGTGTATACCGTCGGGTTATTATGGATTAGCTAGCTATTGGACCCGGCAGTCAGCGGCAGAGATAACTCCGTGCTGAGGCGCGGGTGTACCCGCACTCGCGTATCCGGCTTCCACACTGTGTGTTGATCGCTCGCGCCGTTGTAGCCAATATGTTTGGGAAATTCCACAACGAGTCTGCACGCCCGTAGGGATGGCTTCGAACTGACCAGCAAAATGGTTGAATCAAACTTTCTTCACCTGCATCAACGTTTCGTTAAACCCGTCGATTGCTAAGCTTCCATCGCGTTGAACGAAAAAAGAAAACAATTTTTTCATCTGTTCGACAGTTTTCTTTACAACAATATACGACAAATACCAATTATAAAATTATTTTCTTTCGGATTTTTAGACCCAAATTTTATATCTATGTGTATTTTCTATTAATTCTAATTCAATTAGTCAGTCCGTAGGCGTAATAAGCCGTGTCGAGAGCGTTCTAAACCGCTGAATAATGCAATAGAACGTCGAGAGAGTCGCGGCGAACGGGAATGTTACTAGAGCAGTTTGTTTGTGGGCGCAACTACACATAGAAGTAATTTCCTCTCCGCAACTTGCATTCTTATATATAAAACAAAAACCTATAATTTACCGTTTTTTTTTTTTTTTTTCACAGGTGTTTCTTCAGTAATTGTCGCGACTCTGCGCTCTGTATTGAGAAACAAAATAATAATCTCCAGACTCGTATAGCGGTCATACGACAAGTTCGAGGTCTAGAATCCTATCTTATTTGTTGTTGGATAAAGGTTTTCCCTTATCCCTCATATATCTCATGCCATGCCTTTGCAAGGGTGAGATTTACACGTCTGGAATTCGTCCAAGAATATCGGAAAAAAGATCGCCAGACACTGAACTTGCGCCGCCATTACTATTACCAGTCTAAACAATTTTTCTTTTTTATCATTATCTTTCTGTTTATTTATGAAATTCCACGAAATTATTCGACTCATAGCCAGCATAACTATCTTTTTACCTTAGAAAAAAGATGAACTGACGACCCTCGACTTTACGATGATCCTTTTCGTCGCCCAACGACAAATCTTATTTCTCCTTTTGACGGTTCCTCTCCATTCACTTGCATTTTTCTCTCATTGTTCTTTCGCGTTTTATTTCGCCCTCTCATCGAGCGATTAAGCCGCACCGAGCTATCGAATTAATAGGGCATAAGCCAAACGTCAAGCGCAGAAAACGAGTGCCGCAGACGCGAACTTCGAGTTCAGTCTTTTTCAACGGTGGGGACACAAGAGACGTAGGGGCACCTTTATTCTTTCGCGACTCTCGATGGTGGACGCGGTAGATATAGAAATGTGTAGTACACCGCGACGAAAGCAAACGGAGAAAATGGTTGAAGCCATCTCGGGAGAAATAAACCTGCGCTGAAACGCTACTGAAGTGGAATAAGAAATAATGACAAGTTTCGCGGTTCAATGTACCTACGAGTAAGATCGACGAGCTTATATTGCCGCTCTGTTCGTTACAGTTATACCGTATATCACACAACTATATAAAAATATGAGGTGGCAGTATACGGTGGTCGACAGCAAATCCGCAGTACATCTGAGGACATGTCCAGCACTTTTTCCAGGACATTTCTAGGCTACAGGGCAAGGGAAATTCAAGATCAATCACGACTGCCGGGACCAGTAAGTAGCGTAACTTACCACTGCTGATTGGGATTCAATCTTATCCCTTATCGAACGAAGACGATAAGATTTTGCATCCCGCAACCAATTTTCTTAGTGAATTTTGTATCAAATTGGTATAAACTTTAACAAAAGGGGAGGGGGGCAAAGGTTTTTCAAAAATAACGGTACATAATGAATTCCGATAATCATTGGTTTATGTTTCTCGTTTCTTATTATCAGCTATAAGGTAAACTGCCCAATTCCTGGCCGTAGCCCAATTACTGTCCGTTACCCATGTTATAACCCATAGTAAATTTTGTTTGCCTTTGACAAACTTACAATGTTTTTAAATTATCCAATTTCATTATTTTGGGATAAAATAAGCGCCGATATAATATTTTATATAATAGCCGAAATAAAAAATGTAATGTGCCGGCGCTTCAAAAACGAGTCGTCATCCAGGATTTTCTTGTTAAGGCACCTTCGTTAAGGAGTTGCGAGTCAAAATGATGTTTTTTTTTTCATTTCAATAAAGCGCAGGCAATATGAAATCTAATTTATAAGACTTATTAGGGATCAATGAAAATAGTTATGTGCGTAAAAATACTCGCATATTACAATTTTATGTGAAAATACATAGGACATAAATTGGTTCTCGAACTCGCGGCATATCCTGATTAAATGTTGTGTCACCGGCAGTCATATAATTCCATGTATCGCACATTTTCACTATATAAATGACATAACCTCATTTTTTGTCACGAACGTTCCGATTCAATCCATTCCTTTGCTTTAATCTTGTATTAATTATTATTATATATAAATTCCCAATGTAATGATTTTATTATTATTTTTATATAATTTTTCTCAAATATAATATAATACATATATACTTAATTTATTCTTGAAATTCGGGATGTTGACATTCCCAAACTTTCAAAGTGGCCATCGGTCATTATTCAGGAGGTTGCGTTCATAGGCTTAGTTAATAATAGGGCATAAAACTAGTCGAGATAGGTCAGTGATTCGGCCTTTTATAGTTGGACCCCCGGAAAAAATTGTAGGACACTAATTGGCTCATGTTCATGAGTTCTCATATGTGGCCAAATTTTTAACTTAAACTGTAATATATGAGGTACCGCCACGAAATTTTAGTTAATTCAGTTTCCACATTTGACTACCACACCGACAATTTGAAGCTCAAGGTTTTCCTGATCTGATTCCTTTTCCGATCGAATAACGCGAGGAGCTTAGATGGTCAGTAATAGGGCCGTTTCCTTTAATGAAGATGGCAGCTTTTGGGAGATGTATTTTGTTTTGTGGGCCGTATAGCATGTCTTGCCACTCGACACCAATCCTGAAACACCACAAATGAATCTGGCAGATCCGACGCCCTCGTCGTTGCGGTGCTTTGCCAAAAATATAAATTTGTTGGCTTCTTTGGAGAGGAATCGATACGCCAGGATACAAGTACCGTGTCTACGATCGTGCCATAGCCAACATACTGAATGTGATGTAAGTTACGACCTTTAGAAAATGAATCCAAATGGACAGATTAAAAAAAATATCAACTGAATTTGCAGTATGCAAATTCAATTTATATTCTTCTTTGTTTGATTTTTTGTCTCTCGACATAACCTATCCTCGTATTCGTATTCATCACGAAAAATACGTGAAAAATGAGGCAGACATGTTTTTTTGAGGGTTTTTATTTCTTCGCAAAAAAGGGCTTAAAACTGCAATTTCGATCTTTAATGGGAGAAAACGGTATTTAGGTTTTAACTCCTTCCTCGTCGGGTATCCGGTAAAGAAACTCTTCTGTGATTCGACAACTTCTTATCTTAGGTATTTTTCTCCGAAACACGTGATGGGCACCACGTTTTCATAATTATTCAATCGGAAAATAAAGATATCGCAGTTTTCTCGAAGGATAATTTTCCAAAGTTAAAAAATGAATAGAAATCGAGTTCTTATTCGCCCCTACGGGATTCCCCAGATTTTCTTGCCACAGCTCGACTCCGACAGATCTAGGCGCCACGTTATACGGCTCAAATGAGAGGAATCTCCAATTTGTGCAATATATTTTGAGTTGATATTGCGATCGATTTGTTCCACGAGAAATGAAGTTTGCAAGAGCTATGAATACTTTAGCGCGGAGCCTGTACAATGAATCACTGTCAGTTGAGCTTCGAGAGGGTTGATTAAATAAGAGAGACCCGTTTCTGTGGATCTCTCTTGCGCGCGTCTACGTAACTGAAAATGATTCAATGCCGTTTTCACCTATCTATCTCTCTCTGTCACACACGCGCGCGCAAACTCCGAGTGGCGTCTCTTCCTCGATACGCCAAGACTTCGTCGTTTCACACCGGAAGTATCAAAGAAGCGCAGCGTGTTAGGCTCGGAAAATCGCAGTAGCGCGAACCGGTCGGAGCCTCTCGACTCCTATAAATACGTGGAGCGGGTGTTAGGCGGAGTATTCACTCAACTCAGCGTAGTACACGAGAAAACTTGAAATATATTTGGTGGTAACCCAACGGCAGGTGCCGGCATTGCTGACTGGATGAATGTTGCTTGCTGGATTATTGCATGTATTTTGCTTATGTGATACGTTCTAATTGAGTGTATACCCCGGCGACGACTTGGCGTTTACAAAATTATCCACACCCGTCCACCGATTTATATTCTCGGACTTGTTAGATATCTCTTTGGCTTTTTATCACGAAGCAAAAGAGAGTAATGGGATAAGATAAAAATAAAGTATTTCAATCGGTTCGTATTATTAATAATAATTAATAGCTTTTACGAAATAACCAAAAACTGATTCAACTATATACAAAACATCGTCAGTGATCACCTGTTATTCGGAGGATTAAAGAAAAAACGTATAATATATATATTTTTTTTTAACTTTTTCTTCGACTCAACTGCTCGTCGGCGCTCTTTTGTTTTGAGACGAAAGGTACAAAAGAAATGTATATATATACTATATCTATGTAATGAAATGGATTTCAATGTAGTGGAGAAGTTTGCGGTAGCAGGTGCTCACTGTTTCCGGCATAACTGGCCTTTTGCCCCTTCGCGTAGTCGGAAAAACCCGAGAGCGAGAGATGTCGGAGAAGCAACCCCTCCCGCCGTGTACAACGAATGTAGGTACATGTAGCGCAAAGCACGAGTATTATATCTACAGCTCGTGGTCCGGGTCTCCTCGTCGACGGCTTAGCTTTTCGGTAGATTAATTTTACTGCCTCGTATTTCGCGAGCAGACCCCTCGATTGCCGGCCCACGCCCTTTGCTCCACCTGCCATTTCCGTTTCCTAGAAAATTCGAAGAAAATTCTCCACCAATTCGTTGAACGACCGGTCAACCGAGAAACTCCGTCGCTTATCAAAATCCTAACCAACCTGCGATGAATCAATACCTTTTTAAAATAGTTTATTTTCTCAGTTAACTTCCAGACGACCGGAAGAATATAAACTTTGAAAGTTGAAAGAGAGGCGAATTGAAAAAAATGTTTGACTATTTTTTTTTTTAAATTCTCAAGGTATAATAACATAAAAAAAAAAGGGCTTGGAAAATATAAGCTGAAAATCCTCCAAGCGAATACAGCGAGCGCAGTAACGCGGTACATGGAAAAAAATAACTCGAGAGAAGTTTGCAACGCGATGTCTCTCTGCGAGAGAGAAAACAACAAAGTGTACAAGAAAACCTTGAAAGATGAAAAAAAAATAAAGAACGAAATTCAGTTTTTGCAGAAACTTCGTAGCGAGGCGAATTGAATCAACGACGAGAGTTTTTTTTTGTTCCGCGTGGCGTCTTTCTCTCGTTGAAACTAGCGTAGGATTGGGGTTAAAAAGGGAAGGAAACAAGCGAGCCTTCCGTCACGTCGAAAAGCCGCACGGAACGCGATGTTCTTCCGCAACGGCGGGCCTCTCGAGGAACGCGAATTACACGGTTGTCGGGTGCAGCAACGGCCACGTAGGCCACACAGTCGCTCTGCAGCTATGATAGGCGTGTGGGAGGAGAAGGCGAAAGGAAGATATAGAATAGGAAGGAAGATGCAAGTTCATTGGGGAAACGCGGTGCGTGGCTTTCCAACCTTTCGGTTCCGCGTGCGGAAACAAATAATAATGTTGGCGAACTTGGCGAACAGATGATTTTGAAAAAAATATAAAAAAATTAAATTTCCAACTTCTGCAAAGCAGTGGTATTAATGTTGAACGCAAATGGTTAAATTGGAACATCTGGAATGGAATAAACGTATGTAAATAAATTGAAGTTTCAACGCACTTAGTCGACACCATTGTAAATCGGTTTATCCGTAGGACCTTCCAAAAAACAAAAGTATTTGGAAAAAAATCGTATAGACGAAAGCGAAAATAAAATTGGGAAAGTGGCATTTGGCATTCGCCGCTTAATAGTCGAAGAAATGGAGCGTGTGGTCGGTTCATATAGGTTTCACCGGAGAAAGCGATCGCGCGAAAGTTTGTGCTTTAGCTTCGGTTGGAGAAAACCAACCCCTCGCACACCCCTCCCTTGGATAATTGAACGCGACCCCGCATCCTTCGACCTTTCACCCTCTTTGCTCCCTTTTTGACTTCTCTTTTACGTTCTCTTCACTGTTCGCCCCCGCTTGGCTCCCCACTTTTCTCCTCGCAGCCCTCGTCCTATAGACTTCGACTTCATCGTCCGTCGGCTTCGATGGCTCACACGACCGCCGCAGCACGAATTGTGATTGAATTGGCTCGACAAAATGGATAACCAGCCAAAAGCCAATACCTTACCTCTCTAACTGCCTGATTGCACTTATTCTTATCGGCTTCGTCGATCCATCGGCCTCTACGAGTTTAGCGTGATTTTTTAAGAACATCGACTACCCTTTTAACATATATCGCAGGTAAAAGAACTTTTTTTTTTTGATAATTCAAATACGAAGAAAAATTATAATGGATCTTCTTTGATATTTTCTCATCCTATACGAAGTATGAAAAAAGAGAAAGTATTGTAATCGCGAAAAAAAATAACGTCAAATTTATGGATTAAATAACTCTTTACAACGTAACAAAATGAAATAAAAAAACTTTCCTCACTTTTTCCTCATAATTATGACATAATCTATCATATTTCGTAATCTGAAAAGTTTCTTTTCTGCTCAAAAGTAGTTAAATAACCAGATTTTCCTCAGATTTCTATTCGTCTGTACGTGCGTATTAATTTTCTATCAATACGATACTTCCAACATAACTTCTATATGTGGAGTATGAGTTTGGTATTGAAATTCAGAGAATTCCTCCATATTTATTAGTTATTTAAATGCAATGTGCAAAATTAAAAATTTAAGAAATTTGAGAAACGCCAAAACTTATTAAAACTAGTAAATGTGGAAGAAAAACTCGGAATTTCTGAGGTTACGTGGGAAGTTTTGTAGCGATAGAAAATGTCTGCCCAAAGTTATTGTGTCTACGCCAGAAAATAGTTTGTCAGTGTGTAGGATAAGGTGGGGTACAGTGAGCGACATATTTTTTTATGATATATTGCATTTTTCAGACGATAATAATTAAAAAATAATATTCATAATTAGTTTTTATAGACGTTTGGGTATCCAAAACAGCTGCGATGTCTGCTGACAACAAATAGAGTATATTCAAATTATACGTATGAAAGTAATTTCACAAATGGCTCATTGTACCGGACCGGTGGGGTACGTTGAGGCAGGTACGGGGGTAAAACAAACGACCAATTTTAAAAGTGAACATGTTGATAAATAATCATATTTTATCAAAAATATTGTTTATGAAACTGTCCTAAAAGGTACGGTAGCTTTGAGCAACGCGTCATTAATTAAATACTCAAGTATGACCGACAATTTCACTGCTTCGAAACATGAGGTTACATTGTACTTGTGATACGCTGATGCCTATAGTTGCGCCAAGACATGGCTCATTGGACCCCACTAGGAATCAAAATAGTTTTTAACGAAAAATAATTATTTCTGGAATGAAATTGAATAAAACATTGGCACTGAGTACCGCAGAAGCAGTTGAACTGTCATTTACGACCGAAAACTCGGGATAATTTGGAAAGTAGCGTGAGATATTACATGTTTAATAAGAGCCGAAATTCTTTTTTGAAGGGTCCAAATCGTATTTTTTTAAAATTATTCACACGGTCCCAACTGTTTTGTTTCACGTTCGATGAATGTCAATTAGCTCAGTGCCTACCCGAAAAAAAATCATTACTTATGAACTTCAAACGTACGAGAAATTTCAAGTGGCTCACTCACTCTCCCCTACATACGTATCAAGTTTTCTAGCGTAAACACAATAAATCATAAAAAACATTTTCTTTCAAAAAATGTAAAAAACGTCGCCAAGTTGTTTAAAAATTATGGTTAAATAATATATTGCAAATAAAAATCATTGAAAAAATCATATGAGCCAAGTAAAAATCAATTTAAAAAAGCTTTGCTCCTCCTTTCTGTTATTACTACTATACTTATTTGTGTTCTAAGTACTCACCAAGCTTTTTTTATTTATTTTTACTTAGCTCATATGATTTTTTGTTTAAGTTTCTTATTTGAAAAAAATTATTTAAAACTAATTTGTAAACTACTTGGCGACGTTTTTTACATTTTTTGAAGGAAAATGTTTTTTATTATTTATTCCATTCTTTGTTTACATTTTTTTTAATCGTTAATTTGATTTATTTATTGTTAAAGATAACTGTTTCATTTTGCAACGTTAAAAATTCATAGGAAACCATTTTTTTTTGTATCACACGCACAATATGTTTAATTAATATTACCACTCGCCTGCAATTAGTAAGTATAATTTTTCCACACACACATCCCTTTTTTTAACCACGAGAGAGGTAATAAAATTATAAATAGCCCTTCACTATTTAACCTCCATTTCGATGACTCAATGAGAGTGTACAATTCGCTGATCGCGGATACGGACATCACGAGTTGCTGTATTCACGAACTGACACTTGGAAATCGGTAACAGCTAATCGTTCGTTCCGCTTATACCATGATGTATGCGCGGCTCACGTATGGACGCACGGACGCAATAAACAGGCATCAATGGGACATCGGACAAACAACTGACTATCGAAAAAATCTCTGAAGAACAATTTTTATCGTGAAAATGAGGATTTTTCGGGTGGTATCGCAATATCTGATCATTTCATGCACCGGTTCGGCTGATTCCAGGCGCATTTTAAAGCTTGTAATCGATTTACATTATGAAAGTGTTTTTAGAATTTCGATCCGATTTCGCGTTTCCGAAAACAAAACTGTCAAACTTTAGGGGGCAGCATATTGACTTTAACTTTTTAAACTATACTTGGCGTCGAGACGCTACCGCATCTGTTTATATCTTTACACAGAGATTAGTAAAAACTAAGAATCTTGGTACGCATATTCTACATATAAAATTATAGTTAGTTGGGATTAAAAGTTAAATTTTTTCGAAACGTATAAAAAAAGTTTTTAAGGCTATACACACATATATAGTTTTTATCACATACACCATGCTTCATTACGATAAAAATTATCCGTTATATTCCACAAAAAAATTTGATTGCGAATAAAAAATGGAAACACTACATTTCTCAATAACTAATAAAAAAAAAATACGAAACAACATTGCGAACTGTCAAACTTTGCCTAGAGGTAACGTCTACAGCTCGAACTCCAACCACAAGAGGCGTGATCGGCGCCGAAAGTTCGCCTCGCCACCTTTGGTTTGTAACACAATGTTCAAACATTTCAGCGATAAACACAGATTGCAAGCGATAATAATGTGAAGAAAATCAACAATCGTGAATAGGCTCGAATTACTCGACAATTTCAAAAGGCTTTATCCAATGTCGTGAGACCACGGCTCGATCACGGCTCGAGCGTGTCTCGCCAATACCACGCTGCGAAGAAAAGTCACCGCTACTACCAGAGATTAGTGGCTCATGTATTTGGGCCTAGCCGACTTCCAAGGGATACGATAGACACCAAGTGTCGGTGAGGCTCTGTTTAACGAGACGCACCAATATTGCGAAGCGTCAGGCTCATGTATAGAGAAGCTTGGCGGTTTCGAAACGAAAAGTCTAACACCACGATCAAGGGCGTCGACGGCTTCACTAAGGTCATGATGTGTCAGGCCCACCGATATAATCATTCGAGATCTCCTCTGAAGAGTGCATCACTTCACGGCTTAACCCCTCGAATAAAAAGAAATTTGAGATGGTCCGCGAGTTAATTAAATTAGACAATTAGATTAGAATCATGCATAAATATGAACAATGGGTCAAGTCATCCCCAATATGCGAATTATAATTTTATGTTTTATTCTTCCTATCATAATTTTGTTAAAGGTAGGAGTAATCTTTGCAAATTAAGCCGGTTACGTTAATCAACCCTTCTGGATTTAGTCATAAATAAATTAGTTGCATAATACTTCGGTTTATATCACGGGGGAATATAGTTGGAAAAGCGATACAAGAGCGTGTTTCCAATATGAAGATTTTAACATATTTACACCTTAATTTCGATTTTATATTCTTTCCACGAAGTATTGATCATTGGGCATTGATTATTGAGTTCCAAGAAAACTCTGTTGCAAAAACAAAACAGAACACAATTGTTGCGAACTGCGGGGGTATGCGAAATGCGAAGTCTTTTTGCCACTGCCGAGCATTATCTGTTGTGAAAACACCAACACAAGGCGCCCGAAACCTCCCCGAGTCCCCGATAATAATTCTCCCGCGATATTAAATTCTGAGAACTAGCCATGGTACACGAACAATATTAGCGACCAGTTCGTAAGTTCTATAAACATCCGGACCACCGAGGTTCGTTGCGAGTTAAGGAGAATAGAGAATGTAGTTCACCGTTCGAGAAAAAGAGACGTGTATATGATCCGGTTACCTGAGTTAAGGGGGGAGGGGGGAAAGGGAAGTGCTCCCCGAGATGTGCCATGGGCCAGCTCCAGTGCACGTGATCGTAGCGAGAGAATAGGGGAACGGTGGGCCACCCGCGCAATGCATAGAACTCTCTGGCAGACAAACCACTCATCAACAGCCGAACTTTTCTTGGCCGATAGGAAAAAGGCAATAAAAATCGAGGAGTATGCGACGACTTTTTAGCGAGAATAGGGATGACGAAAGAGAGACTGAGTAATTAATAATTATTAAAAATCAATAATAATAACTATCTTTTTATATTTTGCAACGCCCAAATGTACCGTTTTAAAAGTTCAACCCAAAGTTTGTTAATTTAGCAAACGGAAAGGTCTAACAAATTAATTAATTAAGTTAATTAATTCATACTGTTACATCAGAGGCCATTAAAAGACCGATAAATACGAATACCCGAACACCTTGAAATGGGTATGACACTTGAAATGAATTTAAATTCAATTTAATACTAATCTGTCAAATCGATATGACCAATCGATATATCACATATTATAGGAAAAAATCGAATGAGAATGCACGTATGAGTATGAAGATTAATACTTTTGATTAATACTTTATAGACAAAATGTTCACTAATCAAGTGTTACATTTCGTAAATTTCCACCTAGAAAGGTGATTCAAGTTCGAGATACAACAGAAACCGATAACCGATAAAGAGAATAATTTGCTAATTGACAATCTTAAAATCTGATTGGAAATAGGTTAATTAGATTCATTATTGAAAAATCGAGAGCCAGTAGAGAAAACAAAGGAAGCGGAGAACTCACGCCTCGGCCAAGACGTTGCCCTCTTCCACCGCGATATGTATAATCTCGAGTCAAAGCTATATAACTGGGGCCCTTTTTCAGAGGCTCATGTTAGACATCTGTTCCTCACTACGCTAGTTCGTTAGTTCATTCATTCTAATTCTGGACTTCATTCATATTCTCCGATCTATACCACCACCGAATCTCTGCCAGTTTGCTCCGCGACTAGTTTTATTCTTTGACCGAAACTTAGAATTTATTGCAATCTTTTCTTTTTTTTTTGGTGCGAAAGTTGTATCTTTAAAACCAATTTTATTTTGTCGCTTCAGTTTTTGCGATAATAATAAGGCCAAAAAGTTATTCGTTTTTGTGGTGTTTACATCGATTTCTTTACGAAAAATTCTTCGACCGCTCGGCGTTTTACTCGACACACCGAGGGTATCATCGACCAACGATCCATCGACCTTCTCCACCTCCTCCGTATTCTGTTCTCCGTATATTTTCATTTTTCGGTAAGGTGCTTTTACTTCATTTTATGTGATTCCTGTACCCCAGTGAGTCTCCCGCTATATAGAGTTGTGAATTAAAGATCTCTCGTCATTGTGACCCTTTTGTCAATTGTAGTTGCTATAGTTGCTATCTCTCCTGAGATCTCCGTGACCTTTTGTTTCATGTGTGTCGAACGTGAAACCCCTGTGGTTCATACCGATGTACAATCCAATCCGTATTTCACTTCTCATCGACTTTTCCGAAGTAACCCTCGAGTTCTGTCTAACAATCCTTAGTGTTTCTTTGGCAAATGTATTCTGGCCTTTCCCGAGCAATTTTCTGCAACGTTAGGCTCAAAACGAGGCACCCGCGAATCGTAAGCCGCTTCGATAACGCGCAAATTGATTAAGTTCATTGACCAAGATGAGGTCCGGCTCCTTATGTAAAATCACGGGTTACAATTATGAGGAAAAAAATACATGTGTTCGAAAACTGAACTCCTCCATTAACAACATACATATCAACACAATACTAACTTTATGCAAACATCAATTGGGATGAGAAAGTCACAAGTTGCAACAGCCAGTAGCAACTGCCATGTGCTCATATTAAATAACTTTCCCATTTCACACGAAGTATGGAAAAATAGAAAGTATCGTAACCGCAAGACAAAATAACGCTAAATTTATGGACTAAATAACTCTTTTTAACACTACAAAATAGAAAAAATAAAAATTTCGGGATTATTTTGATTTTTTTTCACGATCTCGGAGTAATAATTCAGTAATTAATTTGGTATTTTTGTATCGCAGAGACTTTATTTATTTGCTTATCCGGTAAATATAATCAAAATTCTGATACTCGTCCCCAACAACGTCACTACCGTGATAACATATTTCGCGCCCCTATGCATTACTATGGCTTCTATAAAAAATGTTTATAGAGTAACGAGGAAGAATAAAGAAAAAGGATCAGACTGGGTTCGTGTTCAGAGGGTTTGAAGTAATCGGATAGCTTGTCCACCTACCGGAAGATCCGGGTTGGTTTCGCACAGGGATACGTGCTTCTATCTCGAGTACATGGAATATACACAAGAAAGAGGATGGAAGACAGTAAAAAAAAAAAAGAATAAGGGTACGTGAGAGACAGAGCTCGTTGAAAGTTGAATGAAAGAGACCAGAAAGGAATAAATACGAGAATCCGAAAGCTTTGCAATCTCCTCGGTACTCTGGCAGTGAAGCGCGCTTCCGCCAGCCTCTTCGGACTGCATCGTGAGATTAAATATGTCATCTTGGCGAAAAAAAACGCTGGTGCAACAAATAGCGATGGACTCTTTCGGAGGGAGAGACAAAAAAATAAAAAATAATAAAAGAGCAAAAACTGTCTAAAATAAACGAGTAGCTTTTAGGTCGACATTTCTCGGAGTTGCACAGAACTTCTCTGTGTTATTCGCGTATATCACGGCCCGGAGACAGACCCGGGAATACCTAATACGAAATGAATGTTGCGAGATGACGGTAAAGGCAGGAAATGTTCACTGAGATGTTTCGTAGATTTTCTCAAGCGTTTTCAACTATGTTTGAATACCTCTACAGTCGCGTCGATCAATTTTGACTTAAAACTGATGTTAACAATTTTTTTATAATTTTTTTTAAACAATTTTTTATCGAAAATGTTAAATATTTTTTTTGTTATATAGAAACATTTTTTTTATGAACAAAAAATAAACAAAATGGCTATCTTTCGATCTGTTTTGCGGGTTTCTTCTATATTTTTCCGTTCCGATTTCTTCGCTCGAATGTATCTCGCGCCCGACTCTATCTCGGTATTGTGTAATGTAGGTGTATATAGACCGGTAGGAAACTCTCGTATTCTCGTATGTAACGACTCATGTATACGGGGCTCAGTTCGCTTTATACCGCCCATGATGTAGCCAAACCAAGCGCCATGTTTCACCGTAGATGCATGTTTATTGCTGCATTAGTCGAGAGGACGCCGCGGGATAAGCCGTACGACAGGATTTTCCTGGTTTACACGAGGATTTCAGAACACCCGGTGAAATATCCTGCTCCCTGAGCTGCTCTCGCGCTCTTACAGGATCTACGACCGTTGCAACTATATAGATACTACAAGTCTATCTCACGTTGCTCTCCCTCTTTCCCTTGAGATTCGCGTCGCAAGGATGCAGGAGCAACTGCATACTGTCGCCAGTGACTCCTTTTCATTTTGTCCTGTAGTTCACCATTTGTCGTCAACAACTTCCAGTAAATGAATCAAATTGACAAAAATGCATAATTGCAAGGCGATGATCGTTTTTCAATTCTGAATGAAAACAATTCATCAAATGATGTATTTTGCCAATTTTTTCCTATTTTGTCGACTCCATTTCGCTCCGTTGGCCCATTTTGCCTCTCCTTCCCGTATATCCACTCTACGAATATTTTAAGCAGCAAAAAATGCACGAAACCAAATTTCCGTTTATTTTATAATCGAAGAAGGATCGAAGAAGGATCACTGGGAAAAAAGATCGGCTGCGTTTATTTCTCACCGCCATCATTACTATCGTGTGCATACGTCAGGAGGGCGACGGTAGACTGTCCACCGCCTTCTACCGCATATACCATCCCCGGCACTACGAGAGACCGGGTATATTAATCCGTAATGGCAAAACGATTAGTCAGGGTTGGCCTGCGGCCCCCCAACTCTCACCATAGCGCTGACAGTCGCACGCGCGACCTGCCCGTGATTAATAATCATCGCCGTACAGCGGGAGAACCGTGCATCCTCACCACCGGTTCACCCTTCGAACCACTCCGCTCCCCCTGTCTCGGATCCACACCTCGTCGCTGACCATCCTAACCGTCGCGACCATATCACCGCCAACGCCATTGCTATCGATACTCGACTAACTCATCTTCCGTTTCTAATTACCGCTTCCCGTTACCTTTACTCACCTCTCAATCTGCAGTCTCTATAATTTATTTCGATCTGTTTGTTTGTCTACTAATATAGCTGTAGTATTTTTAAAAATCTGTATCGATTTTCACTTTTTCAACCCTCTCTTTTACGAAATAATCTATTTTTTTTTCTTTATTGCAATCCATTGCATTGCATTCCAATTTCATGGTCCATATTCCTAATGTTGACCACATCCTTTTCGTTGTTTCTCATACCTCTGGATACCGTTAATGCCACTGAATAATTGGTCCGATACCGCAGGGAGAGAGTTCGCGAGTGGCTGCGCTCACGAGAAAAGCTCAGGATCACAGGTGAGCGGAAGTGGTTGTAGAGTTGTTGTCTATACCGGTATCCAGTTGAAACAGTGAAAGCGAGGGGATGGAAATGTATCGCCTACAGGAAGCGTTCGGGAGAACCAATGGGTAAAGAGAACGGCGATCGCATAGGGACGTTTGCACGTATGCTACCGTCTATCCTTCGCGTACCATCCTCCTCTCCCGAGCGATCTCCGGTGATACTGATGCACGCAACTACGACTACTGCTTGAAATCACTAGCAGCAACAGCGACAATGGCAACACCAGTAGCGGTAACGGTAACAGACCCGACCAAAACGTGCGACGACAGACCAGTCGACGGGGGGATGAAACACACGCGCCCCCGCGCACCGTGGATGAATTATTTGGTGTCTCGTGCACTCTGCGCTTACCGGACACTGACACCAACGTGAGCCACCCGTATTGTCTGTCCTTCCGCTCTCCCGTCGTTGCTTTATCTCTTATCTCATTCTGTCGCGTTATTTCTGCCTTTCACGTAGACCTCCGCGCAACCCCCTCTGTATCCCCTTCTCTCTGTCGCTACAGCCACTGTCGCTGACAATGTCATCCATAATGTTCGTACGGCTCGCGTTCAGCCGCTTCGTGTCATACGGAATTTTCAGGTGGACGGACGGCGTACATACGCGTTTAACCACCCTGTGGCTTTTATTTTTTATTTTTTTTGGTTCAGCCGAGCCAGAGACACAGATGTAACAGCGGCGAACATTATGCTGTAACGTTATTATATTAATTTACTGTAAAAACATGAAATTTCTATTTCACGATGCGAAAATTCTCGGTAACATTCTATTTCGAGAGAAAATTTTATTTCATACAAAAAAAATTCTGGAGTTTTCTCTCCACTTAAATGACCCTATTCGGTCCATTCGTCGGATTCTGTAATGATCTTTTTTTTTTACTATTAAATTATTAGCGAACTTATGTTTCTTTTAAAACCTATAATATATTTGCCGTAACTTTAAGGCACTGCTGTAATAATTCTAGTGAATATAGTTAACGAAAAATCTTTATATAATAAATATCGTTTAGGAAAATAGATATGGGCGGATTTAATTGTGAGTTACGCGAACGAATGGCCATTAATTAATTCGATGAATTATTGTTACGCGTTCTTGATCTCTCTATAGGATTCTGACCCTCTCTGGGTTTTCACACTTCTCGCTCTCGATTCTCTCGCCTACATGCGCCCCTTGCGGGAACCTCGTGTTTGAAATTCCTAAGAGTTCGCGGATATTCAGTACGGCAAGCGTCTGTGCGTACCATTACGTTCACGAGGATCACAAGTTATATATATATAGATAGCATGGGCTAGCAACTGAGTCCCAAGCGTGGCCCGAGTACCGGTCTGCACTATCGAGACTCGCGGGCAATTAATTGGCTCGTAAATTAGTTTCCGCGGGGAGGGGTCCGGTCACAATGGGTCCGACATTGCGCGATCCTCATGGTCGCCGAATCACGCGCGCGCTCCCCGTGTGTCCCACCGGTATAGTTATGCGAAACTCGCACACCCCCTTTACAACCGAGGGGTACTACGAGCTTTTCGCTTGAAGGTGGGGTAACGTAAGAATACGCGCGTGTGATCTATGCGGTATTTGAGCTTTGCCCGTGGATGCAGCTTCAACGGCCGACTGCGCCTGCGCGCTTCGCCGTTATCAACGACGAATAAACGAACGCGACGATCCGATTACCAGACCCGACAACGGAAGTATACTATTTCGAGTTTTACCGGCTATTACCAGCGTCATTTCACCCGCAGTGACTCGTTTCGTATATTCTACTGAAGTGAAACGATCCTTAATGGATCTACGAATATATCTGTTAATTCATTCTTTCACTATACTTTGGTCTCGATATCGCGCTTTGTCTCTCTCGCGACACTTGTGTCAGAACTATGCGATTTTCCATTTCGATCATCGCGTCTTGTAGCTCAATAGTTATCCGCGTACCAGGATAGAGCTGCTCATTTATTATTTATAGACGCCGAGCGCCGATTGCTCACGGTAGGTTCACTACCCCACCGCATGAGCGCGCAATACGGCGGACCAACTTACCACACCTGTCCCTTGTCCTCTCGGTAGCATCTTTACCCTCCCTTTTTACTATAATTAGCACCTGACGCTAATGTATACCTTCTCTATAGCCTCTTTACCGCGCGGTTACCAACGGAATCGCCGGTAATATAATTAATATCGAAACTCGTACCGTTTACTCAATTACTGCTTCGATTGTTCTTTTTTTTATCAATAATTCAGAAGTTTTTTCAATGCGGTTTAGTTCTGAGCGATTTCAGAGTTCTCAACGACGAACGAAAACGAGTCTCGCAGTGCGCGGATATCGAACGCTCTCGTGACGACGCCAGGAGAGAATAGAGACGATGCGCGCTCAGCGACATCGGCGCCTTCGCAATTCTCGTTGAAAAAAAAGGATAAGTATATAAAAAAAATGGGAATATTTAAAAAATGCGAAGATTCTCTAGCGGCGGCTCTTCGTCTCGCTTCGCCTCAGCTCGCCGCACTTCACTCTTCTATAGAGGTGCGCGTGGATGGGAAGGGGGCGGACTCTTTTCTCGATTCAACCTTCTCTCTGCCTTCGTATATTTTTTTTCTTCCGCCATTCTCCCGTCGTAACTATATATTTGCACTATGCAGCGCGCGCGCGTGCGAGAGAGGGACGGCAACGACGTTCACGAGAAAATTTTCGTCGTATAATCGCGAGAGAAAATCCTTATACGCTCGCGGGCCGCGCACTCGAGACTCTAACCATCAGCAAAAGCCGCGAGGCATCATTCCTCCTCCCTCTCCCCGACGGCTCGCTAAATTTCTGTATTGTAGAAGAAAAAATCTCTTCCAAGACGGGGAATGAGAGTTTGTTGCGTCTCGCTGACAGTTTCTCGTTTTTATGCCGATTCCGTTCGTATATACGGCGCTCATTATCTTTTCTACTTGACGAAGATAATCCACCATTTTGTTCACACTTATGCAAGACTCTTATTTTGCACTTGCGGTCCACGGCTCAGAGCTTTTGAATGACCTTGAAGATATCTGCATCATATAAAATGTAATCTTTAGGCAGCCATAAATGCCGTGATTTTTAACGTAGAAACTTCGCCCAGTGCTCATTTTTTTCGTTTTGACATTCCCTAGATGCACAATTTTTTTTTCTTTCAATTCTGCTTTTTTTTTTAAGGTGGTGGGTTAAACACAAACGTTCAAACCGCTATAACTATCGCGTCTTTTAATGTAAAGACTTTTCCCAGGTTTAATTTTTTTCTTTTTTTCTTTTTCTCTCGATTCCGTCTTTTTTTAAAGCGATGATGGGAAAGAAATAAACGTTCGAACCACCGTAACGGCCGAAATTTTTATCTTACAGACGTAACGCAAAGGTAATTTTATTGTATCGTAATTTTATTCGCGAACACGACTATTGCGAGTAAGATACTTTCCTGTCCTTAGTTTGTTGATTGTTCTACTAAGAGTTCGAATACTTGAGCTATTGATTCTGATGACTGGGACTTGGATTTTTTGAAGGATTCGGGAAGAAACTTCAGATTTTCACTACTCGCATGTCTGAAGACGGAGACTAGTTCATCGTGTGAACCAGGATAAAGGGGGTGGGGGAGTCGTATTAAACAAAAAACGAAAACCAATTTTTATTGATGCCTGGCGCATTTTTCTTATTGATTGTCGAAATCAGGTTGTGTCCGGATTTTCTGTACACAGTCGCTGAGGGGGTTTGTGTTCCGTTATATCATGTATACGGTACAAGCCATACGAGATCGATCGTCGTTACAAGGGTCTTGACCGTGACTTCAAAATGTTACGAAATAAGGACTTCGATAATTTATTAAATAATAAATTAGTATTTATTAGATCGAGATGAGTAAATTTGTTGTTGATTTATATCGCGAGATATGTTCGTTCGTTTTAGAATCATCTCAGTTAAGACTCTTGTCATGACGATCGATTTCCCATTGATCGTTAGGTCATTCGCCTATGTTCAAGCCTAACTATTATCGTGTGTCAACGAATAGTCAGCTATAGATTCATTACAAGATATTATGTCACGAAATAGAATACGACTTCTCGAGCGCTTGTCACGTATCATCATTTTGTCAATTATAATATTATGTTAATCATTTAATATTATTTAAGCAAGTGGTCAAATATACATTGTCGTCAACGCGTATATCCTCGCCAAGATCGATACCGTCAACGTGAGAGAAAGGGACAGCGAGATAGGCTCGTATTAATTTCCATGAGATTGATGAAGATGCCAAGAACCTATAGCGCGTGCGCAGAGTATCGATCTTGCTATCGATCAAGTTGACAAATCGAGGTGTAACGGCTGACGAAACGAAGATCCGCGCACGATAATTATTCGTCCGTCGACTGTCTTAGAGCGGGGAGGGCCCTCGAGGAGTCTTAATAATTATTGAATAGTCAAATTAAATTGTTTATAGTTTGTATAATTATGTCCGTTATTGTTAAGAGATTAGGTAATTTAGTAAAGTGTATGTGTACTGTTGAAACGAATTAATCGCGAGAGCCACCAAAATAAATTTAAATGTCCGTTCCGAACATTTCTCTCGCGTCTTATCGATTCAATATCTCAATGTAATTTTCGTTACTCCAATCCTATACGGCTTGTGGTTGTCTCAAAATTCTAATCAAAGTTAGTCGAGCATAAATTGAACAAAATTGTTAATTGTCAGTTTCTTGTAACTGGCTGGCGCCCAACGCGAAACATATTGCCAAATAAACATTAAATTCAGAGCCCTGGCAGCCGTACACCCAGGCTGCGGCAGGTTTACCGCCAGAATTACCGTCGAAAACAGAAACCTGTCTCAATATGTATTTGATAGTTGTTTATTTCATCTCTGTCTATTAGTTATATACGTTTGGGATATACGGATCGTCCAGATCCACGTCTGCGATAGTGGCGAATAGATCGTAATTATATCTGATCTGAAGTGGTTAATTGCATTGTTGCAGCGTTCATCGTATTGGCGCCTCCGCAAAAACCTTTTTCAAACAACCGGCAAAGGCCTTGACGTATCGTTGCACTTCGGCCAGCGGGGAATACGCACTCGGGTTAAAAAAGTACACGCTGTTTTTCGTAACGTTCACATAAAGAAAACCCTTAACAAGACATACAGAATATGTAATGCCGCTACACACAGACACGCCGATGGAACAATTCTAGCACCATTTATCGCAGGATCTTCGATGCATCAAGAATCCTGAAGTAACTAGACGCGAAGTCTCTGAAAGCAAAGAATCCTGATGTACGTAAGTAAGGAGTCATCGAAAAACAAAAAATGCACTCGATATTACATTTAGATTTTTGTCCCATGGGAGAATTTGCGTCAATCGGAGAAAAGCAATAAACTACTGTAGAGAGCTAAAAGATCGGGCATCGCGCACGATCCTCGACCTATCGTCGAGCCGTGATTGGTCGAGAGATTCGACAGGATCTGACGGGCGCGCGGTGTGTTATGTAATGTGTCAAACTGGGATTGTTAAAGCGGTACCGACCCCACAAGAAATGTCTTTTTTTTGGTAATAAAAATACGCTGTGTCTACAGTAACGCATGCGTGACTCTTGCGGAAAAATCAAAGTAACGCAAAGCTCACATGACTCTTGCTATTTTTCTTATAGTCATGCAGTTTTTCTTATTTTTCCGCGCCTTGCGTCACTATCCACTTTTCGTAAAAGTAACGCATGAAAAGTTCTCGTCACTTTTGGATAATTATAAAAGTAACGCAAATTTCAATTATGTCATGGTTCTCCGTCCCAAACAACATAGAAGTCACTAGACTCCAACCAGCGTTCCCCCTGATAGTATCGGTATCGCTGCACGCAGTGGTTTGCTGTCTCTCTTATGCTCACATGTCCTGTCCACAATGCCGCCATAATGCTTCCATTTGAATACGCCACAGAATGACGTAGGCAAATAGCCAAAAAAAAATAAGACACAAACAACGGCAATGCAAAGTGGAAGTACTCATTAAAAATTAATCATTCGATCACAGGTAACGATTTTGCAAAACTGTGAAATCCCGTAAGGAAGCGATCTCAAAATTTTTCAACAATTTCTTTAAATTTTTAAATGAATTGATATCCGAGTTGATTAAGTTGTCTCTTTTATATCCCGAAGGTGCTCGGGTCAAACTCACATAGCGACAATTATTATTTTTTTTCATTACAGCTCAATCGATTTGGAATCGCATGTAATCAGTGTCGCTAGTTGAGAGTTCAATTCTTCGTTATTATTATTAAACGATTAAATTGCCAATTGATTAAATTGTAATAGTTTTTAAACTTTCACAAAAATTAAAGTTTTTTTTTAAAGATTTCATTCGGGACTTCAGACACAGAGATACCACAAAAATGAGCATACAAGACAAGGACTGTGGGAAATGAGTGTCAACAGAATTCAATATATGATTTTATTGCGTTTCAGTTAATCTTACGAAAGATCTAAAAATATTAAAATCTTTGGAATTTGTGAACAAATCTCAGAATCAAATATTTATTTATCACAATATTCTTATTTGGTATCGCGCCTGTAACCAGTCAGATTACTCATTAGAGCGCGCAGTGCAAAACCACGATTTTTTTTTTCGTGCTCGCTTCACTCCCACGCATTCAAAATGAAATTGGCCAAAACATGGGCCCGCATGTGATAATTCGGCCCAATGTCGCCTATGCACAAACGGAACATAGCCACACTGTCGTTTTGCGTTTGATTTCTATAATGTTAACGATTGCCTCAAAAGAGTCTTCATCTACATACTTCTTAAGTATGTTAAAATCTATGCTTTCGTTTAAGATGCCGTCAACGATGTTTTCCGGCATTACTTCAATAAGATTCCTTAGCTCGATAGGATCATTCCAACCTTTTCTTGTTCCGATCGCTTGTGGCACACAAGAGGACCTTTCTTCGATATCGCTTGTTTTTTAGATTTAAGACCAATTACTGTTAAAGTTGCACCTCTCGGACGGCCTCTTACTCGAATCGACGCTGGCATAATAATTTCTTTCAGCAGGTCGGTCTGGCGTGTCTCGTCGTTTTCATCAAATGTATTTTCTTTAGTAGTGGGTGGGCTATAGACTGCAGCTTCTAACCTGTCGGAAGAAGGATCTGTTCTAGAAGCCACAGTGTCACGATCAAAAGTGGACGCATTGGTACTGTCGTGAACGGTAATCATATTATTATGTTGTACGCGCCCTTACGGCGCATATTTTTCCTAGACTAATTCCTCTTGCGAATCTGAAACAGAAAAAAAAATAGATGAAAAAACACTTCCCCTGCAATTTGCGAAACTTCGCGAATCGACGACGCGAGGGTAACTTACCGACGGATCGCGTAGATTCCCGTACGTTCGCGAAACTCCCGAAAATTCGCGAGGCGACTCGAGGCGACGCGACTCGAGGCGCATCCCGTTTCCGAACGTTTCCGAACGCGCCGAACCGGGTATATAAGGGACCGCTCCTCGCAGAAGCAGATCATTCTCTCAAGCTGCGAAGTCCGAGCAACTACTCCTCCGAGCTGAAAAAGCTACGACCTAAAGACTGCAAAGTCTCTCCAAAGAAAAGACTGCAAAGTCTCTCACCAAAAGACTGCAGAGTCGCTCTCTCCTTTAAAATTGCTGCAAAGCAATTATTCTTTACTGCGAAGTAAAGAATTTTTACACCTTTCACCTACACTCTCTCTCTCCTTCTCTATCTGTTTTTGTCCCTTTACTTTAAATCTTAATAAAAGAGGAAACCCAAGAGGTAAAAGCTGTATGTTTCGAAAACCTCGCAATCCCTCTTACCAAAAGCGGCTACTCCGCCGCGCGGTCAATCAAACACCGAGAACAACTCTTTTTTCACAAGCAAAAAATTTGTTAACTGCGCTACTACGCGCAAGCGCCATCTCGCGCACTGCTCCCCCCCCCCCCCCCCCCTTTGTTATCCGATAGCCGACGATAACAGTTAATTTGTACCGGCATTTTACTAATTGACTCAGCTATAGTTCCATGAAGGCCATCTAGGACTCCACGAGGACTGAAACTCTTTGCTATCTCGCCTACTTCGTTATGAACTTTGACGGTCGAACTAGTGCTGGCTTCCATGTATTCAACAAGATTAAAAGGCTCATCAACATCCAGCAATCTCCCACCACCCACGTGCTATCTAGATCCCCGATATTTGATCCAATGTCATCGAAGTTTTCTTCCTCTATTACCGGCGGTAATCCAACTTCAATCTCTGAGTCGAACGATCCAGATTGAAAGCATTTGCGATTATATGTTTATATAGATCGGATTTTTATGTTAGGAGCGCCGTTTCGATAAACTGCCATGGAGTCGAGAGCCTCGCTGTTTTTTTGGGGAATTCCCTTAAATATATTATCGACCGGAATATATTCGTCTTCTTTGGAGGCTTGATCTTCATGAGACTCTATATTACATCGGGTTGCTAGATTTTCAGCAGCTTCTTCGCAGTCACTACTTTCCGAGGTGGTAGGCTCGGCAGTTAATCTCGAAGATCGGGAGTCCATCGCTATTCTTTGTATCGATATCTCATCACCTTCTCTCCACAATTATTCAATAACTTTCAGCGCGTCCAACTTGACTAGAAACAAAATCTTGAGGTGCGAGACTTGCCAACGTGACAAGAGACGAGGTGATTAACGACGCTCTTTTTCTTTCTTCAGCCAGTGTTACACATCTTTTTGGTTTCGTCGTTGTAATCAGTGGAGCAGCGCTACCTCCACTTTGAGTTTCGCCGTCAGCGTGATGACGAAACGTTCTCTGATTCCCAAGACAGTACTTTCGTGTCCACCTTCCAGCACACAAGTTCGCATCGAACAATGCTCGGCCCTCAAATTTCCGAATTGCAAACATGTGTTGGCACGGTAGCATCATCGGTGACCATTCACCGCATTTGCAACTTACAGGAGTCGACAATACTATAATATCCTTGCGAGTTTTAGGATCCTTCAGTGTGATTGAGTAATCGTTTGTGATATCATCTTTCGAGATAGCACTAATGTTTATGAATGATGACTTTTCGATCTCTTTCAGAATATAACGAGATGCATGACCTGTTAGGAGTTCAAGATACTGGTACTCCGGACTATCAGGCGCGTGGATCGTAACAGGTATTGTCAAAACGTGTTGCGCTGCCTTGTGATCTCTTTCGAATTTGTGGGATTATAACCACTCAAAGAAATGTTCAATGAATGATACCAGTGTGCTATTTTTCGGCACAACCTGTTTAATTTTACCATTGATCGCTTCTAAACGATTGTTCGTTTGGTTATTGAAGTTTCCATGGACCATACTGTGCACTGTCCATTCGTTTTTAATGGTATGCCAGTTCTTATTATAATATTCCAGTATTTACTCTAGAACACTGGCACACAAATCGGCATATCTTTCATCGTAATCCGTGTCGGATGTACTATATGCTAAGTTCTGTAGAAGGCGCAATCCCGTTGCTGTAGAGATATCTTCGTCTTATCAGTGGTTACCTGGCGTGAGAAAGTTTTTAGTGTATGAAATAAACAGATGTAGACTGGAACGCCGAAGACTTTAGTCAATATATCTCGCTCTAACAGATCTTTATCTGACATAAAACAATTGATCTGCTTGCACGCATCGAGATTTTCCGCTTTAAAATGCTCTTAAAACCACTGGAATGATTCCCGATCTTCGTGTACTAATAAACAAACGGCGACGATCTCACTCAATCCATGTGAATCTTCGACAAGCATTATCGTTAATGTAAAGCCCTGGGCGAGAAGTTTGTACGTTCCATCTATCAATACAGTTGCTGGCCAAGCTGCCATCAAATTTCTCATATTTTGTGTCGATATGTAAAGTCCTTTGAAGATATTATCTTCGTCTCGAAGCACGGCGACAGATGCGTCTGCAAATATTTGTTACAATACAATTGAATAGGAAAGTGCAATATAAAGAATAAAAATGTTAACGTTAACGCATATGAACTCTCAAGAAGCAACAACACTATCTGCTCAGGCAACTCGAATGCATGCAGTTTTTAATATCATGATCAAATTGATTCTGATTGTATGGTACAAAAGTATTCGGTTATTAGTGAAACTTACTGTATTTCGTTCTTAACAACGTGATCGCTTTTGTGAGATCATTCTCGTCACTCGATTTCATCGCACTTTTCATATTTGTTAGGTCTTTTAATAGCATTGTTTTGCCCGTGTCCCTTGAGATGTTTTGCTGCAACAGTTTCTTCTCGCACTTCAATTTGAGGAAGTGTTGGGCTTCTTCTTTTTCGCTTTCTGATAACTTACGGTTTTGCGGCAGATGATCGAAAGCTTCCTGTTGATACCAGATGAATCCATCAATAAAAATATAGAATTTATTGACCTTCTTTTCTTTTATTTCTTACCATTGTTAAATCGTGATTTTCGTGAGCCAACGAGAGTCTTAATTTCCAGAGCGGTTTCATCTGCGCTCGCTAACAGTTTGATGAACGCTCCACAGTCCATCTTGTGCGTCCTAAATGATTATTATAACACATAACATCTACTTAGAATCATGTTACTCAAAAGTATAGCAAATGCGTTAATTTAAAAATAACCTCGTGTCTCATTCTCTTTTGCCTCTTGACTTAAATGGTATGCCTCCGTGTATGCAATGCATCCACAATTTATAATATTTTATTATACGATCAAACGAACTTACCTAAGTGATGTTCGATCGTGATTATGCTAGTCGTCTTATTCGAATATATCAATAGGTAGTAACGCCAGTTGCTCGATCCTCACAGTTTTAAAATCTCAAAATTTCGCGCCCTTGGCTATAGAGGGCGCCCCTGCTCCTTCCAGACGCCATTACATTTGAAAGCTCACAAATTGCGTCACGAATAGATCAAATAGGGTTGGGAATAACAGGGTGGGATTGATCTATTCGGGCAAGACGACTAGCATAATCGCGATCGAACATCACTTAGGTAAGTTCGTTTGATCGTATAATTATCCTGCGTCGTCTTGTCCTCTAGATCAATAGGTAGTTGTTTAAAGGTTGATGCAATTTGTATTTAAACGTTTTTAATATGATTATCACAACTCAAAAGATTATTAATAGTAAACGTACAGTTTATTAACAAGTCTAAGAGACCGCGTTAATAACTGATCTCGCCACATTTCTATTATAGCATATAGTTATATTTCTTATCAGAGGCCGATTATAAAACCACGCGAAGACCGTCGATTTTTGCGTCCAGCCCGCGGCCTTTCGAATCGTTTCGATATCGACACCTCTTCGGAAAGCTGCCGACGTAGCGGCATGCCTTGTGCTATGAGACCCAAAAATGTTTACATCGATTCCACTTTCGGCCATCACACATTTGAGCCATCTACTAACCGATTGCGTTGTCGCAGGTCAATGTGGCTTTTTAAAAGTTAATAACAAAATATCTTCATTACCTCTAATGTGTGCCGAGCAATCTACTATATAGCAGCATAACACGGATGCCATGCACAAGCTCGGCTACTCCGTGAAGAACGGTAGCAGTAACAACGGCTGGGTTTTTCCCGGACCTGATGTTTTTATTCTGCCTGTTATTTTAATTCTTATTTCGTTATTATCGTTTTTAATATTACTTAATCATCTTTGTAAGGGTTTGTACTCTTTGGGCTGTAACTAACGCTAACAACATGACTAGTTTCTTAGTTAACGATTCAAGTGACAATGCCTCGTGGGGCCAGCGTGTTTTTAAATGACATAGTACCGGATCAGGATCCCAGATTTCCTCGTATTTCGGAGTCTGAGCCCGCAAACGAACTGCACCGCGAAAAAATCTTTTAATAATCTGGTGCTGTCCTATGTCTTCTCCGACAATTAACGCCAGAGCTGAACGATATGAGTTTAGCGTACCATATGTTTTAACCTTAGCTAGGCAATCCGTTAAAAATTCGAGAACACTCGCAACCGGAGCTCGAAATGGAGAAATCGTCTTCTTTTGACAAAAGTCCCACCATAAATTCAATGGTTTTCGATATTGTTTGAACGTTCCCTCCGATAAAGACGCCATCATAACAGGGATAGAGTCTTGAGGTACGTTCCTTACTGCAAACGCTTGCCCGATAATCTCCCAGCAATCAGGGAAAGCGACGTACGTAACGGATGGTATTGCCTGCAATTATCGATTAATAAATCATTTTCGGGGTTAAATCGAATCGGTTCTGAGGCAAGTAGCCTATTAAATAACGAATACCAGGACTGTGTAGGCCAAAAAGGTACAATTAAAACTCCTTCTGCTTAGCCAGAAATAATTTTTCGAATTGTTCGTAAGATAATCGCAAACGGCGGAAACGCGTAAAAGAATAGGCAGGTCCACGGGACCGTGAACGCGTCCACCGCCCATGCCTCGGGATCTCTGTGCCAAGAAATAAACCTCTTGCATTTCGTATTCGCGTTTGACGCGAACAAATCTATATCAAATCTCCCGAATGACAATTCTATTTCTTCGTACGCCCAAGTGGCTAATTCCCACTCGGTTTCGCTTTGTACAACTCTCGATTCCGAATCTGCTTCTTTATTCTCGCTCGAACTAATGTACGACGCAAAAACCCACAGATCACGCGCCTCACACCACTACCATATTTCCTTCGATAGTTTCGATAGTTTCGAAAACTGAACACTACCCATACGGTTTATGTATGACAACGCTGTTGTATTATCGATATGCAGCAATATTTCACATGCGCGTTTATCTTTAGCGAAGCATTTTAAGCCGTAAAATACAGCCTGTAATTCGAGAAAATTTATATGCTCTTTACGTTCCTGATTATTCCAGAATCCGTGTGTTCGGACCCCGTCACATGCAACCCCCCAAACAGTAAGGGATGCATCACTGAAAATTTCCATCTCGAAACGATCTTCCCTCATCGGGTTTACACACGTCTCAATATTCTCTGCCCACCATTTTAAATCCGGAATTAATTTCTCTGAAATCATCATGTCTCTATCGTAATCGCCGTTCGTATTTTCCAACGCTAAGTATTTTTCTCTTTCCAAATTTTTTGTGTATAGAAGTCCGTAACGAATTACGGGGTACGCGGCTACTAACACTCCAATGATTTCTGCGAGTTTTCTAATTTTACAATGCCGAATTTGTTGGAATTTTATTGCTAACTCGTATATTTGAGTACTTTTTTCTCGTGATAGCTTCAAACAAAATTTTTCTGAGTCGAACAGAAAACCGAGAAATTTTATTTCTTTCGTAGGCACGAGATTGCATTTTTCAAGATTGAGAGCTAAACCTACGGATTCTAGCAACTCTCTAGTTTTCCTAACATTTCTTTGGCACTCGCGTACCGACTCTCCAAACAAGAGAATGTCGTCTAAGTAAAATACCGACAAAAACCCTTTCGACCTCAAATATTCAGCTACCGGTTTCATTAATTTGGCAAAAATGAAGGGAGCCGTGCATAATCCAAACGGCATGTAGTTAAATTCATATAATTGATTTTTGTAGCTAAATCTGAGGTATTTCCGATACGACTTTTCCACAGGAATTTAAAAAATACGAATCTTTGAGATCTATCGACGCCATGAACGAATCTTTACGCATAAGGTGAATAGCCGTCTTTTTATCTTCCATTTTGAAGTGCGGCGCCAAAATGTGCTTATTTAATTGCTTTAAATTGAGAATAAAGCGCATCTCGCCATTTGGTTTGGGAATCAAAAAATATGGTGAGATAAATTGATTTTTACTCGGACTGCATCTAGAAATTGTCCCTTTTTTGAGCAATTTCCTAACCTCAGTATCACAAGCCAGCTTTTCTTGTAATGATAATCGCGGTTCTATACTGTTTAATCGCTCCTGAGGTTGACTCTCGAATGGGATAATATAACCTTGAACACATTGTCAAATAAACGAATCGTTCGTTAATTTTTTCCATTCCGAGAAAAAATGTTTTACTCGCCCTGCGATTCTCACCGGGTCTAATCTTTGCGTTGACGATTCTCCTTGGGTCGGAAGTCTCTCGCCTTCTGTCCCTTCCGTTGAGTGCCCCGGAGACTCATCCCGGAGGGACGACGCCAGTTTAACGTCTACTGATTAGTATATCCGCGCTTTCTCGGGCGCGAAGAATGAAAGCGACGATGGTCTTCTCGGGATTCTGTACCGAAACTCTTCCGATATCCGCTACCTTGTTTCACTAAATCCTTCGACGATTTTTCCATAGCTTTGGCGGCCTTGAGATTGTCGGCAAATTTCTCTCCGTACAAGAGTGTGTCAATCGAACTCTCGTCGGCGATATGTTTCACGATTGGGTTTAATCCCGGTACGATAAATGATTTTCTCGTTTTCGACATATCGTGATGTAAATCTGACAAAATTCTACCTGCATCGGCTAATCGCTCGATAAATTTTGACGTATTAATCGTCTGTTCGTTACTGTTTTCAGCTTTAAGGACCTCTGTTAACGCTGCCCCAATCGCGTTGATACCAGCTCCCAATTGATTTTGGACGAGGTATTGATACGCGCCCTTTTTTATCGCCGTCGCCGACATTGCCGTTTTAACTTCGGGATTAAGCTTTGGTGCTTTAGTGAGACGACAATTACCAATAGTTGGATACTTATCTTGTAGATCCTTCTTTTGCTCTTTCGGTAGACCGTCTTGCAATATTTTCGTCCAAAGCTCTGCTACTGCAAGGTGAATATCGGGGCCAGTTTGATCATATTTAGACGGATCCTCACCGAGTAAGCCCAACGTCGATTCGTTGAGCTCTGTGAGAACTCCTTCCTCGGCAGATTTCTGTTCTACCAGCTTCTTCGACGGTGAAGGTCTCGAACGTGACGGTCGCGCGGACTCCGGTCACCGCTCTCATTGCCGGACTCGCATACTGAGTCCCGCGATTCTCGATCACTCGAACTCCCTCGACTGGAACGTGACGTTTCTCGCAGATAACGCTCACCGTTCTTTTCGTCGGATTCACTCATCGAGTGGGTTCTTCTTCGCCTGTTCGATGTTGAACGAGTTCGACTAGAATGTGACGGTCGTCTGATATTGTCAGCGAGACGCTCACCATTCTCTTTGTCCGAATCGTATATTGTAGCACGTCTGTCGTGACGTGATCTCGAACGTTCTCGCCGAGATTTCGGGCCCGCGATCGGGAACGTCCTCGTTGAGACTTCGATGGCGCGTCTCGGGGACGCGACCGCTTGTATTCTTCTTCCAGGCACCGTAATTTTTCCAAGAAAGCGTCCCGCGACGAACTTCGTCGATTTCTTGAACGCCGTGTTTTTCCTGATAACGGTGAACTCATTTTTTCCTTTGTTAATCGCAATTAACCACTCAAAATAAATAAAATCCTGCAACAATTTTTATTACGACTGTCTCGGATCGCACAGAAAGACGTAATGGCGTCTGGAAGGCGCAGGGGCGCCCTCTATAGCCAAGGGCGCGAAATTTTGAGATTTTAAAACTGTGAGGACCGAGCAACTGGCGTTTTAGCTATTGGCAACTATTGGCAACTGGCAACTACCTATTGATCTAGAGGACAAGACGACGCAGCACAATTTCGGATTTGAGATCGTGCTTTACGTTTACAGACCCTACCAGTTTCGAATCGCGAATCCAAAACTTTTGCTCCTATCCCCATTGTCCGAAATATTTCTTCCAAATATCGAAAGATTCGAATTTTTCGCCGACTTGCATTTTATACAGTTTTTCTTGCAGCTCGAGACCCTTCTGCACCGGCTTGGATAAAGCCATCTGTAATCAATGTAATTAATGTTAGCATTTGACCTACCAAATAATGAGATAAAATCAAATGGTATGCACTTGCAGAAGTTTGAAAAAACAAATAAGTTTGGTAAATGGAAACATAATCAAGTAACGCAGTCCATTAGAGAAGATATTTTTCAGATTTTTATTTGTCGTAGCTTCCATCCAAAGGTATTTTTTAACTTGGTACTTGTCATAATTTTTATCAAAGCATGTACTTTTCAAGTATTTGCTTGTCGCACATGCAATTGAAGAACATACTTTTCCATTATTTGGTTGGCCGGCTTCCATTGAAAAAGATTTTTTCTAATTTTTTATCTACCGCAGTGTCCAATGAAAAAGATATCTTCTTCAATTATGAGTGAGCAAAAGCAACTACGCAGGCAATCCAATAAAAACTTGTCGTAGATTTCATCGAACAAAAAATTGTTTCATTCTTTAATTTTCTATTGTTTTCATCGAAGAAGATATTCTTTAACTAAGAGCAAGCAAAAACAGCCGCGCAGGCAAGCAAGTACAATCTTGTAGATTCTGTTAAACAAAAAATGTTTTACTTTTGATTTGCTGTCGCTTCGATAGAATAAGGTAATGACCACAGAAACTTTACGCGTTCGCGTTTCGCGTTTCTGTGCTTTTTCGCACAGAAACTTACAATAAACATTTCTTCACGAGGACTAGCATTAGGCAAAGACTATTTCATAGTGAATCTGTTTGATGAATGCTATCTTGATAGAAAAAACAAAGAACTTCAAAAAATGTTCTTTCCTTTGTGCGCTTTTCTTTTTTTTACGCAAAAGATTTTTTTTACAAACTGTGTCGTCGAATGATTGCTTCTTATTCATGACTCATAGAAATAAAAAAAATTGTTTTCTAACTTACCTTGAGACGGTTGGAATCGACTATCGCAACTTTTCACACTTATGTCGTTATTCGACTCGAACAATGCAACGATATTCCCGTTACCATACAACGAGATGTTTGCACCGGGAGTACGTTCCAAATCCAGCGCCAGGCGACTTTTCTCTCTTACTTTCATTCGTGGTGAGAAAAAGAGACAAATCGCCCGGCGTTCATTCGGAACGTATTCCGGGTTGCTCTGAACAAGGGATCCGATTGGATCTCATGTATGCCAATATACATCTGCAAAAATTCTACGCGGTCCGATATAAGGCAAGTTATTGGCTGCACTAGGGACGACCAATATATGCACTTTCTTCAAATAGGGATTTTATTTTCTAACTGTATTTTGTATTCAGGGATGATGACTAACCGAACGTTAATGATAAAGAAAATATTTGATCTGACTTTGAAGACAGGTTCCTCTTTTAAAATATGGAGAGCATGATATGTATGTATTATGACGGGCTTTACGAGGGATTCGGAGTTCCCTTGTTCGGCTAGCCCGACCAAAATATTATGACGCCCCGTTTAATCCACCTGTTTACCGTTTGTCCTTCACTGCCGTCGTTGGGCGCCAAAGTATTGTACCGATCCCAATACTCAAAGATTTTCTCTTCTCATCCGATTCGTTCACTTACTCTTCCTTACGACTAGCGGGCTAGGGAGTGCAGTTCGGGCGACATGAAAATTATACCACCGATCAAATTATATGAAAACCAATACATTCGTAGTTTATTTCTTTAACAAGGTATCTTTCCAAGCAATTAATATCTTCGCACGCGTGACTCTACGATATTCAAGCGGTTTACAATAATCTTCACGACGCGAGCTCGACGCTTCGAGAGAAAACTTTCGATACAACAGAGCAAATCAATCACCGGGCACGAGCGAGAAAACACTATGCACCGCGGGCTCAATTATTCCCAACTGGTCAAATACGAGAGACAGTGTGCACCACGTCCGCCTACCTTATCCATCCGGTGTTTCCGTGAATCCCATGAATCGACACGCCCACCGCGTGGCTTTTCTCTAACTGCGAATTTGTAAATTCTCCTTCGAAATATTTTCGACCGTCGACACGGTTTCGGCGGAACTCGATATTAACACAAAATAATAATCTCGTCGGAGGTGTGTCCGTGAGTTCAACGGAATCGGAATACGCGATTTATAACTGCGATCCTACGTCCATTCTGTTCTGTGCGGTACACGCGAGTCCCGCACTCGTGCCTCGTTTCACGCAAATTTCGTAGTTCCGGGGTGGGGGTCACGGCCTCTCATCGATCGCTTTCTTCGACCGTCGCTCGAGTCCTCGCTGTTCTTACAGCCCCGCACTCTCCTATCGCGTCTCTCTACTACGCGTCGCGTAGTCTACGAAAATCTGTAACTTACAATAGTTATTTCGGCAGACTCTCTCGCTCTACAATTTGTGCTATTGTCCGGATATCACTCGGTACGTTAGTTCGTTAGTTCATTCGCTATAGTTCCCGACTTTATTAAATATTCTCTAATCTATACCGACACCGAATCTCTCCCAGTTTGCTTCGCGAACAGTTTTATTCTTTCACCGAGACTTCGAATTTATTTCAATTTTTTCGTTTTTTTTTTGCGTAAGTTGTATCTCTAAAACAAATTTAATTCTGTCGCTTCAGTTTTAGCGATGATAATAATAAAGCCAAAAAGTTATTCGTTTTTGTGATCATTGCGTCGATTTCTTTACGAAAAATTCTTCGACCTCTCGGCGATTCACTTAACACGCTGAGGGTAGCATCGACCAACGATCCATCGACCAGTTGCACCGACCACTTTCTCCGTTTGCTGTTCTCCGTATATTTTCATTTTTTGGTAAGGTAATTTTACTTCATTGTATGTGTTTCCTTTACCCCGTCCTCTATATAGAGTTGTGAATTAAAGATGTTCTTGTCTCTCATCATTGTGACCCTTTTGTCAATTATAGTTGCTATAGTTGCTATCTTTTCTGACCTCCGTAATCTTTTGTCTCATGTGTGTCGAACGTGAAACCCTTGTGGTGCATACCGATGTACAATCTAATCCGTTGTTCACTTCCCATCGACTTTTTTGAAGTAACCCTCGAGATCTGAAAACGAGGCACCTGCGAATCTTAAGCCGCTTCGATAATGTGTGAATTTATTAAGTTGATTGACCGAGATGAGGCCCGGCTCTTTACGTAAAATCACGATTCGCGACTTAACATAAGTAGTTGTGATTTTACGAACGTTAGAATTCCTACTGAAAACTCTGCCTCGACCTCAAATAGCTTTTCACGGACGGAACATAATAATGTCTGATACAGATATCTTCAAGGTCATTTTTTTTGTTATCTTAACTAAAAATAGTAAAAATATTTTTCCCATGAAAATTAAATGAGTAACAAATATTTTCGTAAGATCGGCGACGATCGCGGGGATCTGCGGTTTGTAAACGAATCATTAAATAAAAGAAACTTACTGAATGTCGAAGGAAAACGTTGATTTTGAGAGTGATAGCACAATATTATCGCAATAATCCTTCGGGTTCACTAGGAAGTAACAGTCCACTATTCTAATTTCACTACCTATAATTTACTATTCACTGTTCTCAAGCATCGGGACGATTGAAACATATTTAATAATTAACTAACTTTTAGGTTTGTGCGAAAAAAAATGGTCACAATAAATCGAAATTATTTGTATCGATTGTCGTTTATAATTTATTGCATTTCACTATTCGATAGTTTTTCTCGAAACACGAGAAAACGAATTGTTAACAAGCTCGAGAGAATAGTCGTATTTTGTTATTTTGTCATTCTCGCGAATCCGCGAGAATTCCGTAAATATTGGAAAGAAACTTTGGGGTTATGTGGATTAATAATGCTGCTCGGGAATATTACTCGCGATTAATATACACACAACTGGCAGTTTCTCTCATGAAAGCTTCGAGATACGCGGTCAACCCCCACCCCAACGTCTAGTGGAGTCGACATAATCGACAAAAACAATGTCCCGATTTTTTTTCGATAACGAAAGACGGTAAATCAAATTTCATCTAATGACGATAACACTCGACATCTAAGCTTCCTCATTTGTGTTTTTCTCTTGTCAAGAATGAGAGAAGAAACGTAATTTTTCAATGGAGATACTCGAAATCTTCGTAATTACTGTGAAAACAGATCGGCATCTATTACCGACGCGGTTGTTGTTCGGACAACGAACCGAGTGACTATTGAAAATTGTTACGCATACGCGCATTGAATAGAGGATAGAAAAAACATTCGAGGTATATATTCGTGTATCAGTGAACCTCCAATTCCTTTCGAAACTTCTGGAGAAGTTCAGGAAACGTCGATAGAGGTTGTCGAAAATCCTGTACAACTGAGAGTCAAGCCAAAACAAATTTCACGAACGAACGATTGAGCTGAGAGAGTGTAGTGAAAAAAAAGGTACAGCCGATCGTAGCGGTGCGTCAGCGTTAGTTAACGCATCGATAAGCTTTGCCAGTTCCCAAAATTCGTCGAAAGTTATTGTCGCGTGTTAAAAATATCAGTTGGACCCTCGGATACGTCGTTTCAAAAAAATGTGAGGTTAAAAAAATAAAATGAAAATAAAAAAATCACCCGAATGTTTCGGCAATGTTTTTCGTGAATTTTTTTCATTTTGATATGTATTTTTTCGAGACTCGAAAATGGTTTCATTTGAAAAATCGCACGAAAGAATCGAACAATGTAACTGATGCTATACGAAGTGCGATTCACGTAAACGCGTACCTGTGTATCTACGGTACTTCGATAAGCGAAGAAGAGCGCATTGTCAGATAGCGTTAACTATCCGTTAGTCGCTCCTTCCCGTTTTTCGTGCTCCACGCTTCGCCGACCAGCTGAATGTACGCCGTGTTACGCTCGCGTTTGACCTTTAGATTTGCGTAGAATAATTTAGACTCCGTAGGTTATGCCAAAATATCGCTTTATTATTTATTTACGATCGAAAGAACACCGGATAAAAAAGTGCTTCGATGATAGCGTTAGTTATATCGACGCTCTAGTATGGAAAATATTTATTGCATTTTTTAGAATAAAACAGTTATGTGAACCTTAATCAACATTATATCGATAAAATATGCTGCGGGAGTATAACCTCAAATATCGATGCATCGCTTCGATAGAATGGTTTATTATTTTTATATTCTACAATATGGATATATCGTCACCGAGGCCCGATCATGCTTCGTAAAAACGTGGGAAGCCCATTTACGATAGTTACCCGTGTTATGCCCCACGGCTATTCGTCTGGGAGAGTTAAAAAAAAACATTTGGAGAGCCATTGTCGGAGGTCGTAGTCGTATAAAACGACGAGAAAAGACGAAGAGAGAATGTTCGCGTCGGGGATGCGTAGGGAGGGGGTAGGGGGCAAAATTGATACCGTTAATGCGCGTACATGCGTTCGCTGATGCGTTACTCACGTTGGGCTAATACGCTGGCGGAGCTCGGCGAGAACGAACGAACAAGCGGAGTCATCGCCGGCGTGGAGATAAGCCGACGAGCGCAGCGTCGACGAGCCGACGAGAGACCGATCCCCCCGGCCTTTCCATTCATCCCGTGGGGGTTGGGGTTTCGGATACGCTTCGCGACCGATTCTCTATACAGCGCTCGTTTCACTGTGCGAACGTTATTGCGCGGAAGTTCGATAGCGCGGCTCCGTTCATCTCTCTATGAATCGAACGAAACGACGGAACACAAAGTGCTCGGTGGTCGAACGAGCGATACGTTAATCGTGGCTCGATACGCCAGTACTCAATCCGACTATATACCCGCCATTCCGCGCACACAGAAAGACTCGAAAAATTGTCGAATTACTCGCACCGATTGGGCAACGATTAAGAAAAAAAAAAAAAGAATTTGAAAACACGTAATTCTAGATAAAGGACAAAGCCTCCTAAACATTTTTATCTTACGAACTGAAAACAACATCTCGGAATATTGAGAATATTTTTATAAAGTGGACGACGCTTTTTTCGCTCTTTTCTAATCCCTTTATGGCAAAAAAGACCCTTTAACGTAAAAAAAAACTACCAGAATGTCAACCGACTTTTTTTTTTGCACATCCGATTGCGTTCTTAACGTTCAGTTTTCACCACCGCCTCGGGGGTTCGTTAAAACAGCAAATGTGTGTGACATTTTTTTAATCAGAGTTAATCAGACAATTTTTTAAAAATAATAAATTCCACCGTTGAGTCCGGGCAAATCGTCGATTAGGATAAAAGTAAAGGAGACGAATGGCCGTCGTTAGCCAACGAAAGTTTATTGCGAGATGCTAACATTGCCGAAGCGAGAGATACGGAGAAAGAGAGTGAAATAGCGACCGGCATTGTCGGGCCATTAGCGAGGGTACCTAACCAGGCAGTCAAGCGGATGCTCTCGATTTTGCCGCGGAAGCTCGCGCGCAGGTTGGTAGCAACTGTATCAATCCCGTTTCGGCTTCGTTTCAGTGTTACAGCATCCCTTCGTTCCATTTTCGCGAGGGCTCGAAATTTTTTGCTCGTTTACCGCTCAGAGTCGCAACACACGCTCGGGGGAGAAGAAGTATAGATAGCTGGAAGCTAACACGTTCGATAGCGAAACGGAATGAAAAAAAATATAAAAAATAAAGTAGGTCTGCGAAGTAACGATTTCTCGAGAATACCTTTGCGGAATGATTCTATTTCTCGGCGTATAACGATCAAAATTTAGTTGAAAAATAAAAATTCTAAAAATGATAAATTTCGAAACATTTCAAAATTATCGCGAGCAAATAAAAAAAAATCTATGAATTTGTTAAAAGAAAGAATATTCATTGTCGCGTTTCATATACCGAGGAAAATGTGTAACACACGTACGCAGTGATGTAGAAATGGTCGCAATACCTAAAAAAGATTTCGAGAGCGTAGAGAAAAATATTAAAAGTAATGAGAGAATTGGAGCGAAATACAAGAGGTGAAAAAAAGTAAAGAAAAAAAAGAGAGCAGCATCGTTGAAGAACTCGAGGCTCCCATTGCCCGCGGGAGAGGACAGCGTGGAGCCAAGCGACGCGCTCCGTAAGGGCGAAGCGGGAGACGAGGGAAAGCGGGTTGCGTATAACGCTATGATGGTCGTACGCGCGCGCGCTCTATAGAGCTATAGACGTTGGAAGAGCGCGAGAGACGCAGGGGAGCCGCGGTGTACGATTAATAAGTTGTCCCGCGCGTCTCTATATAAATACCGGTAGTGCCACCGGTTGCCGCGACCGCGGGGGAGGGTGGGAGACGAGATTCTCGTGTGTGGGAGCCGCAACGTCAGAGAAGCGCGCGCATGCGCACGTGATACTATACGCGTAACGTTGTGTTTGCAGACATTGTACCGGATTCCGAGTTTGACGAGAAATTCACATCGTTCGCTGCCTCTACCTATGTACCATTTTTCTCTTACTTTCCATACCTTATGCTACCTTTTTGCACATTTTACGCGGCGCTTCGATGTACTATCCTTACGGAGTGTAACACGTAACGCGTGTTTTTTTCTATTACCTTCCGATACTTATTTCATTCGTTCTCTGGTTACGTCTGGATGATGGAACTTCACGAAGATTTGACACGCGTTTTCGTTCTATCGACGAAATATACTCGTTATCAAAATTGGGGATTCCCTATAAAAAAATGCATAAATGATAATAAACAATCGATTTGAACAGAAATGCGATTGCGTTGATTCGGCTAATTACCCTTTTTAATGAGAATTTTATTATTTCATAAATATACAGGCTGACTTTGCTGTTTGTTTGAATCGGCGAATATTTCGTTGCCTTACTGAATAGGTGATTAACCGATCAGCCAGTAGGCAATAAATATAACACGCTTCGGTAACTCGCTTGAGTAGCGGTCGGTCTGATTTATCGTCGATCACTTTATTACATCTTGCATTGGCATCGAGTCATAGCTAACAGGACGAGGAAAAAGCTTATTTTTCTTCGGATACATATCTCGGTGATCCATGATACAAGATGAAAAAAACTGCAAGAATTATTTCTCAAGGATTGTATATTACGCCCCTAAATATTTTTCACTGTTCATGCGGTGATTGACCGAAAATGATTATTAAAAATGATGATTATAGAACATTTTTTGGATTATGTGTTCAAAAAAGAATTTTTATAAAAAATATTTAATTTTTCATCGACCGGCGCTCCTTCGATTTCGCCACACCGTCGGAAAAAAAAAGTAATTATACAAAAACGCTGTCAAATGTGATCGATACTTTGAAAATTCTCCTTCTCTATAAAATTGCATATATCTTTTTTTTTCACTTTTACGACTGTACTTAATCATTGGCATTCGAGTGTTCCGAACTACACTTGAGATTTTTACTCCTCGTGTTTTTTTTTACACTCGTCCACCAATTCGTTCGACACGGGCTAAAGCTCGCCTCGTTCTCTCGTTGCTGGCGCCGTACGCGCGGTGACGGCATGACGTCGGCTAGCGTTGGTCGACCGAGGGGCCATACAGTTGCGCGAGGGGATGCAGAAGGGCGCAAAGGGGGGCCGCCGGCTCCGCGGGCTTCCCCGCAAGAAAGCCGCGCGCGCCTCGCTCAGTTACAGACCGAACGCCGCACGACACGGGCGAATCGAATCAGCCACCCCCGCGCGCTTGTTCTCGCTCGCTCTCGAACTCGTTTCGCCCTCCCCTCGCTAGTCGATAACGCGTGACGCGAGCTGTTCGACTCTCTTCGATCGCAGCGAGTTACGTACATACGTACACACATGCGGACACACACGTATCGCTAACCGGTATCGCGCACGGCGATCGACGACACAATTCGCATAAATACAACAAAGACGCGTGTGTGCATTGTCGTTCGATTGTACGAGTTTATTTTCGTGTACATAGTCAGCGAAAACGTGTTTCATCGATATTAAAAAACGGTCGAATACCCTTCGATCGTGATAGTTGCGATTAAACTGGGGTTATGTTCGCGATTGTGCAAAAAGACGTTAAAATAAAAACTCGTAAACATTGGTAGTATCACATTTATCGATTACAAACATTGACGGAGTATTATTCAATAAAAGTCGAAACGCCGGGAAGCCGGTGGAAGAGACCCGGTAAATCTCCGAGGTCAGATCCTCGAAGTGTTTCGTGACAAATATAAACAAACACTTTCGAAAGCCTCGAGAGAAGGAATGGGAGTTACGTATTTTTCGCGAAAAGAATAACGCGGAAGAATAACGCGGCCGTGGACGATATTGATATTTGATCCACGAGGAATTGATGTTTGCACACAACTTGTAACACTTCCGGTGACGTCTTGCGCTTTGTAATCTCTCCACCGTACACGCCACGGCGCTTCGGCATTTTTTCTTCGCTGTCGCGTTATTCTCCTGTGCGACTTCCCCCCGCGCCACGCGCGTTACAACTCTCGTGTAACAAGTCACGGCGAAAACTTCTCAACGTTCCGGCAGTGTCCTGAGGAACAATGAAACAAGTTGCGGACGGAGGATTATTTACGACTAAATAAAAAACAATTTTACGACAAGAAAAATCGTTCGCGTGTTGAAGTGCTGTGATTGTTAATTTTGTTTTTTTCTCGTCGCGTCGCGAAGTGCGTTCGATAGTTCGGTTTTTTCGGTGTTGACAAATAACTTCATTAATCGCCAGAGGGGAGTGATAATTCGAAATAATTTGGACAAATTACATTGGATATTAGCGAATTTCACATTGAATCGCGAACTGCCGCGATTGTTTCGGAATTTTCAAATTAAATCCTTTTTTTCTTCATCTATCGAATTTTCCTCCACGTGCAACCGTCGAAGCAATATGAAGATGTAACGCGAATACGACAAACGATTTCGACGATAACCTCGTATAGAATCCGCGTGTACGTGGATTTTTACCGAAGAATACAAGTAAAAGGGTTTGGCGACAAGGGTGACAGCAAATCGGCGACGAAAAAAAAAAAAAAAAAAACAAACAAACGAAGCACGAGAAAATCGTGGCGCCAGAATAGTGCACAGGGATAGACCTCTCACAAAAGTCGCTCGGATCTTAATCAAGGTACGATTAATTATCTCCGAATTCTTTATTTTTCTTTTTCATCGAACTTTTTGATAATGCTTCGTTCAAAGTCTGGTTTTTTTTACCAATTATTTTATTTGTAATTTTTTTTTTTTTCATTAAATCACAAAAACATCGCGTGACAAAATTTCGATAAAATTATCGATTCACCCGGGCGATAGTTTCAATTTTTAACGGATTGTGTACTACGAACGTGTCCTTTTTTTTACCTTTTTGACCAGTTGAGCATCGAGTGTAAATTCAATTGGGACGCGAGCCCAGTTATCGATAACTTCATTGTCCGTTGACAATAATAATGACGAAAAATATCGAAACGGGATGGTGAAACGTTTTTCTTTGGTATTTACGTGCGATCGATATACCCGTTTGAACTATTCTATTATAACATAATAATTGCTAGTAATGAAAATTCTTGCGTTTCGTATGACGCGGCGAACAAGTACTATCGCAACTGAGTAATGTATGCGTGGGGGCTGTGGCTGTATTAATCTACCCGATCCCGACGGATAAGCATCAGCGACGATTTATAACATGTGCCATGTCGTTGCGTTCGCGTTTCGACCTCAATGTATTTAATCGTATATGCTTGCGGCATTGTTAAATTTCGTAAAAAAAAAAGTCGCGCCCCACACCACCCCCGACATACTGGCGTTCACTGGAGTTCACGTCTGCTTCGATGTTCATTAATTTCAATGGGCCGCGTGTAACAAAGGAACAAATGAATTACGAGAAAAAAATGAATGTTTACACTTTTTTGGACGTCGAACACTTCTCGATTAACTCCATTGTAAATAATTTTTATTTCGAAAAATTAAAAATCCCGAAACCCTTATTTATAACAAATCGAAGAACTCGAACACGACGCGTAATGTTAATAATGAAGAAATTAAAAAAAAAATATGCGAAACTTTGATAAATAAACGAATATCATAGTAACATATTTTCGAAAATGCATTATACGCGCCGCAAATTCATTTTTTTTTTACGCGAAGACCTTGACATTAACTTTCCGCGATCTATGAATGGAAATATAATAACTCACGGGGCGAGTAACATCGCGGGTTACTCGCGGTCACGAATCCGAGACACAGAAAATCTGGGCGCGGAGTTGAACCGTTGCATATCGGATGCTGTAACTCTCGTTACGGAGAGACGCATTTTAGAAAGTAAAGTACGAGAGAGAGAGAGGGAGAGAGATGAAGCAGGCGATGGACCCCCCGGCGAGTGAGCGAACTGCACACACTATGGAAACTGCAGTTGATGATCTACAGCCGAGTAGCCTACGGTATTAGTATAGTTGTGGCGGCGGTAGAGAGAGGAGAAAGGAAGTTGGAAACGTGGTAAACACGTATACGTATATATTACGTACCCACGTCTATCCGACGCAACGAAAGTACACCGCGGAGGCATGTAATTTCCCATGAGCGTCGAGGCGAATGTGCGCTTCCTGCTAACTAGAGGAGAGACAGGACAACGAGGACTACTATCCGAATGAGCAAACAGCGGCGCAACGCCACCGTGAAGCGCACTGCAATAGTTCACGAGAGTTCACCGTAGTGCTCTTGAAGTTTCGGCACGCGTTGGCTTATTTCAATAATCCGAGGGAAACAAGAAAACCCGCAACGGAACGATACGATTGTCGCGGTGAGATATCACGAAAAATAAAAAAAATATATCATTTGGAAAAAAAAAGCAAAAAAAAAAAAAATTATTTCTTCATCGATCGTAAAATATTTTTAATCACCGTTTCTCCGATAAAGAATTTCTTAAAAATAATGTGCAACATTTCCTCCGGGTTGTGGAGAAAAATCACTTAGTCGAATTACGCGCAAACTTTTCAAGATAATTCGATAATCACTCGATCCAACATCGAGAATCAACGAGGGAGCATTCCAAAATAGAAATTGACGATCGACTCTTATCTTCTTTTTTCGTCCATGGAAACTAAAAAATTCATCTTTTCCGTTCGAACCAATAAAACTTAAATAAATTCGATAAAATTGGAACCCGAAAAATAAAAAAACAAAGTCGAAGGAAAAGCTTAACAGCGATCGCGCTATGTCGCTACCTGTACAAAGCTCTTTGGCAACGAAGCGATTGGCCGCGAACCGGACGAGAAGATTAATTAAAATCGTGCAGAATTTTCGTCTCGCAGGAGAAGCAGGAAGAGGGGGGGGGGGGGGGGGGGGGGGGGTTGAGGAAAATTGAGACCAGAAGCTGTGGCCGGATTTGCGGGCGCCGATAGTCGATGTTACGAGGGACAGAGAGTGATTGGCCCGCGGGCCGCGAAAACCCTCGCGACGGCTCTATGCGAGTTCTCCTCTCTCGTTGCGCGGGTTAAATGCGAATTCGCGAGACGAGAGACGAATCGACAAAACGGACAAAGCGAATAAGAACAGCGAGAGCAATGCATCGGCCGCTACTAAGGCGAGCAGCATTAAGGTACTTCTCCCTTCTCGTCTCTTCTTTCCTCCGCGGAGTATACGAGTCTCGTGTAGTTATAGTTGCCATTTTCGACGGCATTAAGAAGCTCACGACATTGACAGTCCTCTCCCGGAGAGTCAAGAATGGGCGGTCCACGAGAATCGGCCCGCCGATGTTTCTCGCACCGACGGTAAGGCATCAACGACTGCACGACGGATTTAGACGACATCTGGTGCAGTCCGTTTCTGCCGGACGATGCAACGATCCTCTACAGAGTTTGCTATCATTCGAAATACCCTTTGGATTCTCCGTCGACGGTTTTGCCTCGTCGCCTAACGCTTTCCCATCTTTCACGTCTACTTCTTCATCGTCGTCGTCGTTGTCGTTGTCGTTGCCATTGCGCGTCCCATCCACTTTATTCTTCTTCATTGTCAGCTATTCGTCTGTCGTTAACTATATCATCGTGTGTCTTCACTCGACGACGCGGACCACCGCGGTACGATCTTTTTTTTTTTGTTATTCGTCGTCCTAAGGGCTTCCGCGCCTCGATATAGTGCTTCCTGACCCGTGAAACGGGAATTTCTGCTATACCGCAAATACCGATCTCGCCATCGGTGTGGCGAGTTCAGAAGGACTTTGTAACCGGATACAATGAATATAACGCTCGGAATTTCGATGAGTATCTCTGTCGCGGTAAGGACGAGACAATGAGACGCGAGCTTTGGGAACCGCTTGGGGGAAGAATTCGCAAGACGATAAACTTCTCCAATTGACATTCTCCAGGTAATCAACGTTGTCGATATGTCACGCGAGCACTTCTAATCGACATTGCATGCGCGCATTCGTCTGTTTAGCTTTTTTTTTCACGCCGTGCACTGTTTTTTAATTTTGAAAAGGGATGTAACGCGGTATTTGAAAAGCTTAACAAGGACACAAAATCTGTCCTCAGATTCGAATTCAGGACGAAAAAATTCGAGGAAAATGAGATAGAAATGTATTCAGAAACGTTTTCAGTTTTCGGTGAAAAGAGCGCTTAAAACCGTTAAGTCGATCGTTTAAAGCGAGAAAACGGCGTTTGAAGTTTTGGCGACTTACCGGCCGCGTAGCGGACTTAAAAAACGCTTTTTCCAAAGTTCGAAAATTCTTCAGTTCCCTTCACTCTCAAGCGTCCGAAATTAATTTCTGTGTTTTGTTATCGATCGAGTTATCTTTTTCAAGAGTACAGAGACTATGATAAACGATTCTTCCTTCGTGTTCGCGTTTTTGATGATCGATCATATTAGCTCTTTTACCATTGCACCCCCGCGTCCGCTCACACATCGCACCGTTTCCACCCTTCGAAGCTTCGCTCTCTCTTTGACATCGTTCTTTGTTTCATTCGGTAGTTCGGCTAACTGGTCTTTTTCCAGTGTGGATATGCGCGTCCTTTTCGCTTGAATTCCCTCTCGCAGCGCTTTAATCCACTTTACTGGCTTTGGCGCTCGGGCTCTGTGTTCTCACCCCTCTCCCTCTCTGTTCTCTTACCCACCGATCCCTCTTTCGAATGTTGCGCGACTGATTTTAATTTAAATTCCTTCGGCGCGACGGATCTTCCTCCCGCTTCAGTCACTACTCTGCAATACCGGCAGCAGCCGCACGAGCTTTTGCACCTTTCGCAAAGCTAACCCGCTATCGTGTATCCGTGGTATGAGTCACGTTGATTCTACGGCAAAATTCACCTTCGTGTCGCGATCCGTAGCTGAAAAATGTATCGAATATTCTTTGATGCCATGCCGCCGGTTCACTTCCTTTGGCTTTCGTGCATCCGGCACGCGTCGGTAAAAACGCAAATATTCAGAACACGCCGAACTTTTTCTCACTCTCTCCCCGCCCTCCCCCTGCAGACTGCACATTACGGATCAATGATTCTTTACGGTTATTCCGAACTTAGAAGACATTTATCTAAACGAAAGGCTTACAAATTCTGCGACGCATTGATAGGGGATTCACTGTGTCAGAGATAAAAAAAAATCTTTTGATTACTTGTGGATAAAAGCTGAAATAGAAATTCCAGTGATAAATAGATAACCGGAAAACAGTACGGAGAAGTCAATCCTAGTCGTAGGATATCGAAATTATCTCCGAGGATTGCAAGAAAGACGGAAACACCGGAACAGATATATATGTATATATATACATTCCCAGTTGGTTGCCTCGTTTTCCATGATTTTTTGTTGTGTTAAACCGGCAAAGGGTCGAAAAAGAGAAGGTATAGTCGTAGCCGCAGGAAGGAGTAGTGAGGATGACAATCTCGATATCCTCTGGGGACAACGTCGAGGGTGTATCTCGGGCTCCAGTGTCGGGACAGATCCACCTCCGTGGAGCGTGAGAAACGGCCGGAACGTATTCGCACACTGAGACCCGAGGGGCCCGAGGATTCCAGCTGTAAATGGAAACCCGAAAGCTCGCAAACATATCCCGTTGAAGGTCCTATATACTCCCGTTGACCTATGCGCCTCCGTAAGTTTTTCGGGTTAATGCTGCTACTGCGCCCGTTTCAGCGGACGAAAGAAACTAAAAGAAACATTTCGGTAAACGTAAAAAACTAATTTGTCGTCGAAATACCAATCTTTGGGTCGAAAAAGGAGTCAAAATTCTTCGCCGAATCGTTCGCGGAAATTGATTCGGGTAAATAGCAATGTATGCCGACGAAGTGTTCTGTTTTATCGACGATGTAAAAACCACGTATGTACACCGGCGTTATTCTGGCACTGGATATATTGTGGGAAACTTTTAGCGCGGTTACCGTTTTAGCATACTATACGTGGAATTATAGAGCCGACTTCACCGTCGCAGTCTGTACAGCCGGTCTTGTCGCGGCTTTGCATGCTGCACACCTATGCAGGCGCCACTGCAATAGCACAGAAATAGTATTCAGCCGGTTGCAGTTTTTCCGCGTTCGCGACAGGGATTATTAGGATTATATTCGGTATTACAGACTCGTCGTTTGTATTTAGCGCTACTGCCAACACCCGAAAATTCGTCTAAATTCGAACCGACATCGACGCTGGTCACGGCTCGTGATTTCTCAGGGCCGGCGACAGTTTTCGAGGTCGAAGTATATTAACCGATATAAGATACTATATTGACCTTTCGCACGATAATTTCATTTTAAACGACGCGCGCGTGTCACCTTAACTTCGCTACTGGATTAAGCTGTAATTCCTTGACAACGTAAAAGGCAAAAGTTTCGCAAAATAGGCGAATAAAAGGCTCTCGGCGATAAACGTAACGAGAGACAGAAATAAAGGTGATACAAAGTAAAATAAAGAAAGAGCCGAGGGAGTTGTAATGAGGAAGAAAAAGAGAAAAAAAAAAGTAGTTGGAACTCTTCGGCTGCGTAGCTTTCTCATTATCGCGATTGTTTCGCGATCTGTAACAGCCTACAATGGGGCGACACACTTTTCGTTTGCGTACATTTGCAGGCAGCCTCTCTGCAGCCTTCGCAGGGATAGGAAGCAACGAGCTTTTTCCCGAGAACCGCCCTTCCACCCCCCACTGCCCTTCGAATCCATTGCAACGGTACGCGCCTGCGAAAAAAGGATAAAAAAAACCGGTATCACAAAGCGAAAACACGAGAATGCACGTCCGTCTGTTGGGGTAACTTGTCCCATCGTCGTTACAGTTGCACACTAATACCGTGTACCCCCGATACTCCAACTGTTACTATCGCCTGAAACTCTTTACTCTTTTTCGCAATCATAAAGAACCTCAAAGCATCGAATCGAGAACAATTTTTTTCTTTTTTTTTTTCCGATTCTTCATTACTCGCAGATATGTTAGCGGAGGAGCGATAAAAAATATATGCATCTATAAATCATTACAACTCAACATGTGATATTAAAATTTAAATAAAAAGTAATCTTTGTTGTTCTCTCCGAAAAGAGTAATTAAATAATAATTGACACCGATGATCATAAAAATCGATTTTGCATTACCCTTTTACCGAAAGGTAGCGTTGTATTTGCACCCTCTACGCCCTTCTCTTGCTCTCATTTTATCATCCGCCTTAACGTTCCCTGTTTTCTTTTTTTTTTTAATTTTATCTCCAACCCGCTCCTCTTCCGGTCACATCGTTGGGTCAAAATCAACGTTCATCAACGGCGTTCTCCGTGACGTCGATAAAAATAAAATAGAACCCCCGAAATTCATATACCGTCGGGCGCGTCGGCGTCGCTTGCGTCAAACAGCCGCGTATTGGGAATAAGCGAAATTAAAAACAAAACAGTAACATTAAATTTTTTTATAAATTGTAATTTATAATATAGCGAAACGAGTCGAATCTCGATAGCGGTCGGAGGCACACGTAGTTGCAATGAGAAAGCGTCGAAGCAGCTGCAACATAAATAAAGGATATAAAAGCGTAGGAGAGACCGAGTGAGGATTTAGCCGAAGAACGTGAGTTTGCCGTGAGGATGCTTCGTTGTTGCGGGTTTTTCAATAGAAAATGAAGCGAAGAGGGGACGGGTGCCGGGGGTTGAGCAACGCGCAATGCTGCCGCGGGAGGTGCAAAAAAACGACGCAGCAAAACGCTCGGAGAGATGAAGAAAGGATCGTCGGCTCGGGGTAGGGGATAATATAGAGGATGGGAAACGAGAAAGCGAAGTTGAGAAGAAAAAATAAATGAAGAGGAAAGAGAATCCCGTACAACGGGGGATCTCGAGGATATAAGGGATGAGGCCCTCGCGGTCTCGAGAACGTTTCGCGACACAATGAGGTCGGTTTACCGCATTTACCTCGCCTCTTTATTTTCGCGCCTCTTACTCTCCCCCGCTTCTCGCCTCCGCCCCCTGTACTCGCGGTTTTCATCCCATTCTTACTTTTCTTCTCGATCTTTTGCTCACTCGGTTACCGCTCGTCGTTTTAGCGGGTCTCTCGGCTCCTCCGAGTGTTCTCTTCGACGTTCATCCTCCTCGTCGCAGCGACAAGGGAGGGAGGGACAGAAAGGGAGAATACGGCAAGGAGGATCGAGCATTCTTCCTCGAGCCATGCGAGTAGAGATTAATCTTCTATATGCCTTATTGTGCTATATTTAAGGGTACGAGTCCGCGAATGGCAACCTGGAAGAGCTGTTTGGTAGCTGGTGACCAAACGTTAAGCATGTCGTCTTTTTTTAGTCGGCGGCTTTCCTTTCAAAGGGATGTGACTATTCCGTCGCAACGATTAGAATGGGTTAAGCATATTTTTCATGGAGAATACATGATAACATTTTTAAAAAATGAGAAATACGCCAGTGTGCGGAATTTCGCACTTTGCTATAGCGTTTCGACTTGTCCCGTTGCGATTTCCTCCGGACATTGTTATCTTTTGCGATTCACTGTCGATCGGGGGAATCAACTTTTTTTGGACATAATTTACGACCCGCACTGCTCCGGTAGACTTATCTGATTGTTTGATGCAAATTATTGATAATTTTTTTTACTTTTTTCGATGATAAAAACTTCTCGAACGCAACGTTACTCCCGATTCGAGTGCATTGATAACATTTCGTCGCAATTTGGTAAAAAAAAGTTTGCTGTTATATTGTTGAGAATTGAATTTCCATCGGTAGCCAAAAGACCGAGTGGTTCTCGCCACGGAGAGGTTTCTCCGATGCATATAAAGTTCCGTAACGCGCGACGGGAAAAGCATAGACGAAGGCCGCAAGTGAACGCGGGTAACTTCTATTTCTGATGCTGGGCCGTACCGTTAACGCCATCGTCCACCGGGAACTCAACTCTGTCGTCGGTCCAAAGCGAAAACCCGTCGACTCTATATAGGGAATGTAATTTCGCTCAGTTACGGGAACTCTCGCGCGTAGCACCGGTTCACTCCGCGCAACGATAATAATTGACCCCTTGAAAATATTCGGCGGCTTTCGTCACTAACGTCTACTTGATTAAAAAAAAAGACAATTGTCGGGACACATTGCCGAATTAAATGACCGACGGAGAACCGGTTGTGAGTGGTGCGAGATACGTTGCCATTGGACACGCCTCGTTCACCATCAAGGAAAAGGAAAAGGAATTCCTTTCCCACGCGATACACGATTTTTTTTCCCTTCTACAGGCGCAGTAGAGAACATATCCGGAACGTGCGCGCATGAAACTTCTTTGCTATATGCAATAATAACGAAGGGAAAGTCGTCGCCGTTCGCGTAGGAGATAAAACCTATCAAAGGGTAACTCGATGAAACTATATTTATATTGAGTACCAGATAGATAAATTGGCGGTGAACGAGCGGCGCGTGGCTGAGAATCGGCATTTCCATATAAATAACATGATGTGGGTAGTCGTTATTTTGCTTTTTTACGAAGATTTGCATACGTCGCAAACCAGAATCGGTTATGTATTTCTTTTCGCAGCGATATTAAAAGAAAGAAAGAAATTAATTTTTTTTATTTTTTAAACTTTTTTTTTATTATTTACAATTTTTTGGAGCCATATATGCCGTATATGTCGCGTCTTATCCACTTCAACTCGCCTCAGTCTCCCTTACCGTTGATATACCGATGCGATGGACAACCAGACCATCATTGTAGACGCGTATTAGCCTCTTCGCTATCCTCTCTAAAGGGAAAGTAGACAGCAATAGGTGTCATAGCGTAAAATAGCTGATTTTTTGGGCCGTATGTGTCCTGCCTTATCCACTTCAACTCGCCTCAGTCTCCCTTACCGTTGATATACCGACGCGATGGACAACCAGACCATCATTATAGACGCGTATTAACCTCTTCGCTATCCTCTCTAAAGGGAAAGTAGACGGCAATAGGTGTCCGCTATCGTTAATATCAATTTGAAAGATAAAACTAATGTTCGAGAGCGCTATTGGCGTAGCGACGATGGAAAAAAATCCATTAAGCCTTCCGGTTTAATCGCTCTTAGTCTAGCGGGTCGGGGGGCGAGTTCCATACTTATCGGTTTATGACGGTGTATATCGTATTATCGGGTTAGAGACGAGAGTAGCTCGGTAACCCGTTCGCCGAAGCGAGCAGCCGTGACCGATCGCGAGCTCAATCCCGTTCGCCCACAGTATCAGCGCGAAGCCGGTCAACCGGTCGCGCATTGAGGCGTCGATCTTGTCTATGTCTATAAGTACTGGCATTCGCCATCCTACGAACAGCAATTACAACGGTTCTAAATATCGACCTATGAAATTCTATTCAGTTTTTATATAATTTGTTAGATCATTTTTATACATCGAACGGTACATGTTGACCAAAGAATTGCCGATATTTCCAAAAGGGCAGATACGATAATGCATTTATTTCACGTCGTGCGAAAAAGTCGTTTTCTTGCACTCGTAAAATAAAATTTTGCACTTCGTAAATTAATAAAATAAAGTAATAAAATTTTGCAACATCGCACTTGTATCGTAATGTACTATTATCTCGGAACATTGCGTTCGCAAATACAACGAACGGCAGACGTCGTGCATTTTCTACACAATAATTTCTGCAACTCCAACCGACTGAATTATTTCTAATTTATTTCTGAATTATTCACAAATTCTCTCGAATATTTGATCTCTGTAACGACACTTCGAGAGTAGAAGGTAAAAAATTGGATGTACGGAAAGTGGTTTCGCAGAGATTCTTTTTCTTGCGTTATTGGAATAAAGTTTCAAGCGCAGCGAGAGTTGCAGAAATACAGATCGGAAAAAGAGAGAGGCTGATGGACAATTTAAAAGACTCGAAGAAATATTGAAATAAGAAACGGTAGTGGAGACACAGACGAAGTAAAGAAAAAGTCTGACTTTTTCGATTGATTTCTAACATTAAAAAAAAAAATTCTATCCTCAATACCAATCCGGAACTTTTTCCCTGTCGACGTGCAAAAATGTTTGCTTATCGCAGAATTTCAGCAACAAGTTATAGAGCCAATCGCCGGCTGATCTGTTACGAACGTTTCTACTTTCTCCGCTTCCATGTATAATGCACACAGCGTGTATGCGCGCGCATAAGAAATCGTATAAATTGTCTCAACGATTAAAATAGTTCAGCAGGGACTTTATTCTGTACTTCGTCGCGCTGGTGATTAATCAATCGGTAATTATTGATTTTTATCGAATGATCGAAATGTTTTACACGAATCACTGACGTGGATTATTTGTCAAAGGGGAAAAAAAACTCTTGCGTCACTCGTAATACACGGTAATGGCACTACTGCGGTGTAACCTACATTTTTGGAGGGCGGTTTACTCGCAACTCCTCGCAGTAGAAGTCAAGCACTCGAGAAATTCGCTTCCATGAATCTACTACGAGATCTTACGAGAGTGGTTGCGGGTACGTGACGTACGGGCTTCGAGACCCTGAGACTCCTGGCGAACGGAGCCACTCTCATTGGCACGCAAAGTCTCATCACTGAAAATTTCTTTTTTTTTCTACCCCTCTCTCCCTATCTCTCTCTCTTACATCTTGCGGACTCCCATAACGGGCTTCTTCGGCATCTTTCTTTACTCGTTTTCGTCTTCTTTCCGGCCTCTCAACTGGCATCCAGTTTACGGAATTACGCTCCAGCAACGACACCACACGTCACCAAAATTTAATTGCATCTCTCTATTTCTGTCCGCGCGGCTATATAATTCTTCACTCCGACACTTTGGCAATTCTATCACATTTTATGATCTAACTTGGGCGCGAAAAACAGAGAAATATATTTTATGGGTAGAAGGAGGCAAAATGTAATAACAGAGATTTCTGCAAACGATTGAAATACAATTTGAAAAAAGTTTAGATCGAGCAAAAAATTCCGATGAAACTTAAAATAAAAGTATTATATAACAATGCAGAAAAAAATTCAAATACATTTTTCTTTTTTTAAACATGGTTTTTTTTTTTTTTTTAATTTTCCTGCGTTGCTTCTCTCAACTCAATTTCTTCTGCTTTCGTTCGTTTTTTGGTATCGTTTTTGTTTAAGCTGTCGATCGTGATATTATTTCACTGTTACACGCCATATTTTGTAGGATTTTTTTTTTTTATTCAGGATCACGTTACACACCTTCCAATAAAACGTATTCGTTAATGCCTTGGAGCGTGGAATTTCGATTTTATTGACGGTTACAATTTTTTTATTTCCGTTTCGAAACCTCCGAGTGAATCCTATGCATCGCGGCGTAGAAATTAGTTTCGATAAAAACGATTTGCCGAGAGAGAAAGAGAGAGAGAGACAGTAGATGAGTGAATGAAGGGGTACCGGCTGGCGTAGGACCGAAATTCCCGGGGCACAACCGAGTCAGGGCTTTGTGCTCGTGAAACAATTCGAATCCAACAAAATTGCAAAATTCCACACACATCCGCACGAAAAATGGTTGCGGCAAAAAAAGGGGCGAAAAATTGGAAATGTGCACATTGATTTTGTATCGATAATCCTTTATACACACACGAAGTATCAACCGGAAGTTTCCCGTACGCCCTGCGCGGAATGAAAATGAAATCAGTAACCAATCCTACTGAAACGAAACCGACCTTTCCGGTAAGCAATACATGTGTCATGTAACGTGGTAAAATTCAGCCCGTTACGTAAGTTTCTTTTTCCTCGCACCAGGGCTCTCGAAGCGATTTCAGAGGGCCGAATTTTAAGAGATAGGATTGATTATTTTTTTTTGTTCGTTTTTACAAATTATTTCATGTTCGTCCGAGATTTTCATACGAAAGTCTTTGCTACCGCGCTCCATCGACAGGGTCTCCCAAGCCAAGAAGTTCGTCGTTACCGAGTCTCCTGTCCTCACCATCTGAATCGCTGCCGAGGCGATCTAGGAAGCTACCGTCGCCGCAAAGACTCTTCAAAAGATCAATTAATATCATATCGATTTCGATCACTGGAGATCGGGCACCACTGCGAGCCGAGTTGTCAGTCAGTGTCTCTCGCAAGAAAATAACGCTACCGTCGTCGCGAGAGCAAAAGCGTCGCCGCACTTCTGAAATGGACCAAATATTTGCGGATATAGATCGCTCGATTGGGCGGGGGTTGGGGCGCGTTAACGAGAGCGATCGAACGTCGATACTCGAGGTGGCTGTTCCCGCCGAGAGTTGGTGTGAGGAACGCGTGTCGAGAGAGAGGATTCTGCGGATAACAGCTAGAAAAGGAAGAAAGACACCTCGTTATCGAGTCGTTTGTCTCTCCTCAAAAATCTTCGATATGTCGGTGATCTCTTTCATCCCGTGAACTTGGACCGAGTTAATGAATTATTCTGTATCGACTCAGTTAGTGTGGCGTTGGTTTTGTTTTAACTTTCTTATTTTCGTAAATTTATTGTGTCGGTAGTTCCAACGGAAAACGCGCACTCGTGGATCGGAATAGAAAAGTTGTGTGTTTGAGGGAAATTATCGAGAGCGACCCGAGCTCCCGAGCGTTGATTAACCGTCGCGAAACTCTGCGAGTCGATTCCGCGGGAATATACTGTTTTTCGTGTCGTCTTTGCGGGCGGTTGCTACCGGATTAGCGTGTGTGTGGGGATGCGTGCGAGTGTGTTACCGAGCACCGGTGAAATTTTATCGAGAAAGTGAGAATTCTGTCGTGAGAAATCTTCTGTTGAATTATTTTTGAGAATGACTTTGTTGGAGTTTTGTAAATTGTTACTCGAATTATTAATCTTGAGACAGAGGAACTGATCCCGGGTAAAACCATTGGCTGTCCCGCGAAGCGAGCGTTCGCGTCAGCGTGTGTGAGTGTGCGTGAGCGCTGACTGAGTCCCGAGTGGCGGGGCAATTATTATAAATAATAAAAAACATTTTTCTCCGAAAAATGTAAAAAGCGTCGCCAAGTAGTCTAAAAATTATTTTTAAATAATTTATGCAAATAACATTATCCATGATATTAGTACGGTATTGGCGTATAAGGACACGGTACCGCTCGACGCGCGCGGACGCGCTGCGTGAACTTTTATCTTTTTAAACTACTTGGCGTCGAGGCTTCAGTACTTCAGCTTTCAATTCAGTAATTTTTCATTCCTGTTGAATAAAATAATTTATTTTGGTTCACGTGAATTTTGCCGGATATTTAATTTATTGTAAATTGTCCGAAACGTTCCCTCTTGACTCAGCCCCTCTTCGGTTCTCGAAAGCTGCAGCCGGCAGCTAATCAGTCTCGGCGAATTTTCCTCGACGCGTTCGCGCGTGTGACGCCCATCCCGCGAGGGAAAATAACAAGCGCCTCAGCGCCACCACACGCGCGTTCTTGTTGATGGGCTCCGCCCCCAAACCCCCCGAGAAATGTCCATTTGGGACATTTTTTAAGGCACTCATAGGGATACACGTCGGGCTACGCGCTCCGTATGAAGTATGATTACACCTTGCTTTATGCGCTACGTATCGGATATGCTTATACGTCGCGCTGCGCATTTCATCGCGGAAGAACGTATTGGGAAAAAATATTTATCAATTAGGTAAATTGATTCATAGCTTTTAGCCTTTATCGAATAAAAACATTTCGTTTTTATACAAATTGATAATTATTATTCACAACTGATATTTTCTTTTTGTTTGACTATAAATTGTCAAATATTCAGACACCAGACAAATATAACGAATTGCACCGCTTAGAACTTAATCAAATTAATGTAACAAATCAAATCATGTCCAGTAAACGTCGCGCATACACCATGATACAAGCAGAACGAACGATTAGCCGTTACCGATTTCCAAGTGTCAGTTCGTGAACAGAGCAACTCGTGATACCCGTATCCGCGATCCGCGAATAGTGCACTTGCATTGAGTCATCGAAATAAAGGTTAAATAGTGAGGGGTTATTTATAATTTTATTATCGCGAAAACTACTAATAAAGAAGAACCTCTCTCGTGGTTAAAAAAACGGATATGTGTGTGAAAAAATTCAATTAACTAATTGCAGGCGAGGGGTATTTTTAATTAATAAATATTCTGCGAGTGATACAAAAAAAAATCGTTTCATACAGATTTTTAACGTTGCAAAGTAAAACAGTTTTCTTTAATAATAAATAATATTAAATGAATAATAAAAACATAAATGTAAAAAAAGAATAAAATAAATAATAAAAAACATTTTCCTTCAAAAAATGTACATAAAACGTCGTCAAGTAGTTTAAAACTAATTTTTTGAAAATAAAAACTAAAACAATAAACAGTATGAGCAAAATAAAAATATATTTTAAAAAACTTTGCTCGTCCTTTCTTTCATTGTTACTACATTTATTTGTGTTCTAAGGATTCGCCAAGTTTTGTTTAATTTCTTTTTACTTGACTCATATGATTTTTTATTTTTAGAGTTTTCTATTTGCGAAAAATTATTCAAAAATGATTTTTAAACTACTTGGCGACGTGTTTTAGATTTTTTGAGGACCATTTTTTTTTAATTATTTTTTACGCTGCAATAAATATTCTAACAACTTTTTAGTGCAATCTTCATGTCGAGGAATTTATAGTTCGCTTCGCATAATTCTATATGTGCTTTATTTCTATTTTTTTATTTAAATATCCTTTAAATTATTTACAGAGATACATCCGGTTGTAAAACCGAACATTTTCGTTGCCTAATCGTTTTCTTGTTGTTTTTTCTCACGATATGAAAAATAAAAAAGATATGTCTCTATAGCAGAAAGCAAAATGATACTGCGAATCTCGGCGTAAAAAGACCGAAAGTAGCAATGATGTAAATTGAAAAAATAAAAATAAACAATGATGAAAAAATATGTAAATTCTTTTAAATATTGATGCGGGCAGTTGGGTAGTCGAGGTTCGAGCGCCACGTCGTCCGGAGCGCAGACGGCAACTGCATTTTATTAATTCTTATAGTTTCCTAATTGGATTGCACTCGAATTAATTGGCTCAATTAAAGAGTCAAATCCGCAAGGGACGGCGCGGGGATTAACGGTACGATTGTGTATGTAGCCGATTGCAGCAGCGATGCTGTTTTCACTTTATAAGTAAAAGAGAGACGAAGGGAAAGAACTTTTTTTTCCAGCGCACTCTCGCAGCTTTTTTCTCGCCGTATCTACGCGTGGCTTGGAAAAGACGGGGGGATGAGAAGGAAAGCTATGGTAGCGAGAGAGTGGATGTAAAGACGGATTGGTTAGAGTGTCGGATAGAAAGTTGGCAGAAAAAAATGACGGTGGAGAGTACGTTTTTTTTTGGATTAGAGGGCGAATAGAAAGCTCCGACGAATCGAGAGGTTGAAAGTCAAGCAGCTTATACGATCCTCCTATCCTCTGCCGATATCTTACCTACAAGCGTCGATTTTTTTAAATCCCCGTTTTGCAATATTTTTGTACGTCGACATTATTTCGCTTGCGTGGCTACTGCGAATGTATCGTTTTTCTCCAGAGGCGCGTAATAATGCTCTCATGATAATCCACAATTATTTTGTCGCCTATATCAAACACACCAAACTGTCCACATTAAAATAAAAAATTGTCGATTTCTTTACAATAAATTCGGGATTACTTAAGGGTCAGCGCTGTGGCACACGTGGCGCTAACTCGAAGCGATAATCGGCAATAACTAACCCTTTTTTTGCGATCGTCACAAGTTTTCATATTAAATACTACATATATATTGAAAAATAACAAAAATTATTATATTATAGTCGGGAGATTATTACTCTCAAGAAAAAAAAAGAAACGAGTAATATTCGAAATATCAATAAATAAAAATATATATATTGTATTATTTTACGATTCTCCAATCGAAATTTTTTTAATCATTGTAAATTTATTGTTTTCTAATGGAATCTGAAAGTTCGTAAGAAAAAATGTCGATGTTTCTATTCTCGCGTTGAAAACGGAATTCCGAAGCTGTTTTATTAAAAGGACTGGTGACGAAATAGCAATAAAAAAAGCACTGCAAGGAACAGCCAATCGACATAAATATCACACAAAAAATAGAAGAAGAACTTTCATTATGTCGTGATTTTTTCGTAAGTTGCGTTCCTTTTTTGTTCTTGGAAAACCCCAAATCAAATCATGTCGAAGCGACGAATATTGTGGCGAAAACTATCCGAGCGTTTAACACCGAAACTGTGAGAACGTGTGGAAGTCGATGTTTTTTTCAGTACAAAGCCACCACTTACGTGAAATTGTAGCGGCTGTCGTGGTGACGATAAATTTTCATCGAGGAGTGTTTGCTTTCTCGCAAAGGGAATCGAGCTTTTAGGTTGTGGCGGAACGTGTATGCGGTTTAGTGCTAAATAGTTTCTCGAGTCTGAAACCCGTAAATCGTAACTCACTCGCTTTATCTATTCGTTATACTCGCCCAATCTCTCTGCAAGCTTTGCCACGCGTATGCATGTGCGCTTTGCATTCCTTTCTCTATCTCACTGCATCCTTTCCCCAGTGCAATGCATACGCTTGCGCTTCCCGGTTGTTTCGTTACTCTCGTGCAGCATACGCGGTAACGTGCGAGTTGTTGTTTACCCGGCGGCGTATCGCCAAAGCTGAAGTTGTTACACCGAAAACGGAGAGTGTCATTATTGATTTCGAATCAACGTATATTCGAAGCTACTTGGTAGCGCTCGACTGGTATACGTTTGTTGCGGTGATTTATTACTTTTCACTGGTACTTGAAATTTCGCAGCCACGAGAATTCTATTACGACTTGTTTGGCTCGAAATTTCTGATAACCCTTATTTATTTTGTACCCCTTAATATTTAAAAAGCCCCAATCAGTCAAACTTCGCACTCAGCAAAAATCACGCGCTTCCCTCCCTTGTAGCATAACAAACGATTTCCTAACCACTTTTAAAATTTCTACACCCAAATGAAACCGAAAAAAATTATCAAATTTGATGGAAAAATTTTCTCTACAATGCATCGGGTGTCGGAGTTTTTTTTCAGATTGCAATTGAAGAAGTTAGTCTTCCCAAATGGCTGCGTTAGCGACGTACTTTTTTTATTATCTGCAATCGACTCGCGTACTTTTCAACGGCGGTATTTTTCCTCCGACTCGTGCTTTTTAGCTGCGTGTCGTATACTGGAGCACCAGACTCCGAACATGTGATTTCGAGAGATGGATATTTCTCGTACGCGAAGCATGCCGCCGCGCTTCGTTGAAATCTTTGAAACATTTCAAAGGCGAGGAGAATAGGACCTCGTGGGAGAATTGCGAATGCTCGGGAAAGCAAACTTTGGAAGGTTACCAAAGAGGTCTCCGGACCGCCTTCCCGGCGACACCGGGAAAGGAAAGACGCCTCCGCGGCGAACTCCATTTAATAATGACCGCTGAAGTGCTTTAAGCGATAAAATAACGCACCGAGCTATTCTCCTTTAAACGCCAAAGACACGCGACAAAGTTCAGATATACTCGGCAAATGTGTAAAAACGAAAATTCTAAAAATCCCAAAATGTTCCACGATATCAATCATGTGATCCGGAAAAAAATTGCATCGTTCTTATTTTCTCAAATGAATATTCACAGTTTTTATCGCTTCTATGTGCCGAATTCGGTGGCGACAAATAAAATGAATAAAAAAAAAAAAGAATCGAAAAGTTTTGTTTATAAAAAAAATGCTGATCCACGTTGAGGCAAACGATAAATCGCACACCTTTTCTTTTTGGAGTTTCGAAACATGCAATACAGAATATCAACGTTTCTGTGCACCAAAAATATAAAATAGGTGTTGAAACGTTCAAATGCAACTCTGCGAAACGGTCATGGAATGAGGAGTTAAAAAATCTATTAACCGTACCGTTATTTGAGATAATTTTCCCTTATTACTCCCAAATGGGTAGGTGAGGCTTCGGTGAGATACCGTAATAGATACGGCGGTGCTATTCGCGTGTAGTCCAGCGTACTCCCGGGAACGATCGCGCGTTCCAGTAGTACCGACGACTGCCCCTTGGGACTGATCCATTACGCCCAACTTCTCGAGTCTCCGTTATTTCAGCCGCTACAATGATTGACGTGAATCTTCACTAAGGTCAAAAGTAATCATCGTCATTTACCATAAACGACCAATAACTTGGTGTTCGATATTTCAAAAAAATATCAATTTTCCTTTTTCACGTAAAATTACTTCCACCAAAGCTATTGAAACGCGTAGTGTTCATTCTTTTATTCGTTGTTAGGCTCTCATTCGTACATTTTTGGCATTCCGCACATACACAATGTACGTGTGATATATAATAAACTAAATCCGCATGTATATCCGTGGGTTTTATACGCGAACACTCGAGTTTATTTCCCTTTACGCGGAACCCATGTGTGAACGCGCTGCGAACGGGGATATGAATATGTAGAGCGCACTTATGTGTTAGAGAGGTGCGCATGAATATGTCCTCCAATAGCGGCACTGAATTTTTTTTTTTAGTGCAAAATACTGCGCCATATTCATACGCTGCAGTATGCATCCTCTACGTACATATATACGGTTCGCGTAATTCTCGGTACGTTTCGCGAGGGTTCCGAGTTAAAAAAAAAAGCAAAAAAAAAAAAGTAACATCGAATGCGTCGCTAAACTTTGAAGGAAGTAGAAAGGTCGGGAGATTCTCGATGGATAGGAACGACGGATAAAACGGGGAGGTAGACGGGGGGAGCGAGAGAGAAGGAGAACATGAAGACTGAAAAAGTTTGCAGACTCTACGAGGTCGTATGGTAGTTTACGAGCGCCAGAGGGTTGTTACCGCAGGCTCCGCGCGTACCTTCGGCTTGACTGGTACCACTCGAAGTATCGTCAAGCATCGTTCCTGTACTATCTGCACCAACACATTTGCATAAAGATTCTCTACGTATATAATATAGCAGAACGGATATAGAAATACGAGAATATGAAATAAACCAGAAATTGGAAATCGCGGAACGGCACGTCGGGCGGTCGCTATGGAACTGGAGGGTTACGTAACAACTTTCAATTGTATTTAGTCACGTTTCGTAGTTTGAGTTGTTCTCAATTTATATATTCGCGCTTTATCCCTATTTCCATAGTAATAAAAAAAATCTCGAATAGAGTCAATGTTCGAAATTGTCACACCAATTATTTTGACAACTCGTTTAATATTTGTTTATTGGTGTCCGAAGATATTAATTGGTTCGTCATATCTGATGAAAAGCCTCCAGGATACAATATATGCAGAAATCGGCAAATGCGTAATTTTTCTATACATATTAAGGGGACTCAGTCACCTAAAAAATCGAAAAGTAAAAATTTTTTTTTTCCAGTATATATAAGTTTAATGAAAAATTCCATTTTACCTCCATAATATATATATGTTAGACTACCGCTGTGAATTTTTTTGGAGACCTACAGTGTATTCCGGTGTAATGCGCAATGGTCAAACATTTTTCCTTTGCCGTAGCTTTCGGACTGAACGAAAGCATCAATCTTTGCTTGCGATGTCTTATTTTCTTCGTTAGAGAGTTTATTGTGGAACGAGTGCGGGGATTTTTTTTTTTCAAGCTTCGCTGGCGAAGCTATGAGTTAAAAACTACCAAAAAGTTCACTTTTTCCACTTTTTGTCTCGTAACCACTCACATAATGGCTTGCGATAAATCCATTTTTGGTCGCATGAAAAATCCCCGCACTCGTTCCGTAACACTGACTGTTACGAAGAAAATAAGCCGTCCCAATTCGAAATTAGTGGGGCTATTCTCTCTGAAACCTGCGGCAAGCGAAGAAAAATAAAATGGAAAAAAATGAATTTCACAGATTAATGAAAATAACTAACTTGGGTGATTAGCAATAAAAAAATTATTTTTATATTTTTTTTGTCATATAAAAATGTACATTTTTTTTTTCTATCACATAAAAATCAGATTTTTTTTTGGTTTTTTTTCACTTCACAAATCTCGTAAATGCAAAAAAATGTTTAAAAAATAAAAAATATACTCTTACGTCAAATGTGACGTTTAAAAAAGAGGTTAAGTCTGCGAGACATTTCGCTTTGCGACACTGTCACTGTGGAAATCATTTTTGCACTATTGCGGGCAAAAATACAGAATATATTCCGTTCATTCGAAAAAAACTGTAAACACTGACACATAACAAATTGCACTGAGTTTACAAGCTCAGTTTTTTACCCGATTGACACAATCGAGTAAAAATCATCGCTGCTACATTACACCGGTGTATCGCAGACTCAAAACAAAGCGCGGTAGCGGCGATAATCTGAGTCGCATCGATTAGACGTAACGACCCTTTGGTCGGTAAATCGTTACCTTCCGAACGCAGTTTCGACATCGATTGTTTTTTTTTATGTTCCTTTCTCGATGTTTCTTGTTCTTCTTATTAGAAGAAAAAAAACATGCGGAGATGCGGTATTCCGGCATTGTTTGTGTTGCATTTCGGCATTTTTTTTTTTCACGCATTATTCATTTCTAACACTACTAAAATGCTTCTAAATTCGGTAATTTTTTAAATTTCGATCTAAAATTTCGTGTGTATGTAGTAAACCGTATGTACATTCAAAAAAAAAAAAAATAAAAAAATAATTTTGAGGTGACTCAGCCCCCTTAAGTGCGTCGGCAGACATAAAAACCTTCCATTCCGTCCAATTTCTGTTATGTTACTCGACCCTCTACGTGAAATGAGAAACTCTCCGTTGCATCGAGTCTCGAGATTGTCGGAAACCGGGGAGTTTCTCGACTATGTGCGACCCGTGCGATTTGCACAGAGACAACGACAACAGGGACGACAACTGCGACAACAACGACAGCTACAACTAGCAGTAGTGCCAGAAACAGCGGACAATGTGCGGGTGTGTTTGGCCACTTTGTATTTAATCCCCGTGATTCGGAATACCACGAAATAGCAGGGACCACGCAGAAGGTCGTTATACGTTATATATCCACCAGCACTATGCACCCATATCGTATTGTGGCCGGTAATAAGGTCGTGTTAGCTAAATTCTCGGGATGTTCGCCAAAGTATAGTTTTTTCTTCAATCGACACAAAAATATGAAAACAATGCTGAAATGGCAAAATATCACAAAACCTTTTTTTCGCGGAAAAAAATAGACAAACGAAATTCATCAATAATTTTCTGACATTTCAACTTTTTTTTTTTCAGAAAAAAAAAAAGAAAAAAATTTCGGCAAAAAATATATTTCGATGATTTTCTGATATTTTATCATTTCTTTTAGAAATAAAGATTTTTTTTTGCCTCTACCAACCGGAAACAAAAGTCTAGAAAACATCTTTACTGTACCAATCAGTTTGCTCTACTAAAATTCAATCTTCTTGAATTCATGTCTGATCTATGAATAATACAGGCAACTTGACTCGTTCAATTATCGAAACAGGGCAATGGATGTTGATCATAGGAATAGTACAGTACCGAACTACGCTATTTTAATGATGACTACAGCTACAGCACCTAAGAGCTCGTGTGCTCGATGCAAAACGCGTTCTCCGAAAGTTTCTCGCTGTTTCGGGGTGCTATGTGCTCAAGTGAAATCGATGGAACGCCAGCGTAACAGGAAGTTACCGCGGCAGAGGCGAACGAGGTCATAGTATGAGGTTAATTTGGAATTTTCGACGAGCGCTCACCGAGCTTTAGCTTTTCGTAGACAGACGAAGGCATGCGAGGGGAAGAAGCAAGATGATCCAACGTGCGTGCAAAGCGGTTCTTTCCTTACATTTTTTTTCGAACGTAAGCAATTCTAGATAATTTCTAGATAGGTGCATAAAATACATAAAAAGATTTAGTCGTTCTGTTGTCGCCGCTGCCGTGTAGAGAAGCACTAAATCCACATCTTTGCTAACTTCACGTCACTGCTTACTTCACGTTCCGATAACAACGGTTACCGTAACAACGGTGATCATAGCCTGGCATCGGCAAGGTACAGTACAAGATCCGTATTCTCAACTCGTCGGAACCGGACACGCTTCCGTGTCTGTATTTCCCCCATCGTCCCTACTCCCGGTCAGTTGCTGCGAGTAGGGGTAACGAAGGGTATACACGTCCGTAGATACTGCTTGGAGTGGGGAGAACGGACTCAGGGGAAATACAGTTGAGGGAAATCGTTGCCATGGTAACGGCATAAAACCAGAAAGGAACGGAAGAAGAAGAAGAAAAAAAGGGAGCGGCTAAGTTAAGAGGAGTTAAGAATACGGAGCTTGGACTGTAGTATCATTAATCGGCACCGGGGGATGTGAGTAATGCTGCGAAACGCTAAACCAAATGTATCTTATACCGTTCTCGATTCTTGATGACATTGAAATTTAAGACTTGAAGTAATATAATTTATGCACATGTTGAAATATCGTTTTTTGTTTCTAAATAATCTAAATATCACTGAATTCCTTCGAGTCATAGTTAATGGAAATTATATTCCCGCGGAACGAACGCCCCAGGTGTGCCGTTTCTTGCAACTAAGTTGGCTCTCGGTTATGCACACTGTACCGTTAATTTCATATTCTTGAAGTCCCTAATTTGTTCAACACGCCGTCCTCAGCGGCATTGAAACGTCAATTAAGCCGTCACAGACATATTCGTCACTCATTCCTCCTACGATGTGGCTAACCACCGAAGACATCTGCACCCCTGCAGCTAAATGCTCTTATCTCTTATCTATCGGAATTCGTATCGGATTAATAATCAGAAATCTACGTTTTAAAAATGAATTACAAAATAAATAATCAATGTCCCAAATATCAACAGAATCCGCGCAAAACGTTATAATATTCTTCGAAACAGTTATCAAGTCGAAAAATCGTCGAGGTTTCACATAAATCGTCACAGTTAAAAACGAGTTGTATGCGATAAGAATGCGTAAAATTATATACGACAGTATGTACGAAGAAATGTGCGTTAGTGGGACTCGATGACTTTTTATCGGCATTGCAAAAATAGGGAGAGAAAAGCTTTACGATAGCCGTAGGCGCGAATGGCGGCTTTCGTCTGTCTCCATCCGTGTATCGGAATCACTAGAGAATTAGACCGGAATCGAGTCTCTTCGATAACAATGGATACCCGGATGACAATGGATTTTCATCGTTATTCTTTTTTTTCTTTCGCACCTTTTTTATTTTTTTTCGATAGTTCGTTTACTTTTCACGCTCTCTCGATTCTTCACACTTTTCGATCTCATCAACGATGTTTCTCAATTTGATTGAAAACAATGAGAAAGAAGTGAGCAGTGCCAAGTGGAAAGAGGGGAAAAAATGATGAATGGAGGAAAGTCTGGAATAAAAAAAAACAAAGACTCCTCTGGGGAATCTGATTACAATGAAAAGAACAGATTACACTCGATAACCCTTAAAAATTATCTGCATCATTATCGATTTATAGTTTGTCGAGTATGAAAATCATCGACCAATGAGACACGAAGGAAAAAGTAGCGAATACGAGAACAATGGATCTCGTCAACTTTCTTGTTCGTTATCAACTCTCGTTGTTACGTGGTTTTTTTTTCCATCGTATTCATATATATGGCAATAAAGGATAAAAAAAAAAGGGTGCGGCAAGTACTGAAAAATTCTGTTTATAAAAATTATTTTTAAAAATAAATTATATGATATAGTCCAAGCGTAACAGAAGAATCTTTTTTTGGCAAATTTCATTTATTTTTGAAAGAAGCCCCTGCCGCATGTTTTTGATATTTTTTTCCACACGTTGGACTTCCAATGAGAAACGAGACATTAATTCGGTGCGAATGAAATGAGATAATATGAAATTGTAAACGATACCACCTGCCGTTAGTTTGGTAAAAGAAAAAACATCTACTGCTGCAGTCCCAAAGTACTAATCCAAAATCCTATTTTTTTCCTTATTCTTTGCGTGTTGCTGATACAGCGTCTCTTGAAATTGCGGCTTATCTCGTTCAACGGAAGGTTTAGTAGTTGAACCAGACTAACCGGAATCAACGTAGAAGTGTTGCTATAGTTACGCGCATGAAGACTGCAGCGATTATGCGCGATGGAAGCGTTGAAAACGGATATGAAGCTGCGACTTGTAGTCAGTAACGGGTACTTTACTACCTAAAACTACGTACACGAATGTATATATCTACACATAAACATATACCGTATAGCTTCGTCGAGAGACAAGCCGTCACAGGTTTATCCAGTTGCGCAGACAGATAGAGTCAAAATTGCGGATGAGTTGCTCGCATAAAAGCTAATGGCGTCAGGCGTTAAGCATCGCATTAAGGAAGTTTCATTCGAGATTATTCTATCTTACGAAATGAACTCCTAATATATCCTGAGAAAAGCAAATGATTTCAATAATGACTAAAGATGGATCAGTTTATTAAAATTACAGTAGTTATTAAAAATAGTAAAAACATTTTTCTACAAAAATGTAAAAAAAAAGACGCCAAGTGGTTTAAATAATGTTTGCGAAAAAAAAAAATCAAAAAATAAAAATCATAGAAGCCAAGTAAAAATAAAAATAAAAAAACTTTGCTCGTCCTTTTTTTCATTCCTACTACATTTATTTGTGGTCTAAGGACTCGCCAAGTTTTTTTATTTTTATTTTTACTTGGCTTCTATGATTTTTTATTTTTTGATTTTTTTTTTCGCAAACATTATTTAAACCACTTGGCGTCTTTTTTTTTACATTTTTGTAGAAAAATGTTTTTACTATTTATTTTATTCTTTTTTTTTCATTTATTTTATTATTATTAATTTGAATTATTTATTTTTAAAGATTTTTTTTTGTATCACACGCGTAATATTTATTAATTGAAATTACCACTCGTCTGCAATTAGTTAAGATAATTTTTTCACACAGGTATCCCTTTTTTTTACCACGAGAGATTTTTTTTATTAGTACCTTTCGCGATAGTAAAATTATAAATAACCTCTTAGTATTTTACCTCTATTTCGATGACTGAATGCGAGTGCACTATTCGCGGATCGCGGATACGGATATCACAAGTTGCTGTGTTCACGAACTGACACTTGGAATCGGTAACAGCTAACCGTTCGTTCCGCATATACCATTGTATATGCAGGGCGCACGCATGGACACACAGACGCAACACACAGGCATGATGGGACATCGGACAAACAACGGACAGACGAAAAAATCTCTGAAGAAAAATTTTATCGTGAAAGTGAGGAATTTTGGGGCGACATCGCGATATCTCATCATTTCGAGCACCGATCGGGCTGATTCCAGGCGCATTTTGAAGCTTGTATTCGAATTATATCATGAAAATGTCTTTGGAATTCAGATCCGATGTCTCGTTTCAGAGAAAAAAAATGTCAAACTTTAGGGGGCACGATATTAGCGTATAAGTACACGGTAGCGCTCGACGCGCGCGGACTCACCGCGCGGACTTTTTACTTTTTAAACCACTTGGCGTCGAGACGCTACCGCGTCTCTTGATGTGGTTCAATGACCATGTGGTTTCCCTGAACGCCGAAAAATTGTGAATTTCATCGTCTCACCGAAAAATCGCATAAGACACTTTTTTTATCGTGTTAAGGCGATAATAGAAATCAACAAGGTTGGGTACCATTGTTCCGAAGGTAGCAGCTTCCTAATTACTACTGCACTAATTAGTGCCCTAATTGCATTGAATAGTAATATCGTCAATGACAAATGGTTGCGGAGATAGAGGTATATATACCGGAATATCTATAGAACGCGTGCAAACCTCTCATGGAGCATGGGCAGCAGAGAGAAGTGTGCAATATCTGGCACTTGCTGATTCTCCTTCGCCGGCGGGCAGAGAATTAACATAGCCAAGTGGAGAATGTATTGATTATTAACTGAGGAAACTTCTGTGGTCCTCCACTTCCTCTTCCATGTATTTACAACAACGTAACTATATCATTATATCGAGAAAGCAGCCATTGCTCTGCAGTTTTTCGGTCTGAAGACCATAAGTTCAGTGGACTTAAATTCTGATTGGTACCGTCGATACTTGCCGCTGTTTCGTGAAAAGAAGGCAAATCCTATGGCGTGTTATAGAGTTTTGTTTCTAAGGAACTACCGGGGGGTTTGCCAACCTTTGTACCTCGATGACGCCACCGTCGAATTTTATCACGTGTCATAGTAATTTCTAGCAGATCCCTTCTCTCCGTGTAGCACTCATTCAATTTTGTCTTATGGCAGATGTGTTGGTAGCATTTTTGTTTTCCATCATTTCTCTTCCTGCACATGGCGAATCGTATTCCGTGAGTCCGCATTGATATCTCCGAACATCGTAAACACGTACTGAAGGTACAACGAACATCCGCGTATTTGATACATGTCTGTACGAAACCGAGGCAAACAGCGACAAAGTGTCTGTGTCTTTCCCATCGCTTTTCTTCTCTAAACGAAAGTGAGAGGAATGGGGATGGGCGCTAAAGGGGGCGGGAGAGTATGCAACGAATGACGACATTGGACCAACACAACGTTCCTCTTGTCGTTGTCGCTGACTCTCCTGGATTCGCTTGTGTGTGTCTGCGCGTGTTCGCGCGCCCGTGCGCGATAACGCCAGTAGAATGGAACGGAAACAAACACAACCGCGAAAATAATATACACACGGCGAGTAAACGCTCGTCTTGATGGGCTATGGGTTGCCGGTACTCTCCCGGTGATACATGTACACTTCGTAGTGTACTTGGGCCCCACACTTGCGCACACGGATGGTATTGTGGAAGAACACGGTATAGTCGCAATTGAAGCCGCTGCGCGTGGGTTACAGTCAGCACGGTCGTAGAAAGAGGAGAAAGCGAAGAAAAAAAATGGCAGAAAAAGAAAAAAAAAGAAAGAAACGGTGAGAGGAAAAGGCAAACGAGAAAGGTAGATTGTACAGAGAGCCGGTGAAGAGTACGAGCGCAGGACGGATCGAGTGTTGCAGTCCATTAACGAGTGCCGTTTTCATACATTCTTTTTTTTTTTATACCTCATACCTCACTCGTTCTTCTTTTCCTTTCTGTATTCTTCTTTGCTTTCTTCATTTCTCTCGCTTCTTTTTTTTTAGCCTCCCATATATCTCGCTCGTTCCTTCGCACCGGCCAGACAGAAGATGGTAGCTGAAGCCCCCCGACACAATAGATCGTTCATTACCGATACCGGCGAGCGTGCACCGTACGTGCTGATGGAGGCCTCGGTCGTCAGTTACACGCCTGAGGGCGTATACGACGTCGTCGTACGCGCTACAGTTTAAGAAAAAAATATTTTTAAAAAATGAGGCGAGAGTTAAAAATAGTTAAATAGACGATAACAGCGTTAACGAGACCGATAGATCGAACTGAAAAAATGTTCACTTAGAAACGTAAATCGCTGTTACCAATCGAATAAGTAAAAAAAAACATGAAGTTTTAACATTTTTTTCTAAATTTTTTCGTCGACGAAGCCGAGTAAAACTCAACGATTTTGTGCGTTTTGGTAGACGATGAAAGTACAATGCTATGCAAAACCATCTCTGGCCCTTGGTTTCGCGACGGAGGGGTGAATAAACGATGCGCAACCAGCGGCGTACTCGCGGAGGCGTTTTGAATTCATCGTAATCGTGTGGGCTCTCGGCCCGGCGGTTTCGTTATGTTCCAGTGACGTCAACCCTGGCGAAGCCCGGAAGTGACGCAACTAACAGGAATACGCCGCGACCACCAATGGCGGCCGCGAGCTTTCCACCAAACTTTTCCAACGTCGGCGTCATAGAGAACTGGTAAGTGCTCGATATATATAAGTATATTATATACATACGTATGTAATTTTCACAGCATTTACCTCTGTTGCTACCTCTGCGCCCAGTTTCATGTAGGTACCAATAATTATAATATGGGTTCGAATGGGGTAAAACGGACCGCTGAACAAAACAGCCATTGAAAACGAAAATATCTTTACTGCCGCAATCGGCATTAATCCGATTGATTTCATCATTCGGAATTGATGTTGGGATTGAAATACAAATCGAAAAAAAAGTTTGTCTCTTCAATAAACAACGGAATGAAATATAAAAGATCGGAAACCACCAAATTGACTTAAAACTTAAAATTCTTGGATGTTGGGCCGTTTTTCTCCACTCTTTCCCGCGTATCTATATCCGGTATATATTTATTATACGCACATGTATATATAGATATAATAGAATTAACAGGTGCGAATTCGTTCCTCACCCCACCCCTTCCAGTGAAATCAATGCGACTCGATTACGAGTATCTTTGTCTCTCGCTCTCTTAGCCTCAGTCGTTTTATTCTCTTTGCTTATCCGCTTTTTCAATTTTTTTTTTCCATATTGTCGTTTTTTTTTATAACTCATCCTAATTAATTTTCAACGATTATTTAGCGAAAAAATAAAACAACCCTCACGCGAGTTTCGCGCATAAAAATTTTTCTTGTTCGGCATTTTGTCGTTCTACAGTCTGGTGATACGAGTTTAATACAAAAAGGGTAACGAACGATCGTTCAATGGTCAATTTACGTCTTGCGTGTTTTTTACCTTTTTTTTTTACTTTTATGAAAAATCGTTATCGATTCATCGTTAGGAGGAGGCGCGTGCGTGACGTGCGTGTTAAATAGGTTGACGATGTATGAGTTCGCGTGCCATCGTGTCGGGTAATTACTAAAGCAAACTAAAGTTAATCGTCGACTTCTAAAAGGTTCATCGAGTACTCGGGCGTTTAGTCATTGATCTGTCTGTCATTATCGATGTTTCCATCGCAATATTTGAAACGTAGACATGCATAAGAAATGGAAATCTACCGTCTTACCTGCAGAAATGATTCCCTTTGAAGCACTGAAAAAAAAAAAAAAACGAATTGACATGGCGAGGCAACGACTTGGAGGGATTATTGTTGAAATAAATCGAGAGCCACGTACTACTCGAGAGATCCGCTGCTTGAACCGTGAAATTAAAATTTATTCCTCGATGTATTGCCCTTAAGATGCACACCTTACATTTTTCATCTTATCTTACAAAGCGGAGTCAAGCGGCAAATCGAAATGCATTTTAACAGATGCAGTCTATGATATTCTGCATAGAAGGCGAATTTCTAAAAATAGAGGGGTTGCGAGAAAGTCGATAATCATTGCTGCACACCATCTTCCCAAATTCGACACATATTTCGTGAATTATCGATGACATTTCACGAAATTGTAATTGCAAGGAACTCGCGAAGCGCCGAAAATATAAATACGATCTTATCGTTGTTATTCCGGTCGTCAGATTGCATTAATAAAATAATGGAATAAACTATAGCGGTATTCGATAAGGAAAATAAAAACGGATAATAAATGAAAAATTTTGTCCGCGAGGCTCATTATCGACGGAATTGAAGTATCGAAGAAATTCAAGAGCTTCAAGATATTCCGAAGAGACGGATGTACAATGCCTTTCGGTAGTTTCTCTCCGATTGTTTCCAATTCTCGGTAAGAGCCACAGAACCCATCGCAGTTAGGATTCCAAGAAGTTAGTCGAGGAGTTAGAAAAAGATCGTCCGAAGTTCGTTTCCGGTTTCGACTTTTTTTCCAGTTGCGGTATCCCGGCCTATTCACTCGTAAGAACAATCAAAATAACATAAACAATGTAGCATACGGTTAGGAAAAGACTGGCCTATTGTCGGAGGATTGAGAAGCCGAGACGCGACGCTCGCTGACACAAAGGAGTCCGATCGTTGCCGAAGAACGTCGATAAACGTTGAGAGATCCGCGGGAACAGCGGCGCGGACGAAAGGCCGATGTCGACGCCAACTTCGAAAAGCTCCAAGGAAAAAAAGGCACGAGCCAAGACATATATATACGTATATACGAAACCACGACGAAGAGAATAAGAGTATAACATGTATATGTATAGCAGATGAGAAACGCGAGGAACAGGACTGCCGAACGAAAAGTAGGTCTCTCACTCGCAGTTTTGATTAAAGTTCTTTTGGGATGGGCTCGTGGACTGGAGAAGCTACTGGAGAAGAAAAAAGATTTAAAAAAGTGAAAAAAAAAAAAAAAAAAAAACGGTTTCAGCAGTCGCATGCAACTGCAACGCGGCTCGTGACGTCGAGAGTTTCTACGTTTTCAGCTTTCATGCCGTGTATCCCTTGTAAGTAGTTTGGTACCTCAAACTCGACTCGCTTTTCTTTCTTTGCTTACCATTTGTACGTCCAAAGTTACCTTTCCGTCACTTATGCTCAGTCTTTCGCATGATAATGGCATTCTTAAACTCACTTTGTTGTGTCTGTCGTTTCTATTATCGTGTTTCTGACGTTACATTCCCTCAAAAAAGTATTTCAAAGTCAGCGTCAGATCGGAATTCACCAAAATTCGACTCGAGAAATCCATTTTTCCGCACTGTTTTGTATTTCCGCAATTTCTGACATCGAAGCTACACGATTGCGATCGGTCCGAATTTTAAAACATAAGATTGATCTTAAGATTGAACTTTCAAGATGAATGCGCCATCATGAACAGTTCCGACGTGAATGCGCCATCTACACAGCAATTTATTTATGATCCTCGTTGCTCGCAATTCTCAGTGATGGCCTTTTGGCTAATTTGACTCGTAGAACGGATAGTACTGATTCCTTCTCTTTAGCCCTTATTTTGTCTCCCCGGTGTGTAACCCTCCATCTATCCCCGTTTCTCGCTTCTTTTGTATCACACCAACCGAGAAGGAGGAAAGACAAATAAATGAAAGAGTCTCCCAACGCTCTTCTTCCCACGACCCTTCACGCCCCGACGAACTTAGACCCCGCAGCTAGTCTCTGATTAACTCTTTGGGATTCACTGAAAGAGCAGCAGTTCCAAAGCATCCCGCTCACCGTATATCCGCTTTCTCTTCTTCTTCCTCGTCATCTTTCACTAGTTTCTCCAACCCCACCTCCCCCCTCATGCGCCGTGTCTTCTACGCTGCTTTGTTCGGGAATCGCAAAGCTTGTGCGAGACGCGCGCGGTGCTTTGTTCCAGTAATATATATACGGAAGAAAAGGGCTTTCCAACACGCGTAGCTAGTTATCACTCGTTCCTCTCGTCCTGCTTCTTCTTTAACCCCTCTGACGAAACCAACGGGAAATTTTCGCGGATCTCGCACTCTAACCATTTGTCGATTTATGGGTTTGTTTTTACATCGTGAATCAAAGGAATCGAAAGAATAAATCCTGCCGAAGCAAAGATTTCAAGAAAGAAGTAGAAATCCTTTGACATTCGATGTCTCGGCAAGTGGATCTGTGAGAATAGTCATCGCTATCGAAATGATGAAGAACGCAGGAACTAAGAACATTTCTGACAGAATCCTGTAGAGATGCTGCATTTTTTTAGTATTTCGTTTCACGAGAGCGAAGTCTCCTTTGTCGATGAAAAGTTACAAAGCATTGCGATGCGCAACTTCAAAGTATTTTTTCTGCAGTTTGCAATTTAGCACCGACTTTGTTGTCTTTGCGCTAAAAGATTACGAATTTTTTTTAATTTTGATGTAACAATATTCTGTTGCGTTCCATTTTTTTCTTTCTTTTTTTTTCGAAAAATAAATTTTGCTCATTAAAATTTTTGATTGCGAAGTTTTTTCGAGGTTATGTTGCGCAATTATAATATAAAAGTTCGCAGAGCTTTATTGCCTAAGAAGATAAAGTGTAGTAACCCGAGAATCTATGCGCACCGTCGTGCTGTATTGGAAAAGCTGTATCCTGTCGGTTCCGTCTTTAAATGCCCATCTACATGTATACACATCGTGCTACGACTTTGATGTTTCCGCACCGGTCGCTTCGGAACTTTGTCACTCTCTATATTCCTGTATATTGACGTATATATCGAGTTACTTAGGGATTATTGTCGATATACAGAACACTTTTCCACTTCCTTTGAGGAACAAAAATAGAATCGTCACATATGTTAAAACTCTTAAAAAATTTCGCGCATTTTGGAATTGGTCCATTGTGCCCCAAAATTCGAACTGCGGACAGTTCCATTTTACCTCTTTGGTGCCCCACCTTCTTCTTTATGACACGAGAAAATCACTAGTCGTATTGTGTGTTATCGGTGCGTTTGTATCAACCAATTCGTGATATTGATATTAGGCGACAGCGGTAGAGTGAGCCATTGGCCGTTCTTGCGGTTTCCGGAATCTCTCTCTATCTCTCTCTCCCCACCCCCTTATCATCTGCATGTGGTACAGATCCGTATAACCCATGCAAGCTCCACACTAGTCCCGGATATATTAACGGAGCAATTAGCGTACGTTTACGGTTTCCCACAAGCGCGCGGGATCCCGTTCTCTCTGGATCTCTCAGTAAACCTCGCGGCAACTAAACCGTCGTTAATTATCCTATCACAGTGTTCCAGCCACGTTGAATTATTTTCTCTTTCTTTTTTTTTTTGTTTTTTTTTTTCGGAGCAGCAGTAGTAGCGCCAGGATCGTTACGTCCAAACTCTAAATTCTGCATATTCGTGTATTGAATCCATAAACCGTATAGAATTCGATATCGGTTGCTCGTTCATCCATGAAGCGAAAGCTTCCAAAGCACTCGATTTATCCGGGATTTTTTTTATATTCTGCTCCACTCATCTATTCCGGGCTTCACTACTATTTCTATATCGTTCACAATCGAAAACGATCGATGAATCGTAGAATTTTATATATTCGCCGACTAAACTAAACTTCTCCACGTGCATTTTACTCCTCTTTTATTTATTTATAATGTTTCCCTTCGTTATTTTATTGACACTTAGCGATTAACTGTTTAATTGAGAATGTCGGTAATTAATCAATTTTCATCCCAATAGGACGCGTTTATTGAAAAATCCCGAAATTTGTCGAATGCCATTTATTTTTAAAAAATCTCGCAAATCCTCATGAAAAAAAAAAAAACGAATAGTTTTATATATTATCCGCGAAAAAAATATGAACGAAAAACGAAGTATCGAATAAGAGTTTGAAATTTTTTTGTAGACAAGAAATTAGCGTATGATGAAAGAATAGACGATAATATCATTGCATATATGCGCAGGTATAACGAGACCGGTTGCATGTTGTATGGGTACGAAACGCCACCGGTATAAATCAATATAACGCGCCTGGTGTGCAACCTCGCGAATATCGAATCGCGCTGCTGCTACCGTTGATTAATGACGTTAGGTCGATCTCGATGCATTCTACATTTGTGCGTCAACGTGTGCGAATACCATATATGGACGTATATTAGAGGACAGTGCCTTCTCTGCTCCCTAATATCTATATACATATCAATATTCACGCAGGCAAAGCCGTTTGAACGCACATACGCGCACAATTGTCTACTCGCAATAGTAACGACGCTAATTTGCTCATCACGTTTGAAATGCATGTCTTATTCTAATATAATTTAACATTATCAATTGCGAAGCATTATACAGCGTATAAATAATTTAAATGAGTGATCGAAAGAAGGTACCAAATTTTATGTTGTGGAAAACGGAATAAACGAAGCAGTAGGCAAATGCGATGTTAATAAGAAATAAAATAGCAAAAAAAATTATTTTATTTTACTTTCCTCGTATTTCCCTTTTTTTACGATATGAAAAAAGATTTTCGGAATTTATTTTTTTATTTTTAAAAAAATATTTGAAAAAAAAAAAAAAAAATGTTAACTACTTGGCGATGATTTTAACATTTTTAAACAAAAAAATGTATTTAAATTTTGACATTAATACATTAAATGATAGTTTAAAAACTCAGTATCGTCTTATTTACCTACTTAACGCGAGATTTGCGAAATTTAGCAAGTTAAAGCATCGGAGTTACCGCTTACAAATTACAACACTTCGTAACATTGAAACGGCTGTATCGATTTCCGATAAATTTAGTCGTAAAGATTGCCTCATTTCAGTTAAAATTATGCATAGACTATTACTTTAACAGATCGATAGACCACAATCTTAAAATATATTTATGTTAAATTCATTTGTTACGAAACAATTTTTTTTTTACAATAAACAGTCAACTTATGTCTGCGGATTCATTGAAATACTATATAATTCCTAATCAGTTTCATTTTTCCGAAACGTGATACAAAGTAGAAGTTCCCAGAATTAAAAAGTGAAACATCAATCGTTTCAACAATAAAACCCGATGTAGCGATTCTTCGGAAAGAAATGGATTTTTTTTATAGGTTATACATTGTCGGCGTGACAATGATCGTTGTTTAATTTGCATTGTATAGCAGTTACAATGAAAATAATAGCAACGATCCTCAGTTGATCTACTTTCACTACGGAGTATAATTTCGATTCACTGCCGTTCGTGTATCTGTTGTGCTGTGCCATTTGTGTGTTTATGCATAACATATGTATTCATACATACATACGGACCATAGGGAGGTTTGAGGAACTCGCGTTGCAAACCTACGCCCACGCAGTGTATATTCGAAACGGCTTGGTTCGTGGGTGGTTACCGCAATTAGCTCAACCCTCCGTATAACAAATTGACATAACGCCAACAACATGTCGTCGATATCAAACCCAAGCTGCTCACTAATTCATTCACTCGCAACTCAACCGTGTAACTTGCTCTCTGGATATCTATTTTCTACTCGGCTTCGCATCTCGTCTTCGAACTTCCTGAGCACTTCCCGCATGCGCACAATACATTAGAGAAATACGATTATGTCGTTTTTTTTTTCGACTTTACATATTGTAGCATCGGAAAATGTAGTCGAGAGCACTTCGACCGATTATAATCAAAATTCACAATGCCGAATACTCGACGGATTACTTTTTTATGTTACGCGCTCGATGGTCGAAAAAGCTTCGATCCTTTTGATGGGATTATTCGACAGATATTTCCTACTACGACGTACCCATAGCCCGGTTCTCCCCAACCCCTGGAAAATTTCGAAAATGGAAATCATACATTCCAAAAGGATTTTTACCGCATCCTCGGTAATCAAATGGAATTGACGAGAACACTCGTGCATTTCTGTATTAACGGAAAAGCAAACGCTTTCCATTAAGCTGGTTAACATTGTATGAATACACGATGAAAAAAAGGCGAACATACGTTCAATTGCTATTATCCTGTACAATTTTACGCGCATAAATCAGAGCGAAAGCCGGTTAATAGAATGGACAAAAGAGAATGAATAATCATATACGTAGAATAATTATAAATGCATTTACGGTGTATTCACCGAATGCGGAATGATTTAATACAACTATGAGAATATTTTGCCTCCGAAAGTTTGCATTAGTCGGAGTAATCATCTCGTAGGAATCGGCACAAACGAAACTCACGAACCTATAACATTGCTGGGCAATTAGACTTGCCTTAGGAGTTTGTAAACAGAGCTGTTAGTACAGTTTGCTGTACAGAAAGGAGACGGTATGCAGGAAACGAAAGCAGAAGCCGCTTTGCCAGTTACAGGCTCTGCATATGCCGCGGGGGTGGTTTCAGACGCCGAATCTCGAATAAACGAAAGTTTGCGGACGAAATCTCGGCATTCCCAACCACAATGAAATGCGTGCGGTTGTTGAAAGACGACGCAGGGGCGAAAGAGGCAGAAAGTGTACAGAGAGGAGGTTGGAAGAGACCGGTGTTTCTAACCGCAGCCGGTAAAGTAGCAACTTTCGAATTACCGTTGCTACATAGCCTCAACAAACCACCACCAGTTCTCGACGTACTAACACCCCTATGACGAGCATCAACCCCCCCCCCCCCCCCCCGCCCCCATCTTTCCTTCCCCCTCTCCATGTTTGGCGTCATTGTATCGAACGACTTCTCCGTGGATTCTGCATTATCCGTGGGAGGAATTGCTAACGGAATATCACAGCGGCGCACCCCTCGGCCGATTCCCGGTCACCGCGTTTACAACCCTTACCGATGGGTGGCCCGCCGTGCTTCTCTCTGTATCTAATTATCGCAACTTCGGTTAATCGAATCCTATTTGAGAAAAATCGAAAAAAATAATAGAGTAGATGAAAAGTTTCGACATGTTTAAGGGTCTTTTTTTTGTATGCCAATTTGTTACTTCCTGAGGCTGAAGGCAGATGCCCTTAAGGAATTGCAGGTTTTCCGGAAAAACACAACTTGTGTCGCAATTTTCGAAGTGGTGCATTTTTTTTATTGAATAAGATAAACAACTGATTTTTTTTTATCTAACGGGAACCACAGATATGGTTACGAACATCTTGAAAATTGTGTCTTTCCACAAAATTGATCATACAAATTTGGTATAAGAAATTTCTGTCGCTTGTTAAAAAAAAATCTTCTTGGTCGTTATTAGCCTCGAATCATTCCTAATATTAATGAAAACTTATGAAGTAGCGAATAATTTTGAAATTAAGTAAAAAATATATTTTTGTTGACCTTAAACATTTTTTTCGTTGTATAATTAGTATATGTATACATTTATTGCACGTGTTTTCTTGCATGCAGTACATTACAAATATTTTATGGAACTCGAACTCGCTGAAATAAAATTAATACGGAATATATTTGGACATTAAGTAGAATACAATAATACATTTCGAATTAATCGTGAACGTTGGTTACCACACTGTATTACATTATCGCAATATTTCTTGGATCGTTGCCATCTCCCGCTCACGTCCGTTGACCGACTAACTCTGCGCTCGTTTTTTTTTTTCTTGTTTCATTTTTGTTTCTCTATTTTATTTCCCCGTTTAGTATATTCCCTTGAGGAATGTTTTCATTGCGAGAAAACGCCTATAAATAGAGCGTTTGAGTGTATGATACGCCGCTGGAGTGTACCGACTTCTCACGAGCTCTTTTCCTTCTCCTCCTCTTCCCGTCTTTCGCTCACCAACCACATTACTTGGCAATCGTTTCGTCTCCGTTTCTCTCGTCGCGTAGCGGCCAATAGCATCGTCGTCGTTGTACAACACCGGTCTTCTTTCTCTCTGGCAAGAGTCCGCATACGACTCTGTCCGCCGCGCGATAATCGACAAAACCAGACGCCAGTAGCTCTCGTTATCGCCTCGGTAAATCGCGGCTGCTTTTGCCCGCTCGCAAAACCAATGGCCGACCAATCGTAGTTGCTGCTGCTCCTCTAGACCGGCAGGCAGCAAGAAAACCGACACGCACGACTCGCCCGATCCGGATCGCTTTCCTTTGCTCTACGATCAACTCGGGGATCTAAACTCAACCGACGACCCGCAATAATTCACCGTTCCACCGACAACGCGCGACACGGTCTTTTGTTCATTACGCTCCTCTCGCGCCCGTTTGTCTATTCCGACGACAGCGCTATTGTTCTCTAATCGACTCGACACTACGAAATCTCGACTCAGACTCTTTTTTTTTTCTCCTTCTACAATATTTCTCTTTATATGCCAGTTAACTTTCAAACACCGTTCGCTCGCATACTTTCTCGCAATCACAGTCCCTTAGGTGTTCGCCAAGTGAGCGTTATGTCGAGCGGAACAAAGTCAAAACCGATAAAAAGTTAACAGTCGTTTTTATCCAAAATTATCCGCTACGGGTTGACGACAAACTTTCATAGAAATAGATTGTTGGCGATGAAAATTCGGAACACGCGTTCCGCTAATAAAAGGGTTAAAAAAAAAAGGATGACCACACATTTTTCTACCGAGTTCGACGCTTGAGTTTGACTTTCGCGAAAATTGGTACCTTCTCCGTCGACAGGTTCGTTTCGAAACCCGACTAAAAGGAGGGTACGAAACAGAGATATACACTTCGACGACGATTGACCTCGAGCTGTCGATACGGTGTTCCGTTAGCGACGCTCGAGATGGTTATAGAGCATAGACGGGAGAGGGAATGAGGAAAGTACCGAGACAGATAAGGGTAACGAAGATCGACCGCACTTTTGTCGTTGCCTGCGGTACGTGCTGGTGTGCTGCTGGGCTTGGAACTTGCACTCTATATCGTAGACTTGCGTTCTTCCCTCAGCACTTCCCCGCGGACTCTTCCCTTGCGTCGGACTCCTTTCGCGAGGGTTCTCTTCCTCATCCATCCTTTCGCTCTATCGTGTTTCCTCCGTTGCTCTCTGTATTTTCTCTTCCTCTCTACGAAGCTCTCGGTCTCGCTAACTCTACCCGACGTTTTCCGTCTCTCTTTTCCCTTTCTATAGGAGTTTCTGGGATCGATACACCGCGGACGCGACGTTACTACTGCTGGGTAGAGGGTAGGTAGCTTGGCGGATACACAGAGAGATAGAGAGAGAGAGCCGGTTGGCGATGGCGGTAGCGCGCGGTATGGCACGACAGCCAGGGATTCGGTATAACGATCTGGCGGTGATATCGCCACCGGTACCTGCCGAATCGACACGGCACCCCTTCCCACCCCCCGAACACCATTTGCCATAGTCTCGTTCTCCGAAGTACCGACATACCCCTGTATAATGTACCTACAAATGCATATATGCATATTACTATGGCCCTCCGTAGATTGTAAACAACACGAGGGCAGATGGAAATACACGAGTTCCGTATGAGCACTTAACAGGCAAAACCCGAGGCTTCCCGCGGGTTGGAGGGCATCTCGAAGGGCAGAGTCATCTCGTAGAGACGTTAGGATAATTCGATTGGATGTCTAATGCGAAGACCATTCGGACAACGGAGTGGCGTCCGGAGGAGGAACTCATACTTCGATGAATAAACATTTTGGATACCAAAGACGTAAGAAATCGATGTAAAGTTTCCATGATAACCATCGAGAACTTGTGCAATTTTGGGAAAAGAAGAATTGAACGTTTAGTTTCCCTGTTACAATACGGTTTACGCTCATAGTAGAGATACAAATACGATTGGTTATGCCGCGTACACGTTCAGTAGCAACAATGTGATCACGAACCACGATAGTTATCCGGCAGAGTTTGTACAGCACAACAGGGGGTAGAGAAGGGGAGGGACTCTACGGCCAAATCTGGTACATGGTCCATAGTGTATGTGGTACATACGCCGAATAGAATACTGAGAATTTGTATCTATGCTCGACCCGTGGAGCGGAAAGGGCCGGGAGAAGGAGAAGGGATGATGGCCGATTCCGGATTTGCACCACCGGCATGCACCGCTGTTATTGGCTTTCAAGAGAAACATCCGGTAGCTCTCGGGATATACTCTCGAGATATATACTCTCGATATCTCCTCTATATACTATTCGCGAAGTAATATCTACGTTGCGAATTGCATCGAGACGGGCGACTTGTGTTGGAAATCGCAATCTTTTCTTTTTTTTTTTTTTTTTTTTCATTTATAAAAATTTCCAATCAAAGATTTTGAAATTAATCATACAAATTGAGACAAATTGTGCGAGAAAATAGTCATAGTGAACTTTATTTATTTTCAAGAAAATATCGCGTTCTTGGCTCACCACCGCAAATATCCAAGTTGAATCTCGAAGTTTTTGCCGATTCTTATCATTCTTCCATTGTGTCCTTCGTAATTTTTCTTGTCGTCACTGCATCAGACGTCGTCGAAACAAATTACGAACACGACACGGTGACCTCGAGCGTTGTTCGGTTAACTACGGACATGTCGTAACTTCGATTCTAGAAACGAAAAGCTCAAGACGAAGAAACCCGTATAGGTTTACCGGACGATGTACACGTGTACACATACGGTGCACATCGGAGCTCTTCTTGCTATTATTGGCTATCAAGAAAGCCGTCTGGCTGGTACGTCGCTGTGTACCCGATACTGTACTACACAATATCGGCTGTTATCCGCCTATCTTCCTACCCGCCAGCAACAGCAGCAGCAGCAGCAGCGTTGCAGAGCTACAAAACCAGAGAATCCAGTGATGCTGGAGAAGCAGCGAATGCTCGGATAGCTCTCGTCCGTTCACGAATGAATCTCTCGCCTCGATCCGACTTGGCCGATAAACCGTGTTCCTTCGTCCCTGACGTCCGAACCACTCCGCCGGCCAATCGGTTGCTCTCCTCCTTTTTTTTTCGTTTTCTTTCTCGTCTCCTCCACATATTTCTCGAGTTTCAGGTCGACCGATCGAACTACCGATAGATAGAGCAGTCGCAGTGGAGAAAGCTATAAGCGTATGCCGAACTCTCAAGGTTTTTATCTATATCTATAGACCCGGTTGACGCTGCCTACGGTAGTCAATAATCGCGTGGGAGACTGCGAGACAGTTTTTTTTTTAACAAGAGTAGTTTAACGAATGCAAACTTGTTAAAAGTGGACTTAGCAAAACATGAACTTTTTTTTTTAGTTCGAAAAAAACTGTCTTTTACTGCGAGCAGTTTATCGTAATATGTGTCTGTAATGACTATTGGTTTTTTTAAATTTATTTACTGACAAACGTGTCGCATTTCATGAACTTCGCGTTAGTTAACTGCGAGTAATTGGTTATTAGCATGCTAATCGTCGAGAATACAAACACGGAGACAGGTACCGTCCGCAGAACGAGAGGAAGGAAAAGACAAAGAATGAGTTCGTGCGAAAACGAAAGGAAAAGAAAGGAGAGACAAGGAAGCGACAATGACCCGAACTACTCGAGGTGCAAAAGACGTTCACGGGACTATTCGTTTGTTCGTTGACCTTAAGCACTCCTCACAACGCTAATGAGATCCTCGAGGTAATTGCAATCGTAAAATAACCGCGCAATTCTCACACCTTTGCGTACCGCCTCTGCTCTTGAAGTAATTGTTACCGGCTGCGCACTACGACGGTTCTCTACGAATGCGAAATCAAATGAAGAGCATTATACCGGTCGCTGCTAAGGTCGACCCAATTTCTCCGACTATAATCGTCAGCAAAGTCGACGGCGACGTTAATTTTATCGAAACTTTTTTCCTTTTTTTTTTCTTAAATGCCCAATAGACACGTTATTAACAACAAGAAAAGAGAAATTCTGAATACGAGAAATGAAGGCAACGGGAAAGTGAGCAATGAAACAGAATACAGCTGATTACCGTGTAAGTTAATATCAAATAAGTCAACAAAATACGACCAGCTAAGTTAACGTCGTCTATTTTTTCGGTCTTTCTATCTTTTCAGTGGGAATTAACTTATCTGCTCGTTCCCAATTGGTTGGTTTTCATAGACATTAACTTATCTGGTTGTCTACTGTATAAAGAAAAAAAAATGTAAAGTGATCAATGAGACACTTTTCTCTCGTAAACTTTGAGTCACGAAGTCTAATTGTAAAATATTCAGCTATTTTTTTGGTTGACATAATCGGAATCATAACGCGAAACTTTAGTTCCTTAATTAAGTTCACACAATCTCGCGAGATTTTTTGGTTTTTTTTTTTTTCCTCGTGTATAATTTGTGGTTGCTGTTGATAAATCTTTTATAACATTCACCCGTTGAATTGTTCCGATAATTCACAAAGAGCGACACCGCCGTTTAAATCGTTGTCGCTTAACCGCGATTAACGATCTGATAGGAATTTTTTTTTTTCAAACGTTGCGAAATCACAGTGGCTATCTTTGGTACGACAACCAAAGTCATACGAAGCGCGCAATGAAGGCTTTTTACAAGGCTGCGTTGGTAGTTGTGCCAAGTAGAACCCTAACCGAAGTGCCTGCGCACTCGACGAGGAGAGAAAGAGAGAGAGAGAGTTATGCAGACGGTAAGTGGTAAGCGGCAAATCGTAAACGTTGTGCCCTGGTGAAGATCGAAATCTTCGTCGAACACGCATTCCGTCGTCACGCAGAGCGTACAGACTGGTACCAGTCGTACCAAACGGCGCCCTGCCTTTGGTGCCTCTCTCGACCGCGGCTGACACAAACTCGCCTCTACTACTGCCGCGCCGCGACGTTTACTTCCGTTGCTCCTTACCCCTCCCTCCATTTTTTCTTCCTCAGAACTGCTTTTTTTTTCGCGATACTTTGGCGGACTTTTCAACACGCTCTTCCGCTCCTCTTCCGTATCTAACTCTCAATTTAACATTTTTTTTTAATATAAAAAGTGAACCACTTTTTTGCACTCCCTGTCGACAAGACCGCTTGAACTTGGCGAAGTTAAAACGCACGCGCTGGAAACATAATCGCGATGTACGCGCGTCCGAGAATACCAAACTGTTCCACTTTTCGTCAGGAAAAATAAAATGAAATTGTAAAGACTGTGTTTTTTTTTTTAATTAGACGTGTTTTTTTTATTTTTCTCGTTGTTCTAAAGGAATCAGAAGAGATTAAAAAAAAAAAGATCATGCATTCGTGAAATTTTTTTTTTCTCATTGTCAAAACATCGAATAAAAGGTTGCAAAGGAATAAGAATAAATTTATGTTGTAGAGGACATAGTAAATAAAGTTACGAGATTACCGAAGTTCTTTAGGGTGAAAAATCTCAGAACGCAATAGAGATTTCATCTCGACTCGACGCACTCGATAGCTCGGAAAATACGCTTACCGGGGAATACTTTTACGTATTTGCTCGTCACCCCTGCCCTCCCGTCGAGGTGAAAACGAGTGCGCGGGAGTATAAGAGGCGCCACGAGAATTCTCCACAGGTACGTGCTCTCCAGCTACCTGTGGAACCTATTACCGCGGAGAGATCCCAGTAGTCGCAGCGGCACATACACAGCCACAACCACCGCAAGTACCTCGAGGGGGTGATGGGACGAGGGAAGGAGTGGAAAATTCTAGCAACTAAGGAACAAGAGGGAAAAATAAAGAGAACGGGAAAAAAGAAAAAGTGACGAGTTAAGGGAATCGTTGTGCAACTATAGATATATAGAGTATAACATAGCGAGAGAAGCAGCGAGCAGGTAGTTTGAATTTTGGACGCGTACCGGCATAAAAACTTCATGTTCGCCTCTTCCACCCTCCAGTCTCGTCTCGTTCATTCTCCTTTTTTTTCTCTCTTTCACCTTTTTCCGTTATTTTCGCGCGTACATTCTTACAACTGGCCTACGGCTCTCTAATAATCCTTTCGACTAAACTTTAATCCGTTTTTACAGTTTTTTTTATTCCGCTAATACCAATGCTGCAGGTCGGAACGAAGGAAGCGAAGCGCTCTTATTTTTTCAGTCCAATTCTTCCTTTGTAATCATTTTTTTAAATTTCTTTCGTCTCTTTCGGTGGAAATCGAGAACTTTGGAGAGAATCGGTATTCCGGTTACTGTGCTTTCGGCGGCAATCGAAACGAAAGAGATCACTCTTTCTGTTCCTCTCGCGCGAACGTGACCAAAGGGGGTGGGAAGGAGGGTAGGTTTAGTCTACATTCGGTGTGGGACGCGGATTTATGTTGGCGAAAATTTATCGGTTCAATTTCCGTGATATTTAAACTCCCTTTTGCCCTCTATCTGCGCAGAGGTAAAAGGGTTGAACGTACGGGTTCGCAGGCTTTGCCGATCTCATTCACAGGCCGTATGATCACGTGGATCTGTATTCATTGCACAATTAATTTTTTTTGCACGTATTTCTCTATTTATCGTGGTAAATGGATTCTGATCCAAATAACAGAGAACCCATTATTCTGCCGATCTGAGATATTAAAACGATTCGAATAATCGCAAAACTCGATGAAGCGAAATCGATAACATATAGTCATTGGTTCGTTCGCGTGACCATTGGTTTTCTATTATTAACCGTATACATCGATACGTTAGTTCTGTAAAGAAATGAAGTTTTGCTAGAAGCCGCACGAACTTTGCATTAATGGTGGCGGAATAAATTGACGCAACTAGTGAAATATTTTCGCAGCCCCCAAGCCAATCGTGGAGCTAATTGAGTCGGTGAGAACGAGAGGTGAAAAAGCCGATAACACGAGTACAAAAATCCCGGGGGTAGTTTGCCACGGTCGGTCGCTCAAATCGTTAAATTGAATCCGCGCACGTTGAAAAATTTAAGTCCAATATCCAGAAGAGTGGACGTTTTCAGCGGCCTGTAGGAGTACTATATCCAGTGTAATGCTGGTGCAGTGTATACCCCATCCTCCCTTCTCCCGTTCATCGGACCCGCTTCGTTGCCTATGACTCTTTTTACGACTCATTCTTTACGTACACGTCGCTTGCACCTCGCTCGGTGGGATTCGAGAATCTGCGAGTCCGCTGCACGGTAATCGATATCGCACGTGAGTTTTGCGAAACCACAAAAATTTCAGTGGATTTAGAGAATACTTCGAAAAAAAAATGAAAAAAAATTTGATACACTGATTTTGCGGTATCGCAGAGAGAAAATTTCTCGCTGTGGCAGTTTTTTTTTTTTTTTGCACGACGATCGAGATAAATATTGGTTTATTTTTTCTTAATTATTATTTTTATCGTCAATGGCTAAATGCTTTATTGTTTCTCGTATGATAATTTTTATTCGTCGAAGGAAAGACAAATAAAATAATTTCAATGTTATATTTAATTTTAACGCCGCTAATACCTTTAATTGATTGTTATTTTCTTTTTTATTACTTCTATTCGCGTTTTATTTACGATCTCTTTAAAAAACGCTGCATATATTCCGAATTTTTCTCGCGTAAATACGGTGCGCTCGATGTGCATACCCAACCGAAAGCTCCGGAAAATTGGTAGAGTGCATCCCCCCGATTCTCCGTATTAGAAACATTTTCAGGAAGCCAAGAGGCATGCGAGAGAGATTCACGATGTTTGCTCGTTCGGTTATGGAAGCATTGGTGCTGCTGCCGCTGCGAAAGTAAAGCACGGCAAACGGTAAACGTTCGGGGTGCACGTCTGACTTTGCCTTACCCTCTGCTCGCTCTCCTCGTTCTCCTCGTTCTCCGAAAGCCCTTATACCGAGCTTCGCAAGGCGAGCGTTGTAACGCCGAGTTGCGAAACACGATGTTAATTTAATGCTGTAGGGTATTTGTTGCGGCTTCGCCTGTCCGCGTACGAAGGCACAGGGGAAGGCGCGGAAGAGATAATATAGGCAGAGGAGAGGCAGAGGAGTACGAGGTGCAAGGAAGCAGAATAGAAACTGTATTATCGCGATAACGAATCGGCGCACATACGCCGCGGCAGAAACTAAAGTAATCCGCTTGAGTGGTAATGCGGATAGTGTGAATCACTTTCCGATGCTTTTCAAGGAATCATATATTTGTATAAAAAAAAACCTATCGAACGATTAAAACATTAACTTTATTCGGTACTTACATAAAATACATAGGATTTTTCAATTTATTAATAATACTATTCATATTTTACTCAATAATTTATTATTTTCAAAATTTATTTGTTTATTCCTTAGTGAATTTCCAAAAATTTGAATTTTTTAAAAATATAAAACGTGTTTTTATAGGGGAAATAAAAAGTAAAAAGAAAAAAAAATGCTATAATACGAGTTGCAATTGTTGTCGTGTCTTTAACGACAATTACAAACTGTGGGTGGTATATATATCGCTCACTAAGTGTACATATGTCATTCACTTTCTGTATTCCACGTACGAGAAACATACCGACCAACGACCGAGAAATAATAAGTGAACTTACATATGCGTTAGTTTACCGACTTCTTTCCTATCTCTTCCTTTGCCCGCTCTGGTTCCGTTCGCTTTTAAAACTCTAGCGGTTCATATGTGCGGAACACGAGCTTTGCGGACGAAGCGGAGCCGTTTTCGCGTAGTCGTCGCACACGCGTTCAGCAGTCACCTCGTTTTTCTTCGTGAAGCACCGCGCATACGAATCTCGTTATTTAGCCTCGTATACCAGAACGCTAAGGGAGGGTTTGCAGGAGGGGTAGAAGAGGGAGAAGGAGGTAAGCGAAGTTGAGGTGGAAAAGTCAACGTCGTTCTCGGAGAGCCCATCGCACGGTATACAGGTACACGCGCAACGCGCCGCTCTCTTTCTTTCCCTCGATGCTCGGTCTTCACTTTTCTCATTCACCTTTTCGTATTTTCACAAACATTGTTTCGGCCTCTTTGACTCTTCTCTCCGCGTACTTTTCTCACTCATTTTTCGCATCAACGCAAAAACCCCGACGCTCTCCCGCAGAGCGTGTAATGATACTCCGAAAGTCAAAGGTTTTCTCGTTCATTTTGTCGCGGCAAACAGCAATGCTAACTCGTTTCAACAGCTTCGTAATATTTTGCACGGAAAAGAATTGCAAAATTTGTTAAAACTTTATCGTCGTGGATAATTGGGCTTTTGATATCTTTGTTGATGTTCGATGCGATCATTGACCAACGAACGTTCATTTTCTTCGTATACTCTATAAGAAGTTTTTTTTTTTTTTTTTTTTTCGGCGTCGTATGTATTGTCCAACGGAGTTTCGTTGCCTACGCGGTCTTTTCTTCTGCGGCGCATAAAGCTCCTCGTTTTTTTTTTTTTCTTCGAAATCGCCCACGCGTTCTGTAACAGGATCGATCAGGGAAACGAGAACTGCTCCCTCGTTCCTGTAACGGCGTTGTAGTATATATATATTGTATGTATATACATACATATAGACGAGGGACCGTTGTCTCTCCCTCTCGTTTCCACTTCTGAGGTCGACAAAAGCGATAAAGCGCGTGTCGCGTTCGGCTTCCGGCACACAGCGGCTTACATCTGGCCCTTCGGGGGTGAGTCACATTCCGTCCTTTTCTCTGCACCTGATACATCGCCATCGGTCTCTCGCTTTCTCGTGTCTCATAAATCGAATTAATGTAATAAAATTGTCGGACGGATAGTGCCGGAACGGGTATACAGGTGATGGTAGTCGAGGGTGGAGGCTGGATTATTTCCAAGTGGATAAAATATTACGGACAATGGCGAGTAAGACATTGGCGGATTGATTGGCGACTAACCTAAATGGATAGCGAAATACGAGAAATGATTATGTGAACGAGAATCGACGAAAATCGAGAATTATTAACCATTCGATTGTTTTAGTAATCGGAAATAAGAATAATATCGTCATTATCATTATTTATATATTTATTATAATGAATAATCTTTTTTTTATGCTTCTCAATTGTCTGTTGCATTTTTCTGTAATTTCTTCGTTATTTTCGCGAAACTCAAGTTTCTCGTGAATAGATTGCGAATATAACGATTATTTTCGATGTTTCAAATTTTTTTTTTCGCGATGTTTTTTTTCGTAAGCCATGGAACATGGCCTGTGAAGTATCGTGCAGTATCGTGTGATACAGTATCGTCGAACAGGTTTCAAACGACGGTGAAAGAAGCACCACGAGTGTGTCTGCCGTCCCGGGCATAGGGTTTACACGCCCAGGACGTCTTATCCTTGTTTTGTTCGTCTCCTTTTTCTCGGGTGTGTTCTTTCACCAATCTCGATCTCGTTCTCTTTCACGCTCCCAAAACCCTTTCGGTATATACATCTCTTTCCGTTAGTTCCCTTCGTCGTTCTTTCTTTCCGTCGGTTGTGAGCACTCGCCCTCCTCTATCGTTCAACAAGCTACCGCCTCCCACCTCCCATTCTCGTTTCTAACCCGCCGACCCCCTCGTAAGGGTGGCTTGAGTTACACGAACGAGACTATGCGCTTCCTGCTTTTTGTTCGTGCCGATCGAGGTGGAAATCTTTTTCCCCGTAACATCACGGAGCGCGAAAGAAGACTCGAGAAAAAAAAAAAGGAAAAAGAAAAAAAAACGAAAGCGAAATACCGAAAGCGAAGCAAAAGCGAAATGAGAAATCGTATAGAAATTTTTCTTCTTGGCGAAAGCGAAGAAGTGTCTTACCAACATCTCATCCATATTGCAACCTGCGACAGAGCTACATGCGTATCCTCGCCAACTTGTCTGTTACATAACCAACGAATTAAATATTCCGAGACGAGGTTTCGATAACGATTACCGCCGCTCCATCGCTCCTCTTTTCTTTCTCTTAATTTTTTTACTCGCGATCCTCGAACTTTCGAAGCTTTTTCATTCATTTTCGTTTTATTTTAGCGAAAGAAATTTTTTTTTTTTTTCGATAGAAATGTATCCGTTTGTATGAGTCGGTAAGTTCGAGTGAACTGAGAGTTTATTTTTAATTTATGATCAATAAAAGTAAAATAATGCAAAATAAAAATAATAATATAACTAAATACATTGTTTATATGATAAAACATTTATATTCATTAATTAACAAAACCATTTTTGAAAATTGTTTTTTTTTTTAATTTGTAAAATAAATGTTTATGCCATTGGAATCGATACGTTGGCTTCGTAATTGCATATCCGGGACGTTTAACATCGTCAACCCATTTCGCCTCGTTTCCCCTCGGTTTACGGTAAATCAAAACGTGACACTGTCTTTCCTCCCGGACTGGCGCACCCACAGCGAAACGGGCTGAACACAGTACGAGAATCAGCGAATGGAGTAATTTCAAGAAGTCTCGAGGTGGTTTGGCGAATAACGGGGGCGCGGGTTCGCCAAAGAGGGACCATTGCGAATGGGCAAAGAGGAAAGGGGGGGCATTAATTATTACACACATTTCTCGGTCCGAGATTCTCGAAACTCGGTCTCACGGCGTTATGCGACTCGAACACGCGCGCGCAGCAACTGGGAGGCTCGCGTTTTGCCCGAATAAGGTCGCGATGATTCGCCCCCGCGAATTCACAATTCGGCGCTTTACGCGAATGCATTTCGCAACGATACGTAGTCCACGTACAACAATTATTTATACTGTAACTGCAGTCGGAAATATTTTAAAAAATAATTCTACAATTACCAACATTTTTTTGGTCAATATTATCATAGTTTTCGGTATCGGAAATAATACATTTACAAAAACAAAAAAAACAATATATATATACATATATCTTTCTTTTTAATAAAAAAATAAATAAAATATATATATATATTTTTTTTTAATATAAGTACGTAAAAAAAAATTACATCGTTTGAAAATAATAAATTGATTTTTCTTATCAAACAAATTCGTTCGAACTGAAAAAAAATTTTGTCGGCATCTAACTGCTCGTGGTAAGGAAGTCTTTTAAATTACACTTTTGTATCGACCGAAAAAAAATGCACTTTTACAGTCTGCGTGTTGGATCGCCGAAAATTTGTATAACGATTTTTTACACGTGTGTCGTTTGTCGTTGTGTATCTACGTGTCTCCACACGGACGTTGCGCATAAACGTTGAGATGCACGAAAATCTGTCTGACAATTTGGAGAGACGCCAGGGAAGCCGCTAGCGTCAGCCACTTTACCTTCTCTTCTCTTCTCTTCTTGTCTGCATACCCTGGACTACCGGGTACTCCGAGGCGGGGGTATAACTTCCCGTTCTACTTGTTCTACCACACCGGAAGTAACTTCTACTTACTCGTAGGCCTTTTGGCGGCCTATCTCTTCCTCTTCTCTTCCCCGTTTCTCCCTCTCGACTCTCATCGTTTCGCTATTGTAGATTTCGGGGCCGAGGAAGAAGAAGATTAGTTATAGCCCCCGCTGATACGAGCGGCAGCGTTAGTAGACGAGCGAACGAGCTAATGGAAAGTAGAATAAAAAAAAAAAAAAAAAAACACGGTACATAACGATCTACGATGGTGCAATTACAGCGGCAATTTGGGGAACGAGCCTCGCGGAGGACAGAACCCTCACGGGGATATTTAAATTCTCGAGTAAATTAGACGTTCGACGGGATGTCTCTCGAGAGGTTGACGCGCCTCCTTCGGAGAATATGACACGGTCGATCCCGCGGAAGGCTCGCACTCTGACGAGACTACTCCGATATTCGGCCTTCCGAACATTAAGAAAATAGCTATTTTTTTTTTTTACGTAATTTTGTCTCAAGTACCGCGCCGTCTCCGAACGAAGATTTATACGGATGTAAAAAAAAAAGTGAAAATTAACCAGTCAACGATAATTTGGATTTAGGCGAGAAAACGAAGAGTCACCAAAGTCCATTGTTAGTCGATGAGATTGAAACGATTTAACGGAAAGGGTTAAATTTAACTTTGAAACGAGTGACGAGAAGTTTAAGTCACCGTCGGGGACAATGAAATTTGTGGCTCCGGTCTAACGGCGGTGGTTTACAGGGACATTTTCTTTAAGTAGAGAGCATTATGTTCGAGGAGAGTTGTTGGTTTACGAAGTGAGTGAGTCGCGTGTACAATTCCAGTGGGTTTACCTTCGGTAAACTCGTCGACGGTCCTCGGGTGTTGATCGAATTATAGCCGCGCCCTCTTCGATCTCGTCTGGCATCGGCAAAGAACCTCCTCTCTTTCATTCTCCTCGTAAGCGCTGCAGTTTGGCCATTGCTCAGTTTCGTACCTTACTTTGTTTCTTTTTGTTCTTCGACGTCGCCGCGCCCACTCCGATTATTGCCGACGAGCTTTACTTTCCCAACGCAATACAGTCGTCTCTTTCTCTTAAGCAGATTTATGAAAAAAAAAAAAAAAACTTCGATGTTCATATTGCTTTCATTACGATTTGCTTCCGTTATAATATTTATCAAATCGTTTGCCTTTCGAATTTTTGTTCGAAAATTCATCAAAATTGCTAATAACCCTTTTAGTAACTAAATTCAATATGAATAAAAAATGAATATAAATCAATATAAATCAAATATGAATAAATATTAATTCGCAGTTAAATGAAAAATTAATAACCAAATATAACAAAAGGTTTGGAACAATTGATATTGCATTGATTTCCCGCCTCAAAAAAAAAAATATTTAAAGTTTTTCTAGAATTTTTTATGATGTCTAAATAATAATAATAATAATAATAATCATTTTTTGCTTTATAATCATTCGTCATTGCGATCGAATTTTTGTTCGCATCGTTATATACGCGAAACGATAATGAACATACGAGAGATGATTGTACCGTCTCGGGTACGGCGATGTTGCCCAAGGTAATCGCTTTCCAGTGTTCTTGGCTGTGCTATAACCAGTCTAACCCACACGTCCCTTTGTGCGCGTTCGGTGGGTCAGCGTCGTCTACGTCCGGTTTGCGGAACACTAGACACTGTGTGCGCCTCGGCCTCTCGTCGCGGTCCCCGAGAGGCGCGAGTCGCGTTGGCTTCGCCACGAGAGAGTCTTTCTCTCTCCCGTCGGGTTTGCTGCACACAGTGCTGCTGCTGCTGCTGCTGCACACCCGGAGAATAGTTCGCCCCGCGTGCCCCGATCGATCTACGCGTCGAGAGCCGGTTTCTCCGCCAGCCGTCCGCACTCCGAAACGACGATTCCCTCGTGTGTATACCGCTCGCCGATATCCCCGAGGGAAGAGGGGAGGGGGAGGGGGAAAGCATCGTCGCGAGCAGTGCTATAAAATCGCTCATAGTCGATACCGTCGTTATTCTTATTTTTCTCACCGCAAATGCTTTTTTATATATATTTTTCCTCGTAAAAATCTTCGACTCTACGTTTTCCTTAAGATCGAAGAGTTCAACGAAAAATCTTTGTTCTCCGCGATGTCTATTTCCCCCCTCTCTCCCCTCGGATGCCAAAGGGTATGCGTAGAAAAATATACGAGAAAAATTGCGAGACACAAGGGGGATAGAGAAACAGAGTAATTTGTCCGAACGGGGAGTAAATCCTCTCGCTGGGTCGCACCCATCGTCATCAACACTCGACGATTACGGTACACGGTACGCCGAAGTAAAAGGCAAACGTGAGATAGAGAGGGACGTTTAATCTTGCGCTCGGCTGTGAATCATCTCTGATAAATCTTTATGCGAGAAAAGCACAACCGTTTTCTTTTATCAAAAACCGAGGGAAAGATGTGGAATGAAAAAAAAAAAGTCGCGAAATTGCACACTGTAAAGCGAAAGACTAAGAAGGATCGAACGATGAAATAAAAAAAATGGGAACATTTATCTTTAATTTTTTTTTTTTTTCAAATTATCTTCCATAAGTAAATAATTTTATTTCCCACACTTGATTTGAGTAGTTCGACCGAAGTGTATCGTATATTTAATCACAAAGCTGCGACAATACGGTGAACCCATCGTGTTAATTAACCCTCCGAATCAGTGATGGATTTTTCTCACTTCGCGGCTAATATCGTCGAGCGCGTGTGACGAGGCTTTTAATAATTAAACGGCAAACACCGCGCAGCGAGACTTCGCTCGTTCAATTATGACGCCCGTAGCGCGGCTAACAACATTATCGAAACGCAAAAGCCCCGGTAATCAAAGTTTTCGTCGCAAAACTTTTATTCGTTGTTTTCTCATTTATTAAATAAATATATAAATAAATAATTAGTCTCGAATATTTCTTCTTTATACGAGAGAATTTTTTTTGTTATTATTATCATGAAGGATTTAATAAATAATTGATAGAATCTATCGACGCGATCGACACGATAGTCAAGGATCGTACGGAATCCTAAGTTTTCGATCGCGTGATACAACAAATCCCCCGGTATTATAGCTAATACAGAGAGCCATAATACACGTCCGGAAAGGACATTGACTCTCGGCGTCAGGGGGCCAAGGGGAAGGGGGTTGAGAACCTCTGCAAGGACCAAGCTACAGCTCGACAGCTCGCAGTTATATCGCTGGGCAGAAGCCCCGAAGGGTACGAGATGGTACGACCGGCTGCCGTGGCGTGGCAGAGAGTCGCCACTGTCGCCACTGTTCTCACTCTCGATCTCTATCCCCTTCCCCTTTGCCTCTTGCTCTCGCTCTCTCGCTTTGGGTAGAAGAACCGATCGTTTCGCAGTCCTCGTACCAATACACGTATATATCTCTCTCGGGGCGGCGAAACCGAGTTAGTCGCGTCTCGCTTCGCCCCTTCTTCGTTTCGATCTATCTGTCCTCGTTGCTCTCGTTCTCCCCTCCACCGATTAACGGTGAGACACCGCTCGCGCGCTCTGTGGTGGGGAAAACAGTGGCTGACGCTCGGGTATGTCCTCTCCCCTCACCCGTCCCCCCCTCTGCCCCTCTCCTCTCTCGCTTCGGCCGTTCGTCCCGCGTTTCGTCGTAGGGCGGCCGAGTGAGCGCACAACACACAGTCACACACGCAAACCCGGCACAGCTGCCATCCACACACAGAGGACGCGAGAGGCAAGCGCGGAGCTGTAGCAAACCCGTGCGTCCGACAGCCAAGCAGCATCGAAACCAGCGGCAGTACACTGACGCGCATCGACGCCGTGTCTATTCGTCCTTTTTACCTCGTGCATAAAGAAAAACTTTGCAACGCTTTTCCAGCGTCGTTTTCTTCGTAACAAAAACCCCACCGTGTTCTTGTTGCGTACGTGAGAAAGTGAAAGGTTCAATAAAGATCGAACGAAGGGAAAGATACGAACGTGACGTCGAATTTTGTTTCGACTTTCTTTCGTTGCGACGATAACAACCGGCGGATTTCGCGACAGCGTCCTGGATGCGTACGCGTGTGACAATATCCCCGAGTTTTCGCGTATCTCAATTATATCGATTTAATTTACGAGTGAAAAGTTCAATTCGCAATAATAACACGTCAAGCTTCCGAGTCTTCCAAGGATAATTGTGTACGTGTGTGTGTGTTTGTGTGTTTCTCAGTTCTTCGGCATTTTTTCCGAACGCGAAAAACACAATAACATATAAATAACGAACTGTTATTTTCATTTTCGCGAAATAAAAAGCGTAACAGTGAAGTTTACTTATACATTTTTTTGTTTTTCCGCGAATCCGAAGCGGATACTTCGCAGCATTTTTCGAGGACTAAAGAAACCTTAGGGAGAACATTTTTTTTTTTCGGAGACAGAAGTTTCTTTGTTTCAATAGCCCACGCGCGCGTTTTAATATCGCTCCGATTCGCCATTCGTTGATCGCGTGTGCGCGCGCGCGCGCATCGGCTCTCACCCCGTCTGCTCTCCGCCGTTGCCCCCGACGACGTGTTCTCTTCTCTCCCTCGTCTTTGCCGTTCAGCCAGCATCGGCACCGACTTTGCGCGCGGTCTCTGGGCTCTCGATACGACCGGTGTGGCGCGTGTTATCAGTGTCTGTGCTTTTTGACAGTTATTCATTTTTCTTCTCAACATTCGCAAATTTGCGGAAAATTTCTTTCATTACTTCGCGCCGTTCGGGAATTAATCGAGAATTATTCGTCGGCGAATCTTTACGGTCGTTTGCCTAGCGAAACGTCGTGACAACGCGCTCGTCACGGTGTAACCTTGAACCTGGACTGTGCCGAGAGAAGCGAGAGCCCCCCGAGAAAGGATCGGTGGCTCGCTAGACTGGCAATAGTGTTTTCTACGTTGTGTCTCGAGAAAAATCGTCATTTGCAGTGTCGTTAACACCCATGTCGAATACACGCCAATAAAGCGAAGCAACGGATTTGAGGATATAAAAAAAGATAAAAGTGTGAAAATTTCGATAAATCGGTGATTACTTTGTTGAAAAAACGGGAAATATCGTTAAACGAGAAGAGGTTAAGATTGACTCGTGTCCCGAACATTGGAATAAAAAAAAGATAAAAGTGCGAAAAATTCGATATATCGGTGATTATTTAGTCGAAAAAAAAAATATCGTGAGACGAGAAGAGGTTAAGATTGACTCGCGTCCGGGACACTGGAATTATTAACGTGTCTTAAGGATGTTTCCGTACACAACGTTTCCGGCAGTTGGGTAAGCGCGAGAATTTCCGTTGAAATTTTTTTTATCAATTACTGCCGTTAACAATCTTCTTTTCTTCGATTATCTTGGGATTTTATTATCATTGTTTATCTTTTCTTTTTTTTTTTCTTCTTTATTAGTGGGTATATTGTCACAATGAAGTTTGTTGGTTGTGTATGATTTTTACGGTGAATAGATAACAAAAAAAAATAAATTAAAAAAAAGCATCGATGACGGGACTCTGTGCGTTTGATGCGAGTGCGAAAAAAAAGTGTTGTTCGTTGCCAAATTTTTTGCGAGACGCTAACAAAAATTCGTTGATTGTTATTAACATTTGTTGGCATCTCATTTCCACTAACCTCTCCGACGAGAAACTCGGAACATTAAAAAAAAAAAATTTAACTCTTCAGCGATCGTAAAAAATGCAGCGTTACGAATTTGCACTCGTGAAAGAGACAATGTGTGGCAGACGCTTGGACTGTGACAATTTTACGTGTGTCCAGCAAAGTTCTGTTTTTTTTTTTTCGCGAAAGTCATTCGAAATTTACGCTGTGGTAGACACTCGAAAAGCCTAATAGTTTCACGCGAGCAACGGACCTCGACGCAAAGAGACGGTCGAGAAAGACACACACTTTGTTGTGTCGCGGCGGTCTCAGTCTACAGCGTTTAACTGAAAATCAACGAACGCTCGCGTTTCTCTCTCGCGTACGTAGTCGGCGTACCGTTGACACGAGCCAAGTAAGCGAAGTTGCGTCACGCGTGTTCACCTTTTGGCCGAAACTTTGCCTCGCCGATTGATTTCCTGGTCGGGGCCTTTGTTTCATTATTCGTTCCGAATCGCTTTTATTTTATTTTTTAAAAGCTTCTTTACCGACGTGCCGTCTCTTGTTAATGTATTTTTTTGACGTCCTTTATCTTGAATCCACGAAAAGCGAGCAACGCGCGTGTCGTTTTCAGAAATAACTGATCAGTTCACCAAATATCGGCATTTTTTTTAACCTTTTATCGGCGCGTATCTTGTGCCGAAAAGTTCACTATTTTTTTTGTGATTTTAACGCGAATTGTCACACGAGACAGTTAGTTGGGGAATAAAATAATATATAATAAACTAATATGCGATCGATGCCGAAAAAATCTCTAAATCTCATTTCAGAGAGATTACTGATTTTTGATATTTTTTAATCGATCATATATCAGCTTCCCTGCGATATTGAAAAATCGCGGGTATCCAATGTTTTCTGCGAAAAAAATATATAATAAATACAGAAAAACCGGGTACTCGGTTGAGTTGCGAAACGCGTTTATTCGTGCCGCTATGGCGCGGTAGAAAAATGTGGAAAAAAAATAAATGTAGACGATAAACTCCCCTTGCCATTTTTTTTACTTCCCATAGAGGGGTCGTAAAAAATCCGTTCTGAATGACATAATTTAATGTATTTTTTTCGCACTGAAAGCAAATCTGATACGAGTTTATATCGAAAATAAAATCGAACATTGTAAACCGATGAATTTTTTTATTTCTTCGTCACGACTAAAATTCGATCGGATTATCGATAAATGGATATCGAGATTTTCAATTATTTCGATACAATTTTCGCGTATCGATACTTTTTGAATTAACGGAAACAAAATCGTTTCGCGTGTGGAATATAATCAATTATACGATATATCGAAACGAAATAAACGCGAAAATCAGAAAATACATGACACGGAGGACATTTTTTTCCTCTTATCGCGTTGTTAAAACAGAGTGTCTCGTCACCCCGATGTATCGTGTGATCTCCATGCATTGCATGCCAACGTTTCGCGTAATAAATACACCACCAGTCGTAACTTTTTTAACTTCCCTATAAAAAAAAACCGCAATAGCTGAAGTTACTAAAGATCCAATTCGAATTGATCGATCGAAGAATCTATCGAAAGTAATAACGTGAATTAAAGAGTCTCGTCAGCGATCTTATTATCTTCTTATCTGCGTGTAATGCGTAATATCTCTTTCGCATATTTGTTTTTATTTCTTAATAATGGTGCACGTTGCATTTATCGTGGTGTATGGAATAGTCGTAAATATAAAAAATAATAATAATAATGCATTTCTTATTTAATAGTATTGATAAAAAAAATGTTTTATAGAACATCGCCGACGATAGTACACAGGAATATGTATTTATATTAATTTTATTCGTAAGCTATGTATCTCTTTTATGTTCAACGTGTTATTGTACAGATCTGTAACTGTAGAATAATACTGTAACTCGCGTAAAACACGTTCTATGATGCGATTGAGTCAACGCGCGCGCGCGTACATTGTAACGTGAAAAGCGTTGGTGAGAACTCGCGAGCTTCGGGTCTCGTTGAAGTTATTTATTTTTTTTTTTTCATTTTTTTTCTGTATTCTATATCCCGAGAAAACTATACGAACAAAACACGTGAAACGTAAAAAACGTTGGTGCGAACTCGCGAGCTTCGGATCTCGTCGGAGTTTCTTTTTTTTTTCTTCTTCATTTCTTCGATATTCTTTATCCCGAGAAAAGTATACGAAGAAAATAGGTTGAAACCGCTCGAGTCAACGTTTTCTCATCTTTCCTTAAACACACAATCACACTCTCTCTTTGTCATTGCCTCGTTCGGTTTTGTACGTTTGTACGCGTCTCTTCTGACTCGCTATTTCGCGTTTGTCTCGGACGCGTGTGAACCCAAGTGCCCCTGAAGTCCCGACGTCTCCTCGCTGCCCCGTCCCCTCCTCGCTACTCGCCGCGTCGTCATGGCAACGGCGAAACAAGCGTTTCGCTCATTCGGTCACGAATATCGCGGCCCCGCGCCGCCACTGCTACTGATTTTGTTATCGATTCTCTAAGATATGCGATGTATTAACGAGTTAAAATAGCATTGATGAAAATTCTTTCGATCTATTGACGAATTTCGCCGAATAAACATCGAAGATATTGACCCGACAAATTTATTATTATTATATTATTAATAAATCGTATTTATAAAAGTATGATTATTATTATTATTTATTGATTACAAGTTTATACACTAAAATTATTCAATTATATTTAAAAGAATTTTTTGCAAAGGTTTACAAGAGCATTAGAAATCAGAATTTTTCATGAAAATCGCGATTCCTCGTTGACCCGATAACGAACGGCTGCGCATTCCCATCGACGTCCTCCGCGCGTTCGTATAGTTACTCGCTGCCTTCGCGTCTCTCTATTACGAGCCGTAACTCGCACGGGAGGAGTCGAGGGCAACGCAGGCACACGGTAAAGAGAAACCGCGTAGAATTCAAACTGCTCGGCAAGAAGTGAGATAGAAAATTAGAAAGACCCGACGATATAGTGAATGAATAGGCGAAGGGTCCTCTCTACTCGGTTGCAACGGGCGTAGAACCGCCGCGCCGGCGTTACCCGCTACTCGTCATGACTCTCCGCGACTGTTACGTGTTAAGGTTTCATGCGAATTCCACCGAGACGCGCGCGCGCACGCGCGCATCGAGTACTCGCGAGCAAATAACCTCAAAAAATTCTCTTATTACGAATCGTGAGATTTCTACAATGTCGGAACAATTTTTTTAATGGCTTCCAGTGACATTGGCATCACTTTTTACAATCGACGCACAGCTCAGTAACGATTTTTTTTTAATTAGCATCGTCATTATAATATACAATAAACCATTTTTTATTATTTTTTATCCAATTAAAATCATATTATAGAAAAAAAAAATTTCACATTTTTTTTTCTGAATACTTCGAAGCGCTTTCAAGTCTAAATTTACCATTTATATTAATTCATTATAATATACAATAAACCATTTTTTATTGTTTTTTATCCAATTAAAATCATATTACAAAAAAAATGTTGATTTTTTTTTTTTTTTTGAATACTTCGAAGCGCTTTTGAGTCTAAATTTACCATTTTTATTAATACACGTCGTCACTCAGTATTGACCTTATTTTCCGGGTACGTGTGAAATACCGAATAATAATTATCACATTTTTGTTTTTTACTTTTCACAAATCACTTAAAGTGCTATGCAATAGTGTCTGTATTGGGTTTCCGATCGCTTGCAGCAATATATCTATACTCTCTTCCCTTCTATGAGGAAACAACTCCGAATCCGCTACGTAATCGAGTGAAGTACAGCTTTTGCGAAACTGGGTATCCCGCGCATGTACTCCGGTGTGCAACAACAGTGCGCGCATTTTGTGGGATAAAAGTGCCCTAACGTTAAATCCCGTGGTAACCGGTCGACCGGTTGAGAGAACTTTTTCTCGCTCTCTCGGGCTCTGCGCGTTGCATCGCCGGAGCTCTTACCTCGTTTTCTTTCACCGATACGGCTCTCGGTATACTCTGTTATATATATATAAATATACATTATATACACCGCTCTTGTCTATTTCGCACAGTACTATCGGTTTGTGCCGTTCACGCTTCGCCACTTCGGTTAAAACGCGTTACAAGAATAAGAAAACAAACGAAGGCGGTTTTTTTTTCTCTTTCTTTCTTACGCGCCAAGAAGGTTCCTCTCCGCTACCTTTGTATTATTTCGTCGCGAAGCCGATTTTCTCCCGTAAAGAATTCCGGCGTTCCGTCGAAGAAAAAAATCGCTCGTAAGTAGTTTCGTTAGTTTTTTTTTATACCGTTCGTATTAGAACGTTCGACGATCGCCGCGAACAAATTACCTTCATCCGCGAGCAGCGTAATTTTTTTTTTTTAACCAGTAAATCGTTATACCGTTATAGGTTGGAATTATTAATACATTTCAGCCACGTGGATGGAATCGGAGTCGTGTTGTCTCTATTATTCCGCACAAATACTTTAGCAAAGCGATTGTTTGTACGTATCCGACGAGAAGACACCGATGTGTCGGGGAGTTTCAGCGATGAAGAATAATTCCAAGGTGAATGTCGCGGAGTTGTTAAAGTATTGTATTTCCGCGATTGTCGTTCACGACACGGGATCGTGAAAGTCGATCCCTCGCGACTTGAAATACAAAACTCTCGATTACGACGAGAAAATGATATAGATAAATCGGGAGATAAAAAAAATCGATTTACGGATAACGAAAATAGAAGAAAAAAAATAGAAAATTATTAATAATAATAAAAATAAATTAATTATAATAATTTTATTTATTAATAAATTTTTTTTTAAATTCATCTCCGTATGTTTTTTTCTTTCTTTACGAAAACAAATATTATTCTGCAGCAACGTTTGGAACTATAAATTTAATAAAGCGCGGAGACGGTTGGGAAATGTTTGGTTCGAAGTGAAAGCTGTGAGCCCTTTTTTCTCCGCCGAGATCGCTTGTGCCACCATTATTTTTATTCGCAATTACTATTTTCCAAGCGTTGCAAAAACGGAGTAATAGAGAAAAGTCAGCCGCGTTTTTCGCAATTTTCTTCGTCGGTTTCGCGTTTCGCTTGTTTGTTTGTGTTGTTTTTTTCGTCTTTTTTTTTTTCCAATTTGAAAAGGTTCCACTCCCATTCGTCGACGTCAAACGTTCCATCGGTCAGCCACCGTACCTCCCGGTTGCGCGAAGAGCATTCGTACGTTTATTTTGGCTCTCGGTAAAGCCTACGGTCGTCTCGTAATTAGTTTTAGCCGATGGTACCGGCGCTACTGGAACTCCTCTCCGCTCGTTACGCCTCATCGTGCAAAAGGTCAGAGCGGGTTACCCGCGTAATCTGCACATTGAACTGCACTTCCTTCCTCAGTCCCTTCATTGGTCCAATCGTTTGTTTATGAAATTCGGTTACGTTGGCGAACCGGAAACAAACGCGGAGAATTTCAAAGATCGCGCGAAAAAAAAAAAAATTAACCAATGTTATCATTGGTTAATTTTTTTTTGGCGATAAAATGTCGAAATTTGTCGAAAATGTCGATAAATAAAATTGTATTGATTTCTCTCGTAGACATTTCGAATTTATCATAAATGACAAAAAAAAAGGTACCCGATCGTTAAAAATGACAATAAAGAATTTCTTCGGTTAATCATTGTCGCCCTACTTTCGTCATCCGCTTCCATTCCCGTTGATACTTTCTCCCTAAAAATCGTCACCGTCACCGTTCGATAATATCGAACACAAAGGAAAGTATATTTTCCAAACGGTGAATTACTTCTTTTTCTCGACAATGCGCCGCCCCGTCACGCAGCTCGCGCCATAATCGATCTTATCGTCGATGGTGTTGAACAAACCATGAAAAAGAAGAAAACGATAAAAAAATACTGTTAATTGATTACGTCGCCGTGAGTTCGAGGTTTCGAATATCACCAATTATTCGGATGCACCCGATCGCTTTTGATACGCGCGGTGCACGCAAATCACAGTGAAGAATTTTTTTCGTTCGATTGTCTCGACTCGTCCATCAACGATATACGGAATGTAAGAAAAATGTAATAAATTGCCTCTCGGATTTTTTTTTCTTTCCGACACTTTCTTCTCTTGCGTGGAAAAGAAATTAATTTACTTCAGAGTTTACTCTCGCCGGGAGCGCTCGATCATCTTTGCTTCTCCAGATCCGTTCGGGCGATTCGGTTTCTACGCTTTACTGGTCCGCCTTTCACGTTCTTTTTTTTTTGCCCGCGCGGTTCTCTCTCTTTGTCAATTATAGTTTTAGTTTCTCTCGACACGACAAATAAACTCAATCGGTAAATATCTCGATTATACTAAAAAAAAAAAAAAAAAACGGGTTAAATTTTTTTTTATTAATCGATTTTGGTTAACGATTACATAAAATCGTATATTCTTTTATTACGATGTAATATCGAGTGAAAGGTTAAAAAAGAAAAAAGAAACAGGAAAGAGACATTCCGATTGAATAATATGTAAAAGAATTTCTATTTCGATCCAATCTAATCTGTTCGTTGCATTTAGCGATTAATGTAGAGTAACGGTCGCGCGGTCTGGCGGCACGTGGTCGCGTCGCAGTGACAGCTCATCGCGTGCTTTCGTTGACCTTCCCTACTCTCTCGCGTTCCCACACCCGTGATTCGTTTTTTTTTTTCGCTTTTTTTTTCATTATTAATCTTTTCTCACTCATTCACGAGAGAAAATCTCCTTTCTCGCTCCGTGTACATTTACATCCCCCGCTCTACGCTGCGTCAGCGTCGAGACAGCGTCGTGCACCCCACTCGAGTCCGCCGATAGCACTCACAATTTTTTTATTCATTTTTCATCGCCGCCGTTGGCTCTCTCTTGGAAAATCTGCTTTCTCGATCTTTTTTCCCCTTCACTACAAATCTCATGATAGCCTAAATTATCATAAAAAATAATAATACAAAAATGAATGAAAATATATTATTATTTTATTGAATAAATAATCGATGTATACATATTTTTTATAGTCTGCAATATCTGAGTTTTTTTCTCGATTTGAGTTTTTAATATACTTCGGTATGAAAAAATAGTACGCGACTTAGAGACACTTTGTTTCTTAACAAAAATTACAGAAATCCTACAATTTGCCATTCTCTCGGCGCTCGTACTTCTCATAATCTTGTCGATAAAAGGTTAATTCTTATCGCAATGAAAAAATTGTCAACTCGTTTTATTTTTTCCGGTAGAATAATTCACTTCGCGTGTTCTCCGCAAATACGTAAAATTATAGCATACAATTACGCTACTGGGGGAAAAAATCAGACGATATACAAATCTATAGAAGCGGAATCGTTGTTCGCGGTCCTTCGAAATTGGATCGAACGAGAAATTGATCCAACCTCGTGGTATATAGGTGACTCTTTTTTTCCGCGGCCGCACGGGAACGCGCGGTAACCGCACGATATTCATATCGCTTTTGCCGTCTCGATTTGCGCAATACCCGTGTAGACGCCTCCGCTTCGATCGTCTTATACACGCAATACTTTGAACCGATGTTTCGGGTCCCGAATCGAAAGATCTCGCAGAGTCATACCATTCGAAAAATCTCGCGGAGTCATACCATCCGAAAGATTTCGAACGCAATAGTCTCTTGCAACATGTTCTCTTTTTATCGAGTTGACCGCTTCATACTTGTAGGTTCGCGCGGTGGAAAGTTGAAATGTTTGATCGAAAGATTGATTTTTTTTTTTTTAATGCGGTAATGATATTTTATCTCCTCATTGCCCACCCAATTACTCGCCGTATCATTACCCATTAATCAATCTTTCCCAGTAACTGTGAATGAAAACGATCTCTCGATTAACTGTGAACTTCGATTATCTCTACGATTTCAAATCAGCAAACAAATGCACAGTTATTTGTTCATTATTCCAGGCGTTTTCGTTTGGTTTTTATTATGCAATGCGCGCCCGGAACAAAAAGATAAGCGCAACTTTTCGAGTGAAACAACGGAGAATGATGAAAATTGTGCAAAGTGCACAGATGGGTACTCGGCACGATGGTGCCTGCGGTCTGTTAACCAAAGCGCCGCGAAGGCCGAGCATTCGTTTACCTCGAGAGTATAACTTCTTTTTCTTCTTCTTCTTCTTTTTCTCCCGAAGCTTACCTTATCCCTCCGGTATACGCGAAGCGATCCTTTTTCTCGTCTCGTTTTCGCTGCCTCTCGCGAAACGTACGTGTCCCTGGAATCGCGCGGGGGCTTCGCTTCTCTCGTATTATTCTTTTCTTTTCGTCTTCGCTTTTTTTCTCTATACTTTGGTTCTTTCTTGGCGATCTCTCGATCGTCCCCCCGGATTCCCCAGCCTTTCCCTCTCGCGCTCTCGGCTTTCGCTCTCGAGACTAACAGGAAGGGGGCGATGGCACGGCGGCCCCGAAGGAATAAAGAATTCGACGGTAAGTTCCTTTCTTTCTCTCGTTCTCCTCCGCGTTCTCCAGGGACGTGCCCTTCGAGACCTCTTTGGTCCATTGTCATCATCGAAACTTTTCGTTATTTCGAATCGATCCTTTCGTCTCTTAATCTTTAATTCTGCTGCGCTTCAAACATATTTGCAGTTCGAAACATTGACTCGAGCGATAGAAAAATCGAAGAAATCTTTGTCTCTTCGGCATTTATTTTTCATGGACAAAGGAAAAATCTCTTTATTCATCATATTTTCCAACTTCTTTGTATTGAATACTAATAAAAATAATTTTTAAAAATGTACCGTTAGGAGGGAAAGTATTCACAAATTTTACTTTTCTTGGACTTTTTTCGGACTAATTTGAATTTTATTTTATTTTTTTGCTATTTTTTCCACATGGTGCCAAGCATTTTTCAAAATTCTAAGTTTCCGATCCGACAAGTATTTTGCCAGTCAATAAATTATTGATTTTTGGAGCAATTTTTTGACGGTTTTTGGCACTCGTTCGGTAGATACAGAAATTTGTTATTATTGTTTGATATTAAAAAAGAGGGCGGTAAATAAATAATTTCAATGATTAATAATAATCAAATACCAATAATGATGGAGCCAGAATTTGCCAGTCAAGATAGCAGAGTACCGATTTTCAACATTTTCAATATGGAAACTTCACTTTACAACGAAAAATAATATAGTTTATTCGCCTTGAGTCGCCGGCTCTCTCCTACGGTTTCTGTGTCTGACGGGAGACGGAATAAACAAGTATACAGTCGTTGGGGCCCTTTAAAGTTGGATAAAATGTTTTCCTCCCCTCCGATCACCTGTGCAACTGTGCGGACCACGAGCGCAACTTACAGACGCGCTTAGCCTACTTTCAACTTTACGCAGACAAAGTTAGTGAAAAATCTGCTCGCGCAAGAAAAGCCGAAGTACAGTAAAACGCTGTGTTGGCTGCGCAAAGAGGAAGAAGAAAGTTCTTTCGAAATAAGAGGTGGAAAAGAGTCGGAAAGGGGTTCGCGGGGGTTTGTAGGGTGCATCGCGGAACGTCTGTGCCGCTGGGAAGCTTTGAGAGGAATTTTCCTGATACCTGGCGGCGGCGTGTGCCCAGTGGCGAGAACTCGAGAGCGCATCGTCCGTCTGCCGTCTGCCTGTCCGCCTGCCGTCTGCCTACGGGGGCGCCCGTGCAAAGGAGTGCCGAAAGCTTGAGGCCAGGTGCGAGTAACAGCTGTGTCGCGGCAATGGTGTTCTGACTTCTCTTCTATTTTCTATCTTTCTTCTTCTCTTCATCTTCCTTCCTTTTCAATTTCTCCTTTTCTCGATACGCGACTCTCGTATTCTCGTTATATTTACTCCACCCGAGTCGCGATATTTCTGCTCGATCGATATTTCTTGCTTCTCTAGCAAATCCAACGTAGTCGACGAAAAAAGAGAAAAAAAGTAGTTACACTTCGTTGCTAGTTGGACCGATCGCTTAGTTGGATCCGGCAGCTTTAATGAACAGAAATTATTAAAGATCGGGGAGTCGTTTTTTTTTTTCTTAGTCGTTATTCTCGCAAACCGCGGGTACACGATGAATAATTTCAACAACGAAAATTAAAATTTCATATGAATTTCTCTCATTCTTGCGCCAGTGACGCGTTTTACTCACTCGATCTTTATTTCAAATCTCGTCTCGGAAAAATTTCAATGATTTTTAATTAGTTTCATAGAAATACTATTCCGATTTTCGATCTATTACACGGTCAATGAAAGGCGATCGGTACGATTTTCCGTGGGGGATTCTTCAGTCGAAACTGTGACGTTATTATCGCCGCGCGGATAGCAGGTTTACAAGTGTGAAAGTTAAATGGAATCCGGAGTGTACGGGGCTTTTACTATCTCGACGTATACTAAAAGTAACTCGAGGCGCACCACCGATTCGTACCCGAAGACACTTACCCTTAACGTTCGTTTGCCCCGAAATAGCCGTGACATTGCGATGTAATCGCCTACTGTGCTTTCACTGGAATCACCTATACGACCCAACGCTCTACGACTGGGTATCAACCAGGCAATAGCGCCAACGTAGAAGCAACATCTCTTCCCTCCGCTGCCTCCGCTTCTGCTTCACTGATGCGTGCGAACGTAGAGCGTGTTGCAGAAGCGCGTCCGAGTCTCTCTCTGTCCAGAATCTCCTATAAAGCACCTCCGTTAAATTCCATCCTCGCGCTTCGCCGAGTACGATTGCACCCGAAGAAATCGCGTTTTCTTCATCCCATTTCGGCTCTTTTTATTCGTATATATTTGTCCGTAGGTGTGGATTGCTCGTAGTCACAGCCACGAAATACCTTTTTTTCCGATCAAACGTAAATCGGTAGCGATATCAATGTAATCTACCGATTTTATTTTCATCACTTTCGGAGCTCAAACAATTTTTTTCCGATTTAAAATTTTTTCTTTCTCGTCGCGATAAAAAGGAGATATACCGCGAGGTTCATCGGAGTTTCGTAAAAAACAAAAGAATTTATTCAAAGCATTCTATGGCTTGTGGAGTATAACGGAAAATATGATAAATATGAAAAAACATATCTTATTACGAAACGTTGTATTGAATATTTGTACGCGCGGAAATGCGAATGTACGAAAGGAAAACCCGGAAACGTCGGTTATCTTGGCTCCGCGGTGCATTCATTCAGCTCCTCCGTCTCGTTCGTTCGTTCGCCTTATTTGCGAGAAAAAACACCCTTCCACCCATCTTCAACTCCAAGAGAAGACGAGATCGCGCGAATTTTCTACGGTTCTTATCTTTCGTTCGTTGCTGCAAGACGTCCGGACAGTTACATCTAACCGACAAACGCGAACAGAAACGTTTTCAATGACGTCTCTCGTCCGTCGAGATACCTTTGCCGGATTCACTTGCGGAGTAATAGTCGTCGGATAATTAAATAAGTTAAAAACAGCAGAATTTTTTATCCAACTGCAAAGGTGCAATTCAAATTTTCTCTTTTCACCCGATAATTCTTCCCGTATTCTAATGAGACAAATATTTTATTTATTTATTTATATGCCATTTAATACAATGTAAAATATTTTCATTATTCAATGAATTATTTTGTTATTTGTTATTTGTTTGTTTTGTTATTTTTTATTATTAAAAAAATAATTATATAATAATCGACATTCTGGGAAAAGACAAGTAAATACGCGCGAACCATACGACTAACGCTACTGCGAGCATATTATTTATAAAATTGTACGTCAGTTGTTAAAAAACCGTCTTGTCGACTACACGTTTGAATAAAGTTATACTTTTTCCATTCGTACCTCTAAATAATAATAATAATAATAATATCTATTATTATATTTTCAATATATATTTTTGATTGTTAAAATCAAAGTATTTTTATCATATAGATAATTATTAACAGCGGCAGGCATATAACGAAAAAGTATTTGTGCGCAGCAGGCGAACGCTGCAGGCGCTCTGTTTTGATTTTTTTTTTTCAATGAAGCAACAAAAAACGCTAATGAAACATACGGGTTCAGCGTGATGAGAATATTCTGTGCTTCTATCCGTGTGCATGTATTAACGTCGCATTATCTCTCTCAGACAGGCGACTCTTGTTCTGTGCTCCATTTCTTTTTTTTTTCTTTTCATTTTTGTTCTCCAACGAGTTATACGCGTTGCCCCCTTTGCCTCGGAAGGCCCCCCTTTTCGAGAATGAGATATTGAACCTCGTCGTGTTTCTACGGTGCGGAAGTTCAAACCCACTGAGCTCTTCGACGATTCTCTGCGCCTCCACCTTTCTCCTCTTTACTCTCGCAATCTTTCGAAGGCAATGTCCTCCAACATGCTTAAGATAGATTAAAACAGAATGAGTTCACGGACATTTCCGACGCAGAGACGAAAAAAATAAAAGAATTCGACAAAAACGGGTAAAACATGATTACGAAAGAAAAAAAAAAAAACCGGAATTTGCAACTCGAAAAAAGTGCCTTCTTTTTCCCCGACGCACCTCAATACTTCTGTGTTTCCTCCGTGCGTACAATTTATCACCATTTTTTTCATTCTCTCGTCTTCGTCAGCATCTTTTTTTTTCATTCCGACTCTGCTCATCTACGATGTTTCCACTTTGCTTCTATCCATTTTTCAACTTCTCCGCACGCCGAAGAGCTTTAGAAATGGAGTAGGTAGAATTTTAACACGCCTACCCTCGCCGCGGTCCATTATTACAGTCTCTCTTACTTCTCGCGATCTTCTTAACTTTTACGTCGTTCTTTTTTCTCTCCTTACATCTTCCGATCGTTACTTTTCTCGATTGCGAGACGAGACTTTGACTCCTTTGGCTTCAGTTGGTTATTTTCCTTGACTTCGTCTGCGGGTTTTCTTTATTTTATTTGCTTCCACAGCCAACTGACGCAAACATATTGTTTTTACAAATTACCTAAACGATTCATTGCGGAAAAAAGCAGCGATTCAAAAATTCAAAAGTACCGCGAACGTGAATACTATTCTGCTATTCAATTATTTTTTCTGTAAGTCCCGTAGTGTGCAAAATTAGAGCGATGCGCAAAATTCAGCAGAGTTTTTATGCCCGAAGCACCAGAAAAAAAAAAATGTTGAACCGTCATTCAGAGATTCTCGAAAGTCCCAGTATCGCGCGGTCTCGTCGTACCACATATCCCTTCGCTCGAACCGGAGGAACAATTTCTTTTTTTCTTCGCTAACCTCACTTATTTGGTCTCCTTCCTCCCTCCTTGTCTGAAGCCTTTGTCACGCCGACATTTCTTTCTCAGTTATTGTTTGTCCACGAATTTTTCTTCTCTTCTTTAATTGTACGGCGTTTACGAAGGCCAATCTTGCTGATTTCGTTTCAACGCATCCGTTACCGAGTTATTTCGGACTGTTGGTTCATTTGTTTCCCACCGACTGTCCGTATCTTTGCGAAGCTGACAACAGGTCACCAGTAATGAAAGTTCTAAATTTAAAAAAATGAAAAAAAAAAAAAAAAAAAAATGGATCGAAGAAGACATTGCTAAAGCTGAATTAAACTCGAAAGTTTATCGACCTACTTGATGGTTTCTCCGTATATCTTGATCGATTGATCTAAAGGATTGATCCAGATTAACCGAAGCGCCTGACCGAAGCATTTATCGTCATGACGTTTGTTCGTCGTATTTCTGAACTCTCGAGAATCCATAGTCGGTTCGATTCGACGTCAGTGACACGGTCGTCGTCGTTAGGGTCCGCAGAGATTCGCATGCGTGGCGCCATAACGCGACTGAGGATATTTTTGGTCGATTGGCACTTTGAGGCTAACGATAGACGAGAGTTTATAGTCAACGAACCATCGGGCGGAGGCCGACAGATCGATCGAAATCGTTATAACAGCGATTTCGAGAGAACGAGAGAGAGATTGACCTTCCGAGAGATTATGTCGCGATACCGGTTCACGCACGTATCCTAACAATCCCCGTCGTTAGAGATTTATACAGACCCGTATCAGAAATATACGTTGGGCTCTTTACGCGATGGGGAATGGCACGATGCTGAATTGGAGTAACTACAATTCTATGATGTAGTTTCGAAATAGTATGACTTATGGGCGTTCGGATGTGACTGTGTATGTGCGTAAGAACAACGGACAGATGCACTGCCATACAAATATATCGTTGGTTACCACTTAAATCGATATCAAATCAATTAACACTGCGAGAGATCATAAGAAAATGATGAGTACAAAGCGCACCCTCTTTTTACGGTCTTTCTATCTGCTCAGCAGCGATTAACTTATCTGGTTGCGCCTAATTGCTTTGGTGACTCTGCTTGTCGAGAAATACACTTATCTGGTTGTCTACTGTAGTTATGTTTTTCTCGTTCTCCGAGTTTCCCTTCGACCTTTATGCCGTCCTAACGGGTTGGGATGCAATTAAATTTGCAAAGCATGTCTAGAAATACCCCTATATGTGAATACTAGCGATGTTCAATGCATATTTACATTACGTTGTCCGCAAATAGTTACCGTCATTCATACACGTCGCTTATTAACGACGTTGTTGAGCGACGATTTTAAGCACTATTTTCGGATTGCATAACGTTGAACTGCCGCACATCCCCTATACGCGCGTGTACAACGTTCACCCCGTTGGGAATTATCCATCAACCGCATAACATTCGCACACATTCACAGAGGGAGAAACCATGCATTGTGTTACTACTGTATACCTACGGCATTCCTTCTCTCCTGTTGTACAGTGCGTTTGTGCGAATGCGTGCTATAACCTCGAATTCCTTCCTCGAGCATATAGTCACCAATGTTGCCGAACGATCTGGCGGTAACCATTAAGTATTCGGACATTTCGAAATCGGATGTATTTGCCTTTCGCTTAATGAATGTTCCGATTAATTGAAGTTTACGGCGTTGAAAACGTATCAATCATTTTTAACTTCGTTTCGCAAATGATACGATATCTTTATGGTGATTTTTTGTATGAATCTTGCAACTATGACTCCTCTGTAAAAGTGAATTTTTCGATAACCGGATTTTCAGAATTTATCGCGATAACATATTTTATCACTTTTTATAGTCATATTTTCTTGTATCAATGACCTCACATCAATAGCTAGCCTTCTTCTCGTCTTTGAAGAGCAGTTCGAATTCCTCACGGAGATTCCATAACCGCTACGTAGAGACTTGAAAAGAAAAAAAAAAGAATAAAGAGAAAGAATAGACGAATGATCTTCCTCGCTCCAGCGCGGTTCTTTGCCCAGCGACCGAGAACGAGAGGAACACGAACTCGCCGTCTCATCTCCATTCTCTCTTCCTTTCTTCCATCTCCAACGTTCGTCGGAGCAGCCGAGTTCGTAATACTCTATTCAATGCCTTTTTTTCCCTTCTCCTTTTTTTTTTTATCATTCCTTTTTCAATTCTTATTCCACCGCCGGCAATGTGCGTCTCCGTACGGCTCACGCGTCCCAGCGGATTGTCCGGGTATCCGCGGGCAACGTTCCGAAGAAGAAAAGGAATAAGAAGGCAAAGCGCTGTTGATGGCAGTGGTGGGCGCCGGACGAGAGTCAGTCCCGAGTCTTTTATCTCTACCTTCGTCAGTGAGAACAACCGACGAACGAGTTGCCAGTTTTCCGTTCTGGGGCTCGACGAACGGGTAATTACGCAGAAAAAAAAAACTATGCCACTTGGACCTCTCGGCCATTCCGGATTCTCGGTCAAGAGCGTTGAGGTAGGATTCGCCCAACGACGGACCCATTGGACTTTCACTTCTCCCGCATGTTCGACGATCAAAGAAAACAGATTTGGCAACATTCTTCAATAATTTCAATTGACTGAATCGCCTTTGTCCAAATTTGAATTTGTCTACTCGAATGTATATATGTATAATATATAGGGAAATGAGTTATGGACGATGTTTCAGTGATACTATAAGCGTCGAGACATTCATGAATCTGATGGCATTTACCTTCCGAGACATGCAATTATTAAACTGATTGCTACCTTCGTAAAACACCTTGGCAATCGTGTTGGCCACATCCTGTCGTATTGATTGAACTGCCAGCAAGACAAAAAGTAACTGTTTCCGACAGAGTAATAACGCAAAAATCATAGAGATTAAAGAGCACGTTAGATCCTCTGCATTAGTCTGTTAGTCGTAACTTGTCATCCGAATTATTCGACAAGAATTCGCCAGCATCAAAGAAGTACGAAGTACGAAAAGTACGAATTGACACTCTGTCAATGGAATATACGACTTGTATAGACTTAAAATAGAACTTCGCGTCGACATCGTTCCCGAACTCTTTATTTGTCTTTCTCTTTTCCCGTTTTTTTTTTTTCATGTCACGGCAGCAAACGAGGCCGTACGTTGAAATTTTTCTTGTTAACGTTCATCAGTCACACACACTGTTGATTTATTTTCTTTGTCAGCTGACGATTCCATCTCTATTGGACGTCGGTAGAACAGCCAAAAGCGTGGCTCGTTCGCGACGAACCCATCGCGTTTCCAAAGCCATCGGACTAGCCATGAAACTCTCCAAAACGTTGTTGGCCGTATACGTCTATAAACCCCGGGTCGTTCCATAGAAGGCCCCACGTGTGTGGCTGTAGCCGGTAGGGTACAATCTACAAATACCATTGGGTACGCAAGAGCCGATGGTTCTATGTGCACCCCGACGACATTGTCGACCCGGTACGCCATTGTCCTATGTTCAATGAGGCTCTTTGTCAAGGAACCCGGTGGCGGATGGTCTCTGACCGGTACCAAACCCTGCCCACTGAGGATTCTAGTCGATGCTCTCTCGTCGTGTTGTCGTGGTGATAGTAAATGCTGAAGGCAGCTGTGCTACTCTCGAACACTAGTGGTCGAAGCTTAAGGTTACGTGGTCATGCCAGCAGACGAACTGAACCTTGTCTACCTGCTGTAACAATAATAGAAATACTGATGAACAGCTTTCCTCCCTATCTTTTCTTGATTAAAAAGTTTAATAGAAGGTAATGGCAGCGATAGATTAAAAAGCCGAACGGCAATCAATTTTTTTTGTTGCGTTCTATTAAATTCTGATTAATTAAGGGGATCAGGGAGGTTTGCCGGGCCGAAAATGCAGTCATGTTAGATCGTGTATAACAGGTTTAAAATAGAAAGAAGACGATTTTCCTCATAGTAATTATGTATGTCTACATTATTTGATCGAAAGATAAATTGATTATTAAAAATTAAAAAAAAAATTTTAATATTGAAAAAAATAAATTGATAAATTGATGGTTATTATTTATAACAATATGAATATTGTTGTTTGTACGAAACAGGCGCTTTTCACTCATTGCCATGATTCCGGGAAAAGAACAAAAACTTCGCCTTGTACCCATAAGAGCAAAATTGTTGCCAACATTCTGCTGTGTCGATAGAACCTGAAAAAAAAATTTTTTTAAGAAAATTCACGGAATGGCGAGCTTAGAATCAAAAAAACTATGAAAAATTGTGATATTTGTTAATATAAAATGAATAAAAAAATTTAGTGACATTTAGTTTGAGGTTCAGTTAATAGAATATGATATTATCGAACTTCAGTGCAAATTTCAAGACAATATATAGAAACGTTCTCGAGATATCGTGGCAGAAACAGTCAAATGTGTCGTTGCTGGGAAATTGCGTTTAAAGCAGTCAGCTCTCGAACGCGCATACACGCGTCCAGGCGTGCGCCGCTCTACATTTTTTGCTCTCCCGTCCGCAATTTTAAGAATTTCATATTAAATTTGACAGCATCATATTTATAAAGGTTTGTACTATTGATATATGAAAAGAAAAAAAACCGATTTTTCCAAATTATAAACCTGCCTGGTCCCCTTAAGGCAGTTTTGTTTTTAGTCGATAGAAACTTCCCACATGGTGGACATAATAATAATAATATCAGAACTATTCAATGTCATACATGCGTCTATCCGAATGTTTAAACGAGCCACGCTAATTTGAACTCTGTGCAACCCAATCTTCCAACACGCGTTCTTAATCAGGATAGTCTGGTGAACGAAACAGTCGTTGGACTCCCCAACCGTGATTGGCGACTCTACGGTAATTAGCCTCTAAAACTCATCCGATGGTAAGATACGCCACTAGGGACGTTATAGCAGTTACCAATCTAGCTCTTGGCCTTTTCTTGACTGGTGAAAGGTGACCCTATTTCGTGTCTCATACGAAATGCTGGTACTGGTACGTAGCAGATGTGCGTGATCGTCGAGAACTTCGGTCCTGAAAGCTTTATAGAAGAATGTCCTCTTTTTTCGTTTTTACTTCGTGGACATTCGCAAACCCTGGACTCCTGCTTCGTAATGCAATCGATACAGCAGAATCGAACGCGTTTTTGCGAATTGCTATGATGTCGCGAATGGTAGAGTACAGTACAAGCTCCGTATTCTTAACTCCTCCTAACTTAACGGCACCCTTATTTTAACGCGTTACCATGGGAACGATTTCCCTTAACTGAATTTCCCCTGAATCCGTTCTCCCGACTCAAAGCGGTATCTACGGACGCGTATGGCCTCGATTACCCCTACTCGCAGCAACTGATCGGGAGTTGCGACGATAGGAGAAATGCAGAAACGGGAGCGTGTCCGGTACCATACTGTATTTATAGGCTGTGAAACACAATCGAATTGATAAGTGTGGACTGTTGAGGATCAAAAGAGCAATTAGTTTGCGTCGTTTAGTACAGTGAAACTAATGAATCCTCGTCGATTTCATCTGCCTTCGTTCCTCATTAGATGTTTGAAGCGCGAGATCATCATTACTTTCTGCAGCTTCTAGCGCGACCTACTCTCGCCTACCCTTGTTGCTAGCCTATTGCCGTACAAACCCTTGGCTATTCGGCTATGCATACTATCCTTCTTAGCTATTGCTCGCTTGGTTCTCGCCCCGCGTATTCTCCATTCCTCCGGCTTCGCACACGACACTCGCCGCCCGTTGTGTGTATGCCTGTACACGAGAGGGCCATTCCAACGCGAACCGATTGAAACCGGCAGCTGACGGTACTCCGGCTGGCACTGTTTAGCTTTACCCCTTTCACAACCCCTCTATCCCCACACGACTATAGTACCGCACGACGCAGGAATACATCGCCGGTTGGTAGACTTGCATTACTACATCAGAGCCGCGTGGGTTAGCAGGGCAATAATTAGAGCCCACAACGGCAAACCATCGATGACAGTGGACATTATAGCCATGTACACCTGGCAACCCAGAGGCGGGGAAACACCATATCCTTGCAGAAATTACGTTACGTTATTATACAAGTTGTCAAGGTGCGTTTTCCTTTTTGTCAGATGGTCTGGTAAAAAGAAAGATTCTTGGAAAATTGAGGATTCATTGATTGGCATTAGTCACAAATTTTAAATCTTCGATTTTAACTCTTCGAGCCGCTTAAAAATTTATAGTTAATCGGTTTTGTTCCATTTTTCTTGCATTTGCTCCCGATTCGGAAATAATTTTTTTTTTAATACTTACACAATTTTGTGTCTGCTTCAAACATTTCACGAGACATTCGCGTCGAGCAGTTTCTTTAAGTCAGTGAAATAGGTAGCCTCATGAGATCAGGGCATAGAGAGCAAAAGAGGATCGCAATGAGAACGGACAGTGAGTAACAGTCCGCGATGGGATGAACGAGCGAACCGTTTCCCAGACGCTAGGGAACAAGGAACTCACTGTCGTTGGCTGCCTACAACGGAGAGCCACCACTCGACTCGGCTGTTCACCGAGCGTGTGCACTCTCGGTGACTGTGCGCGCCTCGTTTTCTTCGCAGTCCCAGAGCTTCGGACAACTCACTTCCCAGTCGCGAAAGAGGAAAAAAAAATACGAGCGCATCGTAATGGAGGAAAATGTTGGAAAAACCATTCTGGTATCTATACCACTTCACATGGACTCATATGGATCTATTTTTTGAAAACTGTTTTCCTGGCTTTGTGAGGCTTTCTCGATAACAATTGAACGATTGTTAATATTTCGTTAAAAGTTGTTTTTCAATATCAGCGAATATTGCAAAAAATCGCCGACCTTTAGCAACTAAATTTTCAAATCGTTACCCGTGAATAACTAAACATTTCGAGAATCTAAAAACGCGTCGACCTTCCGGTGAAATTTGACAAATTTCAGTGATAATATCCTGCGACGGATGGTTGTATTACAACTACCGCGTTCCCGTTTGAGGCATTTCAACCGATCCAGTTTTCCCAACTTTTTTCGCGAGTGTACGCCGCCTACTCTCATTAATTGCTTTGAATTAAAACGATTCACCAGAAGCCTTCGAGCAGTTGCTCGCGACGCATATTGCCGCTTGGTATATGTGAATTCTCGTAACAATTCTCGCTCCTACTTCGGTCGGTTATAATTCACAAGTGGAAAAATATTGGTCCCGCAATCGACCATTGGGTGCGAATATCAATTACGTTAATTACTATTTTCCTGAAAGGGAAAAGAGGAAATGAAGAAAAATTCATAACCCATTCGGAATAATTATATACCCTCGAGATACGTTTTATTGATCGCGGAAACATAGTATTCCCAATTTTATGTAACTTTATCAGAGATTTTTATGAGAATTTCAATCGCTTCGGATTAAAAAAAAATATCGGTTTGTTTTTTTTTTTCGTTAAACTGAAATTATTTACAAAAGAGCATCCTCGAGGCTTCCGGCATTCTCGTCTTCGCCAATTTCATCGGTCACGTTACCCTGGGCGTCGAGCATCGGCTCGTGTCTCATCAGTCTGTAACGATTGTCGAGGTGAATCGCTGGCTTCCAATCGTCCATCTTTTTTAACTGCAAAAATGCAAGAAAAAAAAAACCTATAAGTCAATGAAAAAACCGCTTTTATAGCACTTCAACAACAGATGTGTTACAAAAATTGCAGAGAAAAATGTATCTGTGGAACAGTAATGACCAATTTTATTGATGAAGCGAAAGAAAATGTACAAAAGTCGCTGCAATACTGTTGCAGCTAAAAGAGAAGAATGTAAGTTGTGGTTGCGGCAATGTGGTTTCATATCGGGGAAAAAAACTTTCTTATTCAACAGTTCGAAAACCTAAAAAAAAAAAAAAAAAAAAACAAGACGAAACACTATATTCGGTAAATAAATCTTTGCTGAAAGTGCTTACGGACATTTGTTTTTATTATTATTTCGTCGCCGTGACATGTTCCATATACTGCCGATATAATTTATGAGAGAAGAATGAGACAGAATGTACACATACGCGGTGAGCTCGGAATCTCTCGTTCGCGCGCGCGCGAGAGTTCTTTCCTCGCATGAATTATTTATAGAGAATTATATTTCGCGGTAGAGAGAGAGAGGAGGGAGTACGTGTATGCGACCGAGACGTGAGAAAAATCGTGAAACTACGAGTTTTAATATAGCGTATACACGGAGGAGAGGACGGTCGGTGCTCCTCGGAATACGCCACATACGTAGAATACAATGCGCATATATACCACGATGGATAAGTGAAGTAAATACGATATGTACTCCATGTACATACTGATTTATATACTTGTGTACAAGATTTACGATATAGAAAAAAAAAAAATGAAAAAATCTGCTTCGGAACTTTTCTCCCTGACGTATACCGCTTATGCGAAACTGTCGGATTTCATCGATTCGTTTTTGCTCGCGCCACTCTACCCCTGTGTCACGAGAATCGGCAACGAGAACGGGGATAAACTTGCGATCCTCACCCCTACCTATTTTTTTATACATATATATATTTCACTGTACTGTATTTTACCATATATATATTTTTATTCCCTTCAAAGTGCACGACACGCGAGATTCGTGCGCTCGGTACGCACAACGAAAAATGAGAATACTTTTGGAGATATTCTTTCCGCACCCATACGCGCGCGTACGAGAGCTGCAAAGAGATAATATTTCCGTCGGTATCGCGAAGCCTCCAGTGGTACGTCACGGAGTCGTGAGTTCGAATATTAAAACCGCATAGATATCTCGTCTCTTCAATCTCTATACTACAGCTCAACCGGGATAAAGACTGTTTTCGCTTTGCGTAGAAGAACATTTGTGCTGTTCCACGCGCGGAACCGTCTGCTGCAATTTTTGTCCTATGATGTCGGTTATGCAAATATTGTCGAAAAAAAAAGAAAATCCTGATATTCTTCACTCGACATTGATCGTTGAAAGCTCATAAAAATATTCGCGCTGCCATACAAATAATCATTTGGCTTCTATTTTTCTGTAAATAAATACGAAATGTCCGTGATGCGCGTGCGCATGCGCAATGCGTTTAACGCGCTGTGCGTTTCTCTCAGACGTGCTTTTTTCACATGTTTATTCCATAACGACGCAAGAGAGAAAATATGTTGCCAACGGTGTTTTCTTTTTTACGCCGAGTCTTTGAAACTCTGCATCCCCGGTGATCGTGTAAGACGAGTCAACCCGGTCGAGAATCTTAGCTTACCGACTCGGCTTCTAGACTGTCGTGCGACGAGAAACGTGAGCTTCAAAGTCCCGGAAATACGAGCGTGCGGGCATTCGATCGGAGACGACTCTATTTCCGGTAGTAGATAACGCGCGGAAGGGAGAGGGGAGCCAAAGTCCTTATCTCAATCTGATGGTGAAAATTATCCTATGAAATTCATCCTGCGGGAATAATATCGTAGCGAAATTTTCACTTCTCTTCGTCTCTTCCGCCGATATCCTTCCCCTCTAAAGCGTATTACTGTATCCTGCAATTGAGACCTTGTCGTATCTATTCCATCGACAATCGCGGAACTTCAATTCTGTTGGCATTCGAATTCTATCAAATTACTGCAATTTTCGCGTGAATTTATCGATTTGATAAAACATTGATATTATTTCCAATCTTTTCAATAATACGCAGTTAACATCTGAATATGTGTGCTTCGCGCGTATGAAGATTATAAAAAAATTTGCTGGTCATTTTTCGCCGTTTGGCATCGATAGTCGAAGTTTTTATGGAGAAAATGATATCTTCAATATATTCTAAATGTGTTAAATTGTCCCATATTTTTTTCGCGTCAAGTCTAAAGAAATCTGTGCATAAATTGAATAAAAAAAAAAAAAAAGTGAACCGATCGCACACGAAGAATAACAAAAGTACCTAAAAGGTATTTCGCGAATGCGCGGATCTCTCGCGAAATAACATCTCCATTTCGATCGGCAAGAGCTTTCGAATCGAATATCTATCGCGCTACCATCGATGTCTGCGCATTTCTTAGGTTCGGTCGTTGCATAATTCATCGTGAGATTCATCGCGTGCCACTGGGGGTGCAGGGAACAAGGAAATGTTTAATGCGAGGATAGCAGAATAAGAAGAGAGAGAGAGATAGACATGTTGGTTTGTAAATTTTCAAATGAACTTTGGTGTCTCGACGGTGACGACGAGGTCGAGGAGTCTCCTTCGAGTTTTCGTAGAATGAGATATTCACCGAGAAACACAGAGGATGAGAGATATCTCTGCGGGTGGAAAATGGAGAACAGGGATCGGTACACGGGTACATGCAGCGGGGGGAAGAGGGACCGGAGGATGGCAATGGGAGGGCGATAGTCTCCATCGCCTCGCATCCGTGTCGCGGTCGTCGTAGCCAACCCTGTCGTCGTCGGACTTGGTCCTCAGGATCGGCTCGACGTTGGCAGGCGACGTTGTTCTCCGTAAGCGGCTTAAAACAATCCTCTAACTCCATTGCTCCGTATCCGTCTCCTCCGGGATCTTCGTCTTCGCCATTTTCTCTCGTTTCATCATTCCGTTCGGTTCTCTTCAGCCGGCGCTCACTCTTCCCTTTAGTTTCTCTGTGGCGATTTTTCGAACCTTCGCGACCTGTACACCTGTCCGCGTCAATATCACATGGAAATCTGCTACCCCTTTCGCTCGTCGATACGACTTTCGTACTCCCGATATACACGAAGATATCTCCATTATCTCCATTTCCTTTATTAACGTCATTTCTGATCACATACATCGAGGAATTCACTTGAACGACTATAAGAACGACGGGAATGCAATCATGTGACCTTCCTGCGGTGAACCGTTCAAACCCGCAATAATTCAATACAATCGATAAGCTTCTACGACCACTGCGTGTGAACACTGTTATGTTTTGTACTATCGAGCTGCTTATCGTTTGGTGCACAGCACCAGGCAATACCGGAATGCAATGGCAACGAATTTGCTTATCAGACATTTAGGCAATTTTGGGACCAGTGACGGTTTTCTAATGAATTTTTTTGTACATCGAGCATCAAGAATTCAAATGGTTCTTTTCACTCTATTTGCTAGCAATTTCGTTTGCTATTTATTGGTTTTTACGATTTCGTTTTTTTAAACCAACGTATTCTTTCAAGTTAAATCGATTTTCTCGTATCCCCTCGACAGCGAAAGCTCTATAAAAAAAAAGAAAAACATCGCCTTGAACCGAAGGTCTTCGAGACCTCTGCCTAACGTTGAAGCTACAATTCCTACCGATCCGAAGGCCCGAGTCTCGAGGGTATATCGAGAAACTCGGCCTTCTTTTTTCCCTATAAACCACACAGGTATCTCCTCTCAATCCTCATCTCGCGAAATCCACCCGTTGGCGATGGATGGTCTCTTCGCTGTCGCCGAGCGCAATGCCGTCAGTTACCCAAAGTAGGATGACCCCGTTAAGTTACAGGGATGTTATTGTTACGGATCATTAAATCCATTTTTTCCGTTACGATCTGACGATATTTTCGTTCACTTCAATGAGAGTTTAAGCGAATATTAAAAAAAAAACGAAACAACCAAAAAAAAAAAAAAAAATTAAAAGTAAGAAAGAACGATGGAAGTCGAGAAAACGGGAAGGCGAGTTCTGAATATCATGAAGGACGAAGGTAAGCCACGAAGATCAAACGGTCGGGCGGCTTCCCCAGCGTGCTTGAGATTAGCTTCCTCCTCCTATCCGGGTCTCTTGTAGTTCCACCACCTCCCTTAGTCATTCCCGCCGTACAGTGGTGTTTTCAATTTTCTCGACATTCCCGCGTATCCACCGACTCGTTTTGCCTAGTCGTTTTTTTCCTCACTCTTCCGTGTCTATCTTTTGACTCATTCCTCTCTTTATTTTCGAAAAAAAGTCAAACCGGCCGCGACGTCGAGAGATGAAATAAAAATGAGAAGAGACGCATCCCACCGTACAACTCCACGGTCCAGCGACTTTCAATTTTCTTCTACTCTCTTTCGGTCTTTCGTTATCTTTTTTCTCTTTCTTATTTTTTTTGTTTTTAATTTTTCCGTCTTGATTTTTGTCGCGAATGAGAATAGACAATTGTAGTTGCTGTGTGTTTGATTTTTATTAAAATAAAAAAATAAATAAAAAGTAAGATATATAATTCATTTTTGGATATACGAATAGCTCGTTAATGCGATTTACTATGATTAATTTATACGAATCGCAAATTGGATGTATCATTCATAGAATCAACCGAAAGCTCATCTCAACGAATTCGGTATTCTTCGTCGCTAAATTAGTCCCGTGACATTTGGAGTTCTGCTTCGAGCGAACGAATTTGATATCATCAACCGTTCCCAGGAGACTATTTCGTTCTCAACGAGTACCTCCACGTGTGGCCAGTAGTTCACAACTTTTTATATATTTATCCATAATAGCCGAGGCGCGCGCGCGCGCGGACGTCGGAGAAATTCAGTGTTTCCATCGGTGGTGTGCCGTAGGGGTGGATAATTTCAACGAGGAGGGGGAGAAAACACGTCGAGACTTTGACGCTATGCGAACTCGGTTTCTAGTTGATGTTGGCTTCTGGTAATTCTTGCGGCGCGTACCCAACGCGGTGCCACGAGCGTTTAAATCGAATTATGTTATTACAGAAGCCTTGCAACTCGTCATCCTGTGTGACGCTCGACGAAGCCCCATAAAGCTCATCCTTGTGTCCCTTTATCGCTTTATCTCTCTTCATCATCGTCACATATTCCAAGACTGACCTGTACGCGTGGGTCTTCACCAACGCCGCGCTGTTCGCCACCCTCCTCCGCTCTCTGGATTCCCTTCATCCCTCTGCGTTAACACCACTCTTCACTGACCCGACCAACGCCGTTTGCTTATTTTACAAAGGTTTCCAACTGAACTAACTGCCTTCTCTCCCCTTCCCTCGAGTATATTGTCCTAAATCCATGACGAAGGTCGACATTTTTTTTTTGTAATTTATTAAAAAAAAATGTTTCCCTCGTGAAATCCTTTTAAAATACAACGGCAACTTCAGATCTCCGAACCATAATTTAATGCCGATAATAACAAGAAATATTATCTTCTTCAATATTGACGCGAGTTTTCGTATTGAAATATTGAATCGCGAATAAAATAGGTGAGGCAAATAAACTTTTGCTCTCAGCTTAAAAAAAAACGACAAACAATAAATATCTTGTATAGATAATAAGTATGACGTAAAAAAAAAGTATAAAAAAAAACCCGCTGTTTCATCGAAATGATGTGACAACGATGGAAAATTATCAGACTATTATATTCGTTTCAATAAACTGTAATGTCTTTTCTTCGAAGGCCTCCGGCGGGTTAATCATGTGGATATGCCAGTGGCTTTGTCACGCGATCCAGTCGGACCGTATAACTAATCCCACAGGCAAGCAGAGAGAAAGTATACGAGACGGAAAGACGATTACTTTTTCTGCATCGCTTTTTTTCTTTCCTTTTTTTTCGGAAAATAAATGGGTTTACAAAAATCGAAAAAGGGAAAAAAGAGATTCTTATAGTGTGAAATTTTATACGGCATCTTTTCCACCCCGACAATAAATAATAATAATAATGCAGTAAAATGGAACCCTGGAAAATATAAATTATAATAATATATCGATCATTCAAAAAGCGGAAAGAGCGGAGAGAGACTTTTGACGATGTATCCGAGAGAACTGCGAATAGGCCGGAAATATGCGGGCGAAGATCGGGCGTAAGGGAGGGTTTCAGTGAGAAAGGATGACGATAAGTATACAGAAACATTTTTTTGAAAGAGACGCGGCCCCGAGATACGTTCTCGCACTCTCTTCAAGTTCCGTCGTCGTCTGGCTGTCCTAAGTATTGATCGTGGCGGGGAGGGAGGATGATTTTTAAGACGAGGTTCCCATCACCCACCACAGATGGCTCCACAGTGAGACGCTAAAGCAGAAACCCCTTCGACCCCTCCGATTATCAGGGGCGTATTTTACTCAATCGAGAAATACCACTCGGATTCATTATCAATCTCGTAGTAAATTTTTTTTTGGTTTTATTTTCATTTCGATCGAATTGGATGTCTATTTATCGTTATCTATAGGACTACTCGATCTCCTTGTATTACAAAAAAAACCTTTTCTTTTCCACAAAAATTAAATGAATGATTTTTTTGGCCATTTTGTTCTCCCAAAGTTTTTTAGACTTTTTAGTATTTGTAAATTTCTCCACCTTTCTTCCCTATATATTTTTGATTTCGCATTTAAAAAAATATTTTCTCAAAATGTTACGTTGCTTTTTTTGCTTCTCGATTTTCCGGTTTTTAAATCATTTATATAGTTTTTATGTAAAAAAAAAGAAGTTAATTACCGGGTCAACAATCCCATATGATTTCCGACTTTGCCCGTCGAGTAGCCGAGAGTTGAGGATCAACCACTGTTCATTCACAGGGTACTGTCATTCACAGTTACACTCCTGTTGAAGAATACACCGAGTCTGAGGGTGTAGTGAATGCACAGAGTCTGGAATATTGTCTGTAGTCCTCTTTGCTCTGCTCGGGGTGTATCGTTGTACAAGAGCCGTTGTATGGCCGGCCACTGCACACACTTTCAGAACCGCCAGACTATACTTTGTAGCAAACTCTGGCGAAGAGGGGCGGGTAAACGGGGGTTGGTGGTGGTGGTGTCTCGTGCCGAGTTTGTCCGTTTTCTCGTTCGCGTGGCCCTTATCACACCATCGCCGTCACCTACCCCACTACGACACTTTGATTTTACTAACTGTACTCCGTCGGACCTTTTTTTTTCCTTGCCGCTCACAACTCTTTCGCTTTATGAATCATTGATTCACCTGTGCGTTGGAAACACACGAGTTCGTTAATCAGTTAAATCCCATCCCGTCCTTGTGCTATAACCAGAATTATTTCAGACAAATTGTTCCACACTAATGGGACGGACGTTCTTAATGAAGACGGATCATGGTTGAAACGGTTGAGGCAATTATTTAAACGTGCAAATCACACCGCGATGCGCGTACATCTATGATATGATCGACGATAAAAGTACATCTTTTATAGTTAATTCAAATAAAACAAATATTTTCGGCCTAATAGAGTATTGTTACAAAGGATAATGAAGGGTGGGTATTATATTTTCTGTGTAATCTCTGTGACCAATTATTTTTAAGGTGATGCGAAACACAATACCGCCCACCCGCTCTGTCAGTACAGAAAACTGTAATGACTGCCATTTTGAAACCGTAAACATTTGAAGAAAAATATAACTGTCTTTTCCTGCGTCTATCTATTCCGCAGACAAGCAGCATATCTTTTTCTTTTTCCTCGAACGTCTATGGTCTCAAAAGGTTATTCATTACAGGCTTCGTTATCGACCGAGTTGTTTGACATTACCATAAATACTAAAGATTTGACACAGTTAAAATAATAACATTACAGTTTTAATTATCGGCCGTTGCATTGCGCATGATGTTATCCCCCCAAATTAGTGATCGACACGATCCCCCTCGCGCTTTAAGGTCATGCGAAACGACGATCGGTAACGAGAGCTGTAATAATTTATATCTAATTAAAAATCGCGTTAACGAGAAAACATTGATAGGCGTTCCTTTCGTGCAAAATTGGTCGAAACGGAAAAGGTTTTCAACAATTTTAAATACGAATTCTAGACATACGCGCTTATCCCACTTTCGTACAATTTACTTCTAAATCGGGAGCTCCAACGATCATGCGGTCGGTTATACGTTACGTCGGGGTTATTGACCAAGAGCTCCGGAACGGAGGTTCCTCCCTTCAACGAAGAGACTCGAAAGGGGGTTAGCGCTATGCGATGGAAGAATGGATATTACAAGGGACCAGAGACTTCGATAGCGAAGGGTATGTTCGGTTCGGGCGAAGCGGGCGCAGAATGTTGAAGAAGCCGAGGGGATGGAACGCTACTCGAGGTTCGCTGCTCTTCCGTTTTGCCTTCAAAGCACGCGAAATACCGCGAGGAGGCAACATGGATAAAAAAATAAAGGCAATTAATTTTTTGTTAAGGGTACTGAACCATTTTTCGCTCAAAAGAGCGAATTTTGTTTCTTGCAATGATTCAACTAGAAATAAGCCGCTTTGTGTTCAATGCTCGTAAGCTCTACATACGAAAGGCTCACTTCTCTTTCTCTCTCTCTCTCTTCGATGCGAAAGTTGCTAATTAATAATTCTACAACTCTCGGAACAAAGTCGTAACTCACTGCATAAACCTCTCTTTGATATTAGAAGATTTGACTTTGTGCACTATTCGATTTAGTCCCGAGGAGTTCCCTGACACCCTATATAATGTATAGAAAGCGCCGGGGTAGGAACTCCCGCGGGGAGTCGGAGAGGGTTTGCAGGAGGGTGGCAGTTTCCACGGAGGATGTTGAGAGAAGATCGAGAAACTTTGAGGAAGAAAAGCGAAAGGTCCTGAGCGCGCTGGTCGGTAATGGTTGGTATGAGACTTGGCGCGTCCGGAAGTGGTTCTCAAACTCATGACGGACGAGTTAATTTCACAATCCCCCGTTCCCTCCCTCATTTTTTCCTTATCGAACTCGTATTTTTATCTTTTTTTCATTCTCCCGTTCCGTCTCGCTTCCCGAGGCGACCGGTAAATTGAATTGACTCGGTAACGCGATAAACAAATTGTCAGTACCAGACAGAGGGCTATATGCGCGCCGGATGAGGAGGGAAAGTGAGGGGGACTATCATAGAATTAGACGGTGAATCAATGCGTAGTTACAAAATACCAGAATTATCCATAATACCGCCCTATCACGGTAATTCTCGATGAAGCGTTGGCGATTACGTATCATAGAGTAAAATATACATAGGTGTAGCGTGTCAGTATTCGATACCCGATAAACTCAATTAACGAATCGATAATTCTTTTATTCGCGCTATACTGCTCTTTTTTTAATTCCCTTTCACTCGGTGGTTGGATTTAACGGGAATGTATGTAATTCTCGATGTACTTCTGGGAAATAATTCATATACGAATGTTTGCATGTTTGTATCACGTCACACCCGGCAATTGGATTTTATCACAAATGAGGGAGTTTGAAGGAGGGGAAAAGAGGTGGGGGGCAACCTCCACGCGTATGAGCGAAGGTTCCTTGTTACCCAGGGCAGTCTTGATTGCCCGCAACGAAGCATTTATATCTCGTTCTCTTATCGATCCGGTTGTACATGAATTTATCATTAATGGGACTCCGGACCCAATTAGCGACGTTTATGAGCTGCGCTCGTACCGTGCGACACAAAAAAAAAAAAACCGGAAACGGTGGTTCTCTTACAAGCTTTTCGACTTTCTTTCCTCTGTTTCGTTCCATGCCCATTGCTCGCTCAAGGCTTTGTTTCTCTTCGGGGGTCTTGGCTCGCATTTGTTTTCCCGAATGCGCATTGTACTTTTCGCGCTTTTGTTAAAAAAAATAATAATAAATAGAAAAAATTGATCCCTAACGTTGAATTTTGCAAATTTATCAACGTTATTCATTCTTACGATTATTGTTCGTAAACTTTTTTTTCTTCGGTTTCCATCTGCGCCGAACCCCCCCCCCCCCCTTCTCCCTCATCCATGTCGTTGTGAATGAATTCAAATAATTCTATAAAACTTCAGTCACTGGCATCGCAATGCTAAAATTATCGCAATGAAAACACAGTTACTTTCCATCGGTATTCGACGAGACCCGATGACACGCGATTGTCTCACATATGTATATTAAAAATTCATAGTTTTGCTGTTGCATCAAAATGTTACGCATATATAGGATACCGAAAAATCGTATATTTAGAGAGTGATATATGTTTCATAGCACCGTAGATTAATTTTATGTTTAAAACTTTTCTCTACTATGATATAAAATTTTCTTTAATACGAATGTTTCATTAAGGATATTTTTTTTTTCGTATATTCAACGATATACGAAACGTATATTTTTTTCGTATATTCAACGATTTTTCAAAATTCAGGTCATTAATATGACTTTCTTTAAAGTTCGCATTAAGAATGATTTCAAATTCAATAAGTCTTCTTTCTTGATGAAATTTAAAGGACGAAGCCTTTTCCGAGTGACTGAAAAGCATCATACTGCAGTTTTTCTTCGGTACTACGTGTTTATTTCGAGAAAAGACAAAAGTTACAGTGTTACTTTTTGTTGAAAAAAGTAATTTCTCAAAATTTTTATCAAATTTTTTGTTGATACAGAGTAATCGATCGAGTAACCGATCTTCTGCATGGTCTTCGGGTTTTTAAAATTATAAACTTAAAAAAAAAAAATGTACTCCAACCTTCATCCGACCCTTCATTAGCGAGGTATATCTTATATTTTTCAACCTGCGGCAGCTTTCTCTTATTATTATAAAAAAAAGAGCTTTCCAGTCGCAGGCTTTACATTACTCGTTGAAACGTGATCTCGTGACGTTATTCCTCCCACTATCGGTTCCACGGAACCAGAGGACCGTAGCGCTCTTCTATTCTCTCTCTGCCTCCGGAACTACATAGAAATCTCTGATAAAACGCGCTGTTAGACACTCTCGCTTTCTCAGTCCTCAGGGCTGACATTAGTCCTCGTTTGCTCAGCGACCCCTCATCCACTGGTCCTTTCTATCCTTTGCTCGTCGCCCAAAGCCCACTTTTACCCATATGGAGCACGTAGTCTGTACATACATAAGTAAACGTCGACGGAATGATTTTTTTTTTCACACGCTTGATTACTAATCTTTAGAATTCTTTTTTATTTTTGTCAACGAGGCATCTAACACGGTCCTGTAGTCGAACGAGAAATGTAGAAATAATTCGTTTACTAACCATTCGACGAATAAGTATTCTGATCGTTTAATATCTATTAATCGTGAAATCTCTACTTTTTTACTGTGAGCACCCTGCGCGCCCTTAAGGGGGTCGAGCGAATTATTATTATTTTTTTTTTATTAATAATCGAATGAATTTTTATCCTCGATTGCGCGGATCGAATTAAAGACAAAATCATCGGAAAAAATTCTGAATAATTATTGTCGGTCACCGGTTTATTGACAATTATTTTTTTATTTTTTTTATTTATAGAATCTTTCATCTACATATCATATGAGAATTTTTTTTTCAATTCAAAAAAATGGTTTTATCGAGTCGCTTGTCGAAGATTTCGATTACGAAAAAAAAAATAAAGTGCTCGGCTCCCTTTTGTCGAATTCACACGCATCGTTAACACCAGTGGATTATTAGTTATTTAGATATAGTAGGTGTATAGCGCAGGCTGCAACAACGTATGAAAAATGTAGAAATCAATCGCTGACGGGTGATAACTCGTATAATAACGCCTCGATAAGCAAAGGACCTCTCTTTTTGGTGTTGCGCGTGTGTATAGATAAAGTAGTTTCGTTCGATTTGAGATTTGTACTGTGGGCGTGTAGTTTATCCACTGTAATTCACAAACAAAAACACAGATCGTTTCGTTCATTTAAAAAAAAAAAAACAAAAAAAAAAAAACGTATTTTTCGATTTACTAACGATTTAATTCTGAAAGCACAGTAGACATAGAACAGATTTATTGGTCAGAGAAGTAGCCGTTCGATTGTTTTATTCACCAAGATATATCGTTGGGCGAAAAGCACGGGAAAAAAATTTTAACCGAGTGACATTGATTTTCCAGGATACGGGACGATAGATCATTGAGAACCGTTACCTCGGTCCAATCTATCTTTATCGAAACTTCAACGAGGCTACTTCCTCCTCACAATAACAATTGTAAAAAGCGTTCGAACACGCGTCGGCCAATGGTGAATAAAGAAATACGAAAATACACGTTACACACGAAGAAAATAAAGAAGAAATGCGAAATTTACTTTCTCATAGGATGGAAAAGAAAAAAATAAGAAATAAAAAAAATAAAAATAAAAAAAACGTACGTATCTTTTGTGTATGAAAATTCGAGACCTTAGGGATGGCTAATTCGCTCCGAATTTTTTTTTCTCTCTTATTCTCATTTTCTCGAAAATAAATCTCGTCAACGACACTTGTGCAAATTTTTACATTTCCTAATCCTACTTTTCTCTTCCGGATGTCCATTTGGTCGCCCGGGTCCGTCCGGGTTGATCCACCGCGATACCTTACATATGCCGGACTTATCCCGCTCTACTTCCGTTATCAACGCACTCCTTCCGTTCTCTACTTTTCCTCGTCTTCTCGACTCCTCCATTCGCGGTCTCTTCGCCTCGTGCCCACTTCTCAGATGCACTTGAACGTTAGTTTTTTCAGAGTTGCATCCTCCCTCGACACTCGGGGAGCGAGCGCCCTCGGCTCGACTCTGCAATCCCGGGGCATTGCGGCACGTCGTCCGCGACGCAACAGGGCAAAAGCCTCTTCAACTTTCTTTCTCCGCCTCCGGGTTGCGCTCTTTTTTTCTTTTTCCTGACTCAACTACCGACAACTACCTATACTCCTCCCTCCCCTTTTCACTCCTCTCCTTTGCACACTATTTTCGTTTCTCGAGAGATAACAGACGGAAAACGGAAATGAGATAAGCGAGATAATGCGGCAGATCTGTTTCTTTTTTTTTTTCATTGGGATATAAAAAAAGAATAATAAACGAAATAAAAGCTGATTTCGAACACGAAACGTCGGGTATAAGCGAACCAAGGAATTAATATACTTCAGGAATATATCGCAATTCACAACAGAAGCGAGAAATGCCGAGAAAATGGGATACCCGATACGACTGTGGAAAATGAATACGACAATAAAAAAAAAGTCTCGTATTCGAATACAGATTCGAATAGAAATTTTCACGAGATCTGAGATATTGTCGACCGCGACTCAACGCCGAGTGGTTTCATGAATCCAGTCAGTTCAAGGTAAACATACGATATGCACTCGCAAAATTGGCAAAAAAAAAAAATAGTAATGATCCAATGTGGATTATTGTCATTGGGAACGGGCTTAACCACTTGTAAAAGTATAAATGTAATATTCCCCACTTTTTCTCTCGTAATTCATAGGTACTAACAAATTGAGTATTTATTTATAGATTAAAAAATAAAGAGAATCGTATCTAATGATTTCGAAGCGACGATTTAACAAATTTCTACCTGTGTCGTTTATCTTTAGTGTATCATTTTTTTTTAATGCACTATCGAATTTAAACTAATCTAATGAATTCCATCTTAAAATTTATTTATGCCGTATTCCATTATATCGATTAACAATTATTTCGATATTGCATGATTCAGTTTTCACTTAATAATTTCAACCCGATAAAACCAATGTACAGTTATTTTCTCTCTTTCGATTTTTAATTCATTATTCTAATCATCTTTCGCCATTAGCTCGCATTATTATCTTATTTAATATTTGAAATTAAAATACAGTTTCGATATTTTGATTATCTTTCATCCCTAATTGAGTTTCATCCCCAATTATTGCGTTGCTATATTATCTCCCTCGTTTCTGGTTATTGCGTAATAATTACACGTCTGCTATAATATAATGTTGGATAAAATTAATGATGAATCAAATGAAAAGGGGTTAATAACGAGTGGAGTAATGATTTCCGGATTACCGTGAAACCCTCCCGTACGTGTGTAAGTTCTTTGGAATACATAGAATTTGCATTAGTGTCCATGGGTTAGTCTACCCAGTCGTCGTTGTTTATGAAAACCAATGTGTACGACAAATTCAAACGCGCTTTTACCTTTCAATTAGTTGAAATTCTCGAAAATTTGTCAAATAACGTATATACGTCGAGGATAATTCGTCGTTTCAGTATTAACGCAACGCGCAGTTCGTCAGTAACTTTTCTGTCGCTTCGTAACATTTTGTTGCAACTTTTTTGCGACAAAGTTCGCGTATCGATCGTATCGTTAACCGATCTCGGAGAAATTTAATTACGTACCAATTGCGCAGCATGTAAAACCGGTGTACGGGACTCTCGAGGAATTAATCGAACGCAGATATCGAAATACGATTCCTTAGGCTTTAATCACAACTAATTAATCTAATCCGTACTTTATTCACGTAATCATTGGGTACATTTACTCTGAGAATTTTATTACTACCATCTTCGATATTTATCGATCGATTGGGCCAATAAGTTACCGTTATTCTTTATCAACAAACACGACTTCCCGATTGAAATACTTTTACAATAAAAATTGTAAATTTCCTTAATTCGAAGAAGAAAAAAATGTAATTATCTCGGTCGGTAACAAATACTGTAATCTATTGTTCTCGTAAGGATCATAAATATTGCGAGGTAAATGCAAACTATCGGTGTCGTCAGCTGATTGCTTTCGTAATTATTTGATTTTTCTGAAAAAAAAATTCGATCCAACTGAAAAAAGATATGTATACATTTTCAGTTCTTGTTACCCACCGAGCGCGAGTACAGCGGGAGACGAAGATTTAACGTCGCTTTAGTGACTCGCTGATCGAACATCTTACCGGAAAGTCATCAAAAGTATTAACTTCCCTACTCTCTTCTATTCTGGTAGCGCTAGGTACTTGTTTCGGCTTTTTTTTTTTCTCGACAGCCTCGAGCTACTTTTCTAATTTATCGTTTTTTTTTCTTCTTTGCTTATCGTGACTATTTCGTATGAAAAAGAAAAAGATGATGCGAGCCAAACAGCGAAACAGCATGGCACGAAAAACAACAAAATACCTGTATTGATCCGGGAAAGAAGTAACATTGCTGTATATATTGTTCTGCATAGAGAGTCAGTGGAGATGGGTAGACTTTCTCTCTTTCGCTCACTGGTTTCTCTCTCCCTCTTTCGCGCTCTCTCACCCCTCGCCCCTTCCCGATTATCGATTAGATTCTCCGACGTTGCTGGCGATGCCAAGTTGTGTGGTGGGTACCGCCTTCGCAACGCATAGTATACGCGAAAATGGAACGACGGGAAGGCCCGCGGGCGATGGTAGCTTCGAGTTCACCCTTCTATTCTATTCGCACGCTCGCGAGAGAGCCGTTCATTGTCTCGAAACTCCGCGATAGATAATAGACTTCGCTCAATGTCTCCTATCAGAGATCGGGCAGCGACGGTGGAAGTATCTTCGAAACATCGCTGTTTCGTTAAGAGTGCATCGAGTTAATTCGAAAAAAAACTTAATTATATCCCAGACACGGATAAACATCGATTGCGTGGAATGCCGTGCGAAAAAAAAGTCAAGTTACGCGAATTCGCTATTTCGCAATGCTGCTTCAGATATTGCAATCATCACTAAAAGTAATACATCGAAGAATTCCATTAGGCGAACCAATGTCGAATTATCAACATAGGAGTATTCCGTATTCCGTATTTCCGGTTGCTTTTTATTTTTACGTGTAGTCAAATATTCGTCACAAAGCCGTTTTTTTCTTTCGATTTTCGTAATCATTGAGGAAAGAAACTGATTGCCATCGAAATGTTAACGCCACTTGTAAACATAGGGATAAAAAAAATTCGTTGTTAAGGTTACGTGTCATTGGCAATGTCGAGAGGATTTCGCTCAAAGACCATTTCGCTTATTCCCCGGGGAATTCTGTAGAGGTTACTTGTATCTCGAAACAACGGGCATTGAGAGGTCCAATCTACGGTTACTAGAGTCACGATCGTCCGAAACCCATGGGATTAAATAGCCTCGGAGGGAAAAACGAGAGAATCATAACTGGAGAGGCACTTTTGGTACGGGACTCGTGAAGATGCGGCCCTCGTTGGTACTCGTGGAAACTCTCGATCGACGCGATAAGTCATGTTCGGAACATTCGTAAGATTCCTCTCTACTTGCAAATATTCCAACGAGATTCCTGATTGGGCAGACATCGTACACCGGTGGGCTGCGCGGAATTTCTATCGAAATATCGATACGATCGTCCTTTCACGGTCGGGGGGCACCTTTTTCCATCTATTGTAATCATTGCAGGCAAGAGGCGCCGCTAATGCCCGTTCAAATATTCCGTCAGGCGCGCCATCGCTAGAGCTTTATTAATATAGTTTTAATCGAGATTCGATTATACTCGAGATTCCCCGGAATTCCGCCGTTTTAATATCGCATACACGCGAAAAAGCTTCTTTCCATACCGATATCCGAAGCTTTTATCTATATCGCCTAATAAATTTCACACAAATATGTCTCTAAATATTAAACAACTTTTTGCAATATCACGAAAAAACTGCAGTAGTTTTGGTCCATTTGTTTTAATTTCAAGAATACTTCGGAATTTTATAGATTAGGATATCTTGATTCCCGATTAATGTACGGTTATTTACAAGTTTTAATTTTTGCGGATATTAAATTTACCATTATTTTCAACAATGCATTACGCGGAATAAATTGTCCACATTCGCGTTATCTACCCACATGCTTCGTTCAATTTTTATCTCTTACATTCGGAAACACACACTGCAAATCCCACGGGAGCCGACGTGGTTCTCTCCCGTGTCTTCTCTTTATCCGTTACTTCTCTCAATTCCCGAACCGCAACGGATACATTAATATTCAGGATTCTACACGTCTGGAACGTCTCGAGCGATCCATCCAACTCTCGCCTACGTAGACTTATCCGGAAGAGCCGAATCGCAGATCCACTCGGTAATATACAGTAAAACCCGGACGTGAATGGCGAATAAAAATGAAAAAAGTTTAAATGTCTTCTTCGCACGGTTTTTCGATATTTCCGTAAAATCCATGAGTTCGAGTGAAACATTGAAAGCGCGAGAATAATTTTTTTCGGCAATGTGTCCGTCCAGTCGATTAAATGGAAATTTCTTTTAAAAACAACGTAAGCAACACGATCACCGAAAATCTTCGTCATTTCTGAAAATCGTTGTCCATTTTAGGAAACAAAAAAAAATCACGCGAATCATAATTTTTATCGCTCGTATCAATTTTTTTCTAATTTAAACAAAAACGAAATTTGTAGGTTAATTAATCCCCTTCTGTAAGATTTGGGGCTTCGTAACAAAAATGCCTGCAGTCCAGATTTAGCCTATAACCACAATCCAGACTTGGTATACTGTATAGATGATGAATTCCTCTTTTTTTAATGTAGTAAACGGACAACGAGAGCCGCGTCCGAAACCGATTGATGAATTCGTATTTAGATTTTTTTTAGTAAAAATTTCGGCAAAACAGCAGTAACTAATGTATGATTTTGTGATCGTAGCACATGAATGAAAAATTGAAAAAAAAAAAAAAAAAAAAAAAACCCCGAAAAGAAGGATCAATAATATATATACCTACACTGAATTTATAAATATAGATACGAACGCGATCATCGATCAGTGGGGGAGAGAGGGACGGCGCGTCATTTATTTGGGAGAGAAAAAAAAAACATCGGGGTCCTTATAAAAGTTTGACGGTGAGATGGTGTTGGTGGAGGCGATAGGAGAACGGCATCGATATGGAATCGACGGGTGACCCTACGACCTACGCAGGCAAGACTCACGTTTCAATTATCGATTCGCATGAGTGATCCAAAAAAGTTTATATAAATACTACACCTGTAGTCTCGTGATAGATTAAAAAACACACATTATATACGTATGTATATAAATTATCTGAGAGTGGAACACAACAAATTCCACGTACTTTATATTCATATTTGAGTATTCGTAATTTAAATATCAACACCGTAATTGATATATTCCCGTTGTTCAAAGTAAATTTATTAAAAAACTTGTTTCATGGGTTTTAAAAATATATATATGTCCACCAGGTAGTCAAAGTCTCAGTATACTACTACTACTACTAATACTACTACTAATTCTTCTAATACTACTGTCCTTCTGAAAATGAATACTTATATTTCGTTTTCATAAAATAATCATTTTTCATAATTACGTTTCCCGTAAATAGTTGACGCATAACGCGACTCATCGCGGTATAGTTTTTCCGTAAAGGTAATTTCGTTCGTCATGTCAGTCTACTTATCCCGAACCCGGTAACACCTTAATACTATTGTATAATATAATCGTATAGAGAGTACAAAACTTCCGAAGCGTTGGTATTGTTTTCTTGTACCGAGGCGCGATGAGAAGCATCGGTTTTTCAATAACACGATGTAGACAATTTTTTTTTTTTTACTAATTAGACCCAAATTTTTCATATAGAAGTAAATGAGCTCTTTTTTTAATCATTTTTGGGCAGATATTTCGTCCGTAATATCTTGTAGATAAATATTTCAGATGCAGAGAAAAAGAAAGAAAAATAAAAATCTGCGAAGGTTGGTAAAATATTAGAATTGTAGCGCCTAAAATTAAATTCGCGATGAAAAATGAAAAAAACATTTCGTTAATGAAAATCGAATTGCTCTGGAATACAGCGAAAAAAAATGCATTGCTTTTCGAACTAATTGAAAAATCGCCGAATGGTTGATTAATGCAAAAGAAAGCAATCGCAGTTCTTTCAACGCCTCATTCTCTGTACCCGTGAGCAATAGCCAATTAATAATAAATCTCGACAGCGTAATCATGAAATTCAATTTCTCCCCCTCTCTCCGAGTTCTTGTTGAATGACCTATTGAATTCGGTACGGGCATTCATCAAGAAAATAGTGTCTGTATAATAGTTGAAGTTCTATAACTACCGCGGTCCGTCTGGGTCGACGAGGACTGGAGAATTCCAAGAGGGGTGGAAAGGGGGGAGGGGGAGGGTTTGGCACGAGTAGACCAGCGATTGGTGCGATGTATAGAAATACAGGAATTGTGCAAGCAATTTCGATAATCGCGAGTAGTCGATAAATGGCGGTCGTATACCGCTATAACGTTAGTTCGGCGTCTATGCATGCAATATATCTGTGCGTAAATGCACATAGGTAAACTTGGGGTAAAATGAACGCTTCTTAAAATTCATGAAGTTTTCTCAATATACAGTACGCTTTTCTACTACGTTTGAACAGAAAAATAGATTGATGACACCCTTTGGAGTATTAAGACGAAAACGGGTGCAAAATGAACTATATTTGAATTGCATGAAAAAAAATGAAAAAATGTAATTCAAGAATAATATACTGACTATATGCAAACTATTTCCTCAAAGAACATAAATTTTCAAGTATTAAAAATAATGGAAGCCATTTTTCAAAAGACCATTATCGAATTATAGTTTTATTCATTTGTATTCCTATTTTTTGTATCGGTCCAATTAAACCCAAACAAAAATTGTTCCGTAGTTTCATTAAACATTGTTCCCGATCTTTTTTAGGTCAGTCGTGATTTGCAGCATAAATAATTGCCATGAATCTTGAATTTTAAAATTTTTTTATAAATTTTACTGTCGGTTCATTTTGCCCCAAAATTCGAGTTGCGCGACTGTCCCATTTTCCCCACCGTTGCCCATGTGTATGTCGGAACGAAGAGGGTTTAACGGAAACTTTGATTTCCTATCGCCGCTGCTGCTAATATTAGGAATCGCGGTGGCGAGTGGCTTAACCTCACCAAACTGGTAATTTCGTTATAACCAGCGCATTTGCTACCGTAACAAACCGCAAACCTGAGATATTGAGAACGCTGGAAATCGAGAATATACTGAAAAATTGTTTTTTTTTTTTACTCCGATGATACAACTACGATAGTAGTCCAATCGCAAAACAGCGCTTGAGGATCGACGGCAAGTTCGACTAACGCGCCTCGAGCGGTCGATAAGTTGCTGAGCGTCGGTAAAGTAAATTTCTCAAAGTTTTCCTACAAAAGATCTTCTGTGCGAAACGGTCGTAGACTTTACCGACTGTGGAAACAAAGACTCTCGTAACTTTGCTCGTGTGGCAAGGTTTTCGGTAGCTACCCTTATTGCAACGGTCGAGACAGGGGCTTTCCCCTCGTGTTTGTTTCCGCTGGTCGTCGCTTTTCGGCAGGTCAAGCGCAATTTTTTTCCTTATCATAAAAATCCTAGTCGACCGTGCATCGATACTACACCGTCATTCCTGCGGAACAAATTCCATTTTTTTCTTTTCGTTCCCGATAATGATTAATGTCGTTATCGTTTATCCAGACATTGTATCCAATTAACGTAAAATCGACACTCAATTGTTTCTCTAATAAACTCCTAATTATCTGCAGTTCTACTCGTGCATATGTTTAAACAATGAAGATATGTGAAGAGATGTGTGCATGAAGTTCCTCGACGTGTGCATTCAAAAGCTAATTAGAGAAAAGTCGGATCGAAAGAAAAATTATCGTCGAGAGAGCAACAGATTTTTGAGGATCGCGCGGAATCGTTGAGCGAATGGAGAAAGAAAGAGAGGAATTAAGCGAAGCGGAAGAAACCCGAGGCCGATGTCGAAGATGCGGTGCACCGACGCGCGGTATCTTTAATCGACGTCGAAGAGGGCCGAGGGCATTGTTGTTTCGTCGAGATCGAGCAAAGTTCTCCTTTCGTGTCTACGCAAGCAGAACGAGATTGGTAGGGAATCGTCTCCGTCTGTAGTAGTCTTCCAGTTCCTGTTCTTTCGCTTCCTATACAGCGCCGCGCGCTTCCATCTTCGGCCACTTTACTGGTCTCGCAGGGAAAAACGGAACAATGGAGTGACGAAGATAGCGGTGGACACATTCGTTCGATCAATGAGAACTATTTCAAAGCGACTGTCAGAGTAGAAAAAAAATAACCGATAACGAGTCAAGAGTACTAAGTACATCTGTAGAGTTTAGTCGACGATTCTCAGCACAGATTGTTCAGTTTGATGAAAAAATTCTTGCTGCAGAAGAAATATATTTTAAATGAAATACGAACGATTTCCGATTTACCAGAAGCAATAAGGAAACCGGATAACTGTACGACAGAAAAAAAAGCCCCTCGAGTCCCGATTTTCCGGGTAAAAGATAAATTGAAAAAACTTCGCGGAATTATAAGAAGCGCAATCGAAAAGAAAGGTGGAGTTTTGCAATTAACGAATAGCAATACAAGTAGTGAGAGTAGTGTTAATCGGTCGATCATCGTATCTCGTAAATGAAATTTTTAAAATTAAAAATGCACGCATTTCTCTTGAAATTTTTTTTTTTTTTTCGTATTCAATTTTTACTAACAATATACACGATATAGCGGGACCATTGACCGCTTTTCATCCACACACGAGGCGGTATACAAATGTATATACATATAGACGTTATGTGGGTGCAGTCCGATGTCCCGCTGTGGATTCGTATGGGGTATTTCGTGCGTACGGTTAATACACGAGCGGAGGTACGAGAGGGAATTGAGTGGGTGGGTATCCCGTAGTATGGTGTTTTCCGTTGGCCATCTGTCGAGGGGGTGGGGGACCCCTCGCGGATTAATTGGAGCCCCGTTGGTATTGATCCAATAACGTGGCATCGGCCACGCTGTTGCCACTGCCGCTCTTTCAGAACATGCCGCGGGGGGGATAAAGATAAAGAGACAATGTCGAAAAAGATTGGCAAACGCGAGAGAAGACAGAGGGAGAAGCTGATGAAACACGCGTGGCGCGAGAGAACGAGAAACACATACAATGCTGACATATCGAACCCAAGCGATAGATGTATTAGACACCGAAACAGTCCGCAATTTTCGCAACAGCAATTTTCTTCGTGAAATACCCCTTTCCTTGTCCGAAAGTTGGAAAAAGTTGGACAGATACAATATTATACGTGACTATCCGTAAAGCCGCGTAACACAGAAAGAAGATGAAAAAAAAGATCGAAAACTAACTAAATGAAATTGTGTTTCTAACGTGAAAGCAAAATCAGTTCTGCTGATTCTTTCGACGCGTATCGAATTAATTAAATAGAAAAAGAAAATTATGGCGATTTTTTTGTTTTACTTTCTACTCGTGGCGTATCGACACATTGAAAAGCTCCGAATTGCAGCCGGAAATTTGTTTCGCTTCGTTCGAGATCCTCGTTTCGCTTCTTTTCAATTTACTATCTCGCGTTACTCTATTACTTTTTTGCTCACTTTCCACGATGTTTTTTTGGTTTTTTAATTTTCTCACTTGCCGAGTCTTGAGAGCCGATGCTAGAGACCGAGAGCGATCTCTTCGAGCTGAACGACACGCTTGCGTCTGACCTACACACCGAGACGAGGATTTTTCCACTTGGGGGACACGGGACTCGACGAGATACCGCTGAACTCTCGAGTTTGTCGTCGTTCCCTTGTACAGAGCGGTAACAGCTTCGACGCTCGACGTTAAATTGAACGAAGTGGACGACGACGAACTCGAGTCTACGGTCGGACCTTCCTATCTCCCGCTCGGGATCCAATTTCGCGACAATAATCCCATTCGCGTCCCGATGGGGAAAAGCCTTTCTCTACTATTTCTTCTCGGCGTCGCGAGAGAATCAAGAGAAACGAGCGATTCTCGTGCATTCCGCGGCTTTACGGAACCTCTGCGGCTCTGTTGATAATAGAACGCGTTCTACACTTCAATTCGCGTGAATCGGAAAAGCCGACTCTCGTCTCCGAAGCGAGAGAAATAATTGAATAGATAAAAGCTATAAATGCCCATCTGCGATCTGCGATTCTTTTTTTTTTCGTTCGAGATATCCTTCGAACGAGCGGGAAAAAAAAATTAATTTCGAGAGAGATATAGAAAACATTCGGAATTTTGCAATAACAATAATTTCTCGATAACTTTGGGTGATTTGAATTATTATTTTGAAAAGTATCGCGATTGCAACTTTTTGACGTATGCGAAAAATACGAAATAAAAACGAAAGCGAAGTTCTATTAAGCGTATTCGGCTTAATGTTTGTCTCATTAGTGTATGAAAAAGAAATAAACAAAAATGGTTGAATTAAAGTACGCGATCTCAAGAAAATGTGGTCTCGTATGAGCCGTAGATCCTCGAGCCAAGAAACTCTTAAGCTGCTTTTTTTGTTTCAAGTTCGTTCTTTTTTTTTCCTTCTCTTTCTCCCTTCATATTTACGTGCACGAAGAAGCAAGAAGGCTTTGAAACGTGACTCGTTATTTCCATACAAAGCGGTGGACGAGTCTCGAGAGTTTTATATGCCGGAGGGTTTTTCTTAATTAAAACTAATGTTGCGGGGATTGAAATGAATAAGTGTGCCGGGACATCGTTCGTCGGTAGATAGGCTCGCAGCATGGGATTTAGGAGAATATAAACTTTTTCATCCCCCTTCCCTGTGGCAAAAGGGATTCGCGGCAAAATTGAATTTCACGCAAACCCCGAAATTTCTATTAAAATAACGATTTCGTTTGTCAGCGCGATAAAAAATGTCACGATTCCGGATAACGAAAAAACCTTCTAGAAAAGTTCGATAAACAGTTACAATTAATTACTCTAAATATCGAGTGATTTTTTTTCTTTTTCTTCGCTTTAATCTAACATGTACAGTGTCAAACATATATAGGCATTTTCTAATCGTGTAGAATAAATCGATTGGTTTCTCTACTGTTAAATATTAATGGACAAAAAAATATTTTAAATATGACTTTTTTTTCACATCGATAGTATCGAATGGTACAAATATAGAAAAAAAAAAAGAAAATAGAGTGCCCAGGGATTCATCTACACACCGTAATAACTATTACACACTCAACGTATATCTTTCACATATTTAATTAAAAATAATCATACTACTGTCTACGACATCTAAGGTGTTTTTCTCTACACAACAAATTATTGACTCTCACGTTCTCGACCGATCGAAGTGTCTGTGGGCCCTCACTCTCTCGCTAAACTCAATCGATGTTTTTTTTTCTTTTCGTATATATGCTTTTTTTTTGTTTGTTTTCGACATAACGACACTCCTCGCATCGCCAATAATAATACGTTGCTTCCTCCTTGTTTTCTCTCATGAAATAAATTATCACAGTTTTTCTTTTTTTATTTTTCGTTAATCTTCATTTTTTATTAATCCATATTAATTGTACCGTAAATAAACAGTTTGAACTTTTGTTTGGTCCTTTTTTTGTTTAATTATCACTTTAACTTATCGACGAATAAACAAGCTGCTTTTGCACTATTGATGCTTTCCGTTGCTCTCTCACCGTACGACGGGAGGGGTGGCGGGGGATGAACCGGAAGGTTGGAAGGAGAAGGGGTCAGGAGGGGAACTCGCTCTTCCGGTACGTGCTGCCGCCTGATGGCGGTGCCCTCTACGACACACATGACTCTCTCTCGCTCTCTCTGACCGCCGCTCTCGTTCCACGACAAGGGGTTGCTTCTTCCACCCCTTCGCGATCCTCCGGGTTACCTTCTGCCACCCTCGCTGAACCAACTCTGGTTCCCTCGGATCGTTTCTCTCATAGCCAGACGCGCGCCGCGCCCGTTGATCCAAGGCTAATCAATTCTTTCCCTCACACCGTTTTCTTTCGTCTCAACACTTTTCTCTGCTTTTCATTGCTCGTCTCTCTTCGTCTTTTCTCTTCTTCTTCTATGTATTTTTTTGTCCCGATGTTGAAATTAACGTAATTTTTTCGACAGGAAAATACATGGTTCGGCAGGTTTATCTTATTTGCTTTCTTCACTCGCGGATATTTAATTGCTGGTCGTGAATAAAATTCAGCGAAATTATCGTTTTTTCGTTCAATAATCATCGAAAGAGTCGAAAGCAACGTCCGAAAGCTTTTCGTTCGAGCGGCTCGCCTCAAGGCTTCGACGATGCAAAGAACGTCGCGTGCCGCCGTTAATTGCGTGCGAGTTCGCACGTGCGTACCCCTCGAGATGGCCCCCTTTCGACCTCCCGCGATTATCGCTGTAGTCCACGCCTCGAAACGGATACCCGCGTTTTAACAGAAAAAAATGTATCCCGCTACCTCACTCGATTTTCTTTTTAATTCCGACGCTTATCCGCATATCCGATAAAAAACGATGAAAAATTGTTTTTCGTCGCGCTTATAAAATTGAATAATAATTATACAACGCATTCCGAGTGATTTTCGAGCTCGTCAAATTTTTTATTTTTTTTTCGTTTATGACATTCATAGAAGAATCGAATAATAAAAAGAAATTCGTTAGAGAATTCTCCGGAGCAATGTACCCGAGCGAAGAATAATTTAGTTTACACGCGGAGGTTTGTGACGTTGTGTAACCATTAATATTCGTGAGTGTCATTGGAATTAGTTACACGGAATTTCAGAGGGAAAGTGAGACCGAGTTACCCGGGGGTGGGAGAGGGTTGAGAGGTGATGGAGTTAAACAAAGACGGAACGAACATTATGAGATTGAAGTTGAACTCCGACAGAGGGGAAGTTTGCATGCAACTTTGGTGTATAACAACGTACACGCCTATGCCTCGGTATCCCGAGCGCTAATTCGGTCCACCGACGTGTATAACGGGACACGAACGGGGTTCGCTCGATAACAAGGTCGATTCATTATTCACGTAACGACTACGGTTATATTTCGGGATGGAACGGGCTTTCGCGTTAACGCTGTCGAAGGGTCGAGACGACAACGAGACGGAGTGAGATGGATAGGCGAAAAAAAAAATAGCGGAGAGCTCGATTCGACGATGCCAATGTACCGGGCCACTTCTACTTTTCCCGTCCTCGTCTAACACGATCGAAATTTAATTGACGGGATGAAAAGAGATCTAAACTTTTTGAACTTTTGAAATTAAAATCGTAATAATTTTTCCAGCTGTGAGCAATCGTGATATTATTATTATTATTCTTTTTTTTCGATTTTAAGATCGCGAATGTGTAAAGCGAAGCATTTAAATTTTGGAGCTTTTAATTTCCATCACAGCGACGGCAAAACATCGAAATACATGTTACTTTCATTGCCGTCGTATCGATTTTATTCCACATTAGTGCAATAATGAAAATTAGCGATTAGAATGGCTGGCATTGGTATACATTTTTTTGTTCATCCAATAATGAAGGTGCGATTCCAATTGAAAGGAGCAAAACATGTAAAATTTCCGATTTGTGAAAATATGAAAAAAATTTTGTTATAAAAATATTGCAAAAGCTTCGGAGCTCCTATTCGATTGAAATACATTTATGGAGCTTTCGAGTTTCCTATCGTTAAAACGGAATGCAACGACTTTTCCGAAAGCTTGCAATGAACAATTGGCGAAAGAAAAGGACAAAAATAATTGGTGTTTTTGATGCAGATAAGGGATATATGATTGGGGAAGATTAAAAAATAGTTAAAGGAAAGGAAAGAAATGAGTGTCGGAACGAAAGCGTCGAAGGAGTGCCGCGCCTCTATCGACCGGAAGCTGCTCCCCCATCGACCGGAAAACGGTTTCGCCTCGCGCGTTGCGTCGCACCAACGTGGTTCGTGTGGGTTCTACTCCCGAAGTAGATACTTCCACTAGTGTCAGACGAGTCGATATCCTTTTTTTTCCATTTTTTGTTTGATTTACGCTTTTTTATATTTTTCCATTTCGATTGCCCATCGTAATTCAATTTCTCTGTTTTTACTATATTTTGCTCTATCAATTCCCGCGGTTGCTGCAGTTTAAAAGTAAAAATTCACGATTGTTTTTTTTTATTTTTTTTTCGATTTTCTCATCATCGCTCGTATCTCCGGCAAACCCGCGGCGATTTAATTTAACGTGGGCGGAACGCGTGTTCGGCGAGCGTCGTGCTTTTCCGAGATTCGCGCGCCGCAAGTAGACGACGGTTGTTTCCCTAACTTCGGCGTCGATTCTCTCTCGCTCTCGCATTTTCTCTCTTACTCTCTCTCGCTCTCTCTCTCTCTCTCTTTCCCTCTCTTTAGCGTTCCCTCCATTCCACGAGCCACGGGTGTACGCCGCCCCGTTGCGTTAGCCATTCTCTCTCCCGGCCACCCCTCTTGGCAAGCGACCCCCTTACTTCGATCCTTTCCTTCGATATCTCGCTTTGCCAACGAAAACGAAAATTTCATGAATTATTTTGTCTCGATAAAAGAAAAATCCGTGGAAAAATTTCCAAAGTATTAAAAATAAAAAGGAGAAGCAATCAATTTCCGTAAAAATCAACCGAGTCAGCCGAGTTGTTTTCATTCGTGTACTTTTATGTAATCTCAATTTATCGGACGTGTTTCGGTACGAATCGCAGAGTCAGCATTTCCGTCGAAATCAAGTTCTAATACGTATAAAATTCTCCGCACGAATATATCGATGTCTGGAGTTTTGCGAGACTGGCAATAGGTAGATTAGGCCAAAGTAAATCCGAATTAAATCCGAGGACGCGATCGGACGGCTTTCGAGGTTTTATCGAGAAGCGAAGGGCGCCGGTAAAATCGAGCAGTTCGATGTTCAGTTCTGGGATTCCCCTCGTTCTTTCGATCGAAACTTTATCATTTTTTCTTTAAATTTACTCGGACAACAGACGCAAAATTAATTTAGAGTTACGAAATAAAAACGGTAGTTGCAATAAATTAAAAAAAATGAAAACGAGTCTCGCGAATATCGTAACCCAAAGCAGAGAGAGAATATGTGTGACTCGTCGGTTTTGCTTGACGCGGGGGTGGCGACGCGAGGGGAGAGGAGAAAAGGCCAATGTTGGCTCGCCAGCGAGAGTCTCGATATAGGGTCAAAGTGGGGTCGATGGTGGGTCGGCAGCGGCGACGTGGAGTAATCTCCTTCGAGGACGTGCCACGGGTCGAGGACAATGTCCCATCACACCAGTAACTCTTGAAAGGCGTACTGCTGTGACAGGACAATATCCCTGACACCGGGCTGTTGTTTCGTACGATCAGCGACAAGAATGGCGGCTTCCGTTTCTTCTTCATCTTCTTCCTTTCCTTCTTCTTTCCGCTTCTTCTTCCAAGCGGTAGTTTTTAATCGACGCTCACTTCGTCTTCACCCTCGTATTAAAATTTGAACGAAAAGTTGAAAAAAAAGCCAAGAAAATTCCGCATCGAAGTATCGTTGTCAACGAAATAACCGAAAAAAAAACCGACCCGAACAACCGAATAAAACTTCGAGAGCCAGAGAGCCTCGAGGGCGCTTTTCACCGTAAAAAATGTACCCATCGTCTCTTTCCGAAAGTTCTTCACGTACAAATCCCGAGATACTGGGAGTATTATACATAGAATGTTTGAAAACGTCGCGAAGATCGACGAGTATCGGGCGTCGGATAGAGTTTCTATAGATTCGCTCAGTTACGGGAGAGCGAATAGGGGATAAACCCCCAGTCGAGTTTATAACTGCGGATGAGGCTCAAGGTAGCGACTCGGTCGAGCGTCCCGACGGCACTGCGTCGCTCGCTGGCGACGGCGCCTCCGCACCCTGCGCTCCCTCCCTACCCTCCGCCCCCGTTACCCTACAACCCCTTGAACGTCCTCGAACCCTCCTAGTTTCGCTTCGTACACAATCCTCCCCTCGCGAGACCCCGAGCGCCCCCTCCCCTCCCCCGCTCCAGTGACTGTACTCTCTTCGTCTCTTCGACGCGACCCCTGCGGGCTACCACTGGTTTGCTATCTTTTTCTCACTCCCCTCGCTCATTCGACGATCCACCCCTCCGCGAAAGGGGCAGAAGGGGGAGATACCACCCTCGCCTACGGTCGTCGTTGCCAGGAAGGCGCTGCTGCTGCTGCTGCTGCCGCGACGTCGACGATGGCGACAAAGATAGCAATCTTCTCGTACTATTTCAATGTTACAATCATTGGCCACTTGGAAAAAGTTCAAACGTTTAATCGAAAACATTTTTTTTTTACATTTGGCGTATTCCAGGTTTTTATAGATTTAATTTTTCACTGTAGAGTTACTCCAACTGTTGAATTCCAGCGGAGTAAAAAAATTACTTTTTCTTTCGTAAAACGGCGGATCGTATTCGACTTTACAATTTTGTAGGGTTTAACGAGTGCGCAAACATTCCCAAGTGGGCATAATGAAATACTTTTAATTTCGGATTGTTTGACCTTTTTTTGGTTTCGCGTTGAAATTTTGTTTCTCTCGATGACCGGCTTTCCGTGGGCGCGCATTTCTGCCTAGTTGCAAGAGTGAGCAATTCTGTGGGTGACGATTGGTACAGTTATCGGCACGTTTGGTATCTCTTTCCATTCGATACGATTGCTCTGTACACGGAGTGCCAATAATTGGCGCGTGTCCAATGAATGAACCGACGGTTTTTCGCCTCCGTTGCTCTGGCCGCGTTCCGGCGATGGGTCTACAGTAGGGAGGGACAGGGACGGTATAGTAGGGGGCAAGTTCGCGGGTGGGGATTCGGAATGGAACGCGAGACCCCCAAGCGGCCATCTCTACCACCTTCGCACAGCGGCGGCAGGAACAGGGGGTGTATTGATCCACAATCCGCTCACTCTCTCGAACGCTCCCTCTCTGGCCTTTTGCCTCGCGATCCCTCTTTCTCTCGTTCGAGCTACGCGCCCCCTGCGCTCTCGCTTCTTTCTCCTTGCAACCACCGTCTCCCCGACCCCCGCGTGCGCTCAATCGTTTCTCTTCGCTCTCTCATTCTCCATAGAACGCGCGCGCTTTCCTCGCTTCTTTCTGTCTTTCTTCGTGCCTCGTTGTCGTATATTCCTTGCTTCGCCTTCCATCCCTCGCTCGCTCGACTCGCCTTTGCCAGGAGTACGCACACCCCCATTCGCGTCGGTACGGACTCCACGTAAGGTTCTCCGCGAGCTTACGAGGTCGATGAGTAAATTTCTGTTGACTTCTCCATATAGAATTTTTTTTTACTTCCCGAAACACACCGAATATATTCGAAGGATTTTTTCACGAAAAGGCGATACTCTTCGCTTGCGTACTTTGAGATAATTCTATTTTTGTTTCTGGAGTTTTTTCTTGTCTACGATTTGGTACTGTAGTTAGAGTTCTACACGAAACTATGTCGCATAATCCGACCTCTCTTTGGAATTGTGAGGTAACGGTGGGGCGACACGGAGTACGTTGTCGTCCGGACGCTGACGCCAATTGAGAGTCAACTTTCACGTACCAGAATAATAACACAAACGGCTAAACGAGACTACGATTCGATTACTCTTAACCTTTGGTATTCGCGTACATTTCACTCTCGTTTTCCTTGTACTTTCATCCTCCGAAGGGCCTTTGTGTTTTTTTTTCTCGTCTAGCGAATAGAATTGAGAATTTCTCTTCCAGTTAAATAAACTCATCCGGGGTTAAGAACTACCACGCTTTCTGTACACTTTCCTCACTTTCCTGTGATCCTTTTTGTTTTTTTTTTTAATAATTTCATTGTTTCTTATTTTTTAATGATATCTCTTCAGCTTCGTTTGAGCAGCAAAATCAGCGAACTTTACGCTCTAATGAAAAATTAACGATCAAATCATAGATTTTTTTTCCAACACGAGTCATCGTACGAAATATCGAGCAAAGAGTTGAAACAATCGATTTAGCGAACAATCGGAGAAAAAAAAGATATCGTTATAAAAACGCTCAGTTAATTGCTTGACGAAAGAATGGCTTTCCAATAATTTTCGCGAATAATCGGTACGATTGATCCCGGTAATGTTTCACGACAATTTTCCCCATCTTCCTCGACCTTCGATAATTTTCTTTCCCGATGTCACGAAGAAATCGATATCCGCTTATACGTAAAATGGGAAGTAGTTTCGCGAATCGAGAAATTTCTCGCGTCTCCTCTTCTCGAGCTTCTGACGTTCATTCGTTCCTTTTTTTGTCTCCTAACGCGGCAAAAACTGCGTCATTGATTGACGAGATGCGGAAATCGCGTTACTCACCTTATTCCGCAACGTTTCCTCGACGTTCTTTCACCCGCTGTTCGCGATAATCGCGTCGCGACGTGCACTTTTATTCTCTCGTCGCGCTTTTGCCCGAGTTATATATTTTATTCGTCGACGTTGCTCTCACCTGCACACCTCTTTCCCATAATTTCTCAGTGTTTCAAATACTTTTCTATTGATTCCGCATAAAAATAAACAACTGCCTTGAAAAATTAAGGTAGAAAAACATTTTTTTTCGTTACCTTCAAATTCCGCGGATTTCGAAGATCGAAGAATGTCGGTACCGTAGGAATTTCCCAACGGCAATGCTTGTCTAGCCTGCAAATACGACAATTCAGTGTCACTTTTGGGGTATCCATGAAAAAAAATGACTAAGCAGATGAAAAGAATCCATAAACAGCTTACTGCACGTCGATAGTCGTAACGAAGGTCCTGTGATAAATCATGAAACCGACTCCAGCAATCGCGCCGGCCGTCAACGCCACTAATGGCAGCAGCTGCAAGATTCGAATGAACAATAACAATGATTTCGTAAATCGTCAATTCCGTGCGGATATGAAATAAAATAAAACTGTACAATAAGTTAATTATATGTTATCATTATTATATTACCTCAATCGTACGTACGGAAATCTTTCGACTAAAACTTTTTATTCAGACGAGTAGATACAAATTTTACTCGCGGAATACCCGCAACTTTTTATCGTGAAATCTCGAGAAAAAAAGCAACAATTCCGTCATGAAATTTTTTAATTTTTTAAAATTCTTTCGTTATTTTCGCAAACGAAAAAAAAAAAAGTGAAAATGTTGAAAAAGCTTGAAACGAGCTTCGACTGTATGCGCATATTCTACACTCTGTTTGACTAACAATAAGCCTTTTCCGGCTGCTTACATTTGTATATGCGCTCATTCGCAAAGCCCCAGCTTTGCTTGTCTGAGTTGATTAAATGGTAGTTAATTAATCTGAGTGTTACTTGGAATATGATAACTCGCATCGTCCCTGCTAACCTTAAGCCATAAAAATACAGTAGAAAATATTGTTAGTCTGCTCCCTCCGCTCCCAGTAAAAGCGCAATGTAATATTTCAATAATGCAAGATAAGTTTTTTCTTATTATCGTTCGATTAATAGGGGTACCGTTGCAATCGCCATTATATTATCGATAATTCGTCTTCGATAAACGATTTACGAAAAACTGTCGAAAAAAAAAAAAATTGTCGAACGACACCCGTTAATTGGTATTTTGTTTGTTTGTTTTTCTTCGCAGTGCCGGTATGGAGGCGGCAAATGGTGCGATAGAACACGACTTTCACAACGCCCTGGTGCCGATAAACGGCAGCCACTCGGGCAGCTCAGGGAGGAGTACACCGAACGGCGGTGATCCGGCACCGGGAAAGCTCTTCGTCGGTGGCCTATCGTGGCAGACGAGCAGCGAGAAGCTCAGAGAATACTTCGGCATGTTCGGTACCGTCACGGATGTCCTCATAATGAAGGATCCGGTCACGCAGGTTCGTGCGTCGGCTCGGTTTGCCAACAAAAACCCTTCTATTTCATGTACTTCTACTCAAATTTATCATTATCATTATTATTATCGTTTATACTTATAGTACGTATAGTACGAAACAAAATCTCCCTCTCTGCGTCTCACTATCGACGAGAGGAGAAGACTTTTCCGCTTTTTATCCTTTGTATTTCGTTAATTCAGCATCGGGAACGGTGGACGGTGCCGTGTCGCGGAATGCTTTCCGACTCTGTTAATCTTCGAGTCACGTTTCCGCTCGACAACGTCCTCAATCTTTTGTTCCATTCGTACGAAAATGAGAAAATATATCTCAACGTTTAAACAAAATTTCTCGATACGATTTTTTTTCCAAGTCAAAGTTACATCAAAGTTAAATTGTAGTGAATTATCTATCCTTACAAATGATCTTTTCATTCGAATCAAATTTTTATTGAAAAAAAAAAAAAAAATTCAATAAATGTAACGATTTCATTTGAAATTCTTTCCTAATTGTATTTCTCATTAAATTACGGTACTCCGAAAAAGTTTAATTTCGAATTATTTGCGAAAAAAGGTACAGTCTACCTGCGGATAAAGAATGTTTTTATGGTTTATTTTTTTGAATTGGCCGATACGGTGTGCCGATGATTTTCGTCAAAAAGCGAATTATGTATTTCGGAGAAATTGAATTGTAGACCATTGCGTACATACGACATTTTGACTAAACTATATTTCTATTGTTCGGCGTTCGGCGCGTCATAAAAAAAAAGAAATAAAAAAATAATGTCGGCTTCATCGCTTCTATCCGTTTGTCTTTGACCTTACAGCGTAGCCGTGGTTTCGGCTTCATCACGTTCGCCGAGCCCGGCAGCGTCGACAAAGTGCTCAAGTGTCCGATTCACACATTGGACGGCAAGAAGATAGATCCGAAACACGCGACACCGAAGAATCGCGCGAAACAAGCGAATCGAACGAAGAAGATATTCGTCGGTGGTGTAAGTCAAGACACGAGCAGCGACGAGGTGAAGGCGTATTTCAACCAATTCGGCAAAGTCGAAGAAACGGTTATGCTGATGGATCAGCAAACGAAGCGACATCGGGGTTTCGGGTTCGTCACGTTTGAGAATGAGGACGTCGTTGACAGGGTGTGCGAGATACACTTTCATACGATCAAAAACAAGAAAGTCGAGTGCAAGAAGGCGCAGCCAAAGGAATCGGTACAACAGGGCGCATTGGCACTCGGCAAGAGGGTGGTACTCGGAGCTCTCGGGGTGCGTTTAGCGCCGCAACCGCCGCTTCAGGTGGCGACCGCCTCGCAGATCGTCGCGGCGCAAGCGCAGGCGCACGTCCAAGCGGCTGCGGCTGCGGCAGCGGCGGCGCAGGTACAAAACGCCGTTGCCGGATACGGCAAACTCTTCGCGAGCAGTTATCCCGCACTGTCGGCGTACAGATACGCGCCTTATCCGATTCCCGCGGCGGCACTATCCGCCGCGGCGGCTGCCGCTCCGCAACCGGCACCGGCGCCACCGAGCGCCGCGACCGCCGGAGGACCGCAGGCTGCACCGGCACCGGGCAATCCTTATCAGGGATACTCCCTGACGAACGTCGACATGTCGAGCTTCCAGGGTGTCGACTGGGGATCCATGTACGGCATGGGAATGTATGTTTAAGCCGCAGCAACCGAAAGCAACCACATTTTTTTCCCGTACACGATGCGGATACAATGACGAAACGACGGGACGAAGAGGAAGACGACGAAGAAGACGGAGGCTGATCAGCGACAATAACCCGAACGGGGTGTTTCGCGAAGGAATTGAGCGAAACTTGGCAAAAGCGAATGGCGAAAGAAAGATTAAGAATTTTCCGAAGATACATTAACTATGATATTCGATTTTTTTTTTCGCGATCCAGTCTCGTCGTTCTCTCTTTTTCGAAGGGTTCGTGTACTTTTTTTTTTACGCGGTAAAACTCAAGGATACGTAGCGGGTAATCTTATGGTCAATAAATGCGGATAGAATTTTGAACCAATCCGAGTATAGAAACTATAAATGAAAAATACTCGCGATAGTTCGAAAAAGAGAGAAAACATTTACAAGATATCGACGAGAATGAAGTATTGTAAAAAAAATCGTGCGGAATGATAAGAGACGGAAAGAGAGAGAGAGTACCGAGTCGAGTTTGCGTGAAGAAAAAAAACGCAAGCGATCGACGAAGCAAGATGCGCGAAAGGGAAAAATAAGAATTTGTTAATTTATTTTTTCTATTTTTGTCAATTATTTCTTCGTTCGGGTGTCATCGTCGCGGGGTCAAGTTTTTTTTTTTTTTTCGTTCTTTTTCTCCTTTATTTTCCGTATCGAGTTTAATTTAATTTATTGTCATTGGCGAAGCGAGAATTCGATCTCCGCGTTAAAAACACGAATAACGCGCGCAAATTTCTCGAACATTCGAATTTATGTAATAATTAAATTAATAATTGCGTTACACGGTTGTGCAACGCTAATCGTTTAATTACGCATTGATATTCCATCGTTATCGTCGCAATTGCGATATTCATTTTTCTTTTTTTTTTCTTTTTTGTTAATAAAACAATAGGCGTCAAGTTATTGTCGATGCAATAAATGACTGTAAGTTGTCTGGCGCTCTTGCGCCTAATTGGGTTCCTAGTTAATTTAACCCGCGCGGTTACTTAGTTCTTTTCTTTTTTTTCTTTACTTCGGTTATCCGACGATTAATTCAATGTATAATTTTTATTTTCCTTATCTAATTTGCGGCATCGTCGCTCGACGGTTGTAGAAATATGGGAATCTCTCCCGGCTGTGAGAGGATATTTTTTTTTTTGTTTTTTCTTTTTGAAACTAAACGATAGGGGTAAATTGCGATATTCCGAGCACTGATATTATTAATTTTAGTGTTTAAACATATTAAGAGCGATCGAGCAGAAAAGTTGGAATTGGGTTGTCGCGAGAGTTCGAATTACGACGTTTAACAAAGTATCCGAAAGAACGGAACAAACGAAAAAGGAGAGAGGGGAAGCGACGGAATTGAAAAAGAAAATGAACCACCGTCAGTGGAAACGGTGAGAAATGAAACGGAGAAAGCAATACTATTCGGCGAAAGCCGGCGCGAAGCATGTGCACGTGACTCGTTGATAACTCGCGTCAAACGGGTCACAAAAGTTCTTGGGCTTCGGATATATCGATAAATAGAGTTCCCCCGCGCGTGCGCGCGCGCAATCGTTATTCCGGCTTTTTTTTAAAAACGCCTTCACGATCGACGACGGCGAAGAAAAAATTTAATTACATAAAAAAAAGTTGAATTAAAAGACAGGAAGGAACGGTGAGGCTGAGACGAAACGAAGCTTGCAGCTATATATTGTTAGAGATAAACGCGAAGGGACGTTGTATACCTCGCCTCGAGAGATATCCACTCGAGTGCGGCAGGTCGGTCAATAACTTAACGAATAAGAAAAAAAAATCACTTAACGATATGATTATTTTTTTTTCGTTATTTTTTTCTTCGATTAACACGGAAGACAATATTTCTCTGCTATCTAATCGCGTGTGGAATTTGGAGAAGCGTTTCTAGTTGAACGGGCAATGAATGAGACGAGAAAAAGAAAATACTGAAAAATAGAAAAAAAAAAAAAATAAAAAACATAAAAATAAAGCGCGTGACAGAGAGAAAGGTTTGGATGGAGAAAGGGCTTCGCGGGTGTGATCCGTCGCGATTTCTGTGATTTCCTGACCGACGGAACCGACACCCTCGGTCGCCGATTAACGCGAATCTACTTAAACAAAATAAAAATAAAATAAAATAAACAAAAAACTACTCAATACTTAAGAATACTCGATAGATACTTAAGCGACGAGCCGCGTCGACGGACGAGAGAATAAGATAGCGAACGAGAAAAATTAATGCGAGCGAAGGAAATATTGCTAAAAAAAAAACAAAACAAAAAAAAAATTTCGAGATTGAATCCGGTGGTGGAAACCGCCGAGAAGATACGCGAGGACAACGAGACGAGTTCGTTACTCGAAACTTTTTCGCGCTTCCGGCACAATTTCTTCCACAATTTTTCTCGTTTAATTTCTCTGAATAATAAAGGAGACTTCTCTCTAATTTTTTTCGTAACGCGAAAGGGCGGAAAAAAGATCGGTGGGGAAAAAAAATAGTTCCAGACGCGCGAAATTGTTCGAGAAACGAACGGACACGGGGTGTGGAAAAATTTCGAGCAATAAGCGATAAACTCAACTATACCTAACGATTAAAACATACGATACGATTAACGTATAAATATACATAAATATATATATATATATATATATATATATAATATATTATATATTATATATACATAAATTAACTGATACCGATAATAATTTAATCGAATGTCGCTTCGGCGAGAGAAACAAACGTATGAGAAATGCGAAGCGAAACGCGGATTGAGAAAAAGAACGAACGACTCGCGTCGGCGATCCGAGGCGGTTAATAGCGGATAAAACGCGGATTATCCATCTGCAACGATAAGTAATATCTCTAGTGATAAAACGTGAAAAAAAAAAATGAAAGAAAACCGGAAAAATACAACGTGCGAGTGATATATACAATATACATACATTAGGATAAAAAAAATACAATAGTAATTAATAAATATTGATAAAAATAATCCGTTGATCCGAACGCAAGACAGGGATATACGATACGGATAACATACAAAAAAAAATAATTAATTCATAGACACCGAGAGTGAGAAGCCAAAATATATAAGTTTCCTCTCTCTCACGGCGCGCCGCGAATTTTCAACATCCGAAAAAAGAAAGAAAAAAAAATCGCATGGCGCCATCGAGTATTATTAATTTATAATAAAAAAAATAAACCACAAACATAAATTAAATTATCATTGTCATACGATACGTACTTACGTTCTCGCCGCTGTTTGCGAGTAAAAAAGAAAACAATATTCGAAAGAATCACAATTGAGTAGTTGATAAGCGTCTCTCCTATATTTTTTATTTCTCGCTTTTCGATCGTTGTTTTTTTTTCCTTCCACTCGCATTTCCGGAAAGTCTATTTAGTGTCGAGCAATAACGGAAAAAAATTGGCGCGATTGACGGGGAAATTAGGAGATTGGAGAAGCGAGAAATAAAAAAGAAAAAAATTGTTAAACGGGAGAAGCAAATCGCGAGTAGTAACGACGCGCGAAGATTAGAATAATCGAATAGGCGTTTTTTCGGATAAAGCTATTCGATTCTTTCGAATCTCTCGTTGCATTTGCAACGCTCGCGAGAGCTGAACTAATTTATAAACATATAGAAACAGAGCGAAAGAACGAGAGTGCGTTACCGGGAGAAAAAAAACAAACATATGTATGCGTGCGTCTGATTGTGTCGCAGGTACGCGAAGAATGTGTAACTGTAGAAAAAAAAACTGTGAAACACGAGCCGCGCTTTCGGCTCATTTCTCTACTATCAATTCGTCTCCAGCGCCATAGACACGACAAATAATGTGACACAAACGATCAAACCAATCGACTGTACGACAAGCGTTATCTTTTTTTTTTTTCATTGAGATGTATTTATCAGAGCGGTATAACCTTCGAAAATCGCATAAACTCGCCTCCGCTCTATTATTAGTCAGCATCACACACATCGATTTTTTTTTTTTTTTTTTTCAAACCATAGATCTCATCCCAACGCAAAGCACAACCCACCCAATTCTAAGTGATTCGTTCCGATATTATTGTACTTAGTATTATTAATATTATAATTATTATTATTCTCTCTTTAAATATTTAACACCGAAAAAATCGTAATAATTTGCGAATGTCGACAGTAATGCCGTAGTTTAGTTCGAACGCTAACAAAAAAAATCCAGTAGTTGCGTATGATTATTATTGTATATAGTATTAATATATATATAGTATAAATTGCATATATATATTGATATTTATAAAATAGGTGAAGCATGCTGGTTGATAATGTCCCATCACAATTTTTTTTTCCCTTTTGATCCTCAAATTTAACTTTGATTCGTGTCTCTTTCGTCTCCTCTCCTTCCGTTGAAATTTGTCGGAAAAAAAATAAATGAATACTTTCCTTTTTTTATTTTGTCCATCCTCCGTTTTATTTTTTCACCTCTCTCTTTTCTCTTGTAGCACCGCTCGCGCGCGCGTATCCCCCGGACCTCGTTAACTTTGTATTTATTACGAAGCCGTGCGCGGCGTGACTTAATCAGCCGAGTTGGGACGCGGGGTCCCTCGTTAATTCATTACAGTCATCGCGAGCGCGGGATGATTAGAGAACGAGGCGCGAAGGGGGTCGAGGGTAGCCGGTCGCAGGCGCTTCGTAATTCCACGGTTTATATTTACTTGACTCTCCTTTTCGCTCGAACTCGCGACCGATTTTACGCCCGATAACCACCGCCGAGCGCGAGACACGCTCGTCGTAAGAGCATCGAAAAAAAAAAAAAAATCGAAATCACCCGCAATGAAATAACGAGGCTCGGGGAAAGGGAAGCGCAGGGCGTGTGCGAGAAAGTGAGTGTGAAAATTAAACGCAAAGTTCGAAAGTATTAAAAAAAAATCAATTCGCCAAAAACAAAGTTGCGCTCCGAAAAAAACCGCTCTGTCTCTATATAATACTGTTCTTTTTTTTTTTGTTTCGTTAGACACGATAATACCCGAGATTCGGTACGAAAAGTTGGGATAAAACGAGAAACAAGAGAGAGAAATAAGAAAGAAATAAAAAAAGTATTGTCGCGATGCTTTATACTGTGTAACCGATATTCAAGACGTATTACTATGATTACTTCTACTACTTATTATTATTATTATTATTATTATTATCATTATGATTGTGCATCAAGCATCGTAATTATTATTCTTATGATTATCATTATTATTATTAATTGTCATAACTGTCATTTATTATTGTTAGTATGACACGAAATAATAACACGAACAACGCGGACAGGGACAACGGCCCTTTTGTATTTGAAAACTAATAACTGCAGAAAAAAATGCATGATACACAGTGACGGTTTCAGGGTGCACGCAACACACACACATAACACGCGTGATGTACTTAGACGATTATTAATTACATTAAAAATACAAAGGAATGGACGTACCGTGTAAAATACTCGTGCGGAAAAAAAAAGTATTTCATTTAAAAAGAATATACGAAACGCGGGTTTTCGACGGCCCGCCCTCTTCTCGCATGTCTCGAAAAATTCTTACGGTGTGTACGCGTTTCACAGGTTCGCGAGGATACGATCGGTCGATGAGAATAACAATTTAATTTGCGGTTGACGAATTTTTCTCAATGAAATTTTTTTTTTTTTTGGGGAAGTTTATTTTTCGTACAAATTTTTCGATCGAATGTTAGTTACGTTTGCCATCGTATATACGCGACCCTGGATATCGGTCGGGTAGTTGAGATTCGCGTCGACACAACTCTGGGTCGAAGGTTGATCCACCCTTCGCGAGTTCCTACTCCCGCCCTCCTCACCCTTCTCTCGATCGATCGTCCTTCGAGACCGTTTTTCGAGCTTCGAATTTCGCCCATCGTTACGGCGATCGGGAATAGGCTGAGAGATACAGGAAATACGTGTACGCGAACGACACAATGTCCGGTTCATCGATGCGTTATTCGCGGTGAAGTTATAAACGAGTCGGCGACCGCAATTCGCATCCAACTACTTTCCGGTTGTATTTCCATTCGACCCCTCAAACCCGAGCCTCCGCAACGGGCCGCGCAAAGCCTCGAGCGTCCGGGTGTTGCTTCGATAGGGCTGAGCGGCTATATATCCCCTTGTCCTCCAGAATTCCACCAGTGCTTCCACTCGTTTCTTCCATCCCGAAACCCCAGAGCCATTGAATTCATGACGATTGGACGGGTGAATTCTCGTTGTCAACTCCTACTTCCGAAAGTCTGCCTAACTCTCTGTCCTAAAGATGGACACTCATTCGTGACTATCGCGACTATGTAGTAAACGCCGAATCTCCGTTTTTTTTTTTTTGAAGATCGCGGAAAAAAAACACTGATCGGCACTCCGAGCCAATCAATCTTTTTTATTCCGAACACGGAGCAAAAAAAAGTTAAACTTCGATGCGTTCTGAAATTTCAAACGAGGCGATTTAAGTTCAACTTTCCCGCGGCAATTTGTGTCCAAAAATCAGAATTCGATCGAAGTTTCCTTAACGCGTCCCACTTCTCTTCTCGCAATTTTCAGTTAATTTTCTTTCCCTCATTAACAAGTTTCTTCGGACTTTTGAAACACTCGTCGTATTTTTCTATCGAGTATTTTATCGTTGCGATCCGCTTCCCGTAATACATCAAATCGAATCGATTTCGATTTTTTTTTTTTTTGGGTCTATGGAAACACGACGGACATTGACGCGGACTTTTGAACACGAAATATCGATGCTGACTTTAAGACATACAAACACTGAACCGCAAACACACATTTACACATCTACACTGATATGAAAACCAGCAACGTAAATAGTTTAGGTCGATGCCTAGAAAAATTGCCAATAAAGTAGTCGTTTAAAACTGGTAGCTAACATCTTTGTGTATCATCCTTCTTGTATTTATATATATATATATACATAAATATATATATGCATAAATAAACATATATATATGTATGTATAGATATCTTTCACAAAACCTCAATATTTCACTCCCGATTTCTTATCCACGTAATCATTGACCGATGTCACTTGTAATGTATAGATAGATAACCTCTACTATCTCATCTAGTATTACGATTATGAAAATTAGTCGATTTTTTCCCCCTAATTTTCCTCTTTCAGTGAGAGTAATGTTGTTTTTGTGTTGTAGTATTTTTTTTGTATTTATATATTTATTTATTTAATTTTTATTGCAATGAGTTTGCAACGGCCTGTTTTAGAATTGAATTTTAATTTTTTTTTTCCTATGTTCCGTTTCGTTCCGATCCTAATTTTGCCATAGGTATAGGTAGAGATCTTGAAGCCCGAAGGCACCGCGCGCGCCTCAGGGCGCCGAAAAACGACCGAACGGAACTCGGAAGTTTGACTCCGGTCGCTCGCTAATTGGCTAATTAATATTAAGCTTGTAATTAGCCCGGTTAGCTCCGGCCGGTCGAGATACTCGTTTCGCGTCGCGTTCTGGTTGGTCGAAATGCTCTGACGTTATTCAAGGTGACCTTTTCGTTTTTTGTTCGAAGATGGAACTGGTGACACGTATTTTTTTCGTATTCTCTGATTAAAAAATAATAAAAAAAATAAAAAACAAATACAAAAGGTTCTACCCGCGAAATTTTCGACAATTTATCATTGATCTTTTCGTTGTTCAACGGTGCAAACAACGTGTTATCAAAGAGCAACGTGCGCTTAAAACGGGAGACAAAAACGTGCTATGATCACGTTCGGCTAATAATGTCACGGGGCAAATTACGCAACTCAACAGGTGCATCACACGTCAACGTTTCGGTAAAAGCGCATATGACTACGTGCTTTTCGTAAACCAAATCATTTCGTTCGCGCGGGATTAACCACATTTCCCAATAATTCTGACGCTGTCCCATGAAAACACAATTTGGTAAAACAATATACAGTACAAGCCCCGTATTCTTAACTCTGCATTTCCCTTGCCATCCTTACTTCCGGTCAGTGGCTGCGAGTAGGGGTAACGAGGGCTATGCGCGTCCGTGGATACCGCTTTTGGTAGGGCAATCGGACTCAGGGGAAATACAGTTAAGGGAAATCGTTGCCATGGTAACGAGTTGAAATAAGGGAGTGTTTGAGTTAAGAGGAGTTAAGAATACGGGGGTTGTACTGTATTCATTTTTGACCAAATCTTCTCGAGTTGAAGGGATAACAATTTTTTTTTACGGGCGCAAAAATTCTTCAACATTTTTCCAATACGGTAGAATTTCTTTTGAAGATTTTTTGATAGATAAAAAAAAACTATATTTCAATGATTGAAGAGGTCAGATATTTTTTTTTCGCTTAGTAAAAAAGAACCCCATGAAGAGTGTTATCATCGAATGAACCAGAAATTAATAAAATAACGCTGAAAAAATCGTCTGAAAAAAGAAAAGACGATAGAGCACTTTGGCCGATTAAGAAAGAGACGTGGAGAGAAAATGAAGGGTTTGTTCCGTCGCCCACGCGCTGCCTTTGTATTTACAAACTGTACATCAAACACGAGGTCGGGTGGACAGAACGATCAGCAGAATTACGTAGAGCATGCATTAGCTAGATAATTCTTTCCTCTTCCCCCGCCTTGTAACTATCTTCCAATTGTATTTCGTTCATCCGGATAAAAAAAAACCACTCTAACGAAAAAGGTATATCATGGAATTGTCGTATGTATGTTCTAAAAAAAAAAACAATGTTCCACACCTTCGCACAGAACTTCCCGAGCTGAACACAATAGAAAACGGGAATTCAACGATTTTCCAGGATCGTTGCGCAATTTATTTGATTTTTTTTCGCGATTCCGCGTCCTCGTTGACGCGTACTTGTAATTCATCGGACGTTGTCTACAGATCTCTACGGTATCCTACTGTCATCATCACGATCCCCAGTGTACATATTATCCATCAAAGGCCGTAGGTATGATGGTAAAGGTAGAAAAAAAAACAGAAACGTTGGCGAAACGAACAATTGGTAGAGATCTCGTTACTTCTCTTTTGATACCTAATAGTTGTTTGTGTATAAGTAATGGAGTTAATCGGAACGTTTAATAAGCTCGTATGCTATAGTATACCAGCTTTGTAAGTATGTGTAGGCGTATATCAGCTTCAATTCTCTAAAATTACATTAAAAACGAAAGAAAAAAAACAAAAGAGAATAAGAATAATAGTGTTCCCGCTATCGCTCCTAACACTCGTAAGTTTGTTCTTCTCCTTTTTTTTTCGCCATTTCTTTGCATCTCACAATCGTTCGCAACTTTATGAAATCAAATCTTGAAAATTCATTAATCTTCCGTCTCCTTAAAGAAACTTTAGCGAAGCTATTTGTGAATTTATTTTTTCGTTAAATTAACGAACGTAAAGTGTGTTCTCAAACGGATTTTTTTCGAGTTTCTGACGGATTTGGAGGTGCGTGAACTTTGTTCTCGGTGTACAAACACACATTCGATTCACTGATCCTCAGTTGTGTTTAAAGTCTTCATTTCGCGATGTTTTAAAAAAAGGTAAAAACAGTCGCGCGATCCGTTTGAGACACTAACCCGAGTGCCTTAAAATATTCTCCGACAGCTCGTTTTTTGATCCAAAATCTTTGAATGAAAAAAAAAAAAGTTTTCGAAGTAATTCGTTTAAAAAAAACTTTGTCTCCCATATTTCGTCCCGCGAACTCTTCATTCCTGTGAACGAACGGTATAGAGAACGCATCCTAGTATCGTATAATAATAATAATGATAATAACAACGTAGAGCGTATTGGTAGAGGTGAATTTTCTCAATGAGTGACGAACGTAAGAAAAAAAAATAAAAAATAACGATTCCACCGTTCGCGACCAACCCGATGGAGTTCGACGGATGACGATGATGATGATGATGACCCGGATGAGGGCCTCGAAGTTTCGTTATCCGAATCAGGTAAGATGACCTAATTTTCGTAGTTAAATTAATATCTTTCGACGCATATAGTTACCTCCATAGTGATTTATAATTTAGAAAAAATAAACGAACGAAAATTTAAATAAAAAATAAAATAGTCGACAAAACATTGACAATAGAAACTTAGAGATTTGGTAATTAGAGAACTTGTAGCGAATTCTTACAATCCCATTTTTTTTTCTTGTGTATTTTTCTGTGAAGGTGTTAAAACGAAGTTTTTGCGTGTGTATTTACGTTTGTATTAATGAAAAAAAATCACAACATTTATGTATTGTAACCGCGTAGATTTTTTTTTTTCATCTTCACCGCCAGAAAACCTTTCGGCTCCTCTCGAGTGTAAAGATCGATCAATGGTGTAGGCGTAGATGTACAAAAAGTGCTGTATAAATAGAGTTTATATTATGCATATCGTAGTGTATATTAAATTGGACTCTGAGACGGGAACGGATACACGAAGAAATGGAAATGCGAGAGAACGCCCCCCGAAGCGACGAAAGAAGAATACGAACCGCCAAGGAGTCAAGTGTTTTTTTTTTCACGTGTCTGTAGAACCAAACAATTTCTTCGCGATATACATCGTATATACCTTGTGTGCCTCTTTGCCCCTCATACCTTCCTTTTTTTCCATTATATCGACACAAATTATTTTCGACGGTGCACCTTGCATGAGTAATTATTCGTACTAACTAACGTCGATTTTGATCTGATTGTTTTTTGTAGCTCCGAAAACTTTCGAAAAATATCGCTTTTTTTTGTAAATTTATTTATTCGCTATACAAAACGATCGGCTTGTCGACAGAAATTTGATGAAAAAAGTTTTATAGAGCCGGAGGCCTTATAGCATGCGAGAGTTATTAAAATAGAGTATTGAGATCATTGAATTTATAGTTTGATGTATCGTATCGAATTTAATTAACCTATCCTCGATCATTATCATCACTTTTATAATCATTCGCTCTTTGTACCACACACACACACACGCGCATCGTTAACCGACGAGTGAGAGAATGTATCGTGTAAAAAATCTTACGCGATACTTGTGTATATCAATAACGATTATTTATCTACCCACGACGAGACGAGAGTTACTAGAGATTTAGTTCGGAGCAATCAGAACTGTTATAACATCAATCGAAGCGTTTGGCGATCATTGATCGGCATTATTGTTATATCGTCAGGTGAATTACGGGTTTATCCGAATGACGTCAAATTTATTTTTCATTTTCATAATCGAAAAAAAAACAGCTGCAAATAAAATGAAATATCGGGTCGAAGACTCGAAGTATGTGTAGAAAAAAAAACGCGCGTGGAAAATGTATGCTTTTGATGAGAGACAGACGGACGGAAAGGGCGAGCGCGAGAGACGAAAGATAATAAAAAAAAACAAAGGTAGCGAATGAAAACAAAATAAAAAAAAAGTGAGAAAGTGAAAGAAATTAGAATTGCGTTAAAACGATGTAGACAATTTTCGAAGCACTTTGGACATGGGACCCACGCGTATCGTAGAGTGATTTTGTAAAAAATGGAAAAAGAAAAAAACAAAAAAAAAACACGAGAAAAGAAAAAAAAACAAACCATGAATGAATAAGAGAGAAAAGCAGAAAACGGCGGATAAAAATATGAGAAGATAATAGTAAGAATTAATAATAATAATAATAATAATAATAATAATAATAATAATAATAATAACAACAACAATAATATTAATAATAAATAACGTATGCACCGGCGCCGATTAAGTCGGCGACCGGCATCTTGTTCTTCCAGTAACGATTATCAATAACGGGTGTACGAGTTCATAATGATACATGATAACAAAAAAAAAAAATAGTCGGGGTTGTAATTTTTATGATATAATGAAACTCTCGGTGAAAATTTAGAATATATTAAGAGGGACTAATAATAACGATATTATTATCGATTATCGCGGGTTTACCGGTCGATCGATTTTTTCAAAAGATTATTAGCGAACGGCGTTGTCTTAAATTACAAAGATTACGCAGGGTTGTACAGGGGCGTTGTCAGAAGCGATTCTTATTGGTTCGTGCACCTTATCGGAAAATGATAAGTGGTCAATTATCCGGTAAAGCGGAAAATATGAAAAATAGTAAGACGACTGTGCGTGCAAGTCGGGGATGAGAAAAATTCAATTTTCATCGCGTCTCGGGAGTTTCCGGGAAAAAAAATCGCTCGGAGTCTTACAAATACAAATATTTATCACCTATCTCTTATTTTCGATATTCGAGTCAATTATTCTGTCATTTTTGAGATTTTTTTAGTGAATTATATACCAACAAACTCATCCCCGTTCAGCTAACGATCTAAAAGCAAATCGCGCCGGTATAACGTCTGTAAATATTTTCCCGTTGTCGGTTGTCATCGTGTTTAATTAACATCGTGACTCGGATGAATTGTACATGTGCACCCGTGTCGGTAAAAAAAAAGGGTTGAATCATAACAACACTCGCGTCGATTCTTCGTGCCAATTGATGCGATTGATTTTATTTTTTTATTTTTTTATCGCCACCTATTTATCGCCGTGATTTTTCGCTCTTTTTCTCGTTCGTAATCGACCACCTTTAAAATCATGTTGTTTGATATATAGCACGTGAGGTCGATTCGTAGGTTCCGCCATGAAAAAAAAAAATCCTATTTTTTTTTTTTAAAGAGTCGCGTAATATTGTCGTTATAAATGCAATTATTTAAACCAAAGATTATTTCGGTATCACGGAAATCGCACGATAACATTACATTATCGTTAACCGTATCGTGTTCTAGTCCCGAAATTCGCAACATATCGAGAAACAGAAAAAAAAAAAAACAAAAAAAAATCTCGTAACATTCCAAGCCGCGCTGATTCGGTGTTTATTCGACGCGAGGCTTTCACCCATCCAAATGGCTGCGTGACCCTGACTTGTATATACTATATACCACGTATATTGGTATATATATACATATGAATGTAACTAAAATATGTGTATATATATTAATATATATCGATATGACATCTATATATATATTTTTTCAATCTCATCCCAGTGCCCCGACGAGGCGTCTCCAAGCTGCCCAATTACTTATTTTATCACGCGTCGCAAGAGACCCTCCTTGTCTTGTGAATTATTTCCTGTTTCCCTATTCGTCGGATATCTTATAAGCATATTATACTTTACTATAATACAATATCCCTTAATAGACCCTTCGAAGACTCACGAATCATCGACCTTTTTCTTCCCTCAAGCGAGACACCTCTCCCTTATTTCTCCCAATGCCCCCCCCCCCCCCCTTCCCCCCGCCCCCTGCTCCCGGTGTGCCTCGGAGCATAAGAGATGATTTAATTTTTTTCTCCTGTAAATATGACACTAGTTATATCGTATTTGTTAGTCGTCGTTCGTAAGTATTAAGCTTTAGGAGCTCTTAGTATGCATATCTTATTACTAGTGGAAACCACGGATTAAATATAATACGTTTTTTGGTGAAAAAACAAAAGTATTGAAAAAAAATGAAATACACATAATAAAAAAAACAAGAAAAATACTCGGCAACGCCGTTGTAAGTACACCCGTTGGTTTTAGTGTTCAAGCTATTAGAAGTTGCGAGATGTTCGTCGAGGCGCGAAATCTCGTTCGCTTTTTTCTCTGTGGCGTTCGGTGAACGGTGATAAAAAAAAACCGTAATTGTTAAAAAATCGATGTAATGAGTTTTATATTTCGTTCATCGTGTTAACGAGATCTGGCGTCACATTCGACGAATCCTCTAGCGAAGTAGCATGTAGTATATATATATATATATGTCTTATTACGTGATAAATGAGAAAAAAGAAAACAAGAAAAGAAGGTAATTTAAAAACTATTGATATCATTAGCTTGTATACGTACGATATTGAGATCACAACAAATGAAGAGCGAAAAAAAATGAGAAAAAAAATTGCAAACATGGAACACGGAAGGGAGAGATACACTCGCATAATTCACTTTAGTTTGTAGTTTCGTTTGCTTTAGTTTCTCTCGTAAGATGTGCCATTTTTTTTTTTTTTGTAACGAGGCTCGTTCCGCAATCACCGATCCCCGGCGACAAGCGAAAAAGCCTGAGAGCCTCGTCGTGCAAGTAACACACGGTGGCGCCCCTTTTCTAGTCCCGCGATCTCTTCATACCACTTCGACATCGTTTCATAATTTTTTTTTTCCTTTTTTTTTTCGAACTCGAAGCAGCTTCGTCGGTCGGTGGTTGCTGGGACGCGCTTCGATAACGTAAATATATATGTATACACAAACACACATATACACAAATCTATATTTATATTCAATATCTATATGCTTTGTAGTCACACTTATTTATTTAAATTATTTCCAATGAAGGAAAAAAAACAAGATTATTTAGTAAAAAGTTTAAATACATTTTAGTGCTAATTGCGTAAAAATAGGTTGATTGATCCGTATTGGTTTTTGTGTTTATGTTCTCTTTTTTTTTTCAATTTTCCGAAGGAGCTTCGACGTAGTTCACGAATATTTAGACCCGCAAAGCACATTCACCATGATCAACGAGGTTTCGAACAGTGAAATTTGTATTTTTTACGATTAAAAAAAGGAGCATTTTTCAAAGAAAAAATTCGATCGCGATCCGCCCCCTCGTTGATCATCGGTGAAATCCCCGATCCGCAATAAAGCTAATGCCCACCTAAGCCAAGCTGACTAGTAAGATGTGTAGTGTGTAAATTATCCGTAAATTAATTTAACGAGTTACAACTCGCGCAGCGACACTCGCAATTAAATAACAAAAACGAAAGCAAAAACAACACTGAACACAGTCGCAAACATAGTTAATTATGTGAATATAAAAATTCGTTTATAAAATTTTAGCGATGATGCGCAATTTTTGAAGCCAAAAAAAAAATGAGAAATAAAAAGTTGAGGCTGCGAAAGGTAGTGGCGAGAAAATGTATGAGAAAAAAAAAAGATCAGATAAGAAAAAAATTGAACACACATACACACAGACACGTACATTGCGCAATTGAAAAAAAGAACGAAAAAAAAAACTAAAATAAATATGCCGAATGCGACCACACCGTATTTACTGCAGGTAAACTGGTTACTGTACCTGTTGTTGTTGAAGAACATATTAAAAAAAAACTCTTATTCCATGCTAATTCGCTTGAATATATATCTGTTTTTACACCTTACCAACCATTTACCCGTAACGATGATGATAATAATAACAAGAAGGGGAGGGAGAGCGAACGATCCTCGAACGGCATCGTGTACGAGACTTTTTATTATTATCGAATCATGAAACGAGACCGTAGTCGAAAATTGTAAAAAAAAAAATTATTTTACAATTTTTATAACGAAAAATTATTTAAAAAAAAAGATATATGAATTAAATAAAAATGCGTCACGCCGTCTCGTTTTATCTCAGTAAAATCACGAAATCGTTGTAGAGCTAACACACGATATGTTGAATATTTATTATTCTTTTTTTTTTCGTAGAATATCTTTAGCCACAAGAGTGGATATGAATTCCTCTCATTTCCTCTTATTCTACTTTCATAGATATTTATATATTTTTTTGTTTTATCCATTCATCTCCGAATTATCCTTCGATCCAAGGGGAAGATTTTTCAACAAGCGTCGGGAGGGGGGGAGGGTTCGTTCAGATGTGAAAGGCGAGAAGAGAGACGATCGAGCGAAGCAGAAACCTGCAGAGAACGTACGGTAAATGGAATCGGCAAAAATGGGAAGTAAGGCAGAGGGTAAAGATAGCTGAAAGTAGCTAAGTGCCTGGATTTCGAAGTTGGATGGGACGGCGTGAAGAATGATTATGGAGGGTGGGGAAGGGGAGGGGCCGGAAGGGGACGGCGGGTTAGAAGATTCGTTTCGGAGAATCATCCTTTACGATTAATCCTCCCAAACGCAGCGTCGTCCCTTCTATCCGTGCCGCTATCTTATACATAATCCCTCCTTCAATCGGCAAGTTACTTCAATGAAACCATTTTTTTTATCGATAACAAATTCAAAATTGTTATCGAATCACATTAACATCGTCGCGTAGATAAAAATTCCAAAAAGTCGAAGGGAAAAAAAAAAATTGTTGATAAAAAAAAAATCCGTTATTATAATTTATTGATTAAATTTTTAATAATTTTTGTAAATTTAATTATTTTTTTTATTATCGTTGTAACAAAAAAATTCGACTCGCAAAAATCACGTCATGCAAAAGGGTTAATGGCAAAAACGGAATTGCAGTACAAAAATGCTTAGTCGATGCTTTACCCCATCGTCGAAGGGTGAAAAACACATCTGCGTTCGAAGGCGCGTAGACCGCCTATATATTCGATCTCCCAACTGGCATCTCCAAATTCCAAAATAGACGTATCTCTATGAGTGCTTTCGCGCATTGCTAAATAAACTAAAACTCAGCTATAGTTGCGTATGTGTAATTAGTAATTGCTGTAGTAGCGATTGTTTTTTACTCGTGTTTACATAACCAGTCACACATTAATTATTATTACGATATCCAATATTATTGTACGTATAGAATTTTGATTATTGAAACTCTTTTTTTGCGTACTGTGCAATATATATAAATAGCGTATACTACAAAAAATTCCCGACAATAGTTCAAACATTCCTATTCCCTCATACGAAATCCTCGCGTTCTCGTAGAGCCACAAGACAAAGAACTAAATTCACGAAATATTCGTGAAAAAATATCGTCATGACGAAATTAACGGATAGATTTAACGATATCGAACGCATGGATGGGTGGGAAAAGGGGGGGGGGGGGTAGTAAGGCAATGAGCAACGTGGGAGAAGAAAAGTAGCCTTCATCATTGCAACAATTTACAACGAGCGTCGTGTAAGAAAAATAAATAATATATCAACGATCGTAAGTGTCGATAAGCGATAAATATGGAATCGTCGCGTAATTAACGAAACGACGATTAATTGTACAATAATTATTTCGCAGGGCCGCAATTAATCGATTCATTAGTTAAGCACGCGTGTTGGCAATAATAAATGATAACGGGTCAGGGATCGACAAAGGGGTCGAATGGAGAATGCGTATAAAAAGGTTAATACCGAATAAACTATCATAGAATATTTCATCCGCGGAATATCCGCGTGATAAATAATAATATAATTTTCGTTGTTTATTCGAACGAGTGACTGAATCTCGGGATTTCGCGCTGCCGATAGCAAAGTCAACGTTGACATATCGATGATAACGCATCTCGACCAAGTAATAAGACAAAAAAAAGACAAATAAAGACTTATTTTGTTACGATGGGCTTACGGGGGTTTGGGGCGTGACAACGTAGAAAATGCCTCTGCTCCATTAGGAAACGGATGGAAAGCCGCAAATGACGAAAAATTTCATCGATATCGAGAATGGATTCGTATACAGTTCCGGAGACTGTAAAGAATCAAGAGGAATGAAAAAAAAAGAAATCAACAAAACGACGAGAAGGTAGAATCAAAATGAGATTATAATATTTATAAAAAAAAACTACGAAAGACATAGAGGCTAAAAAAAAAAAAGGAAAAAAATTAACGATAATCAAATAAAAATAATTGCAATATACATGCAAATATAATAATAATATACATATGAAAAAAAAAAAGAAAAAAAACAATATAAATTATATATGTATATTGTACAATTAACGAATTATTGATAATCGTAAGTGTTAGAGATTTAGAGACTTACTTAAGTGCTTTTATATGTTTATCAAGTACAAAGTGTACATATATAATGATTATGACTATATACAAAAAAAAAAGAAAAAAACCAAAAACAAGTGAGGTATAAACAGTGTTCAATGAGCGCGACTAATGCATTTTTGATTGTAGCGCGTATACGCGTGTACCAATGTGTGGCGGTGGATGCGTTTCGAAAGGGCGGTTTATCGCTGGACCATTGGACAGTGAATTTGAACTTCCGGTTGCTATTTAAGAGTTAACAATAATCGTCGAGTTATTATATTCGAATTAAACGACTCGATGCCTCGGGGGCCTAAAAAAAAACATTTCTAGTCAGACTTTACAATCGGCGAAGGCGCGAGCAGTCTGCCGATATCTCGAGTGTAAAAAAAAAAAAACACCGATCGGTTGTTTATACAATTTTGTTCGCGATAAAAGCTCGTGACTCGCGCTCTTCGAACGAGAATTATTTTTCCAGAAACTGCTGAGCAGTAACTACTCGCAGCTATGAGAAGAACTCTTACGAGGAATGCAAGAATTAATAAAAAAAAACGGAACAAAACAAATAGTAAGAAATAAAAACGAAAGAAAAAAATAAACATAATAGAAGTGACCGAAGTTATCGGGGATACCTTGTAATATTATTTATTGAAAGCGGAAGAATTATTGATAACGATTAACTAATTATTAACAATATTATTAACGTTTATTATTATCATTATTATTATATACATATATATTTTAACCGAAGGTTTATCAATGTGTACGCTTTGTATACTACTTCTTGTCTATTTCCCTCCTCCCAAAAAAACTCTCAAATACGGACGTTTCGATAGAAGTATTGCCAATGACATTTGCGAGAGAATACGTCATTTTTAATGAAATTACGTTTAAGCTATCGAAATACCTGATGAATCAGATATTTTTATTATTTCCTTGCGATAAACCGCGCACCGCAATCATTACCAAAAAAGTTGATCGCTTGTCAAATGAAAGTTTATTTTTTAACGACCTTAATCTTTTCACTCTTGGTGGGGAAATTAAGCAGAACGTTTAAATTCTCGAAATAAACGTTTGTTTTGTGAAAAAAATTAGGTACATTCTACAGCAAGTGGATTAAATTACTTTGAGATGCTAATGGTGAATACAGTGGAAACTTGTATGCTGCATAACTTTTGTCCCTATATCTGTCGGCCATTATTTATGTCACGAATCACTGTTTTTCTAAAAAAAAAAAAAATATCGCAACGACGTTTAATTAAATTCTACGAAATATTTATCGTCGGAGCTAAAATAGATCAACACAAAAAATAGGAATGCAATTTTTTTTTTTCTGACGAGAATAATTTACAGATCGCGCAAAGATAGTAAATTATTTGAAATTCAAATTTTTTATTATTTCAATGTAATTGAACGACCGGTCCATTTCGCTCCATTGTTTCGTCTTAATACTCCAAAGAGGTGTGTAACTATTTTTTTTAGTTTAAAGCAATTGGAAAATTGTTGGTTGTTCGGGAAGATGGTAATCGGATATCGCCTATCGAATGCATACGCGTAATTCCTGCCCCCGGAGCTTCTCCAACTATCATCTCGCGAGAAGCCCAGAAACAGGCGCCGATAAGAAGTAGAAGACTCCGCGACGAAGGAGGCGCGAAGCGCAACGTTGTTGATTCACAGAGTTAGAGACGAAGAACACCGGGTGGATATAGGCAGCGGGGAGGGGGGCCGGAGGATGGGACGAGTATAACGGAGGTGGAGGATCGATATTGGGGACCCCCTGGGGCTGCTCCTGTTTCCACTCTCCCGCCGTTCCCGATGTTGATCCCAAACCCACCCTCGTCAATTTCTCACACTCTCCTTTCCAACCCTCCCCCCCCCCCCCCCCCCTCTTTCTTTCCCCCCTCTACCTTGTCGCATTTTTTTGTTTCGAAAACTCTCACTTTTTATTACCCGCGTTTTATTCATTTTTTTTACTTCGGCGAAAGATATTAGCAAATATGAATAAGATTTCGAATTAATCCAGAAATTGCGCGAAGAAATTTTTTTTAGCAATTAAGCAATGCACTTTTTTTGTTTTGTTTTTTTTTTTTTAGTCATTTGGGCCTTCGCCTGCGTACAAACCGCCAGCGCACAACTCGGAAATTCGTAACATCGGAGTAGCTTTGCCAGCGGTACCCTGCGACGCTTGTACCTCATTCTCAACAAACTCTCGCTCCCGCGTTCTGTCATTCATCTTTGTCTTTGTTGTTCGTTCCTTCTTCATCAGCCTCGACAGGAATCCCCGACGAGTTATCCTTGTTATTATGAAAGATTTTAACGATCCGCGGGGCCTTTCTCCGTTCTCTCCCCCGGGTTCGTTCGCGCTTCTTTATTTCTCTCAGTGAGAGAGAGAGAGAGAGTCGCATCTACTTCATGAATATAGTATATAGATATAAATTAATGAAGAAGGCACTGGTTCTAACGCGAAAAGCCTCTTCGACTTGCTTTCATCCTCGAGAGCATCGAAATAACACCGCTGGAGAAGCTGAGAAGAAAAAAAGAAAAAAAAAAAACATCTCGCTTTCGCGCGATTGGCCACGAGAGTTTCGTAAGATACGATCGGTATGTTCCTCAAGAAGGTAGGTAATAAACTTCTATCGCTGCGTTTCAACCTTTTGAATTACAAACATCGAAAAAAAAATAGAAAAAAAAAACAAATGTTCAATACTCAAAATTCTTCGAGACTCCGTACTCCGAGCGTGATAAACTAATAGTTTTTCCGAAAAGGATATTCCCGTGTCTCGTAACTTCGAAATTTTTTCGATATTTCAAGGAAACTTTACCGGGCACTGCGATCCACTGTAAGAAAAATAAACTACGCGCACCTTTACTCGAAAAAGCAACACGAATGATAGGAAAAATATGTCTGTATGTTTTTAATTGCAGTAAAAAAAAACAGTTCTCCAAAAAATTAATGTGCCGTAACTTTTCATACATTTCCGGAACCCACGTAATTTAATAGCTTTAGTTTGAAATTGAATGTTCGGTACATTAAACACGAAAAATAATTAATGTAATGTACCGCTGAAATTTTTTAACGGTACCCCTCGGTATATCCGTGCGTTAGATTTAATATACCGATTATGAGCCCAAAAATTTAATAGCGTATTTAGTAGCGTAATTTTCCGAGAGTCGTATTATTTTTTGTTTATGTACCGTTGTGTCTTCGACGCAACGAAATCATTTTATTTGGAAAAGGGATCGTTGCCAAAAAAAGAGTTAATACTTAAATTTGCGATTAGTTGATTTCGTATTTATTGAAATAATCGAATAAATTTTAACTTCGTATTTGAATGTTACAAAGTTCGTTTACAATTTATTCCACCGGTAAATTTAATGATCGAGTTAAGACTGGCAATTCCCCGGTTGCTATCCGCGATCTTAAAATGGATACGTTTGCGTTTTTGGGTCGTATCGATATATAGTCATTGGAATCGGTATCGTCCGATTCTTAATCTGCAAATTCCTACACCTGTCGGCTGCGCGACGCGATGGATTTGCGAAAGAAATCGTAAAGCGAGTTTTTTAAAACCCTATTATTTTATTTCTTTATAATTTGAATTTGAATTTATGAATTACCTTTCGAAAAATAATTCCCGGAACAATAGCACCATTTTTACAAAGAAACGAAAGTGAATTCTCCGGGAAACTTTGTACGATTTTACACGACATCGCCGCGAGATTCCGGTGCTCGTATACTTTTTTTGTTCCTTCGGACGCTGGCGTTCGTCGAGCGTCTCGGTTACTCGAAAGCCCCCTTGATGAAGCTTAACATTTGGGTGGCAGAGATAGAAGAACGAAAAGAGAAAAATAAAGAGTGAAAGCAATGCGAGTTCGCGCTGTAGCCCAATGCTTTTCGATGCTTTCCACAGCTTTACCACCAACTCCCCCACAAGGGAGCGTCTGCACGCAACGGCTAATGGCCCGGGAGCAGCTCTCGTATATACAAGAGAAACACCGTGAATCGCTGTACCGGTACTGAGCACAGAGTACTCCGTGCCCTTTTTTTCTCTCTCAAACGTCATTAAAGCTTCGAAATGGCAAACAGCAGACAAAAAGATGTCGAATTTAAGGCCATTTCCGGTATAAATCTAACGTTGGATAACTTACGATACCAAATTACAAAAAAACACTATATTTATTTGTATATCGATGCTTTTAGTACTGGAATGCAAAACAATTCTGCATTTGAAAAAAAATGTACAGTTTTTTCTTTTTTAATTCGGAAACAACTTTTATTTTACGACAACGGAAATCATCAATATTAGCCGTACAATTGTATTACTTTGTACAATTAACTAATAACATTGATTATTCCTGTAACTAACTGTTATTTCGATTGAAAAGAATTAATCAACGTTGAAAAAAAGGGAATACTGCATAACGATCGAAATCCCGATTGATGATATCTCATCGGAAGAATTCTCGTTGCGAAGAGAATGAATTCAATTCGAAAGTTACTGATATAAAATCCTTTTGACATGTTTACGAAGGAGATTACCGTATATTATTCATTACATTTGCCCGGGAAAGGTGCGCCGGTATGTATTCACCTTGTTGCAGTAAAAATGAGTGATGAATTATTTGGACGTCGCGTAAAGAGCGCCGGGAGCTAAACAGAGTCGAGAGGTGGAGTTTCGAGTATATATACACATATTCATTGGTTTTGTCGGACGTTCATGCCTCTGCCGAGAGTTAACGCAGGTAAGTGCGAGGATTATCGACCCTCGTACACCCCGCGAGGCCTGGAACCGTGGCACTCTCGCGAACCTCGAGAACGAAACTCCGTTATACAATATAGAAGCAATTCTCTCCCCTTTACCCACTGTGTCCGATACTCGTATGAAAACTATACGTTGAAATAGCGTGTAGCAGCTAATACCCGGTGGCGGTGAATGGAACGAGGAAAGGGATGGGGAGTCGTGGAAATGTCACGTCAGGAAAACGCGAAGGCCCCACCTCTGTGTGTCCTCCCGAGGGAGCGATCTCTCATATTTATAAAGCTACAGGAGGGAAGTGTGCGCAGGCGCCCGATGAATAAGCTCCATCCCCCGCCCCTCCATTATGGCAATCCAACACGTACGAGCCTCACGCGTGTCCCCGCATATTTCGTTAATGTTCGACTGCCTGTATACCGATACCCGCGGTACAAGAATAACAGTAGAAATAGCAATACCGAAAGCGACCCCAAGTTTTCGCAAACTTTACCTCTATCCCGTGAACCAATGAAACGCCAGGATATCCGTCCGAATAAAACAAGTTGTTTTTTTTTTTTTTAAGAACGTTGATAGCCGATAAAGTGGACAATCCGTTAAGATATCTCATACATCAAAACTTCTCCCATTGTACCGAAGACGCCAACACTGCGAATAGGTATCCAATATACGATATTCGGATAATGGAAATTTATCGAATGGCGACAATGGAAATGGACAGCGATACGAGAAATAATATTGCGCAATGTTCTCATATACCGATGTGAACGGCATTGAATAGTCTTTTTTTAAATTACTTCATGTATTATTATTATTCTTTATTAATTATCATTATTGGTGATTTTTTTTTATTCCGAGTAAAGTCGCAACAAAAATAAGAGAGAAGTTATAACGTTGGGGTGTTTATTACGTTTTTAATTACATGTAATCGAAGCATCTCGATGGAACTCAATGATACGTATGATGGAGTGGCAGATCGGTAAGCATGCAGAGTAGTAAAAGATAGCGAGTGTTACAAACGAGTAAAAAAAAGGAACGATGATAGAATATGATCGATGGGATTGGGGATCGTCGAGGCGAAAAAAAATAGCGGTCACTCGGGAAACGTTTATGCGATCGTTTGCGAGTTCTTGAAAACGCCAAACTCTACACGAGATGAATATACTATTATGGAAATACGGATAAGCAGTGCAGAACATAGTCGTGGATAATAATAGGCCAGCAAAGGGGGAAAAAAAGTAATATATAAGTGAGACTGGGGCATTCTAGACTATCGGGGTAAAATGGCACAGATTACTGCAAAGTTGAAGGTTTTGAGATAATAGCGCCGAATACAATAAAGCGTCGATCAAATTTTTCTATGCCGAGACATGGTTCATTTTGATACCGATTGTATTTTTTTTCTTTGGAAGCTCGAAATATTTTTTATGAATTTTATTTGGTAATAAACAGTTAATTCGTATCCCCTATTCGATCTTCATAACGATCTGTATTCTTTAGCCGGTTCGTTTCACCCCGACCGTCCCCTGTCCCGTCGTATATATACAGTAGAACCTCGATTATCAGTACTCGTCGAAATCGAGTCTAATGCGGATAATCGAAAAGCGATTTTTTTCTACGGGATCATAACACGTATATAAATAAAACGCATATTAATGAAATAACAATATTATATTTATTCGATTTATCGACTGTACTCCTGAAACTGCTTTGAAGAGTCAGTATGCGAACCGATTAACGATGAAGATACGCGAGGCGAGCAACAATTGTACATACGATTTCGCGTCAACGCTCGGATAATGAAGCGTTCGGTTAAACAGAGACGTGGTTCGGATAGTAGAGAGTTCGGATGATCGAGGTTCGGATAATCGAAGTTCTACTGTACAAAATAAACGTAGTCTGAGCCCTGAAACTATGTATAAGGCGAAGTAAGAAGTACAGGAAGAAGAGGGAAGAAAAGCGCGAGGGATGCAATCCGATAGGATAACGTTTCCCATGCCGGTAGCCTACTCCGGGTTCTCGTAGTAGCGTCACACGCAACGGTTTTTATCCGCTTCTACTGGTAATATCATCGTGAAGATGGAACGACGACCGGCATATTTCTACCGCCGACCCTCCAAAATAGGATGGGTGGGATTTTCCCTGAGGAGCGTGCGCTATGGCTGTCCTACCGTATCTTAGCGAAAGCTTTTTTTCCCACCCCTCCTCCGTTTCTCGCAGCTCCCTTTCCTCGCCGTATCCTTACCGAAGCCGCACACACGCAAAACCTACTGGCGCATCTCTCGCATTCTTTTCTCGTCCAGTGGAATGCCACCTTAGTGCGTTAAGCTTAGGGTGTTAAGCTATATTTACAATGAAAAAATTAAATCTGCACATTTACGCAGCTTTTTCGCAAATTAAGTTTTCTCGAAATGTCCGCGTATTCCCGGTAAAGAAAAAAACAAAAATTGGTAAAACATAATTGGCTAATGTTAGCATAACGATGAGAAAGTGCTATTAATTTTAAAACGCACTTCTGATTCTGTTCTGAAAAAAAAAAATTAATTATTCCGCAAATTTCAATACTTTTGTAAATAGCTCGATCGTACGCGTTTTTCGGGAAGCACCCGAATTTTTCATTGTGCAGCGAGCTTTAATTTTTTTCTCTACTCCCGACTATTCTCAACGTCTGTATTCTCTAGAAAATAAATAGAACAGCGATGCGAGAAGGAGAAATTGAGGGAAAACCCCATAGCGAGAACAAGGGAGAGGGAGGGGGGGATGCTTTTCGGTCACGCGATGGTACACGAATAATGGGAAGCGCAATAGTATTAGAAGAAAGCACAATGGTATATTACCGTATATTTCTCATACAATAACTGCCTACTCTACTCTACTCTACTACCAAAATAACTTAACGCCTTATCGGGAAAAAAAATAGTAAAAAGTATATTATGTATACATATATATATTGTATCCTTTGAATTATGGAACTGGAGAAGTTGCGTTATCGCATATAAACATTTTTATACGGCGTATACTTCGTTGGACAATAGATTCTCTACTGGATTGATAAATGTGTATATACCAAATGAAAAATTAACACACGCCGCCTTCGTGACTAATGGACGTTGCGAGTTTATTGGATGGTATATCCATGCGCTAATACACGCTCCGAGCATTATATAAATTGATAGCACTTTCGCGACTATAGAATATACTCGATAAAGGTCTCCACTACCCCCTCGACCCCTCGGTACCCATCGAGTTCTCGCATACCAATGGGCTTTTCACCGCGCGTATATAGCGCCCCCCCCCCCCCCCCCCCCCTCCTCCTCCCACTCTCCAACGAGGAAATTGCGATTCTACTGAAACTAAATTTATCGATATTCCCACGCACTATGGGCTCTCGGAAAACGCGAACATCAGCGTCGTTCTTGCATTGCACGCAACTTTGCATTTATATGGAGTATATATACTCGACAGTTTCCGTTTTGTATCATCGATTAGAAATCTTTGAGGGTCAAGACTTTTTTTTTGTCGCGTGATACGGTAATACGCTGTGAAAAATAAATTGTAAATTTAATGCAGCGATACGGGAAGTTTTTATGTATCGCAAAGTACATCTAATTTAATGTACCATAGCGATGAAAAATTAATGTACTTGTGCGTATATAAATCGATGCGATTCCGTCGATGTTTTACTCGCGGAGTTTTTTTTTCACCGTCTGTTAGTTGGAATGCGAGTAGTCGACGTCCCGGGGCTACTTTACGCGTGGTTTCAACTTCCCAGCCTTCGAACGCTTCTTCTCTTTCACTTCTCGTGGGCGTTCGGTGTGGAATAAAAAAAGAGGGCAAAAGAGGGTGGAAAAAAAGAGGAAAGTAAGAGCCCGGCGAGGCGAGAGTTACATAATGCAACCGGTAGTATTGAATGTTTTCTCTCACAGGGCAAAGTGATAAAGGGATCGTGACGGAAAGCCCGCTTATGGTGTTACGCGACATCAACGGAATACTATAGGTAAAACGCGTGTACCTTAGCGAAACCGACAATGAGCTTTGAATGTAACGGAAAAAAAAGGATCATGTCTCTTTCAGCTGATAATTGAACGGCTCTTACGATTGATCAAACAAAACAAAATCGCTGATAAAGACGATGTCGAAGAATAATAGATCGTTGGGTAAGAGTGAAGAAATGTATTTATATGTATATATATTTATGGCGTTAGACGCGTTTTTGTAGCTACAACGAGGTATAATGGACGACACATTAGGTATAGCAGAATAATAGTGTACTTTTCCCAGACTAATCTCCGAGTGACACGCGCCCGAAGGCTATACGATCCTCGTAGAACCACTCCGGTGGCTCTTCTCTCTCACAACGAGGGCATTGTAGTTACGTCTGACGCGGTTGGGAATGTTTCTCCTACGCTAAAGCAAACGGGAGGGATGAGAGGGCCTCGCAGACGTTTCTCACAGCGTCGGGTTCACATGGAACATTGTATCATATATCTATCATCACTTTTGCCGTATTTCGCGCATCAAGGAATAAAAATAATTGAATTTTCGTGAACTTCATTTATTTATTTTTTGTATTAAAAATATGAGATAATAAAACTTGATAAATAAATAATCGATGTCTCGATAGTTCTTTTTTTTATAACTTTCGATCACTTTCGACATAAACAATTTTTTATTCCCACCGCAAAAAAACAATAGTTATAATGGAAAAAAAAGAAGTTGAACGATTTTTGAATTTCGCGAGGTTATTCCAAATGGTGGTATTCCGCGCATATCCCGTTTATACTGTCGCTTTGCCCTCTAAGTTCTCTCGTATTCTTTCCTTCAGTTCTATGCTCCCGCTCGCTCGTCATATAATGCGTTGCCTCTAACAGGGAACTTTACGAGTTCCCTTATTTTCCATCCAAATGCACATTCGCTGTAACTCGTTCCGGGACTCCGTTAAACGGGTTTCTCACTCTTTACCCCTCCGCCCCCCCCCCCCCCCCCCCTCCTCTCCCGGCCCCGACCATTGAGTGCCCGAGATACGAAAGATTCCAGAGAAAAAAAAAGAAATGGAGATGAAATGAGAAAAGAAGGAACGAGAGGGCAAGGAGCCGCCTTTCCAGTGGTGTATCCGGTACCTATATAGGCAGCGAAACTACCAAACGAGTACAATGAGAACCGGACTCCTTTTCGGATGGTCCTCCGCCGCTATGGGAATACAGAAGAAAAACCGTCGAGCCGATTCGAGAATAAGGAAAAAATAAAAGGAAGGAGAAGAAGAAAACATAGAAAATGCAGAAGCTAAGAGATAGGAAGGAATAGCGAAGGAAAATAGGAGAAAGCTATGGAGAGACATGCGAGGCAACGGCGAGCTTAAATATTTGATGCCCCGGAGGCTCGAACAGATGCCTCGGTTTTCTCTCTTTTCCAACCGCGCTTACGTTTTTCCACCCCCTCTCGTATATATATATATATATACATATGCATCCGAGGGTAGCCACGAGACTCTTGGGTTACAATTCGACTGCGTTACCGACGAGTTTTACTCGAGAGACAACGCACCCTTCACCCGTACCGAGTTCTCTATCCCCGACCAACGGTCGTTGCCTCGGGAGATAAAAAATTTGCCTGTCCCAAGGGATGGAAGAGCCGTGTGGCCAAAGTACTTCTAGAATCTAGCAGTCCCTATAATTCTTCTCTCGCGATCCCCGTTGCCTTTTACGTTACTTGTTATGCCATTTCTTTGTATATATCTTTAAAACCAAATTTTTTTTTATCAAAAAAATTAAAAATGTTGAAACAATTGAAAATTTTTTTTTTCGCCGTTTTATTAAATTTTGTTCAATATTGACTCTTCGATACTTTCGCTAGAGTCTGATTTTTTTTATTACACCATATTGTTAAACTGGAAGCGCTGCGCGGGTGAATTTGTAGTTTTTTCGTAAACATGCCATGGAAGAAGGCGAAATATAAAGTAAGCGTTTCCCAAGGTATACAGCACTATCGAGGTACGATAAAATCGAGCGGTCTTCCATGGAACTCGTTAAGTTGCGCGCCATTGACTGTGATAAACCAGTCAGTTTCACGATACGTGTAAAAATATATATATACACACACGCGGCAAGGGAGAAGAAGACGAGAGTGCACGGGGAGACGGAGAGCAACGAACGAGTCCCGTTCGGTTATAAAATTGCATTCGCCATGCGGGTAACGTACGGCGCAAGAGTTGGGAACACCAAAAACGTGTCGTACAACTTTCATGCTTTTGTGTACAAACGTACGAGATGCGGAGGCCGCTGGGTACGAGTTGCGACTAAATAAAACATTTTGGATACTCGGATCGACGAGATCCGAGTATAGACTCCGCTCTATTGCGCCGATAACTATATCTATATCTATTATTATTTTTTTTTATCCACAGAGACCTCTCGAATATTTTGTCGTCACCGAGGTCGACAATAAAGATAAGAATATTGCAAAAATTTACGAAGATAGGAATGAAAATTTATAGCTTTAGTTGTATTGCTAGTAAAGTTATTTTTTTTTCTGTTTTTTTTTTACGTCCGTCTCGATGCTACAGGACGATCTGATAACGCGCAGTAGTACAACCTCATTAAGATCAGACTATAATTTATTTCCACATAAAATGGAGTCAATTAGGATGTGCGACAGAAGCTCATTATAGACGGAACAACCAAAAACGTCTTCGACTACCGGTCTACCAAAAATGTTTTTAAAAAATATAAATAAATATTTTTTTATTGTAAATATTATAACGATACTTATTATTATTATTGTGAAACGAGAGAAATTGATTAAAACTATGAACGGAAAATTAATGCATAAAATTTCGTTGATTATTGAAAGAATTATTGAAAAAAAAATGCGAATGGCCGTTATCTTCATCGGCCTTATATACGAAAAAATCAATTAATATTCGGGGAATTTCAACTCAGTTTCCACGAAAATATCGAAAGCATCAAGGTGTGCATCGACTATTTTCCGAAGTGCTTCAAAGCCCAAAAACGTTGGTATTTTTATCAGGCGAACAGGAGCTGAAAAAATGAAGGGAGATTCGACTATCGGGAGAACGGAAGAGGGAGAATAAAAAAAACAGAAGTTGCGCAGTCAAAGCGTCGTGTATATAGGGTGCAACGAGGTTTACCAGTCGATTTTGCTCTTCGGTCTCCTGTTCGCCCGTTCCGGACGCGTCTCGTATACGTTTCTTCCAACATGAGAAACTCAACTGTTAGTGTACACAAGAATGGATCGAAAATGACGTTCTTTATTTTTTAAATGTTCAGTCATTGACGATAATTGAGAAAATCCAAACTCGAGGCGAAAAAATGGAATTTATACTGCAATTATTATTGAACTTGGTAAATTCGCGCTAAAAAAAATCGCCAATCTTTCGCTAAACAGCTCTCAAATTTTAGGATTAATGTTTCACTTTAAGAATGTAGATTTGATTTTTATTTACTGATTTGTATCACAGCCATAGTTCATATCATAAATCTTGTCTCGTCGACAATAATTTTTCATCAAACAGAAAAAGAGGGGAACGCTCCGCAGTAGTAAAACCAACGATTGGTCAGGCCAGCGTTTCGTCCGATCACTCCCTCCCCTTTACTACTTAATATATAGTGTTCCACACAATCTGAATATTAGAAGCATTCGATACTGCAAATTTTTGTACAATTTCAATTTTCCAATTCTCTTGATAACGATTACGAAGACTTATTTAGAATTCGCGAAAAATAAATTGAACAAAAAAAAAAACTGGTATATGAAAATTTCATCAGTCGTATCGCAAATTGTGCGGACAAATATAAAAAATGGTAAAAATATATACATATATAATGTTCATGCGACGAGCAGAGGATTCAAATGGCGACAAATCCGCGTTCCTGATACGTAAAAACCGCGAATCATACATATGCGCGCATTCAATACAATTGTAAGCGTAACCACGTGCGGAGTTGAGGGGCAAGAGGGCGGAAACGTTCGATGGGACTTCGACGACTTCCTGTTACCCCGATATCGAAACGCTCCACCGAGACTTCTTCCAGAATAAAAGGCCGCATTCTTTGGTCCGACGAAGTGCGCGTTCCAGAAACATGAAACGTCTCAACAAAACTCTTCTACTTTTACGAATTCGTCGAATCGAATAATCTATCGTCTTCGACGACGCGACGTCTACCCCTTTCCCCGGAGACGCGAGAAAGTAAATTCGTTAAGTTGTGGCCTCTCGTGGCGTTTCATCTCATCCACCCCCAACCCCGTTCGTCGAATCGACGGAGGGTTAACGTGCGCGGAATTGCGCTCGAACGTCAATATGAATTTTTATCGAACAGAGAAAAAAAAACCAATTCGTCGATAAACGGCCGTAAGCGAACAGCAGACGAGAGGAAACGACCGATTACTATATACAGATATATTTTTATTCACACGGTCGTTGGATTTTCGCAATTCACTACGGAAAATTTTATACCGCGAGAACGAGGTGAGAAATTTTAATGAAAAAAATAATAATAATATTGCAACATTAATTATATTAGTATTATTTATTAAAATTTGTTTCGATAAACTAAGAATACACACTATGTATCGATGTATTAATTAATGTGCGATGAGATATATAAGCAATTCCGACATTGTGCAGCGAATTAATCGTCGATTTTAGCACGAGTATAATACGACGGCGTAAATCGCCGGGACACAATCGCGCGCCATCGGGACGAAGTAATTAAACCACATGGAAAACGCCGTCGGTATGACGCGTAAGTCATGGATCGCTGAGCCAAGTCAAGAGAATAAACAGTCGAAGAGAGTGGGTCTTGTGCGTTTTACCCTACAAACGAGCATCGGTACGCCTTACAAGGCTCTCACTCCGGTTCTTTCGTTCAAAGTTAAATTGAGATTCAACGAATCTCGGTATACTCTCGTTGAAGTAAACCGTAGGGCACGAGAACACGTCAGTGTCGGTCTCGTTGCTCCCGGAATACGCAGAGCTAACAGCGAGAGGGGGTCGGGTGAGCAGAGAGGTGGGGGCGCAGAGAAAAGGGCCAGGAAGGGTGAAGGAAAAGCTGAGTCAGTATTAGAGCCGAAGGGAAAGGCTACGAGATCAAAGGGCGTGCCGGCAGTGAAAGGAATCAGGGATCTCCGTCGTTCTCTAATCTTTCCCCATTTTTTTGTATATTTTCTCTATAATTCCCTCGTTCTTTTTTTACCCTCAAGCGAGAGCTTTACTTCACATTCTATAGAATAAACCATTTTTTATCCAACAATTAACAACTCGAATAAAAATCGAAAAGATCGAAAAAATAGGTTAAAAATGCTGACTAACCTTTGATTGATTGTCGATACAAAATTTGATTCGTTGACAGTGTACGGCGCAGTGTATTTTTTTGGCAATTTAAAAAAATAAAAAGAATAATTCGTTAGTCAAATTAATAAATAATGATAATAAATAATATTATCATCATCAAGTGCGTTGATGATGCGAGAAATGCAAAACAACTGGATGGCAACATTTAATTTCTTTATCCGTTGATTATTAAATTTGTCAATAATATTTATTTAACCGCGAGAGTTCCCGAGTTTCGTGTCACTGCACCCAAAAAAACGAATTGCAATATCCGATTTATGCAGTTGATATGTAAAAAAAATTTGCATTTGGCTTCGCGAACTCAACTCTGACACCGCGCGCGCATGAGGGCGACCGAGTCTATGTAACGGAAAAACGAAAACGTTTCGACGAACTCGCAAGACACCGCGTTTGCATATTGATGATATGTTAAAGCCCATCGCGTTTTACGCGGCTCTTGAGCCGGATATATCGAGTTTGCGCGATATAAAAATTAAATACCAGTCGAGTGACTTTCCGCCGATAGCTCTTCGCAAGAAAAAAGACTTTTTCAGTACCAAACACACGCGGTTCGCAGGTGCTCTGCGCTTTCTATCCGTACTCACCGGTTATAAGTCAACTCTTTCGCTGACGGAAAGTATGTTTCCTTGATACAATCGTATGAATTCGCAATAATAAAGTTTACACGACTTTCGACTTAATCGATTAATCGAATAAATTTTATTTCAAACTAATCTAAACGAAGTTTTGTCAATCAATCGTTCCAAGTGACATTTCTTTCGCACAAAAAATTTCATTTGCGATAAAAAGTTCTACGATTATTAATATGAAACACAATACGTTGTCTTTTTTCATCCGAGGTGTCGATATATTTATGGAAGTTTCATTGCGTTGTAAATGAATTGTGGAAAAAAAAATTGAAAACTGGTGAACAATTTTCCGATAAAAAAATCGATCAAAAATTTTTTTTTATCGTTTTGTGGTTGCGTTCTCGATAGATCGAGCAAATAATATGTGGTATATATATCATTTTTGAGTGATCAGTGCTTACCTCCCACTTTTTCCTCAATTGACTCGGCGTGTAGATTTTCGTCGAAATGTGTTCCCACATCGAGTGTTTGCAACTTATTCGACTCTGATTCGGCATTGTCTCGTTTTGACTTCGATCACTTGTACTACGATGAAATGCCAGCCAATTTAACGTTTTTAATGTTAACGAATTTGTTTTTTTACTATTTAACGAATTCCAGTTATTTGCATTATCGGAATGAAATTCTCGTTGGGTCGGGGAAATTTATAAATCGTAACGCTTTTTTGTAACTCCGTTTGAATCACGTCGATCGTTTTCCCGCACGAGTCTTTGAAGGAACTCTACGATTTAATTTTTTTCGATTAAGATGTTAGTTGTCGTCAAGGGGTTTCTCGTATTTCATTTGTCCCTGTTACCTCGCGGCTCCGGCGAATATCTTGTAGCGAATAAATATATAGATAGAACGTAATACTACGACGTGTACTATATATATTTATACACGAATGTAAACAACAAAAATACCGGTTGAGAACCCGTTCGTCCGCAATGTTTTTTCTCCACTGGCAACCGCGCGTCGAACGATTCCATAGTTCACAAAACCGCAAAACGGACCAATCGCAGTTAGCCGTTCGACGGAATAGACCAATCAGCGTGCTGAAATAAATTTTCGCAAGTTTGGAAGCCGCGGTTACGAGAAAGGGCTACTATCGCTATTGTCCCTTCATCCCGGTGACATTTCTTTTCAGTCGCTCAACAAGATCGTTGTGTTATGTCGTTTTTCTTTCCTCCAGGTATGCTGCGAGGCTGCAGCCGATCACAATGAACACCTCGACGAACTGTTTTCAACATTATACAAAATATGCAATGAGGTAGGATACAAAGAAAAAACTCGCGACTTGTATCGGGACCAAACTTGCCAGCCTTTTAGAGTATTTATTTGTGGTATACATATTTCAAAAACATAATCGACATTTGGAAACAAAAAATGTATAATTTTTTCTTTTTTTCGAGGAACTTATGAAAGATGTGCGCGACGAGGTAGTCGAAAATAAAAATCAAATTTAACAATCTATTAGTTTATTGATGACAGATCTACACGATCTGCCAAGAAAATTTCGATGTAATACCGGCCTCAGGGAGTTCAATAGTTGCTCGAGTTTAAAGCTAAACGCGAGGAGAATGTGCAAATATTAAAATAGGCGAAACAGCCACGTCAGCAACGATCCAGAGGTGATTTTTCATCTATTTTTCTCATTTATCAGGAATAAAAAAGGGATTATGATAAAGGAACTCGATCAGCAGAGTAATCCGCCTCCAGAACCGAGAAGGTCAGGAGTACGAGGAAAGCAAAATGGCGTGACCTTCATCATCGCCGGAATTCTTGACACGTAGTTTCCGAAACTTCGAGGAATCGCCAAAAATCTGCGAGCTTCTCTCGCTTCAATGCCACTTTTTCTTTGACAGCATCCACGTTCGCTTTTGCATTATCCCGAAGTTTGCGTAACTTCAGCATGTCGGTGGATGACGTGTATTTGACTTTCTCGGGATTGTTGTGTACCAAAAACTCGATTTTGAAGGCCGAAGCGTTCGTTACTTCTTCCATCATTTTCGCAATCGAACGACGCATATCCTTAAGGTGATGTGAAACTTGTATAAGTGTGAGAGAAATAGCGTGATCGGCGCTCTCGGCAGAATGAGAGAAACACACTGAGAATATATTTCACATCGCGTTAAATATGCTTTCGAAATGATTCTGCGAGCGGGAAGAATGGTTAAACATAACGATAATCGACACAAGTGTTAGCAACAATATATACATAAAAAATAAATCAAATAAATGATGTAAGTATTTAACAATGTCCAGTAGAATCTCCGTATTCTTAACTCGACGGGACCGGACACACTCCCGTTTCTGCATTTCCCCTACCGTCCCTACTTCCGGTCAGTTTCTGCAAATCGGGGTAATGAGGGGTATACGTGTCCGTAAATATCGCTTGGAATGGGGAGAACGAATTCAGGGGAAATACAGTAAAGGGAACCGGAAGGGAATCGTTTCAATCGTTGCGGAATCGCCATTGACACATTTATCGGGGATAAAAGGAAAATGGATGAAAAATCACTTTCCCCAGTTATTTCAAACGTTGCTGTTTCGTCTGTTTTAGTATTTCTGCATTGTTCTTCTTCCTTATTCCGATTGGCTCCAGGCCGTAAGCCAAGTGCCAGCCTTCTGTTTCTTTTACGGAGCACTGCCGTAAGAAAATAATGCAATACAACCCCCGTATTCTTAACTCGACGGGACCGGACACCCACCCGTTTCCGCATTTCCCCGACCGTCCCTACTTCCGGTCAATTGCTGCGAGTAGGGATAATATCCATGCCCGCGCTGCACTGCTTGGAGTGAGGCAAACGAACTTAGGAGAAATGCAGTTAGGAGAAATCGTTGCCATGGTAACAGGTTGAGATAAGGGAGCGGTTGAGTTAAAAGGAGTTAAGAATACGTGGATTGTACTGTCTATTCTTCTTGCTATTATTGTTAATCTATCGCAGTTTAATTAAGAGAGGAGGTTTCCGCCGTGCCCGTTTACTCCCTTCTTTATCGCTGGTGTCGTGTCTACTTTATTCACCGCGTATGTTAAAAGTGCTTCGTGGTTGTGAAACACGGCGTCGGGTGAGCATCGAACCCGCGGACGTCACAACTCGGCTAGCGCAGCGCCATGACAAAGCGGAAGCATGAAAACGCTACTCTTTATTGCCAACATACATTATTTAGTTATGGGAAAGACAGCAAATAGTCGAGTGTTACCAACGATACGATTATAAGAATAAAACAATTCTAACACTTAGCGAGTTTCCACCGTATTAAAGATCGAATTAATGAAGATCAGGATCTAGTTGCGAAATTCTTACAGAACCGATATTCGAGAACGCTATTGGTTGCTCGCTAGTGAACAACCAATAGCGTATTCGAATATCGGTTCTACAAGAATTTCGCCACTAGATCCAGACTTTCTTCAGTTCGATCTCTGACACGGTGGAAACTTGGTACTTAAAGAGAGAACGAACAAAAAAAAAAGAAACAAGCACATTTTTTTTTGCAAGGTAAACGACGAAGCATCGACAATTGCGCGTGAGCTTTAACAGGTCAAACGAATTTTTCATCGTCGGCGTTCCGTTGTACGGAAAATTTAACGGATAACGTATTTATATTGTTTACGCTGTGCCTATCGCGCCACAAAGATTTGTCCATTCCAGCTGTGATAAGCCGCTTAAAAACGTAGTTGTCATGCTCGACTGTTGTGACAGCTCGCGTGCCAAATCATACTGTATGACACGCTTTGTGTGAAAGACAAATCGCATATTCGTAAACATTATGCTAAGACATTACGAATATTCACCGTCTCATCGATCGGAACGAAATACAAATGAGTGTTCCTCGCGGTTTTTAATCCGATCGCGATTGTAACCTAAAAACGAACGAAAAAAAAAAAAACGACAACTCAAAACGATCGACCGCGTTCCGCTCGTAGACGATAAAAGAGAAAACGATTATTTTACGTTTTTTTTTCTCCTGTCTGCTTTTACACTTCAGGGAGTCGGGATTTGGTGATTTCGTTCGCGTAGATTTTGTCGCATTGGGACTTCTCAGCGCGATTCGCGAATGAACAGACGGGAAAGGTGAGAGGATACACAAGAGAACGCCAGAGCCAAGAGCGAGAGATGGAGACCTGCAAAGACGGAGCTGAACGTTCCACACTGGACACTGGTAAATCACCTCGCAAAACGTGGTCCGAGTTACGCGGTGTCGTTAGAGAATTTAGACGCAAACTGTCGGGTTTTTCCGACGGCTCGGTACCGGATGCAATTACATTCAGATCATTGCCCGACGGCAGGTACGTTTATTCAAAATTTTCCACTTTTTTCAGCATTTTAACATTTTTTTTTTGTCGTTAGAACGAGAATATACTTTCTGGGAACTCCAAGCAATGGTTGGGAAACGACGCTTCTGTACGTCGATATCGGACACTTTGATCACGTCAATGGCCCCAGATTGCATTGGCTTCCCGTTATCGAGGCAAACTTCCAGAGGTACGATCGATAGCCGCTCTATCGATCGAATGAGAAAAGCTAAACAGCAATATTTTTTTTTATACATGTTAACTCCAAAAATATACTCTAACATTTCAGATAAAAATACACTAATAGCAGTCTTTTTTTCTTTTGTAAAAAGTCGAAAACCTAACGTTTCCATTGGTCATTTATATTTTCGTTTTTTTTTTTTGGAAAAACTCGCAAAACCAATCTTACCGAAATCTTTCGAATTTTTTTTCGAAATTCTCGTAAAATTAATCTTTCCATTTGCCGAGGAAATTTTTTGGAGCCTATTGTTCGCTTTTCTTTGACGATTGGCTAATTTTTGGTAAAATATTAGTAGAATGAATAAATGAATGAATGAATGAGTGAATGAATGAATGATAAATAATAATATACGACAATGAATCCTCATTGTCGATAGTTTTAAATATAAAAAATCTTATTTGAAGTGTCTCCAGTGCCAATAGACTTTCGCGAGAGGAGCAGTTACTGTGGGAGAGGAAAAGACTGACAACATGGGGTATTACCAGTTACGAGATTCACGCTGATAGTGGAAAATTGGTCTTTCCCGCTGCCGGTAGTCTCTATCAGTGCGTGGATACGGGTTACGCGGTAATTATAGAAAATAAAAATATTACGATGGAGAAAAAAAAACTGAAAGTTTCGGAGCGGTTGATAAAAAAGATAAATTATTCTCAGCCGGGACCGCTTTTTCCATCCGAATTGAGAATCTCGACGCCCGGAGCCAAGCTGAATCCTCAAATATGCCCGTGGAATAATTCTCTGATAGCTCACACGTGCGCCGGAGATTTGTATCTGTCGCACAGCATAACCGGATCCTCGGTTCGTCTTACACACGCGAGAAAAGGCCGAAGTCTCTCCGACGATCCGCTCACAGCCGGTACTCCTTCGTATGTTATGCAAGAGGAATTCACGAGGTTCGTAATAATACCGCTTTCTCTCCTTCGAGGAGTTTTCGTTTTTTCGTTACCACGTGCAATTCGTCGTTTCGCTATGCGGAAAATTTAAAATAGCAGCGATGCACTCGCTAAATTATTTTGCATCTCGGGTTTAGGTATACCGGTTACTGGTGGCAACCCAAATCCACGGATGACGTGTATAGGATAGTCTACGAGGAGGTCGACGAGAGCGACGTAAAGATATTTTGCTTTCCATCGTCGACCCTGAATTCCGGGGAAGTCGACGAATTTCGATTCCCGCGCGCCGGTACGTCGAATGCGAAGAGTAATTTGAAAATGGTACAGTTTCGCTTAACCGAAACTCATCAGATCGTCAATATCGAGATTCTCGAATTGCAATATCCTCTGCACATTATGTTTCCTTGGATGGAATATTTGGTTCGAGTCGGATGGACGCCTAATGCTCAATAGTGAGTATTCCGTATAAATAAAAAAAAAGAAAATAAGTAAAAATGTATTATTTTTGTCGAGAGAATTTATCTGTTGGAAAATATACGTTATCGCAATATTTTCACAGCGTCTGGATACAGTTGTTGGATAGAAAACAGCAGAGACTCGAGTTGGTACTGCTGTCGGTCGACAACTTTTGCGAACCGCCGCCGAACGTCTACAGTTCGGAAAATCATTTTGCCCCATCGTCGGCGAGCGTACAGGTGATATATTCTGAGAACAGCACAATATGGATAAACGTCAATGATCTTCTGTACTTCTTGCCGTCCGAAGAACCGACGGAAGTTAAATTTCTGTGGGGCAGCGAGGAGACGAAATTTATGCATCTCTATCTCATTACGTCGAGTATAGCCGGTATGTCAATTACCAATTATAATTTTATCTGCAATTAAAGTCAATATTTACAAAAATACATAATTTTTTTAACGAGGAATTCGATCCATCGATATTGGGTACTAGATAAATGTTTTGTTATTCGTCTCCACGAAAAAACAAAACTGCATTGAAAATTTAGAATGTTAAAAAAAATTGAAGCATTTTATTGATAAAAAATGATGGACCAATTGTCCCGCTGAAAAGACTTTAAAGATATCCAATTGAAGAGTTGCGGTTTTGCGATACGTTGACATTTTTTGCCGTTCAGGTCTGAGTAATGGCGTTGAGGAGCCTCTCGATCGACTGGACACTGTCTACTTGCAGCCGCGCGTAATATCGAAGATACCGATAACGCAGGGCGACTGGCAAGTGTTGCGTCGAAAACTGTGGGTAGACGAGGTGAATTCCGTTGTTTATTTCGCGGGATTACGTGAGGGTCCGCTCGAGCAACACGCTTACGCGGTCTCGCTTCGGCGGCCTCTCGAAATTCGGTTGCTCACGAGACCCGGTTGCAGTTACAACAGCATTTACTTCAATAAAGAATGCACGATGCTAGTCACCGTTTACAGTTCCATCAAAAGCTCACCGTCGTGTCAGGTATAAACGCTGTTCCGTTTTTTCCTTCTTTTTTTCGTCCCTTTCAGCTTAAAAAATCTGTTTATCCACTCTATCGGAGTTAAAAAAACAGAATTTTCAATACTTCCGAAAAGGATAAAAAATCTCTAAAATTTCATTCACTCGAAAGGATTTTCGGATTTTTCATAATAATAATTCGAAAAAGTTATTAATAACATATTTTAATTCGCACGGATTTTTCACGCGTACGCAATGTTAAAAATTATATGTTTACAAACGACCGGCAGGTATTCAGAATATCACAAACCGACTGGACCGTGGAAAGTATTTCTCTCACGCCGGTGGGCTATCTTTTGGAGCCGACGGTTCCGGAGTCCGAGCTCTTCGCTCCGGACATCTATGCGCACAAAATCACATCCGGCGATACGATATATTCGATGATTTTCAAACCTCATAATTTTCAACGTTCCGTCAAATATCCGACGATTTTGCAAGTCTACGGAGGTCCGGATGTTCAACTCGTTTCGAATACTTTTAAGGTAAGCGCCGGCGATTGGCGGCATACGTATCGGTAACTGTTCCGTGTCCTCGAAGAAATTAATTTATTCGCAATGTAATAATCATTTTTTTTTCCGCAGGGAATGAGACATCTCCGGATGCATATGCTTGCCGCTCAAGGATACTGCGTCGTTCTCATAGATTCGCGTGGCTCCAAAAATCGCGGCCTAATATTCGAGAGTCACTTGAGAAAGAAAATGGGAACCGTAGAGTTGAGCGATCAAGTCGAGGTGCTGCGATTGCTGGCCGAAAAAACGGGTTACATCGATCTCAATCGTGTCGCCCTTCACGGATGGTCTTACGGTGGTTATCTCAGCCTAATGGGCATCATTCAGTATCCCGAAGTATTCAAGGTAATTTTATCCTCGCGAGTGTCAAGAAAAGTTTGTGAATCTCTATTTTTTTCAACGAATCGTCTTTTTTATTTATTTTTTTTTCACAGCTCGCGATTGCCGGTGCTCCGGTAACCTGTTGGAATCTCTACGACACCGGTTACACCGAGCGTTACATGGATCTTCCGCAAAATAATTATCACGGTTACGTTAACGGTTCGGTACTGACTTACGTAAACAAATTTCCCGACGATGAGAATCGTTTGCTCATAATTCACGGTCTCATTGACGAGAACGTTCATTTCTTTCACACGAGCGAATTGATAAACTCATTGATAAAGACTGGAAAGCCTTATCAGCTTCAGGTGTATCCAACCGAGAGGCATAGCCTGAGAAATTTAGATGCCACAAGGCACTACGAGACAACGTTACTGTCGTTTTTACAAAATCACCTATGAACGGGGCGCCGAACGACCGACGTCGAATGAACAAATTGATGGAAACAAAAAAAAATGAAACAAGTAATCGCGGCAGTTCGCGGCCAGACCGACGGCGGTACCGATTAAAAAACGCATCGTCAATGCCCACGATCTGGTCATTTTTTTTCTTTTTTCCGCTAATGCATAAACAACTGCCATTGATTTTGATGTACATAAAGAAACAAAAAAAACTTAAAAATATAATATCTTCCATCGCGCGCGCGCGTCCGCGCCCCACGTTCTTTATCTTTCTCTATATCTCTCGAATAATCGTATTTGAAATTATAACGATTTTTGCAAAAATACCGAACGATTTTTTAGCCGATAATCCGAGAAGTTTTTCAACGACGTTTACGAACTCTTCGCAGATTTTTCCCGTGTATCTATCTACTATTTTTCTTTTATTTTATCGAACGAAAAAAAAAGAAGGATGAAAAATCTCGGTTCACTGACCGATCTTAACAGTATTACGTCGTTTACCGAGAAACGGCCAATATTTATCGCGTCAAACGCGCTCAGTATATATCTCACGGATTTATTAATTCGTTCGTGAAAAAAAAAAAGAATTTCGTGTTTAACGTTCGAATTTTGAGAGGATAAAAATTGAAGAAAAAGAAATAAAAACCCGCAAAACGCTACGTGGCAAAGAAAATTCTTCAAGAATAGCCACGCTTTTTTAAATCGTATATGTATAAATCCCGGAATTATGAAAAAAAAAAACTGTTCTCTGTAGAAACACTCCGAGCCATACATTGATAATAGGATAAAACAATTTTAAAGCAATGAATCGAAGCTCCCACGCGATCGCGCGCGCGATTCGACATTAACTTCGTTTAATTTTTAATCAAAATCGACAATACTCAAGATAACGGTCTCGCGCATTATTATAGCCCCGAATGATAACGAAAGATAAAACATATATTAACTACGGCGATTATCGAGACGTTAGGCAATTTTAATAGATTTTTTCTGTTTTTACAATTATGTTTTCTTTTTTTATTATTGTTGATGCCTTTTTTCCATTGTACTTACCGAACGTCTGCGCCCCCCCCCCCCCCCGCTTCCCTCTTTCGTTAGAAAAAAAAATTGTTCCCTTAGACGTAAAAAAAGTAAACTTATTTTTAACTCGATCATGTAAATACACAAGAGCGCTAATCGACGATTTATGTTTAATTAAAAAATAATACTATTCGAATTTGAATTCAATCGAATATGAATTGCTTTTCGAAAAATCGTAATTGAATAAATTGACAATTCGATTGATCGCAAATTAAATTTTCACTCAATTGAATTCGAGTTCGTGAAATTATGCAAAACAATAGGCAAATGAGTATTAGAGATCGATCGTTAAACACACAAGTATTTGAGAATTTTTTCATTATTGTAAAACCACAAACCACACCACTGTCTTGCATCCGATTTGGTCATTGATTGATTGTCGATAAGTAAAATTCACTATTTTGTACGTTTACGCATTATCGAATTTCATTTATTCAACCTGATTTCCTTCTGTCAACACACGCAAAAAAAAATGTTGATAATCGAAAATATGCTGTGTAAGTAAATTTTTTTTCAAAGCGCACAGTTCTTCATTGCGCTTTTGAGTTCTACAGATAAGCAGCTTTGCGATGGTTTATTTTTTTTTATCAAAAATCTTACGAGTTTTTTTTTTAAGCCACAAATAAATTGTACAATGCAAAGCTACTAAAGATAATTGCAATATTGTATCAATAAATTGATATACGATTGCAAAATGCTTTGCGCAATGCAAAAACGAATCGCGCTACTGCATTTTCAATCATCGAAATACTTTCCACACTGAATATAAAATTTCAATGTATAGCATTTCGAATTGCGATGAAAAAAAAAAAAAACCAAAGAAATTTTTTTTTTTCACGTTTATTAATCTTATTGAATATCATTACGATTCATAGTGTTTACTGTTTACGCGAAAAATTCGTTTTGGTTTTTTGATTGAGGAACCGGTATAGATATCTAATGCGTTTGTTGAGTTCATTCCATTTGGTAGGTCGTGCATGCTGCATAGCCCCGTGCTGCAATATTTTTCTCTTTCTCAGCAAAACCTGATACTCGTTGCCATGTATGCCGCGCAGCCAAGATGGCAGGTGGTACAATATTTTTGTGGGATGAATAGTACCGCTACCGAGTATGTCGATGTAGTCGTTCTGTCCGAATAGAGCTCTTTTTTCCGACCACACGTGTTTCGGACGATAAACTGGCATCTGTTTTATTCTCCTGTCGTCTTTACGCGGCAGAAGACCCCGCCTCTCTATTGGATCCACGTAACCGTAACGTCTCAACAATGGACCTTTCGCTATTTTGTCCGCATGATAACGATAACGCACGGATGTTAGTTGCGGCGTTAGATTCGGCATCGCCGTTCGCAAGACATTGGCGAACCAGGACATGCTGAAACCCAAAAATATTAAAATACAAAACTATTCCGCAACATAACCTCACTTTTCATAGAATGACGATTGTCCGTTTTTTCCACAATTCAGAAAATGACACGAGTTTTTATGTTTCTATTATTATAGTTTGTCGACAACGAACTCACTTTGATTACAGATAAAACCGACTCATAAATAATAACGTTTTATTCTCCCGGCAAAATCTTGATATTTTCGAGAGAAATACACAGCGGGATTTTCGATTGGAACGACGAAAACCCCCCCACTCTTGCGGCTTGTAACACCACGTGTTTTACTCCCCCTCTGCACGAGTAATGTTTTTTACAGCCCAGAATGTATCGTTTACCGATAAAAATTGATGTTGGTGAGATATTTTTTTTTAGATTTAACATTCGATCGAAAAAAAAAAGATTTGTATACCCATGCATGATTTTTTTACGTTTTAATAATATTTAATAATAAAATAATTCGTTTGTAACTACTGCCGCTAATACAACAGGACAAACATAGGGATACGTTAATTGGCAGTCGATATTCGCCGCGTCCGTTCTTATCGCGCGAAAAATGGAAGAATGAGCCGGCAAAAAGTCAGTGCTCGCTGAACTCCACCAAACTCAACGAGTCATCGGAATAATTCGTATTATCTATTACATCGTTGTGTCGGATAACAAATAAACATAGTTTCGACGATCGACAGTTCCAAAAACACAGGAAAAGTTCCTCTAAAAACTCTGAAAAGGAAATAAAAATGATTAAGTTAAGGAAACAAATCGATCTAACGGGTTACACGTTTGTTGTACCCGCTGTTGCGGTTGGAAACGTTGCTCAATTGGCCGTGGATTTGTTGATATACAACGCCGATATGAAGAGAATAGGACAAGCCGTCAGTCCTGATTTTATACCCTTTTTGGGCGCCGATCCTTACGACAAGGATTCCAAGGATTTATGCACAACCGCCGATTTTTACGTCAACGAAGATAAACGAATAATCGTCTTGCAAATTCGTTCGCCCCCGTTGAATAAACTCGACGGTTTTTTCGTAAAATTGCGAGACTTTGCGAAAGAACAAAAACTCTCAAAGGTTTTCAACGAATTTTATATTTTAATTTTTTTTTCCACAGCGTTTTTTTCCACGTTTAATAAAAACAAATTATTTCAGGTGATCATACTGACAAGCAAATGGCAATTTGTCAGAGTCGACAGTGAATTGCGCAGTGCGCCGTTTCGCTATGTAGCTATGGAGAGTCTGGAAGCTGAGTATGGAAAGCTATTTGAAGAATTAAAATGGCAAAAATTAAATGCAACGGCGGATCCGATGAACACGGAGAATCGTCTGGAAATAAATGGCGGAGGCTTTGCGGCGGATCTCTATGAATTTTTGTCCAAAAACAAAATAAATTGCGCTATATTGCTAAAATTTTGCTCTGAGGGTAACAACAGTCCGGATGCCAAGGAACTCGCCTCTTTTTTAAATCAATGGATATCGCTTGTGCCAAAAAACAAAGAAGGAAGTATCAGTTGGAAGGAGCCACCATCGTGGCTTCATATATTTGGACATGAAGCACCAAGCGAAATTTACTAAGAAAATAAAAAAATGCCATAATGAATAAAAAAAAATTTCGTATACATACATTTTTTTTTGCGTACATTTTTGTTTTTTCTTATTGCATCAATTTTTTTTTCATATGGCATACATTTTTCTTCTTTTATTGCATTTTTACTTGTTGCAAAACGTAAATTCATTATCGTTTTTCGGAGATACAGGTAAAAGCGTGCGATTGTTTCCGCGCAATTTGCGCAATTCGTGAATAATAAGGCGGGAAAAAAAAGTCTCAGTTCCATGGAAATAAGTTTTAATGTATATATATTTTTTGTGTTCTTAGCATAGCGCGTAAATCCAACGAAATAGGAATTAATTGTACAAAATTGTTGTATAAATAAAAATCTAACAAAACTTGGACAACGTGGGGGCGCGTTGAGTTGAAGAATAGTTTAGCGGGTAGTTCCTCACGAGAGAAGCTTAGATTTTGCGGAAAACGCCGCGTACGAGACTAGAGCGGCGAGGAAAGCCGCGAGAAGTTCGGAGTTGATCCACGGTCCCTGATAGACACCGGGATTGTTGAGTATCACAACGGCGAGAGGCTTCACGGTCTCGGGATCCTCGCCGTTTCTGTGAGCCTTGCGAATCGCCGCGTAGCTCTCCTCGTCGTACAATTTCACACTATAGTCGCCCGAACGTGCCTTCTTAACATCCTCCGTCCAGGAAACCTGAAGAACAACAAACATTTCGGTAAAATCGAAAATTCGATAATTTTTTTAAAAATCGTCGAACGTAGAAGATTTTGCGGGGAAGAGCGGAACTAATTGAACAACGCGCGACAAAAAAAAACGACCATTGTTTACCGACCGTAAACCGATTTACGGAGTCGCGAGGTCCGTAAATTACAGGATTGCAAATTATTAAACTTTCAGCTAAATGTACATCTTTACGAAGAATAAATAATAAATCAATGTGAACATTCCTATCAAATTATTTAATTTTTATTTATTTTATAGGGTTTACAATCGTCAATTTTTTAATATATTTTCTACCATTTTAACACAATCATTCACTACTCGATATAGAATAATCATCCAGCAAACGATAAAAATGTTGGGTTTGTGATAAAAATTCGATAAATGTTCGAAAACGGCACAATAATTAGAAGAACAGATGAATAGATCAGTTAAAAAAAAACTCAAAAACATCGAGCGATTTAAATAATGGCTTCGGAGTAAACGAATCGAATCCCTTTCATTCTGAATTAAAATTTGAAAGTTTTCTTAAATAACATACGAGTCAACATCATAAAAAAATTAGTTTCGTTCTGAGAGTACGAAATTTATAATTTACTCCGGGGGAAAAAATGTTTTGAACCGATCCTGCAGTATGGATGGACCGAGTTTCGGGAAAAGTTGGGTATAGATAAATGATATTACCTGATATTTGTTGTCAGCGCTGAGTCTTACAGCCGGCAGAGCTTTACCCTCGACTTCGGCGTAAAGTGAAATATCCTTAGCACCGTTGCTGCACTTGAGTGTGAATTGTGTTGTGAACGCCACGTTCATCAAAATCGTGGCGTCTTCGGTTACGTACGCGGTTGCCAAGACTTCGGGTTTTTGACATGTTTCAGCGAAAGCGGACGACGCCGCGGCCGCGACGATACACAAAATAGTGAAATACTTCATTTTTTTTAATTATTAAAAGTTTATCGTGTCAAGATTATCGAAAAAACTTGTGATGAACAACTGGCGAGGGGAACGTCCGTCACTCGCGGCTCACAGAACGGATCTTGTGGAGAAATCGTATCTGACGAGTCTACTGCTTGGTGGCGTACTGCGGCCACGTCATGAAACGCGCAGCACGCGTGGAGTTCGGCGCCGGGAAAGGAACGAGTGTAGCATACCACGTGACTGAATCATATCAAAAACGCGACCGTGTGCGGTACCTGATGCCGTACAGCGCTTAAATTTAAATTCGTTCGTTTGCTTATAAAAAATAAATGGGGTTTTGAGATATATCAAATCAGTAACGTAAGAAATTATTTTATTTTTTCAATGTTTTATTTCAATAAATTTTATTTGCGAGAACAACTTATAGACGAATATTTGATTTATCCCGTGTATTCATCGATGATTTCTATTAGTCTATTGTAAAGTAGTTTTGTAACATTTATCGCCCATATAAAATCCAAGTGATTGAAGTCATCGTATGGCAGTGTTTCGTATATAACAACGTTTGGAAGTCGTTTGGCCAACTCGGCGACATTCTGTGCGTCAGAAAGAAAAAGAAGTAAAAAAAAATCAATTAATTATCGTACAACTTCGGTGAGTCTTTTCTTTTTTCATGCGAATACTCTCTCATAATTACCGTCTCCAAGGATAGGGCATCGCGCTTTCCGTATATCAGTGCGACTGGTGCCGAAATTCTTTTCAAGTCGTAAATCGGAGCTTTTTTCTTTCCGTATATCCTCATGTTTTGGTTATTGCCATAATCATATTTTTCCAAGATACCTGACGTTGAAACACTCTTCGATCAAGTTGAATACTCAATTGTTGCCATACGTTAAATATAATATGTAATATTCGAAATTTTTTCAAATTTCATCAATTTTATTGTTCCCGCGTTTCGCTCCAAAACACGAGGAGCGCGACCGTTCCGTTTTGCCCCGCTGTCCCTCTATATGTACGTGTCGCGTATACGTGCAGAATTAATAAGCATCGATTGTTAATAAATAATAATAACTAATAATTATTGACTGTTATTAAACGCCCCATCGCAATGGTTATATTCTTTTTACGTACAATAAAAAACCGTTCAAGTCGTTCGCGTCTGTAAAAGCGTAATAATTACAAACTTAACAACATAATAACGACACGTGCCGTAACATGCATTACCTGAATGAATGTTTTTTTGCAAGTGATTACATGTTTTTACCGACGTTCCTGCTGGATAATACGATGCTATGTAAGGAATCAGAGTCTGTGAAATAAAAAAATAAATAAAGGCGTGAAGGGTGGGGGGTGGGGGCGCGGAGGGGACCGATTTGCCATCTATCTTCGTAGATAAGTTCTGCCGTAAAATGAAAATGGTACAAAACTCACAGCATTAAATTCCGCGGGATCGTCACCGGCGAGTATCGATATCGCCGCGATGCATAACTGCTGCGTCGTTGAATTATCGCTGCAGAAAGCGCGGCTCAACCTAATATTATTTTTCGTCTGCGGGATGATTTCGTAAATTTCCGCCAAGTCAAAGAATTTCTGTGTGGAAATTGCCATTAATTCGGTAAAATGAAACGAGGCATTTTTTTTCGAGAGAGAAAGCGACGTGCTAATTAAATTAGCGTCGTTCTTATTATTAAACGCACATTGATCAAATCGGTGTTATCGATAAGTAATTGATACACCCGATTGAGTTTTTGTTTCCAAAATGCGATCGGCGCCAGACTGACGACCAAACGCATTCGTTCATTGTACTCGGGCCGTTCCGACAGTAATACATAAGACATCGTCGTGCCCATCGAGTGACCGATGTAAATTAGGGTCTTCTCTTCCGAATACTCCAGCGCATAATCGATCATCTTTGGAAGATCGAATGAGCCCATTTCATGATAACTGCATTGCGAATTATGAATATTGATATGTATAAAAAAAAAAGGGTAAAAAAGTATTTTTAAAATTCGCGGTTAACGACGCGTAATAAAGCAAAAAATAGTGTCGCAAGGTACCTGAAGTCCCAAAATGTTTTATTCAGCGGCGAAAAAACTTTGTGTGATCGGCTATAAGTGTTGCCACGAGTGTTTCCAAGCCAAACGTCGCATCCACGATCGGCGAGTACAAACGCTGCGGATAACGTAACGTTTCGAAAAAAAAATAATAATAACGTTAGCCGATTGTAATTCACAGTTATTTCGCGATATTTCGTTACTTTCGAATCGGTTTCATTCGCCGAATATCTTTGCCATTACCGACATCGTGTTCGGGTCCAAAGAGAACCCAAGAATCCGAAGAGCTCGCGATTCCGTGTTGCATAAAGACGACACATTTTCTCTTATTCGCGGGTGATAACCGACTTGCAGGAATCCTGAAGAAGACGATATTGTAGCCGTCGTCAGTCGTGACATTGTGCTGTTCCGCCGAGTACCCGTGTTGCTCGATCAATCCCACCTAATATAGACTCCGTATAAATTTTCTCCGCAGCTATCGCGCTTACGAAATTCGATGAAAAATGCATTTTTAATCGTTTTCCCTGCACTCCGCTAAAGTGCACTTTTCCGCACTCGTGCGGAAAAAACCGCTGAAAATCGGGTGCCGGGTAGCGGATCGAGTTTTTCGCACTCGTGTGAAGCCCCGTACTCGCCTTCGGCTCGTTCCTCACTTCACACTCGTCGAAAAAGACCGATTTTTCCCGCACTTGTATCGAAAATAACTATTACTCTTCATAACTGTTATAATACTGCCGAGTGGAAACAGATGAACTGTTTAAAGAGAGATTAAAGAAACGTTCGGTTTTTAGACGAAACAAATTATGCATGGAGCACAATGAAAATATAATTCTCGTATATCGATTGATTGCCGAGAACACGCGATCTATCGGACAAGTTAAATCCACCAAAAGAATCATTATGCGAACAAAAAATTAGGATAATGCTCGTAATATAAATGTTCTTACGCTGTCAAGAACAGCGTAGTCATCCTCAAGTGTCCGATTTGCTCCGAAACGCCGAACTCTGTTCACCTCGGGTACGCGAGGAAAAAAAAAATCTCGTACGAACTCAAAGGATGCAGCATCCCTCGCAAAAAATACGAAGGAACACGCGATAAATGCAACACTGATTTTCATCACTGCTACGTAATATTTAATTTAAATTCTTTCGCGTATTTTCGCCGTTTAACGAATATAAAAATTACGGCCCAACGGGAAACTGCGACACGTTAATACATTACAAAAGTAGAGATGATCGGAAAATGCGAAGTTAAAAAAATAATATAAAACGTATAACACGTTAAATTTTGAAAAAAAGATAAATAAATAAAAAATAACACATATAAATGAATTATTAACCGAATGGCAATATTATCGAAACAAGAGACGTTTCTGCAGAACGTTCATTATCGACGAAGCACCGAGTTATTCTACAATCGGCAAGATATTTTAGTGCGGACGATCAACGCGAGTAAATCTACCGTCGTCGTACGTCAAGGAGAACTTGTGGCGATATAAGGAGGCGGCGAATAAATAAGAATCCCCCACTATTTTCTGAATTCTGCGTTATCACAGATAATTAACTGAACTTATTGACAAGGTAACGACACGTTTGTTGCTGATAATTACAATCCCTCAAGGCTCTGTCACTTCATTGTAGAGGAAACAAAAAAAAAACGTTTAATCCGCTTAACGGAGATTTACTGCCGGAATTGCTATGGCGGTTCATTTTATCCCACTTTTTATTAATTTTTTTTTCATCGCGTAACATTTTCATTATAACAATTTGTTATCTTCAACGTAATTAATAATTATAAAAATGTCACGTAAGCTTTCGTCTTCGCGTAATGGTATCACCAAGTTGTGTACTTGAAGCATTACAAACGTTACATATACAAAGGTCGGAATAATTGACCTCTGGAGGTCAGTGGAAGTGTCACACAAAACGATCCGATAACAGCGTAACACAGAATTGCAGTACATCTCCGATTTTCGCACATAGCGGAACAATCATCGGTTCATCTACGAATTTTCTTGATTTAAATTTTATTTGTCGAAAAAAATTCTTCAAGTTCATTAATACGAAAAAAATGTTCCGAATCATTGGATCGCGAGTAAGTTTGACAAAGTAAAACGATCGCGATGACTTTATGAAACACGCGAATAATTCTTATGAAAATCTTCGTTTCGTTCAACGGAATGTTCATTATTGAATTAATTTCATTGCGGATATTGCTTGAGGCTCGTCGACTGTAGAATTTTGATAAATTCCTCAAAATTTGTCAACAGTTCAGAAAAAAATTATTACATATAATAATATCTGAAATCAATATATTGATAATTATTGCAGTGAAATTATATACAACGACTTTTTCCTGCGAACAAATATAAGATTAATTTTTTTTTCCAACGACGACGAATGTTTTGCTGAGATTTTCTGTTGTTTTTACGAAAGGCATTGTTATTGGTGGCTGCAATGCAGTGCGCACGTGCATCGAGGACCGACTTCAATGCGCCCGCAACGAACGCGACGGAAAAAATGTTGATTAACGCGACTAACACGCTTACGTATAATTGGCACGCCGATTCGATAAGTCCCCGTTACGAATTGACGCGTCCATCGTCGGATTATTATCTGAAGGAAATTTTGAAACAACTCGCTTTGTTGAACAAAAAATTCGACAGAATGATGATAAGGATGATCGGTTCGACCGTCAGACACGAGGATTACGACGATAGGAGTTTAAAAAGACCCGAAGCCAACGTTACGCAACCCGATTGCGAGAGTTTGATAGGCAGCGAACGACCATCGGGTATTTATAATTTTGATCCATCAATTCGCAAGGATATCGGATGGGTTTGGAACGTTTACGCGATATATTGCGATCAATCGGCCGGCGGGGGTTGGACGGTCATACAAAGACGGGGAGAATCGCCCTCGGGAATTGTGAATTTCACGAAAACTTGGGACGATTACGCAAAAGGTTTTGGCGATCTTGAGGGCGAATTCTGGTTGGGAAACGAGTGGATTCACAGGTAGACGAAAGTCGGGCAAAATTAATGCGAACGGAAATGCGCCATTTGCAATAATACACATATCGAAACGTTTATTAATTTATTGTTATTTATCGAGGCTAACAACTTTCTTTGGTCCGTACGAGTTGCGAATGGAAATCGAAGGTTCCGACGATATCACGCAATGGGCCCATTACTCCGAATTCACGTTTGTATAATTCGTTATCGGGAAAAAAATCAATAATAATCGATATAAATGAATATCGCGTTATTCATACTTTGTAATTGTGGAACACCGTAGGATCGGCTCGAAAGAGGAAAATTATAAAATTGTCATCGGCGGATACACGGGTAACGCTACAGATGCGCTGCTGCAGGGATCAACATATTTTTCGACATATGATCGAACCAACGACATTGTCGATCCCAAAGCTTCCTGCCACTCGCCGATTAGCGTGGGATGGTGGTACTTCAGGTTTGTACTTTAATTCAAAACATCAGTCTTGTCGAGAAATGCCTTAAAATTTTCAAATTTTTTCTCAGTTGGTGCGACCGCATTAATCCCAATAGTTACAACGTCGACGTCAAGAGCGTCAAGATGATGATACGATTAAAACGCCATCACCAAAGTATGCCTTAGATGCCGATTACTCAATAATAAATAAAGAAATTATTGTCTATCATAATAATAACTATTTATTTACGAGATCGCGGATAAGCATCTTTTTTAAGATCGAAGAAAAATATTCCAATCTCAATTTTCCGCAATATTTGAATACTTCTTATACATTAAAAATGATATTTTTCAGTAATGACTTTTGTTTTTTTTTCCGTTCAACCAACACTGCCGATTTTTTTTTTTTTTTTTCGAAGGATTTTTTGAGGGTTTTTCCGCGTTATTGGGACATTATGCTGTGCGATATTTTTGCGTTACAATAGGATCCAAAAGTTGGGTAACCTGAGATACGCAGACCCACGCGTCGTTGATACGCAGTGCGTACATCGCCAGTTCATCACCGATTCTCGCGTAGTTCGGAACTGTCGATCCTTCATCACCCATGAAGTATACTTTGTCAACAATTTATTTTGCCATTCGTTAATTTGTCCATTAATCGCGAGGATGCAGCGTTTCAAAATATTCGGAGTAAGTCTAAGAAATTTTTTACAATTACGCAAATTTGGAATTTGGTAAAAATATTCTACAAATTAGTATCGCTAAACTTTTTGGATCACTTAATTCGAAAACTATTTGGCGAAACACTACGTGCACTCCAAAGGTTCGACTGCTTATCGACGTCCCACCATATCGGCTAAAATAGCAACGATTTCTTATCGATTAGTCATAATAATAAAATCGTTAAAAAACCATTACGTCCCATTTGCAAAAATCTTAATCAGGATTACAGGTACTTTAATTGTCGAACAAATTTCTTACAAAAACATGTCATACATTCAATTCACGATCTTTCGATCGAATTAAGCAATGCGTTGGTTACTGACGAATGGAATGAAAAAAAAAAATCTTTTGACAAATGCACGCGTTTCGGGAGCCATTGAACGGTAGCGGTTCTCCCAAATAGGTATAGATAAGTTGAACCGGAAGCACGGACTAGCGAACGCGGCATTATCGTCCTCTCCCGTGACAACATCTCTCTATATATATTCCATTCTCGATCATCGGTACTTTTATCTTTTTTTTCATCGAAGCTCTGGATTCTTCTGTCTTCTCTATCGTACTGTTGGACAACGCCTGCGACGACAGAGTCCAGAATAATTGGCCCGAAAAAAGGAGTCATCACGAGCAATTCGCAGTACTACTCCTCAATTCCCGTCGCAGCTGAGACTTTGCGCAGCGATTTGAAACGGATGCAAGTAACGTTGGACCGAATGGCCGATGATTTAGAGAAACTCGAATCGCGATGGTCGCGTCGAAACGACGCAATCGACGATACCCTCGAAATCAACGCTCTCGGAAGCATTCCGAACCAACGGAACGCGATTATAGCGAGCGAAAAGTTGGAACGTATCGCGAAAATTCAGACGAGGAATTCACGATTGATCAACATGCAAATGGAAGCTTTGACGAATTTGGAAACGAGTATCGATAGTTTGATGAATTCGCGTCGTCAATCGACGGAATCCAATGACCAAGCGAATGGTACGAGTTTTACATCTTATCAGCGGCAAGTTGTGGACCGTTTAACATCCATTGACGCAAAGCTCAATAGATTGCCGAGGGAGAGTGGCAATGAATCGATCGCGAGGGGCGATGATAATGATAAAAATTACCGGAAGGAACGTCGAAATGGAAAATCATCGGGCGAAGGAACGTTCGATGATCGAGACGATCGATCGGTGCCGAACTATACGAAAACCGCTAAAATTTCGGTACCGAGTTGCGAAACTCTGAAAGACTCCGCACTGCGTTCGGGAGTTTACACAGTGGAGAGACACATGGAATTCATTTGGGGTAACGCGTCGTCGATATTGTGCGATGCAACGACGGACGGCGGGGGTTGGACGGTCATTCAAAAACGTGGACCAACACGCGGAGCACCGATAAATTTCACGAGATCGTGGAACGATTATGCAAACGGATTTGGTAATCTTCTTGATGAATTTTGGTTGGGAAACGAAATTGTTCACAGGTGAGAAAAAAATAAATAATATATTATAAAGTATAACGAATAGGAATGTTGCCAATATTTAATAAAAATAATAATATAATATTTTGTTGTATATTGAAAAATGATTTTACGGATATTACAAAATTCCTGACTGAAGAATATTACGAAAAAAAAATTGTATCGATAAGAATGAGAAAAACAATCAATGATTATTTGTATTTATTATTGTGGTTTTTTTTTCATTACACAAAGTGAAAAAATTGCGGTATCGTTTTATTAAAAAAAATCGGCGAAGCACTAAAAAAAATCGATACTGTTTTTTGCGTTCGTCGTTCTAGGATGACATTATACAATGGACCACACGAGCTGAGAATCGAACTTGAGGACTGGGATGGTGAGCGGGTTTGGGCCCAATATTCAAACTTTCAGTTGAGTATCGCATTATCATTGTAAATGACCATTGTGATCGAAAAGAAACGAGCAATGAGTTCTCAATTTGACCGGCTGTTCATTTTTTTTTGCTATCCAGACTCGGTACGAGTGAAGATAATTATCGAATTAAAGTTGCCGGTTACACGGGAAACGCCACGGATTCATTGAGCGCTCACGATTCGACGCTTTTTTCGACGTTCGATCGAAGAAACGATCTCGCGCCTCGCTGCTGCCCGTGCACCTCGGACTACGGAGGCGGATGGTGGTATTACAGGTGAATTGCAAATTCGGATAAAGTATCAATTCGTTTAATTGATTCTTTGGTGCGCGAAAAAAAAATCAATAAAAAATAAATCACATTTTTCGATGCACAATTATGCTTGGCGTGCAACAATGTGAGTTGTTACCCCGAATTAAAAAAAAAATAATGAAGTGCATAGCAATAAAAAGTACCCTTCGCGGTTCCCGAAATGAAGCAAATATTTTTCATCCTAGTTGCTTCGAAGCGAATCTGAATGGTGATTACTACATGAAGGATCAATATCGGAAACCATTCAGAGGAATAATTTGGGAACATTGGCGCGGCAACTACAGCCTCAAGAGTTCCATTATGATGATACGTTCGAGATCGTTCACTATGAAAAAGCAAACTAAACGGGCGTATTGAAATTCACTTCGAATATTTCGATTATATTTGTGGTTGTAAAATAAATAAATAATTGTCGTATTAATACGACATCCCGAATTAATTCCTGATTGTATGGCCAAGTCGACTTAGCATACGAAAATTTCCGATGTGTTTGAATTGTCTGATCGAGAGGCGCGGTAGCCCTATAGTCCACGCTCCGTATTCTTAATTCCCCTTATTTCCCTGTCATTCCCCTGTATTTCCGCTCAGCCCGTTTTCCGCACTCTAAGCGGGGAAAATCCTGCGCGCATCCCCCTCGTTTCCCCTACTCGCAGCAACAGACCGAGAGTAGGGACGATAGAGGAAATACAGAAAAGGAAGCGGGTCCGGTCCCGTCAAGTTAAGAATACGGAGCGCGGACTGTATATGTATTACTTACGTCGTAGTAAACTGTTCCTGCTGTGGAAATGAGTCGAAAATAAAAAATGCGAACACATTTTTTCGAAGATAATTCGGGTTCCACACGAAATTACAACGTCCGTCACTCGGTCTACTAATTATTGAGTGAATGAAGCTTGGTTTATCGAAAGTCTCACATGATTTGATGAATATAAGAAGTAATTTTTGACCACACAGAAAAAACACTTGGAAAAGAAGAAACGGAAAGCATATTAAAATCCCCCTTTCGTTCCCGTCGCGGCCACCCGTTTGTGTGTTTCAAATTAAATTAAAACTCCATCCGTAGACGTTTATTCAGAAGAATGGATTCTTGTCTAGTTCTCTTGCAATTTATTTTATCCGCCGCGATATCTTGGGTGCCCGTAGCCTAGAAACACGACGTCGTGTGCGCAGCCGTATCGAAAATGTCACTTGCCGAGTAGAAGGGTTAAAAAATATCACCGCCGGGCCCTCTTCGCGATGTCTGCTAAATAATTAGTTTCGAATTGACGTAATTAGCGCTTTAATTAAATCGTATTTCGTACCCGTTATACAAATTACAATGCTCTCGACGCGATTACTCACAAGGTACGAATGTTTTGTCTTCGATCAACTGAGATTTACGAAATAATAATAAATTCTTTTGTAGTTAACCTCTAACCGGAGTTCTGCGCGATAAACAATGCAAATCTTTATTTTTCAGAGGTAACGCGTCGCCGTACGCGGCTATGATATCGCGACTACACACGTCAACTATATTATTTGACTCATCGTCATCGTCGTCTTCCGATTCCGACGAAAAACAGTCAAAAAAGAAAAAATCTAAAGTTGCACCCGTCGTCAACGAAGAACAGAAACTCAAATCCCGCCAAGAAACCACAGAGCGATTGAACAGTCTATTGGAAAATATGTTGACGGTAAGTCCAGAAAATGGTCATAAAAAAAAAAAACTTTGATTTTAACGCTCATTTATTAATCGTTTATCACAGAAACCAAAGACCGTCAAGACTATCGAACACACAGTTGCGGTACAAAAAACAAAAAAGCCAAAGGTTCAAAAACAACGTTACGGTAAGTAATTTTGGGTAACAGAAACTTCAAACACAAGTGTAAATGTTTAACGATTATTCATTAATTTCATTCATAGAGGCGGAACTTTTCGGAGCGGCAAAAGCAGTCGCCACTTCTCTGGGTGGCGATGAAAAGAAAACGGAATCGGAACTGTTGAACAAACTTTTAGCCATTGAGAGCAGTAACGAATCGGAAGTGGGAAAGACGGGCGCGAAAAAATCGGCGCCCCTTAATCTCAAGTCAGTGGATATCATTCAATTTTATTATTTATTTATTTATACATTTATTTTATTAACAAAAATACTCTCGTTTACATTTACAAATCAATTGTTAATATATCACAAATCGTATAAAGTAGAAAAATCCATTCAAAAATATAATAGGGATTGTACAGTATTTTTTATCAATGATTTAAGAAAAAAAAGCAAAAAGTTTAAAGCATTTTGATGCTTTCAGGGACTTCATAGCGGGAATGAACATTGATCGCACCCCTCGAGAACCTAAGAAGTCCAATGTTCCGTCGAGGACAATGGACTCAACAAACAGATCGGCACAGGTACAATCTCTGGCAAAGAAATTTCAATCGCTCCGTCCAGCGACTTCGACTTCTCGTCGTTCCGAGGGGCCACGGAGATACGGGTAAGAATTTTTTTTTTTTTGCAATTCCGACAACGCATTTTCACACTGCAAAAAAATAACGAAGATATCCCGAAAAGACTGCGACATGTTTTTGCGATATTTTTCGTAAAAAATATTAATGAATTTTTTTTTAACAATCTCTTGTGTTTGTTGCACGTTATCGATCAAGCGGACCATCGGAGCCCGGAAATCTTTACGACGGTGATTGTCTGAATATCTTCGATATGACGCCGACGGCAAGCGAAACGGACGCGCCGAGACTCACCACGTGGGAGACTCTCGAGAAAAAAGAATTCAAACTCGCATTGACTCATCCGCCGGAGAATATATTTCAAGAGATGATAATGTGGACTGAACAAGGGAAATTGTGGAAGTTCCCGATCGATAACGAACAAGGTAACGTCGACGCGTCGTGCGTGCGGGACGATGAAATAATCATTGATATGCAACAATTTTACGCAGGTCTGGAGGAGGAACAGAGTATTCATTTCTCGGAACATGTATTTATGGAGCGACACTTGAAAGATTGGTGCCCGAAGAGAGGCCCGATTCGTCATTTCATGCAACTAGTTTGCGTTGGTCTGTCGAAAAATCCTTACATGACGGTACAGGAGAAACAAGAGCATATAGCTTGGTATCGCGATTTCTTTGCATCGAAGCAAGAATTGCTCAAAGAAATTGGTGCCATCGAAGCTCCGATACCACAGAGAAACGAGATATCGGCATAACGGGTCAACATTATTCGCGCATATAATTGATTTGTTACTATTCATTAAATAAAATAATCGATGAAACTACCGCTCGTTGATTTTTTTTCCTCGACGAGTTTTCAAAAGTCTAAGTATCGCGTCCTCGAAAGCGAAAGATTTAAAAGAATATGAAGTTGAAATCTCTGAAAGGTATTCGTTTCGTTTATCGCGAAATCTGCTGGCTATTTTTTTTGTCTACTTCATCGAATCATCGTTTTTTCATAATTCCCGCGACTATGAAAAAACTGTGGAATAAACATTCAGCGCCATCTGTCTTTCGAATTGAAGAAACTGTGACGAAATGCGCAGTTTCAACGATATTTTTCCGCCGCCGACACCTCTCGATCTTGAAAAGGAAAATCTTGTCACATTGGTTAGAAGAACAGTCGGTTCTACGCACAGTGTTTTCTACGTCGTTTTCAGTTGAATCTGACAACGGTCGACGGAAATCTGCCGTCTTAACTTGCGCCAGTGATCGTCACGTAATAACTGCAAATCAACAAAATGCAGGGCCTTTCCCTGAAGGATCTCAAAAAACACCCCTCCGTTAGTACCGCAGAAAACAAATTGAAACTCGAACGAAAGTCACCTCGCCATTAATTACGCAATGTCGCAACAATTCGGTGTTTAAATCACGGAGTTCTCGAAATTTATTTGCAGCTCATTCCGTTGTACGCTTGCTTCATCGCCGGAGCAATCGGCGCGACATTCTATACGATACGACTCGCCACCCGAAATCCCGACGTTACGTGGTCCCAGAAGAAGAATCCGGAACCCTGGCAGGAGTACGCCAACAAGCAGTATAAGGTAAAACAGAAATCGTTGATTTAAAAAAAAAAACAGCCTGTCCTTGGGAAAAAAGAAATTTCATAGATGTTTTTTTCTCATTTCAGTTCTACTCGCCCACCAGGGACTATTCGAAGGTTGAGTGCCCAGCACCAAAGTACTAAAGTGTTTGAGTACTTCGCAGCTTGAATTTTTTTTTTCTGTAGTCTCACGACGATGCAAAATATAAATATGATATCGAAATAAGTTAATATACATAGTCGTCTTCTAACTTGTATCCTATCTATGCTGTAAATTAAATATCTTCCCAAAAAAAAAAATACAAATATATTAACGATATTTTTCGCCTTAGTGTGATAAAAACAAAAGAATCCGATCGTTTGTCGTAATTTAGTTCACGATAATACGCGGCTAAACCTAACCAAATAACGAAAAAGTGGTAAATCGTCACGCAGCCGTTTTGCGGTAAGAACCCCACCAGTGTGTCAACCAAAGTCAAAAAACGGGAAGACCGAGACCTTTGTACCCACCTCCGTAACTCGTTCGAGCGTACAAGACAACAAGACCTTCAAACCCAACCGATTTCTCTCGATTACACGAGTTTTTGCAGAGTCATAAAATTGAGTGATATCCACGTTATTTTATTTTATTAGTACACAATCTCACCTTTTCGAGATAATTGATCGATCGATAACAAAATATCAGTATTACGAGAGCTTAAAGATTTTTAAAAGAGCAGCAGAATCGTAAGGTTAATGTTTGGAGGTTATGGTGCGATCGGCTTTGCGAGAATACAGTTGACTGTCGCGTAAAACACGAACGAGAACGGTTAATCATGGCCTCGAATTGGGAGGATTTCTACGCGAAAAATCCAGCGCCGGCGGATTTACCAAAAACGGAGGAACTATTGAAAGAATTCGTCAAACGTCACACGAAAAATGACAAAAAAGTCGTACTGGTCACGGTGAGTGGATGGCGTGAATAAGGATTTCGTCGGAATGCTAATTCGTATCGTTTTTCATATTCGTATCGTTTAGAGCGGCGGCACAATGATTCCTCTCGAACGCAATACCGTACGATTCGTCGATAATTTCAGTGCTGGCACCAGAGGTTCCGTATCATCGGAATGCTTTTTGGAACATGGCTATGCAGTTATATTTATGCACAGGTGAGAAAAAAATTATTTCTTCAACACCAATGTTCTTGATTATGTCTTGAATACGCAATGTTTCGCAGGACGAAATCCTTGGAGCCGTTCACAAGACGTTTTGCGACCAGAAATTTTCTCGATATGCTGCAGACGACAGAGGTGAATGGGAAAAAATCTGTGGCTGGTAAGCGTTTATAGGCAACCTGTTTCTTTCAGAAATATTTTTTACGCCAATTTATCTTTGTCAAGACTTCCAAATGTGAAGCATCCTAAAAAGTGCTACTCTGCTGGGAATCAAGTAAAAAAAAAAGCATTCTTCAAAAAAATCTGCCAAAGGGACTTGAAACAAAAGTTGACAAATTAAGTTTCGTATTGCGATAAAATTCCGATTACGATGCTAAAACTTCGGTCGACGATGCTTTCACGTATAATTTTCGAGAGCCAATAAACCAGCTATTTTTTTTTTTTTTGCCTCAACGCGTTTTCAACAGTATCGCCCATTTACGCCGACGAGGTGACGGAAGTTTTGACGAAGTACAAGGAGACGCTCAGTGAGGGAGATTTGCTGAAAATTCCATTCACGACACTCGCCGAGTATCTGTGGCTTTTGCGATTGGCGTGTCAGTGTCTGGCTCCGCTCGAGTCCAAGGCGACCCTATATCTGGCTGCGGCGGTCTCGGACTTTTACGTTCCATCGAACGAAATGGTGAGAAGATTTATCGGCCGCTTCTTCATCATCGATCGGAATGAATAACTTGAATTTTGTTTGCAGGCCATCCACAAAATTCCGTCACACGAACCGCAGACGATAACGTTACAATTGGTGCCAAAGATTCTCGCGCCATTGGTGAGCCTCTGGGTGCCGAAAGCTTTCGTGATATCGTTCAAACTCGAGACCGACGAGAATCTCTTAATTCTCAAAGCCAGAGATGCTCTCGATAAATACAAACACAATGTAAGTATAAATTACGATATATCATAATTTTCATTCCTGAATAAATGACGCGAATAATAATCTAAGTGTCGACTTTGTAAAGAAAAAAAAAGAAAATAGTCACCGGTACCACGAAGATTTGATAAAATTATTCTTAATTCTCTCGCCCTCAGCTGGTCATAGCGAATATGTTGCAATCGTACAAACGGGAAGTTATCATTGTGACGAAGGAGAATCAACACACGATTGCTTTGACGGACAAACAAATAAGCGAAGGCGATGAAATTGAGAGGTTCATAGTGTCCGAAGTCGTCGAGAGACAAAAGCTCTTCGTGAAAAAGGCTCTCGAGCGGAGTTGATGGTGCGGGGACGCGCGTACACGGAGAAAATAAAGGATTTTAAAAAGCTTTAACTGTCCGTACAATAAAGGCATTTACGGTACAAAGTCAAATTCCATTTTGACATTACGTTCTCGTTTGGGATATTGCATTTTATCAATATTATATTTTATCGTATAAACGTTATGTACAGAATGTTTAAATCGCCAGCGTCGTGTCATTTGTGAAGTTGTATCGTTGATTCTGACGCGACTTTGTTGGATTTCCAGTAGAATGAATAAATCTTTGGGTTTTACTTGCCATTCCTAAGACTCGCCATCATTCCATTTATTTTGTCGGCTAACGCCTTGTTCTTGGGGCCGCATTGGGCCAAAACGAATTTTAGCGCCGATACGTCGCTCTGTTCGAAAGCAGCTTGCGCGGCTTCGGGTAACATGCTGCGAAAAAAAAAAAAAATCAACTGATCTGCGTTCTTTTCCGGCATCCCCACCGCTCACCACCCGGCCAATAAATTAATAAGGAAAACTTACTCGAGTTTCGCAAGATACTTTACTTTCAGATCTTCTTTGACGCGCGGTAGATATTTCTTTGCTTCTTTGTCCTTTCCGTACCTCAAGCATTCGTCCACAAACGGCTGAAAATTGAGGAGTTAATAAAGAAACAATGAGGAATAGTACATTATGCTACGAGGAAGAAAAATGTGTGATTTTCACCGAGTGTGAAGTATCACACGAGATTCAACAGAGTTGAAGAGTTGAAGGGGCAATTGGGGTCCAGGGGCGAAGCCCCGCTGGGGGTTCGGGGATGGGGGGGGGGGGGGTAGGCTCCTCCCCACCACCAACACAAATATTATGATCAATAGTATATATAGTATCCATAAACCGATTTTAGCCTCATTTTTTGGTTTATAATAATAACACAAAATTGGGGAAAAATGTATCTATTTTTTAAAATTATTAACATTTTTTTAAAATAAATTTGGATTGAAAACATTTTCCTATTAATTAATCGACTTTATTATTGAGTTGATTAATTAATAATTATAAGTAATAATTTACTTAATCTTTTTTATTGATTTATATTTTTATTGTATATATTAAGTAATGAATTAATTATTATTTAAAATTTGATTTACTACTTTTTTTGTTTTTTAAACTATTGATCAATGAATTATTATTGATTAGGCTTTTTCAAATTCATTTGTATTCTTTATTTTTTAATTAACGAAAAAAAAACTGCAACGGGCCGAAAAGTACCACTTTTCTTCGCGCTACTATACTTTTCGTCCCGTTGCTTTACTTTTCTTCCCGCTAGTCAAAAATCGGCCACTTTCCACCCGCATTACAGGCATGGAATATGGACTTTTCAGTGGAGTTGGGAAAAAATTCTATTTCCAACTCCGTTTTCCATGGGTAACTCGATAGACCTTACCTCATAGCCGATCGGCGATTTCTTGCTTTTGGAAAATTTCTCCAAGTCGCTCCACAGACCCTCTTCAGCAAGACACTGAATTCTGAGCCACCAATAGCGCCGATCGGGTATCTTGTACTCCGAGCGAAGATTGTCCGCAAGTTTTATCTCATTCTGCAGCAACAATAGCCTCACCGTGTCGTGGAGCGGTTTTCCAATAACCGATTTTTGCAAAGTATCTTCCAACGATCTTTGATATTTGTATAATTTCACTTGTTCGCCCGTTAACGCCGCGTTCGTCTCGAATCGACCCAATTTGAATTTTTCTTGAGCATTCAGCAACAATGCGTCTCGCGTTTGAACGTTCTATGGTAAGAAAACATTAACGATTTTTGTCATCCGTTAATTGCGGATAGTATCGCAATGATGATTAACCAGAAGATCCTTTACCTTTGGCTGATAGCTTTCCCTGATGTACCACAGCGCTTGGGAATGAAAATCATCGTAAAGGACGTAGATATCGAGAAGAGCTTCGCGATTGTGGTTTTGGCAGTATTTGTTGTAAAGCGCCATCGCCAATGGACAATGTTTTATTGACATCTGAAATGAAGATAAATCTCGTTGGCTGGATATTCGCGGAGGAAAATCTCATTTTTTGACTCCGAATTCTATTGCTTACCTCGAAGTTGGCGAGAGGCATGTTATTCTGAAGATGAAGTATAACCGTGTAAACCAAATCGGTGTTTCCGCTCTCGACAGCTTTGTTGAGAGCCGCTTGTTCGACGCCCAGTCGCAAAAGCAGCGGCACTTGAAGCTGTGCTCTCGGCTCATAATCGATTAACTGTAAACGTTAATTAATTCTCGTTGAGAGGGATATGACTGTCACTGCATCGCATAGGAGAGTTTAACAGTTTTTCCCTTTCCCTCACTTTTATAGCCAATTGTTTTCTGCCGCAATCAGCCGCGCGCTCCGCGATTTCGCTGTACGACACGCCGGGCGCGTATCCCAATTTGGCAGCAATTTCCTCGGCAAGCTGTTCCTTGTCGAGCTGTACCTGTTTCACCTTGTAACACGCCCAGTGAGCTAAAATTCGGCTCTCACCATCGACCTCGGGAAGTTGAAGGTGACGAGCTATTTGAATACTCAGATAGTAATGTCGACGCGCTACCAGTCTGTCCAATAAAACTTGATTCGTCAACTCGTTCAATCTGAGCAGCTAATCGGAACTATAATACTGCTTTGGTTACTTTTTTTAAAGTAGAAAACGCGCGTTTCGGAGGAGCGAAGCAATCCGGAAATCTTACGAGAAAAACCATTTCTGGCCAAATTTGAGAAAAGTTATAAATAATTAAATAAAAAATTAAGAGAAAATTTTATGAGTATAAGAATTCAAATTCGACTTCAATTTTAAAAACTACTGTGACTTAAAAAATTAATCTTACATGTCGGAACTGATTTTTTTTTTTGGAATAGACCCTTTGGGCCGTCTGCCCATTTTGCACCATTAATAATTGAAAACGGTAAAAAAAGGATACTGCGTATAAGTTAATGGAATGCCAATAGCCGGATGTCTGACGGCATTCAAAACCCTCAATATTCTGCACATATTAACGTAGTGATCCGGATTGATAGTCGAGCCGAATCCTTTGCCGAATTTCGCCGCCTGATGATTGAAACAAAAGCAGATTAGCAGTGAAACGATTTTTTTTTTCGTTCATCTATATTACTCCATTTTTTTAAAGACGTACCCTCATAAGAAGTTTTTGCGTCTCAAAGTCGAACTCAAGACTGGCGGCGTCTATGCAATCTCTGATCGCCGAGTCCAACTTGTCTTTCACGAGATCGATGTAACTGTCGGCCTTGTGACTGCGTTTCTGAAACTGTTTGGAAGCCTCCAAAAGATACGACGCCGGATCCGTCGAGTTTATTCGAAATATCGCTTGCACAACGCTCGGAACTTTTTGTATCATTTCGTGAGAGTAGCCGGATATTACGCGAACCCCGTCGATCTCCATCGCGAGATGCGTCGGTCCGTCGTACGTGTAGACGATCGTTTCGGAACTTCGTCCTATCACCATCACGGTGCTGTTCCAGTTGCAAACCACCGCTTCCGTTCTACACCTTCAAACAAATGTGAGAAATTCAATTTTTTCTGATTCACTCGTAATTCTCTCAACAACGCGTCGCGATCTATTATTTCTTCCGCAACTAACCAGACTATGTCCGTCAAGGGTTCCGTCATCGCGGTGTAAACTTCGCAATATTTCGTTTTCAAATCCAAAGAGCCGAGATACACGTATCCGGTATCCGCGTAGAGAGCTATGTGTTGATTATTTGCCGATACGGCGATCGCCGTTACCCTATTGACTTTGTTACCGAAGAAATTGCTCTGAAAAAAAAAAAAAAAATTGTAAATACATAAAATAGCATCGAATATGTTTATGAGATCGCACGCTCGAGATAAATAGTTACAAGCGGCATCGGAGTCAATGATTGTGTTGTGTGATTTATCTGATATATTCCATCCTGATTGGATAATATCACCGCTCCGTCGCGTTCGTAACGTACGACGCACCACGCGTCAAAAGATCCTCCTAATTCTGAAAAAAGAAAAAAATTGAATGTTTTCGTTACCGTTTACAAAAAGAAAAAAAAATTCTTACTGGCTACTTCTGGAATCTGACGAATCTTCGGTTCAGCGACATTGTTGACGAGAAATATACGATTTGTAGGCGTTAACACTGCTACTCCCGTTCCGCCCACTGTAGTGAAAAACTTTGCCGCTATAACTTTGGTGCATTTTACCTCCTGTGAAAAATAGTAAAGTACTATGCGTTGGCAAATGCGTGATTTAGCGAAAGTCAATGAGATTCAGCTACGTACATTTCCCATACCAAATGTATGACGATAGGTGCCAAACATGTCGTAAATCAAAACCATGCCATCATCTTGGACACACAAAAGTTCCTCTCGATGGGACCATCCCAAAGCCACCAACTGGCCGCTGCTCCACTGCAAACAGTGGAAAATTATGAGTTACGAGTCATTCGACGTTTTTACACCATTACAGATGCATTTACTAACAGCGAGCTTGGCCATTGGACGTCCTGACGAGGAGTACAGCGATATTACAGGTTTGTTGGCACCCTGAACTTTGACGAGTTTCTTGGGATTGCGAGTTACCGATATGGATCCTCCGTACGGAGCGGCTACCACTAAATTATTGGCTTTGATTTCATTTCGAAAGGACAGTGGATAAAGCTCAAATTTTCTAAAATATAAATAGATAATTTCATCAACGAGTTTTGTTATGCGATTTTTTTGAGGTTACGATAAGGAATTCGTATTTACCGAAAATATTCGCGTCCCAAAGGGAACCAGTCTGCTGTTAACATTACGGACATTGTGTTTTTTTTTATTGAAAACTCTTCCTTTTTGTAAATGTCAAAGTCACGCGCATCGGAGAGTTTTTGCTCCGATAGATCGCGGATTATGGACTGACACCACTGACACTGACAGCTTCGTATCACTTCGTGTATCAATAGAGATATATGTATATACACGTGAATATGTAACACAATAGAAAACAAAAAGCAGCTGCGACTATCGAAACTCGAAACAACAATCGATACTTGCCGAGAAAAAAAAACAACAGTGGAAAACACCACGCGCGGCACGGCGGTAGCAGAGACTGCAGAGGCAGTCCGGGTTGGGGCGATGTTGCCCAACGTTGGTCATGCGTTTTTAACATTTTTAAAAATATTAATGTAGCTTATAATTGAAAGCTATTGTAGCGAGTCGTAGTGAGTCGATGTAGTGATATCCAAGATCGCAACTATTTGAATTTAATGTGACGTTTTGTTACGGTAAAATTATGAAAAGAAAAACATGGCCGCTGCTTTTGTATCTATATCGGTGAATATTATTGTTTTATTTTTCGATGTTTCAAACAAAATGCCGGATAATGTTGATGAAAAAACTCGACATTCGATATCAAAATTACATTTCGTAGGGATTAAAAGATACATACACACACACACATACTGCACAAACTTTGGCACAAATGGAGAGAAATGGTAAGCTGTTTGACGTTACATATTCGACCATAAATTGATAGTCGAATTTTTAGCGATTTTTTACTTTCTCTCCGTGCAGAATTCGATTATGCGGAGAAAGTAAAAAATTGAACTTCGGTAAAATCGTTCATACTGCAAAGTAACATTTATTTGTTCATACTGCAAAGTAACATTTATTTGTTAAGTTACAAAATTCTACATACACTCGGATAAAACATAAATTAAATAGGCCACTTTTATATTATTCCTAATATGTACACGATATAAAAATCACTTATACGACGATAACGGTTACAAAAACAAAAATAAAAAGTTATCAATTGCACTTCGGTTTTGATAAATCGTTACAATGTAACTTTCATCGATATACTAGTGGGAAGATGAGCCAAAATGAACCACCGTAACAATTCTCGGAGTTTTTTCGAATTTGTTGCAACACTTTTTCCCAATTATTGAACGGAAAAATAGATTCCTCACACCCCTTTAAATTATTGAGAGAAAAAAATGGAGCAAAATGGATCGTGATGCAATTGCATTAAAAAGATACGAATTTAAAATAATTTAGGAATTTACTATTTTCCACATTTGTCCATTTTAGCCGAGAAAATAAATATTTCGTAGTTCTATCAAACGTCATTGCCGACTTTTTTTATGTTCATAGTGATCCGCGGTTATAAACAATGTGTGCGTAAAAATTGAAAAATTGAATGAATTTTACAGTTGGTTCATTTTGCCCGAAACGCGCGGAGTTGCGCGTTTGTTCCATTTTGCCCCCCTGCCCCTATATCTCGTCCAAGTTGTCGTTCGATAACTATACGCATCCGCAAGTTCGAATGAATTATCTTTCGAATTTGTTGTTGTCAGGAGCGCATGTCATGTACATTGGAAGCGGTTGATTGCCGTTATCGTAATACCCGTAGATCGGTTGATTGTTGGCTTGCGATGGGTGAACTGCCGGATGTAGCATGTGCATAGGTTGAACGTACGGCATAATTTGTACAGGTGTCGTTGGCATCGAAGCACCGTGATGAACGTTGCCGTGTCCGAGTGTCGATCCGTTGAACGATCCGACGTAGGGATCGTGATTGATTTTGGCGGAGTAAGCGCTACCGGGTCTGATAACCGATGCCTCGTGAATGCTCGAAGCCATTGCGGCCATTCTCGCCTCGTTCACTCGATTGCTCCATCGTAATCTGCACACGCAGATGACGAATATGACGATAGCGATAAAGAGAACGACACCGGCAACGATACCGATAATAAGAGTATCGTCGGTACCGGTCGATCCTGCGACCGGCGAACCGCCGGTATCGCCGTGATAATTCTTGTTTCTATCGTCGGCCTCTGTCGGTGCCGGTGTCCATATTATTTCCGGCTCCGATGAAGTCGATCTCGATGTGTAGGCTGTCGTACCTTCCGTAGTTTGGAATCTCGTCCAAGCGACTCGATCGCAGGACAAGAGTTCCTCGCCGAGATCGGTAAGTATCCGACCGGCAAGATAATCCGGACTCTTGCAAACTATTTTCATTTTGCGCGCTGACATTTTAGCCCAACGCCACAGATGTTTTGCCTCACAATCGCAAGAAATCGGATTGTCTTCCAATCCTCGCAATGTCACCATTCCGCTTCTCTCGTCGAGCGCGGCGATAAACTGGGCGGTTATCGTCGTAAAGTTGCTACCGGCCACGTCAAGATCGAGTCTCGTCGATCTCGGAACCGGGAAAAATAGCGCGGCCGGTATCGTGTCTATGGACGAATTCTTTAAACCCAAATAAAGCCTCGAGCTTCTAACGCCGACGAGAGCGCTCGATAATATACCGCGAAGCCTCTCACCTCTGAACGTCAAAGCGCCGAGACGCGGATGTGTTCTAACCGACAACAACTCGTTGCCGACCGTCGAATCTTTTATCTCGACGTCCAGCGACTCAAGATTCGTCATTCCCTTTAGAATGCCTTGAACGTCGAAGTAACCGAGTTTCGGATAATCCCGTGCCTCGAAAAGTCGCAATTTTCCGAGATTCTTGAAGGCGCTCTTCTCGATTCTCGTGCATTCCGTGAGATTCGCGATTCTCAAGCTGCGCAAACGCTCCAGACCGGTGAAACTGCTCTCGTTGAGATTTCCGAAAGCGTTGCCCGACAAGTCGAGGCTCCTCAACGCCGGAAGCGTCTTGAATGTGTTCGACAAATTGTCGAAATTGTCGAGGCGATTCAACGAGAGATCGAGACTCTCGAGAAGAGTCGCGCGTTCGAGTGCCGCCGGTCTAACTTCGGCGATCTCGTTGCCGGAAAGATTGAGATTCTTGAGAAACGGCGTCTCCAGTCTGGCGACGCTTCTTATTCCCGTACGCGCGAGATTCAACGATCGCAGAATCTTCGCTTCGCCCAGAATACCCCGAAGTGCGCGGCGACTTAGCGGGTTGTCCGATAGATCAAGATCCTTGACGCGATTAACGATCTCCTGAGTGAACAGCTCGGAGAGACGATTTTTTGCGAGACGCAGAACTTGCAAATTCGCCTGTTGTCGTTGCAAAGCTTTCACCGGAATCTCATTGAAACGATTTGACGACAAATCGATTCTCTCCACCGATCTCACTCTGGACGGATCGAAAATCGTTTCGGGCAGCGATCGCAGCCTATTGTCGGAAAGATCGAGATACTCCAGTCTCAGTACGCCCTCCATCGTTCGTTCACTGAGCGTCGAGAGTACGTTTTTCGACACGTCGAGGCGCTGCAATTGGGTACAATTGTGAAAAGCGAGATCGTCGACTGATTCTATGCGATTTCCGGCGAGATTCAGTTCGCGCAAGTGTCCCAGTTGGGCGAACGCAAACTCGGCAACGCCGAGCAACGAGTTCCTCGAGAGATCGGCGATCTCGAGGAATTGTAGGGATTTCAGGTAATCGCTGGGAAAAGTCGACAAACGATTGCCACCGAGGCGAATCTCGCGTAGGCGCGGATGAATGAGAAAGCTCGTCGGCGAAAGATGCGCAATCTCGTTGTCGGTGAGATCGAGAATCTCGAGACCGGTTCCGGTGTTGAAATACTCGCCGGCGAACGAGACGAGTCCGTTGCCGCGCAGATTCAGTTCGTACAAATTAACGAGTCCCACGAAGGCACCATTGTCGATTCTGTCGATCGCGTTGCGCGAAAGATCGACGCGCGTAAGGTTGCGAAGATGCTGAAACGTTCCCTCGCCGATCTCTCGAATATTGTTACCCGAAAGCGCAAGACTCGTCAACGAGCCGAGATTCAGCAACAGAACGGTCGGCAATACTTTGAGTCCCGTTCGCGAAGCGTCGAGGCTTATCAGCGACGAAGGGAAGATCGGCGGGAAGCCACCGTACAGCGGATTGCCGCTTATGTTCAAATAACGCAATTTTCCGAGCCTCTCGAATGTCTCGGGCGTCAAGCGTTTTAAATGATTATCGGCGAGATTCAGAGACAGCAGATTCTCCAGCATCAATGCGCTCACGGAGGTCAAACGATTGTTCGACATGTCGAGATTCAACAGACTGTTCTCTAGTCCGGCGAATGTATGCTGTGACACGGAGGACAGCATGTTTCCGGATAATTCGATATTGACGAGATTCTCGAAGTTTTGGAAAAGTCGCGCCGGAATCTCGCGCACCAAGTTTCGCGTGAGACCCAACGAGACGAGGCTACCACCGGCGGATCGCAGCAATTCGCTCGACAGGGCGGCAATTCGATTGAATTCCACGTGAAGATGCGTCAGTGACGGTAATCTGCTCACCGCCGACGCTGGTACCAGAAGGATATTGTTGTCCTGAAGGGAGAGCCATCTGAGACTCGTGAGACCCTCGAAAGACGACTCCTCGATCTGTAATTCAGTTTGAAAGTGGATTATCAAAAACACTGCCAGTTTTTCGTAATTCATAATTATCAAATATATCAATGACATACCGTGCGCAAGGCGTTGAGACTCAAGTCGAGTCTCGTTAGGGCAGTCAGATTGGCAAACGTGTTGATTCCCAGTCGTCCTATGTTGTTTCTGCTTAAGTCCAACACCTGAAGCTCCGCCAGTCCGCTCAAATGGATCCGCTCTATTTCCTGCGATTAATCATACCGATAGCCGACGACACTTACAGAACGAGTTCCGCGCTAATGCCTAAAAGTACTCACATTGATCAAATTGTTGGAGACATTGAGAAACTTAAGAGCATCGAGATGCCGTAGCGCGTCGCTCGGGAATTCCTGGAGAAAGTTTGCCGACAGATCCAGCTGCAGTAAACTGTAAGCACCTGCACAAACATATTTTCTCATCTTTCCGTTCCAATTTTGTTTTTTTTTTAATTCTCTCGAATCGCATCCATAATTATAGTCGCGACAATTATTTTCACGATCGACATAGAATGTGTAATCATTGATAATCCAATAGAACTCGGTAATTATTAAGCAGACGATCGATGAAAAGAAAGTAGCGGCAGCGTCTCCTCGCAGTGATAATCACGCGCGCGCGCGTAGACGTGTTGAGAAAATTGGAAAGTGAACTCCTCCTCGAGAATCTTGTGTTACGAGCGTAGATTATAATCGTGCGAGTGCCACACAAGGGTGCGGTGTCGGCAAGTCTGAAGATTCAAGGAGACTTCGTTAGTAGCTTTTGCTATGCGAGTCGCGCATTAAGAATAGAGGGGAACGCAACATAAACAAATGTGCGTGACATAAAAGAAGAGACGAGAGAAGGTAAAATCTAGCGGAACAATTGCGAGAGGTGTATTGCGGTGTAGGAACTCGCACGAGATTCGAGCGGAACTCGAGTTATCCTGGTAGTATACGTTCCGCAGCGAAAGATCCGTGGGATCCGCGGCGGCCCGATTCGTAGACAAAAAATTATCGGGGCAAAATGGACACACGGGGCAAAACGAGCGCATAACGTTGCCGCGGTGAACGATCACACGGAACATAACGGTAAAGCTACTGAGAACATTTTCTTTTCATTCGACTCAAAGATAATTCGAAAATTGACATAAAATTTGCAAAACATTTATATAACATTTTTTTTTCTTTTTTCACGTTTTACGTCAGATTTTTGCTAATTTTTTCAGAGCAAATGTGCCATTTTGCCCCGCTGAGTATGTAAAAACGCGTGTGAACATCGAGTGCGCTTTTTTTTGTAACGTCTTGTACGAGGTCGTGGCCATCGGTACATAGACCGCAACTCTCGTTACATATACATAGGTAGTTTAAACAACGCGTTGAGTACATACAGTATGGTATATAGGAATACGCGTTCGCCTTTCTTACGTAGATTTTTCCCACGATTCCGTCTTGTAAGACAAAACTATAGACACCGATGTGTGTGCGCGTGTGTACGAGTTCATAAGATTACTGCTGCTAGGAGTTCTGCTCGCGTTCCGGTTGGTCGCACGCGGACACGCAGCCCTCCCTCGAAATAATCTCGTTAGTCCCTGCGAAAGTGGGTTCCCTTTTTTTCGAGATATCGTACATTGTAGCGATGGAAACAGAATTTAAAAAAATAAATAACAAATAGTTTGCGATCGATGACGAGACAAAGGAGAACGCGGGGGCGATTTCGCATATGCAATACTGCGCTAAGGGGAGCAAGTGGATCAGCCGAAAGGAACGTCGATACAGGGGGCAAAGTTGTCGGTTCCTATATTAGTTCTTATTAGTGGCGCGTTTTGCTCCCGATCTGCACTTCTTAACCGCTCCGTTTTGCTCCGATTTCTCCTATTTATCGCATCATGTATCCAACGCTATTTGTTTACTCGCTGCGAATAATAAATTACCTTTGAAAACATCGCTGTTGAAACGCGTAAGATCGTTTCTCGACAGGTTGAAAAATATAACGCGACCGAGACCAGTGAGAGCGCCATCCTCCATGTGTGATAACTCGTTCCCGCTGAGGTCGATTTTCAACAGAGATTCGCCAAGACTCGAGAACGCTCCGCGCGGTAGAGAGACTGGAAATGAAAAAAAAAAGAAAAGTTTGTTCGATTTTTCTCCGTCCGCTCATCCAATGTACGCAACAAAATCAACTATCCATTATTTATCCACTCCGCGGAGAAACACAATTTTCTTTTTTCTCAAATATTTATGGTCTCGAAATGGCATTTACCACAGTTTTCGTTGCTAACTGATTTTTTTGCAAAACCTTAAATGAATATTAACATCCCAACTTACCGATATTGTTACCCGCCAGTGATAGAACTCTCATGGCTCTCGGTCCCTTCAACGAATCGGCCGGTACGGAAGTGAGATTGTTGTCATCGAGATAAAGTTCCTCAAGATTGTTGCATCCCTTAAAGATTCCCTCCTCTATGCTTCGCAGTCCGTTGGCACGAAGATCCAGCAATCTCAATTCCTCCATATCTCGAAACTCGTTGCTCGAGAAAATTGGATTTAGATTGTCACCGAGAAAATTGTTGCTTAACCGCAGCTCGCGCAGACGCGATTGCGCGTGCAGAAGACGGTCCATCAGTCGATATATTGAATTTTCGGAGAGATCGAGTTTCTCCAAACCCACAAGCGAATTCAAAAGGTTTTCTGGCAATTTTTGATAACCGCAGTTCCTCTGACTCAACGAAGAGATTGGCTGATTTCTCAGAATATCCAGCGTGTCGCTCGTGAATATTACACGATCGCAATTCAATCGCAGTGCTCGCGAATTCTCCGGTGCGAGCGAACATTTGCACGGTATGCGAAGATCTCTGTTGAGCTCCACGCAAGGTCGCCATTGTGCCTGACTTGCTCCCAATATTGCGATCAGCAAAACAACTCTCGCGATCTCTTTACTGCAAAAAAAGCATATGTTTAATTTAAGACGATTGGCGATCAAAGTAGACCACGAATTGCGAGTTAAAAAAGTTATTTTTTTTTGGAGACGAGAAAAACAATGACTCTATTTGGCGTTCTAATTCGGGTTTCGCCTTAATTAAAAGCATCGTGGATATCTCGCTGCGCCGTAAAATGGAACATCGCTAGAAAGTAATATCTCCGTTTAAAATAACCAAAAGAAATCTCGCCTATCGTCGTGAATATAGTATTTAACGTCTGGTCGCCGAAGACGAGTTGGGCGACAACAACGCCTCCGGGCACGACGCACACAAGTTCCCACAACGAGTTTTCAGCACGTGAAATCAAGGTCCCGTCGCCGCTATCTCGACACGAGCAAAAGCCCCTTCTCTCTTACACTTTTTACATTTTTTTCCCTTTCTTCATCATGACCATTCATCGTTACGACTTCTCCGACCGGTTGGAATATGTTCACAACCGACGACACGTACAACAAATCTGTTTCGAAAGATTCTCTCTTTAAATTTTCTCTCTTAAAATTTTCCTTCATTTTTCTTTTATATTACTCTTCTTCCGAATGATTTTGACGCGGAAAGCTGTGCGCTCGTGAGTGTAAGGTATACTATGTGTACTTGGCATGAATAATATGAGAAATTGAGCGGTCGACACGGGTTCGGGAAACAATACCGGAGAATATAAATGACGAGTTCTCCGACGGATTTATATTTTCTTTGGATGAGAATATAATTTACGTATTGTACGAAGTGTATCTAATGTAACATAGGGACGGGCTGGGGGGGGGGGGGGGGGGGGAGCTTCCTGCCTTTCTACTCCGGGAAGAAGTCTCTTAGGCGTCTTGTATTTGCAACAGGTCGCCCCAGGGGCATACCAAGGCCTCCGGAAATAGTACATACAAACGTGTTGTCCAGGTATACGCGGTACACAAGCCCTCGCTCGATTCATTGTGCTAATTGGAAAAAGCGTGGAATGGAATGTATCGCGCGAGGAAAGGGTCGAAAGTTTAGATGAACTATGTGAGAACATCCGTGAAAACAACCGGCATCGGTGGTCTCAAGTTTGAGCCGTTATCGATTTGCGAATCCTTGCAATTTGCTCGTATTCCGACTATCGACGAGATCGCCCGATCGGTCGGGCAGAAAGATTGATTTCTACACGGGTAACGGACAATTTTTTGTTTTTCCAACTGTATCGTCTCTCGATGCATCGGATCGCCCCATGCGACTTTCGATAATTGCAAATGCATATTTCGCAGCGTTCGGTAGCACACGTCGTATTTATTTGTGCCATATTCGGGACACGCTATCGTATATATTCGAGTCGACACGCATCCCAAGTCTTGTTCTCCGTGAAGCGTCTGCTATAGCCGCACGGGGCCGAAGCGAGGCAAAATACTTTCTCATTATACTCTATACTCCATACGTGATTGGAATTATTACACTCGTCGGTAACAGTGTATAACTCGCGAGTGTCTTTTGCCACTACGGTGAATAGATTCAATAGTTATTCACTGGAATCATCCGTGCGTACTGCTCGGAGAAACAAATAGAGATATGACCAGCGCTTGTGCGCGTAATATCTGAGAGAGCCGAACATATAAGTACGATATATTATTCAGCTCTGCATCGGTGTAGAAAGTCATCATCGCGCTTACGCTCGATGCATTCACGCGCAAACGCTGCGGAATTTTTCTTTTCTTTTTTTTCTCGCACGTTGTGAATCGAAAATTCATCATAATTTCACTCTCGAAACTGGCAATTGCTATCGCGGAATACGCGCGCAATAAGAAAACATGATCTTTCACGTTTACCCCACCACTGTCGTTGAATATTCCGAAAAAATGTATTAATTTAAATTGACAAACTAATTTAATTATTAAATATTAATATCGATAATATACTTTTATTTAATTTAAATAAATGTTAACGTTTATACATTTTCTCGATCTATTGAACAGTTTTGATCGATGCAATTTTCATAACGAGTCTTTTTGCACTCCACTGGTCATTCAACGTCCGGGTTTCGTGCGCGAAAATATCAAATTTACGCATCGCTGAGCATCGAGAAGATTTGGTCCGTCGATGAATTATTTCTATCGGTTTAGGTTTCGATCAAACAGGGGTGTAGGAAGAAAAACTTTGATGGTTCACTCGATACTCCGTGTCATTCGTAAAACTAACGTTTTGCGTTAGATACCGGTGTCTCGTTTCGGACCAACAATTCCGTCGCTATTAGTCGCGGCAATATTGTCCCGCGTTAGCTATCGCATGCTTCGATGCCTCCCACCTATTACGCGCTTCCGTCACACAGCGAACTAATATAGTGATTTAACATGATGCCGGCATAACGGGATTCTCGAAACCGGAATATCGTATCTGCGAACCGGCAAAAATATCTTCGATCCTATGCGCGGAGAGCAGAGTTTATTCGCATTGGTCATTTTCGCTCTTTTTTTTTCAATTCAGACCTTCTCCCCCATCGTTTTATTCATCACTGCAGACGATACCCGACATGAATTATTCAGCCTATGCGGCCCTCTCTTGCGTCGAGTCAATGATCGCAATCTTTGTTTCATCCGTAGTTCTTTCGGCTATGATCAGAATTGACCAAATTCCTCAAAGTATAAAGTACTTTCGGTACTGCAAGCGCAATATGCTGGAAGTCTTAATAAGTACGATTAATGATTGACTTGATTTTTTTAAATAGATCGTATTAAAATGTTCAGCTGCGTGTTTTTCATCTCAAAAATTAGAAGAAGATTCAATAAAATTCGACCAATAAAACTAAATGTCAATATGTAAATATTGAAAAATAAAAACAATCGATTGGACTTTTTTTTATTTACATATAACTACAATACCGCACACGGATTAGGAGTGAAAATGAAGCTTTATTCACGGTTAGTTTGATAATTCCGTGTGAAAACTAACTCTCACATTAAACGGAAAGATCGCCGAGTCTCTTCGCTCGCTATAAACTAATAATCCGTGGAAGATGATAGCTGGAGATGCGAAACCCGTCGATCTAGATATTGCCGTAAAGGTGAATAAACTTGATTATCGTGGTAAAAAGGCAAAAGAAGGTAGAAGAAGAAGTAGAAGAAGAAAACTCACGCCATGATCTTCTCGACTTCTCGGCCGCGTCTTCGGCACTTCCGCTCGGTAAAATCTTTATTCCTTTTTCGCACTGGCACTCTCGGTTTGTGGCGCTTCGGACCAAAATAATCTTATCTCTAATACACTCTGTGCATTGCGATGTATTCTCCCAACGGCAACAATCACAGCTGAACTTTATCGACGCGGAGGTAAACGATTGCGCAAGTCACCTTAATCGCTCGAACTCGATACCCGCATTGAATTAAATATTGTTAAACATCTTGGAAAATTCACGTCGCGCAAAAAAACCATGAGAATCAGTTATTTTTTCAACGGGTTATTATTAGACCACGCCGCGACGTTGCTTTCCTCCGTAAGAAAGAGGGACTGCTCGTTCCCCTCGCTAGCTACAAACTCGCTGCTCCCGACTCACTGGAAAACGAGCTGTTGAACCTGAGAGTTACACCTGAGAGTAGTAATGGAGGGAGGGAAGAGAGAGAAGGTGAAAAAAATCGGTATGCCGAGGCGAGTCTCTCGTGGAGAAGGAGAGTCCGCGCGGCTACCGATGCGAAGGCATAGATCTTGTTCAGCGGCTATTCGGTCTCTAGATTCTTGCGAGATCGATGACTGGTAAAATGGACCTTATTGTAACTTTCGTGTTTATTTCTTTTCAACATTTCGTCGATTCTTTATTCATAATTTTTGTTAAATTTGTATTATTGATTATTGTATGACAATTTGTCAGTACAAAAGAGATCGATTAAACTTTTCCTCTCGCCGCGTCATAATGAGCGAGACGTCGGATCCTTAAGGTGAATGCGCGGTGCTCTCAGTCCGCAATGTCCTTCCTCGCGTGAGCTCCTCGGTGAGACTTTAACCTAACGGGAATTCCGGCGTCGCTCGGCCCACGAATCATCACCGCATGCGGTTGCACACTGTCAGTGTACGTTGGTATGCTTCGCTCCTAGTGTATGCGTGTGCTGAACACGCGAGTCACAGCATCACACGAATGCCGTACCTGTTCTTTCCTCAGCGAACGCGCTTATATACGCCAGATGAAAAAGAGAGCGGGAACGCGAAGCAATCAAATGATTCAAGCAAATAAGCGAGCTATACCTGTGAGTCGCGAAAATAATTCTAATACGACGAAAGGAAAACCATTGAAAGGAAACAGCGAAAGCATTGATTGAAAAAAAAAAAACAATAAAAATGAATTACGGCTGGAATAATCCAATCATCCGGAGTAGAGAAAAATAAATGCCAATGCATCGTTGGACCTTTGGAAAAAAACGGGAGATCGGGAATAAACGTTAATTCCAGGATAATAAATAAGGGAGAGAAGGAGTGCAAAGATACGAAGGAGGACATGGAGCGCTTTAGGAATTGGGGAGTTTGTCGATAAACACAACTTTCGATCAACTACTTTTGAACTGAAAAGTAGATGTCTACACCCCTTTGAAGTATCGAAGATGAAGAAAAAAAAATTGGGCAAAATAGGCCAAAGTTTGGTACTCGGCTGACCGATAGATGACGCTGGTAGAATGCACGTGTGGCGCTTAAAGCCAACGTCCGCGTGTCGGCGCCTTTGCCTGGCGACAGCCAATAAGGAGCCGATACTTGCCCCTACTGGCTTGGCGTAGCGACGCCACCTGACTACTTCTTCGTCTTTTGCGTTCGCGGTTTCACGAGATTTATCCAAATACCTTTTTGCCTTAATAAATAAATAATATATTCAATCTTTTATCTGTGTACCGTTTCTTCATCGTCACCTCGATACCCCGGAGAAACGAGTCCCACAGAATTGGTGACCCCGACGTGATAATCGTCGAAACGACGTTTTACCTCGCATTTGAGGTTAATCACGAACAATAGAATTTTGCGCGCGGAAACCGATAACCGGTCTCACGCAACGACACGATGGTTCTCGTACGGCAAGACGACGACGACAATCACGCAGCTCGACAAGAAGCAGCTCGACAAGAGGCAGCTCGACAAGAGGCAGCTCGACAAGATGCAGCTCGACAAGCAGCAGGACATCAAGCAGTTTTCCCGGGTCAAGACGCAACGGTCAACGTCACACAAGCGGTGAAACTCCCACCGTTCTGGAAAGAAAATCCCGGCTTGTGGTTCGCTCAGGCGGAGGCAGCGTTCGCGATCTCGCATATTACCTCGGACGCGACAAAGTTCAGGTATATCATCGTTAACCTCGATCAGACAATACTTCCTTTTGTTTCTGACATCCTAGCCTCTCCGCCGGCGCAAGACAAATACGAGACACTCAAAACGAGAATAATCGGATCGTTCGACGAAACTACAGAGTCCAAACTGCGAAGACTTCTACGAGGACAAGACATCACGGACGAGAAACCGTCAAACTTTTTGCAAAAGCTACGCAACCTCGCTGCGGGCCAATGCAACGACACGGTGTTACGCACCCTGTTCCTCGAACATCTGCCGGATCACGTAAAAGGCATTTTGGCAATCAGCGAGGTGGCGGACCTCGCTAAGCTCGCACTGCAGGCGGATAAAATCGTCGAGGTGTCCAAGCCAACCCTCGCAGTGGTCAGCAAGGTTACGCCAGGAGCTACTCCACCGCCGTCCGGCGACGCTCTGCTCAACGAGCTCGTCAAGAAATTCGAAGGTTTATCGCGAGACATAAATGAGCTTAAGTCGAATCGTCGCAAAAGTCGCACTCGGGGTAGGTCGTCATCGCGCGGGCAGACACCACATCGCGACAACGACGATCGCGACGAAACTTGCTATTACCACACGAAATTCGGTGATAAGGCGCGTAACTGCCGTGAGCCGTGCGCGTATAAAACGAAACGTCCGGAAAACTAGCGAAGCCGTCCAGCAGGTTGGCGGTAGCCGACGGCTCACTCCATTACCGCCTTGTGATAATAGATAAAAAAACCAAAACAAGGTACCTGATAGACACGGGCGCGGATCTATCCGTTTTGCCCAAGTCATTAGTTCGTTATAAGCCTAAATCACCAGTCAAAGACTTTAAGTTATTCGCAGCGAACGGATCGCGAATTAACACATACGGCGCGACTCTAGTCAACCTCGATCTCGGTTTACGTCGACCTTTTCCGTGGGTTTTTATCGTCGCCGACGTTTCACAGGCTATACTCGGAGCCGATTTTATCTACAACTACAGTCTTTTGGTTGATCTCCGGAACCGAAGAGTGATCGACACTAAAACAAAACTACAGTCCATCGGCGAGATCGTTAGCTCGACACAGACTACCGTCTCATCCATCGATCCCCGCGGGCCGTATAAGAAGTTGTTGCAAGAGTATCACGATATTACGACGCCGGAGAATAAGAAAAAATCGTCTCACGAGATCGTTCATCACATTGTTACGACGGGACCTCCCGTTTTCGAACCAGCGCGACGTCTCACCGGCGAGAGACTCGAAGCAGCGCGAAACGAATTCAACTTTATGCTCGAACAGGGTATTTGCCAGCCTTCCAGCGGACCGTGGGCGAGCCCTCTGCACCTCGTCACAAAAAAGAACGGAGACTGGAGACCCTGTGGCGACTATCGACGTTTGAATAAAGTCACAGTCCCGGATAAATACCCGATCCCGCACCTCCACGATTTCGCGCACTTACTCGACGGTTGCGAAATTTTTTCGACGCTCGACTTAACACGCGCGTATCATCAGATTCCGGTAGCCCCTCACGATCGCGCGAAAACCGCCGTAATAACGCCGTTTGGTTTATACGAGTTTAGCGTTATGACTTTCGGTTTGAGAAACGCCGCGCAGACGTTTCAACGTCTGATGGACACGGTCTTACGCGGTTTAGATTTTTGTCACTGCTACATCGACGACATAATCATCGCTTCAACTAACGCCGTCGAACACGAAACACATCTTCGCGCGGTTTTTGAACGTTTACACGAGTACGGTTTATCGATAAACGTATCAAAATGCGTTTTCGGCGCGAGCGAAGTGAAATATCTCGGATATACCATCGCGAAGACCGGTATAAAACCACTCGAAGAGCGCGTAGCCGCGATCGGGGAATACACGAGACCCGAGACTATCAGCGAACTCAGACGTTTTCTCGGCATTATTAATTTCTATCGGCGTTTCTTGCGAGATGCAGCAACATATCAAGCTCCTCTACACGCGTTGTTGCGCGACGCCAAAAAGAAAGACAAACGTCCAATCGCGTGGACAACGGAATTAATAGCCGCTTTCGAAAAATGTCGACAACAATTGGCGCAAGTATCGTTACTCGCTCATCCGTTGCGAGACGCACCGCTTAGGATTCAGACAGACGCATCCGACGTGGCCATGGGAGCAGTACTCGAACAGCAGCGAGGAGATAAGTGGGAGCCGTTGGGTTTCTTTTCAAAAAAATTCAGCCCGGCGCAAACTCGGTACTCGACGTATGATCGAGAGTTGCAGGCTATGTTCAGCAGTCTTAAATTCTTTTTATACATCGTCGAGGGTCGACAGTTCTCCATACGAACGGACCATAAGCCACTCACTTACGCTTTCTTGCAGAAATCAAGTCAAGCTTCCCCGAGACAACAGCGACAACTTGATTTTATTGGCCAACACACGACGTGCATCGAGTATATTGCCGGCGAGGAAAATACGGTGGCAGATGCACTCTCCCGCGTTTCAACCGTCGACATGCCCGTCGTGGTGAGTACCGAAGATCTCGCTGAGCATCAAATCAACGACAACGAATTAAAGCGTCTCATCGAGCCAGGAGCGACGACTTCACTCGAGTTACGCAAGCTACGAATCGACGGAACGGAAACTTTCGTATATTGCGATGTTTCGGGCACAGCCGTTCGACCGTACGTACCACTCTCGCTTCGTAAGCGAATCTTCGACACGACGCACAACTTGTCGCACCCGAGCGGTCGGGCAACGAAGAAACTGATCAGCCGTCGTTTCGTCTGGCCAAGTATGAATCGGGATATTACGGAGTGGGCACGCACGTGTCTTCAATGTCAACGCAGTAAAATTCATCGGCACAACAGGAACATCCCTCAACATATTGCGATACCCGACTCGCGATTTTACCACATTCATCTCGACATCGTGGGTCCACTGCCCCCGTCGCAAGGTTTTCGCTATCTACTCACAATGATTGATCGTTTCTCAAGATGGCCGGAAGCTATACCGATCGTTGAAATCTCCGCGGATACGATTATAAAAGCATTTTTCAACAGTTGGATCTCACGTTTCGGAGCCCCTGCAATCGTCACGACAGACCGAGGCTCACAATTTGAGTCCCAATTGTTTCGAGCTCTTACGAATCTTCTCGGTTGTGAACGTACGCGAACAACCGCGTATCACCCCGCCTCAAACGGCATGGTGGAACGTTGGCACAGATCCCTCAAATCGGCGATTATGTGTCACGGCAACGCGAATTGGGTTGACGTACTTCCAGTTGTCTTACTCGGATTACGAACAACTTACAAAGAAGATCTAAAAGCTACATCAGCTGAACTACTCTACGGAACGACGCTGCGGCTACCAGGCGAATTCTTCATCGACGAAGAGCCTTCAGCCGACCCACAAATTTTCGTGGAGCACTTTCGGGAGATGATGAGAAGTGTGCGATCGGCACCGACAGCCCATCACAATAAAAAAAAGGCATTCGCGCATAAGACTTTGTACTCGTGTACCCACGTCTGGGTAAGAGTCGACGCGGTCCACAAACCGTTAGACTATCCGTACGAAGGGCCTTACGAGATAATCGAGAGAGTAACCGACTTCGTATTCCTCATTAACGTGAAGGGAAAACCCGAAACGATCAGCACCGAGAGACTCAAACCAGCGTTTTTCGAAGCCATCGAACCACCGGCCGAACCTCAACGCATCGAACCTCCGGTTGAGCCACCGGCCCAAACACAACCCGTCGAGCCCCAGGTCGTTGAACCCCAACTCGTCGAGCCTCAGCCGCAACAAACAGCATCGCCTTCGGAAAGACAACCCGCCATTCAGCAGCAGCCGTCGACAACGGCACCGAAAATGCAAACGCGATCATCGACGAGAAAAACGCAAGCCTCAAAGACGCTACCAAACAAAACGCCGAAGTATCAACCTAAAAAAACGCCGAAGATTCAACCCAACAAAACTCCAAAAATAACGGAGAGAAGCCGAAATTTACAACCACCCGATTCTGCACCCGCACAGCCGCCGATCCCCATCGTCAGACCGTCATCATCTTCAACGCTAGCGCCAACCCCGATAATCAGTCCACCGCCGTTTTCGCCGCATCTTCCCGAACAACGACGAACTTACGAAAAAAAGAAGACGGTTAATTTCGCATCTTAACCAACGATGGTTAAGCCACTCGAGGGGGAGTACTGTGGCGCTTAAAGCCAACGTCCGCGTGTCGGCGCCTTTGCCTGGCGACAGCCAATAAGGAGCCGATACTTGCCCCTACTGGCTTGGCGTAGCGACGCCACCTGACTACTTCTTCGTCTTTTGCGTTCGCGGTTTCACGAGATTTATCCAAATACCTTTTTGCCTTAATAAATAAATAATATATTCAATCTTTTATCTGTGTACCGTTTCTTCATCGTCACCTCGATACCCCGGAGAAACGAGTCCCACACACGCATATGACGACAGTCGCCGAGACTATAGCTTCGTGCAGATCGCGAACACAGTGAACAAGTATAAATCGGTACTACAGCATTGGGGTATTGTTGTAGTAGTATCGCTACCACGTTGGTCGATCGTACGCGATCTCTGGGTCGCTTACCGACTCTTCTGAATCTTATCGAGATGAGATTTGTGTGTAAGAGTATAGAGTGCAGCAATGCTGAGTGTACGAGCGATCGGTCAGTACTCCCTCCCTGAACGGTACGGCGTACTGAGTTTTGAGCTGCAGAAATTTTGAGATTTCCAATTCTCAAGGTGATTTATTATTAGAGTATTCATTTTAATGAGTTTTGAGCATTTCGGTGTAGATTCTAAGGTATAATTTGATCACCCAAGTCTCGAATAAGGGCATGTGCTATTTTTTTGTATTACGATTCGTTTCCATACCGTCCATTATTTCAGTTCAACTCCAGTTTAAAATTCAGTTGCGTTCAGTTTTGATTTAAGATTTGAGATTCAGTTTTAGTTCAGTTTTGTTTGGGATTCTCGACTTTATTTGGGGGTGTAAGTTTCGAAGTAAAAGCCAAAATACAGAAAAGACTCGATGAAGTTTCGCGCGAATACCCTAAAGTCTGGTGCAATCCCGGCACCCCACGGGATAGTGCAATGCGTTCAGATCAGGTGGAGGTATCGTTTGGTCCAGGCAAGGGTGGTGGAACACCTTGCGCTGCGTTATAGTAGAGTGGAACCTTGTATTTCACGCATTGACTAGGGGAAGCGATTGGGAAGATCCTTTAAAACTACCATATTATTGTATCGGTTCTCGATTCGATAAAGTCATGAGATGGTTGGGAGGGCAGTAATTACCGGTCAAAATCCCAAAGATAATAATCACAATTCGTTACGAATTCTTGTAGGCAAATCGGTCTACCAAAAGCGGCCCTGGAGGTAACCTATTGTTCTCGCACTCAAGTTATCGAGGTGTCGTGTAATCGCTGGGTCTCGCTTGCGTTGCCGTGAATCCCGATATCGTTCTCACTCTCGTGTTCGTGCGTCCCGTTTCGTTTGCTCGTTTGTTTGACTTGTTTTCGCGTGTGCTATCCTTGACAGAGTTTCGACTGAAATTCTTTCGAGTTGATCGTTCGATAGCTGCGTTTAGTATTGACACTCCCGAAGTTTAGCTATCGTGATACAGTTCTGGTGGTATCGTCAGATGCAAATCCCCCGAATTACGGATAATCTGTGCTCTTTCAGTGAGTTACTTTTCGTGAGAGAATTTATCAATCACGTACAATATTTCGTTCTCGGTTAGCTCACCTCGCAATAAATAATTGTTCTCCTTATTTGGCTTTGAAATGTCGATTTTAGATTTCGTTTGCTATTCTATTCATCTCGGATCTCGAGCCTTCTACCACAACCTGCATCTTGTGTATTTCCGCAACTTTCGCTCTCGCGAATGCATCGGCATTAGTTCTCGTTATCATTTGTGACCGAAATTTCCAACGAGTGTGGCCTTACACTCAGACCCTTACACTCAGAAAATAAAATTTCAAAAATATTAATAAAAACAAAACCAGTACCCCGTGGGCCACAAAAAAATTCGTCTCCATCCCTTCGTCAACTAGCTGCAGCTCACAAGGGCGGAGGGGCGGTTCGTTAACTTGACGATTTAGAAAAGGGATACTTTCACGGATAAATGAAATAATTAGCGAGTAACAAAATTTACGGGAAATCCAATGAATAAATTTATTCGACAAAAATATTATTCACACGATACTTTTCTCCAGGCCGGTATCTCGGATGACTCGACACAAAAATAAGAAATTCCCTACTAAAATTCTCACCGGTTACTCAGTTCGCCGGCTGGAATTTTCACGACGAAAAAAATTAATATCAATTACAAAAATAACAGTCCCTACTTTGAAATTTAAGCTTTCTCCGACGAGAATACATTTTTTGGTCTGTAAAAAGCAGAAGCTTGGACGAAGTTCGGTTTACGGAAAATTCAAAAAGAGCATTTTCAACGTCTCTATGAGGGTTTAAACTGGTTTACCAATCCCACATCTGTGTAGAAGAAAAAAATGAACTGATGTAAACGTAGACGGCGTATAACATCGCCACTGGGACTCGCGAATCGGAAGCGCAGCAGGACGACTTCTGAAACTCGCTCGCTGTAAAAATCTTACAAATAAATATATATAATAATTTCCGAAACGATTATAGAATATCCCGCGTAGTGCCGGTGAAAATAAAAACAAAAATAAATAAATAAAGGTGGCCATCCCCGAATCCACGGAACATTCGGAACAAGGATTGAAGTGAAGAGGACATCCTGAGGAATCTTCGAAAAACTCGATCGATCGAAGAACGAACTCCGGAGCTGTTTTTTTCAAAGTGGCTCACCTTCACCTCCACCCTGAGTCTGACATCCGCAGTCGCGGGACTCTCCCATCAATTCTCCACTCCCGCTACCAATAAAAATATTTTTAAAAAATTTTAAACGAAAAACAAGATAAAAGGGGCTTCTAGGTACGTCACATCATAAGAAAAGCTCTTATTCCGTTTTCGATAGGATAGATATTAGTGTAATATAACGGTGAAATTAGACATGGCAGAAAGTATAATCCGCGGCCTTCATATTGAACTAGGACGTGAGGAAACAATTGATTCCTCGATTCATGAATACATAAGAATAACAGACAATACTCGGGCTCGTATCGTAAACAGCCCGGTGGCAAGACAAAACCCAAATCCAGATAGACAATCTCGTAAACGTACCGCTAAAGAAATGTACCCTTCTGAGACGAACAGTAGCAGACTCACGAGTAATAGAAAAATAGTAAAAACATTTTTCTTCAAAAATGTAAAAAAAAGAAGTGGTTTAAATAATTTCTTGCGAATAAAAAAAATAACGAGCGTCTCAGCGCCCTGCGGGCGCAGATGCTCTTGTTGGTGGACTCCGCCCCCCAAACCCCCCGAAAAATGTCCCAAAGGGACATTTTTTAAGGGACTCACGGGGGTGCACGTCGCGCTATGCGCTCCGTATCGAGTGTATTTACACATCGCGCTATGCACTACGGATGAAGTATGTTTATACGTCGTGCTCTGCGTTTCTTTTCGAAAGTACGTATGAGGGAAAAACATTTATCAGTTACGTAAATTAATTCATAGTGTTTAACCTTCGTCGAATAAGAATATTTCTTTTTTGTACCAATTGATTATTAATATTCACGACGGATATTTCCTTTTTGTTTGACGATAAATTGTCAAATATTGAGACACGAAACAAATATAACGAATTGCACCACGTAGAAGTTGATCAAATTAATTTAACGAATCAAATCATGTCTAGTAAAGTCGTTTTATTGGTTTAAAACTTATGACCAGATTTAATGAATATAAAACAAACACACAAAACACGTACCGAGTCCAATACGATTACCATTTAGCATTTAGGCCAAATATCCCCTTTAAATCCTTCCCCTTCAGTGTTTTTTTTCTTCCCCATAATTGATGGAATCAGTTCGTTATTTTATCTGTAGGAAACCAAATCATTGTAGAAGAAAAGTTCAAGAAATTTGCTATTCTTTGTGATTTTCAATGAAATTTTGTCGATATTTATGGATGCTGCAAAAAAATGCTATCTCGAGAACGAAAAAATATATCGTTTTGGTTCCTGTCTTGTATTGAAGAGGAAGTAGTACGTTACTCGAATTAAAAATTTGTCATCTTCGATAGCTCCGAAATATTTTTTTACAAATTGATGAAATTCTTGAAAAATTCGACATTGAAGGCTCTTTGACAGTCCTCTTATAACAAATTTCATTTCTACCATTTGAGATATTTTTTTTTTCTTCTTCGTACTACATGGAATCAGCTCGTTATTATCTCTGTAGAACAGACAAGTATTGGAGACGAGACGTTTGAGAAATTCGATAATTTTTTTCGTTTTTCAATGAAATTTTATTGATATTTATCGTCGCTTAAAAATATCAGATTTAGCATCATATCATATCGTATTTTTTTAAATTTTATTTGATCACAAACGAGGATAAGTTTCTCGGTACGGAATAACTCGTAAAATCAACAAATTCAGTGTTTTTCACTTTCTTGATAAATAATTGTTTATAATTCTTCTTTAAGAGTACAATTTTTTTTTTTTTTTTGCGAAAAAAAACTTTTCAAGACGTGAGCATATGAAAGAAATTCGTATTTCGACGAAAATTTGAAAAAAAAAAAAACGTTGGAAATACGTCGATAGAATAATCATTAGCAGTTTTCTTATCAAGTGTAAACGAATAAATCCAGCGAACAAAATTGACAAAGATTTCGAATGTGATGAATCTCTGACGGTCGAAGTGTAAAAAATTAAATTTTTAAACATAGCACACTTTTTATCTGCGCAATAACGCGGAGAATCAGTTTGTAAATACGATTTCTTTGAGAGGAAAGGATTAGAGACGGCAATTTCGAGAAATTTGAAAAAACGATTCGTTTTTTTGACGAAAATTCGTAAAATTAGTCTTTGCTTAAAAAAAATCATATCTCGGCAGCGAAAAAAAATTTCGACTCTTATTTTGGCTTGTTTTGAAGAGGAGAAAATACGTTGCCAGAAAATGAATTTGCAGTTTTTATTATTAACTGTTAACGAATAAATCGGGTGAACATAATTGACAAAGATTTCGGCTGCGATGAATCTTCGACGGTCGAAGGATAGAAAATTCTTTTTTTTATGATTGCACACTTTTTATTTGCGCTATACCGCGTAGAATCCACTTATATTTACGTAAAATAGGAACAAAGATTGAAACGAGATGTCGATTTTTTTTTATTTGAAAATCATCCGGCCACAGAGTACGCGCGCCGCGACGTATGAGCATCTGTGTATCGTCTGCTACGAAATTGTCATCTGCTTCCAAAGTTTGACAGATAGAATAAAACGAAAAAATATATACTCGCGATTTTTTTAGTTCTATTTGGGAAATTTTAATTATTTTGGATATTCGATGAATCTTTTTTGTGAGTTTACTACCAATTTTTTCAGTGAATACGTGAAATTTATAATTTTTATTACGAATGTGAATAACATATGGTAAAATATTGCGAATGATTTTCGGTGATGATATATTATTTTCGAAATAAAAAACGCAAACATTTGAGAATCTGTGTATGATATTTCGTGTTTTATTTTTCACAACCGAAGTTTTTTTTTTTAACATGATGAAAAATGGATTTTTGGCAAATCTAAATAACATAACCTTTAAAGCAAATCTTGTTATAACCATTGTTTTTGAATTATTTTATAATTAAAATTATATTTGTCAGAATGACTCAAAATTTGTTGTGCATAGTGCTTTCGATGCAATGAAATATTGTTGCGAAAGAGAAAAGAATTGGTTTCCAGGATTCTTAATCGGAGCACCGTACGGACATCAGATGTGAGAAAATCATTTGTTTATGGAAAATTGTGATGAATAAATAGTTACAGATGTAGGATTGTCTCTAAATTTGCTGTGCGTAGTGCTTTTGATAAAACAAAATGATGCTGCGAAGGAGAAAAAAATTGGTTCGTAGAGTTCATTATGATGGCATCGTACGGACACTTGACCGAAGGCAAATGCAAATTGTGGCCAATAATTAAAAAAAAAATACTTAAAGGTCTTAGATTAGTTTTAAAAGTAATGTGCATACTGGAAATAATGTAACAAAAAAACCTTGCGAAGGGGAACAAAATTGGTTCGCACCATCTAAAGTTTGTGACGTGATTTTTTGGAATCGACGTCACAAAAACCCAAAACTACCGTTACTCGCATGGAAATTACGATTTTAGTGCTGAAGTTCGCGTTACTGCCTCTCCCAGCGACTTAAGATACCGTCACGCTCTCGTTGAGTTATCGATCGAGATTTTTGCAGTTTATTTTGTATCATTTTGTTGTAATTATTCCCAATTAGCTTCATTATCGTTATTATTTTAGTTCAGTTCGAGTTGTGAGATTCCGTTTGCTTAGTTTGGTTCACGATTTCAGATTCCGTTTGCTTAGTTTGGTTCACGATTTCAGATTTCTTTTAGTTCAGTTTAGTCGACGTTTCCGACTCTATTTGGTGGTGTAAGAAGTAATAATAAAGAGCCCAAATAGAGGAAGGACTCGACGAAGAGTCTTGCGAATACGTCAAAGTCCGGTGCAAACCCAGCACCCCAAGAGATAGTGCAATGCGTTGAGATCAGGCGGAGGTATCATTTGGTCCAGGCAACAGTGGTGGAACTTGCGCTGCGTTATAGTTGAGTAGAGCCTTGTATCTCACGCATTGACTAAGGGGAAGCGATTGCGAAGATTCGTTCAAGTTACCGCGTATAGTATCGGCTCTCGATTCGATAAAGTCATGAGATGGTTGAGAGGGCAGTAGTTATCGGTCAAGCTCCCGAAAATAATTACCATAATTCGTTACGAATTTTCGTAGGCAAATCGACAGTCTACCGAGAGCTGCCCTAGAGGTAACTCGGGTCTCTCTCGCGCTCCCGTGTTGTTGACGTTCGGCCTATTGTTCGCGCGCTCGAGTGAGGCTATCTCTCTCGCGCACACAGTGTGGCCTAGCTGTCCGTTTCTCGTTTTCGTTCAGGCTATCGCTCGAGTTTTGTGAGTTGAGTGTAGCGAAAGAATTTTGTAATAAATTCTTCGCGATCCCGTGCGTGAGTGAAGCATTAGAAATAATGCTCCTTGTGCAGCGGTGATAGTGATTCGGTTCTCGGTGTATCGTGAGATACAGGTTCCCGCTCATTACAGGATTAAAGTAAAGTTTCGGTGAGTTTTGAATTATAGAAATTTGTCGATCGCTTATCGATCCGCTTTTGTTACGTTCTCGTTAGCTCGCTTCGATCGTTCGATCAGCTGAGCGTTTTCGATGCACTTGCGTGTGATCCCGTGTCTTCTTAGCCAAATTATTATTTTTCGGTCCCGCTTAAATTAACGTTGAGATTTCGATCTCCGTTTCTCGTTGCTATTCTATTGACCTCGGATCGCGACCCTTCTACCACGACCCGCATCCTGAGCAACCGTGCATTTCCGCAACCGTTTGCTTTCGCGAATGCGTCGGCGTTAGTTCTCGTACCGTTTTCGTTCCGTTTCGTTTTGTCGTTGCGGAGGTCGTAGTTCCACCGACTTCCAATTCAGTCCGGATTGGTGATTCTGGCGAAACAAAATCTACCCTGCGGAGGTCGTTCCACCGGCCTCCAGTTTGGTCCGGATTGGTGATTCCGGCGAAACAAAAATCTACCCTGCGGAGGTCGTTCCACCGGCCTCCAGTTTAGTCCGGTTGTTAATACCGGCGAAACAAAAATTAACTGGCGCCCACCGGGACGCCGATGCATCCGCGAGGGTGGACGGCCGAAGGTGACGTAAGTTTCGTTCGCGTTTTGCTCCCGTTTGGTTTGAGCTTTTCGATTTTTGGTTTTTTTTTATTTTTATTTATAGAATTTGAGTTAGAGTTTCCGTTAGGTGAAAAATACGTCACAAGTTACAGTGTGATACGGACGTCCGAGAAGAAAAATTCAGCCAAAAAGTTGTTTTCATTGCACCGCAGGCTAAAAAAAATATTTCTATTCATCGCAGTCACTTCAAAGTAACTACGCATGATGTTGGAGATATACCGAAGCAAATGGTGAAAAATAAAAAATTTTGGAGTATGCGCTGCAAAGTAACCCCTTCGACGGACTTCGAAGAGCAATGGATGGTCATTTTAATAGGCACTCTTTGCCTATTGTTATAGTGTGTGCCTAAAAAATAAAAAATCATACAATCCAAATGAAAATAAAAATGAAAAAACTTTGCGCTCGTCCTTTCTTTCATTGCTACTGCATTTATTTGTGTTCTAAGGACTCGCCAAGTTTTATTATTTTTATTTTCATAATTTTTATTTTTATTTTTATCGGATCATTTAGATCCGATGTCTCCTTTCGGAGAAAAAACTGTCAAACTTTAGGGGCACGATATTGGCGTATAAGTACACGGTAGCGCTCGACGCGCGCGGACTTTTTACTTTTTAAACCACTTGGCGTCGAGACGCTACCGCGTCTCTTGATAAATATCCGAAGAATACAAACTCTACCTATTTCTCTAATTTATCGAAGGTTCGGACAGCGATGACGAGCTTAACGGCACGGCACCTTCTACGGAAGAGGGGCAACTAGACATTGCTAACATTGGATTCGCGGATAAACATAAAAAAATCGATACGATGAACTCTTCTGAGGGCCCCTACGTGATCCACGTGGTCAGTACAATAAAAAATAAAAACTTAGGAAATCTCCACCCGATGTCGGTTGGTCGCAATCCCGCGACCATTTCAAAAGACATTGACGACGTCAGAATCGTAGGCATTTCAAAAATCGCGGTCTTCTGCCCATCGAAAAACGAGGTTAAGTTCAAAGAGGATTTGCAAGCTAACAGTGCTGCCGTATAGACGTGTTGAGAAGTAGTAAGCTGATAATTCAAACGACTAGTACAGTTATCAGATAATTTGAAAGTTCCAAAAAATCAAATAATAATCCATTTAAACAAATTATATAAAAGTTAAAAAATAAAAATAAAAGAAAACAGAAATTTAAGTAAGAATAAAATAATATTTAACCAAGTGATACGAATAAATAATTAGTAGTAAATGAAAAACCAGCATTTGGTGTGTTAGATTAGTAACTAAATTGTACAAGTCACCGTCCCGTTAATGAGTCCTAGTGAGTCGTTAAAGTATAATTGATTGTTTGTATTAATTATTAAAAAAAAAAGAAAAAAAATTAGATATTTTCTGAATTGATCTATAAGTGGCGTGTTATTTAACGAGTTAGTAAAGCGTTTAATTAGGCTGCCCTTTCACAGATTAAATGTAAGTTGGTAATCTAAGTAGCGGGTTTAAAGATATTTATTTATTTATTTAGATATTTGATTAATTATTTATTGTTTATTTATTTATGTTGCGTTCTAGTAAGTAATCGGCTAGAGTTTAGGTCATTTATTTGAGTGGAGATTGTAACGTAATTATATTTGATTTACTTAATTAGTTAGCCAAATTCTCTTTTGATTGTCTATTATTTATTTATAATGTTTTCGGGTAACCGAAGACAATTTAGGTGTTCATATTTATGTAGTATTTAGTTAAGTATTATAACAGCTAATCACCTACTGAACTAGAGCTGACATAGCGAGTATTTGAGGAACCATAGAGTGGATATAGCGGGTATAGTATGTAGGTCTTGAACAACAACGGTGATAGAGCAATAAAAATTTATATTATGATGGAGAACGAAACAAAGACAGCGAAGCGTAAGCTGTCTCCTAGATTGAATAATTCGAACGGCGAGCTGCCGCCGGAGAAATCAAGTTATAGAGAGACAGCTATCCTACGGTATTTATTGGAGCAATCGATGAACAGATACGATGAAACCTCAAAGAGTCCTTTTAAAGAAGAGATTTTCGATAATGATCAGGAAAAAAATTAGGAAACCTACACACTGTAGCTATAGGAAAAGCGTTTCAGGATTATAATGATCGTTTGATTGAAATTGTGCCATCGCCCAATGATCGAATATATATGACCTTCAAAGATTATAAATCCGGTAACGCAATGATAACAGATATTAAAAGAATACATAAGGACTGGTCGGCCATTATCCCGGACCATGCGGTCATGGGAATCGGCGTAATTCCGGGGGATAGATCTTGATCTTGATAATGCGGGTATTTTGGAGGGGATTCAGGTACAATCTCAATCAGAAAAGGTAGTAAAAGTGGAAAGAATTTATTCGATGTATTCTCCAAATAAGGAAGAGCCGAGAACTTTCCACCCGACGTACTCAGTCAAGGTTTTCTTTGCTAACAAAGTAATACCCAAGTACATAAAAGTATGGTATGTGAAACGAGACATAAGGGCATTTATTCCACCAAGTAAAAGATGCTACAACTGCTTCCGGTTTGGTCACGTTAAAAAACAATGCAGGGATAGAAAGAGTAGGTGTGCAAAATGCTCGGGATTTCACGAGAAAGAACAGTGTACCGAGGAGAGTGGATTTTATTGCAATAGTTATGGTGCTCACAGCCCGCTGTCGAATGACTGTCCGGCATATACTTTTTACCAGAGAGTGCATAAATATAGTTTCGAAAATAATATTCCGAAGAACGAAGCTAGAAGAAGTTTGCGGGAGGAGGTAGATACGAATGCGGGTAATTTGAATATGAATGATATAGGGGAGCTAGCTTTTTTTGTTCCCAGCTTTAGCAGGAACAAAAAAAAAAGAAATATAGTATCGACGAGGAGGAGAAACGGCTCGATAGATATATCGGCGGAGGCGGATGAAATTATACATTCGATCTCGCGGATTGACAATAACAAAAGAGAAGAATTGAAAGACACATTAGTGGATACGGAAGACTCAGTGTCGGTAGCCTTAGGCAGATCGTCATTGAAATCAGTTTCGATGGAATACGATATTTCTGCGATAATAAGGGAGGAGGTGGCGAAAGTATTATCGAGCTACAATAGATTACTCTCCGAGACTATTAAGGTAAAATTTCCGAACGCCAATAAGCTAGTAGACACGATTATTGCCACGGGGGAGCAGTTCCTAAAACAAGAGTGCAAGCATAGCGAGTCAGAAAAGTAACTTTTCTATAGCTCAGTGGAACTGTAGGAGTGTCTTAAGCAAATTACCCGATTTACAAAAATTTATTCTAGATTACGATATGATATGTTTGACAGAAACTTGGCTTCAAGAAAGACACAAGGTGTTGTTTCGGTCGTCTAATATTGTTAGGAAGGACAGAATTACACAAACACATGGGGGGGGGGTTAGCTATACTCATTACATCGCACATCTCTTTTGAAATAGTTAACAATATACAAATCACTAATAAAATCGAGTTTAACTTTATTAAAGTAAAAATTAAGGAGGAAAACTTTCATGTTCTCAATCTATATAAAGCTCCGGACATAGCCGTGTTACCGGCAGAATGGACCAATTTATTTAACTCCATAGTTCCGTTCTATAAAAATTTGATTATTTGTGGGGACTTCAATGCACAGCATGAAATGTGGGGTAGCGGTCTTAGCAATCAGTCGGGTAATGTACTACCGTCGGCACTTGAGAACGCTGGTTAAATAATTCTGAACGATAGATCTGCAACTCGAATGCATATAGAACACAGTAAAAAGAGTGTTCCGGATCTTTAGTTTCGGTCGAAGTATTTCCGATAGCGAGCTGGGACACTACTTCAGATGCAATGTATAGCGACCACTGGCCAATCAGAATTAATATTTCGACATTAGGTTTGTTTATGAGCAAAAATTAACTGCAACAGGTTAGAATAAGAGGTATTTACTTCGTTAATGAAACAATCTGTATCACTTTTCGACATAAATAATGGGACTACGCTCACTCAATACGAATCGTTCATAGAAGATATTAAAGATAATTTAATAAAAGCCGGAGCGAAGATGCCTGATAACTCAAAAAAAAGTTATAAAGCGCCTCCCTCAGAATGAAATATTAACCAAATTACCATTTGAATCTAAAGTTATATTAACGGGACTTTTCAACGGCTTTCTGGCGGAGGGTGTAATTCCAGAGCAATGGTTGAATTATTATGTGTGCTTAATACGCAAGCGAGGATCGAGTAAATTAAGACCTATTTCAATTACATCTGTCATTTTGAAGCTAAGGGAAAAAATTAATAATGGAAGGATGCACTGGAGGGTGGAAAAAAATGCAATACTCCCGAACCAATTTTTTGGATTCAGGAGGGGAAGATCTTGTGCCGATAGTATCGCAACTTTTGTCACAGATGCGAAATTATGCTATCTCAGGAAAAGGTATATGGCAGCGTGTTTTGTTTTGTGTGTGATATTGAAGGCGCGTATGATAACGTGGTTCCGGAAATTCTAATTAGGCAGATTCAAACAATGAGTATACCAATGCCAATAGTGGTATTTATTAAAAATGTTATTAAAAAAAGAAACGTTTACATATCGATTAATAATATGGCTATAGAAAATATAAGTGTGTCAAAAGGCTTGCCTCAGGGATCGGTACTAAGTCCTATTTTATTTAATATTTATATATCGAAGATTTTGCAAGCTATAGGGCCGAAAGCGAAGATATAGTTATTTAAAACTATACCTTCGAACCGAAGATATAGTTATTTATAGCGCAGTTTGTGTCCTTGAATCAGCGTTGACAGAGATAACAAACTCATTGAACAGTTTTAGTGAGTGACTGAAAAATAGAGGCCTTCAGATTGCGGAGCAAAAAACACAATTAGTGATATTTTCAAAAAGGAAGTTGCCGCCAAACCCAATATCTATCACCTTAAATAATATCGCTATTCCGAATGGCAACTCAGCTACATTTTTGGGAGTATTTTTGGATACAAAATTGTCATGGAAGCTTCATGGTAAGCATATTAAACAAAAAGTGAGCAATTCAGTTAAGATTCTTAAAGCAATATCAGGGATAAACTGGGGAGCGCACCCACCAACGTTTCTGGTTTTGTATAAGGGCTTAATCAGAGTTACGCTAGACTGGGGGTCTCAATTCTACCTTAATGCGCCGATGGGGTATCTGGATCAACTGGACAGAGTACAGTATACGTCGTTGAGATGCGTCCTGGGATGCATGTGAACGACCACTACCAATGCTTTGCTTCATTTGGCCGGGGAGAACCCGTTGGGGATTTGTAGGGTACTATTAACGAAAAGATTGATTGCGAAGTCATATGCATCGTTAAATAATATAGTCATCCCGAGATTACGATTGATGGAAAATATTTACGAAGGGTCGCAACAGAAAACAAAATCACATTTACATGGAATATTCCGTATTTGGAGAGCGCATGGGAATCTTTTCTCAGAATTTAAAAGATACCAAAAACATATTTGCTATTCCATTCAATTTGAGGCGTTTTTGATATCGATTGATCACAATGTAGAAATGGAAATAGAGATAAAGAATAAATACGCCAATAACTTTTCTAACCATATATTTAATTCAGAAGTTGAGAATCTATTCCCCCGAAGCACAATTTTCTTTACGGACGGATAAAAAACGCGTCAGCCTGACAAGGTGGGGGCGGCAGTGTATTGCTCGGAACTAATTATGGTGCAATATTACCAATTAAACGATCATTGCTCGATTTTTTCTGCGGAATTATACGCGATTAGAATGGCACTAGAAGAAGAAATTGAGACTCGCGGTATTCCAGAAGCTATTGTATGTACGAAGTCACTGTCCTCTGTTATAACTATATCTAATGTTGGAGTTAATACGAAAATGCACCCACCAGCGGTGTATATTAAACTGCAATTATTTAGGCTAAAGCAACAAGGAAAATCCATTACGCTGGTATGGATCCCTGCACATGCAGGAATAGTTGGGAATGAAATTGCCGACAGGGCAGCAAACGTAGCGAGAACAGGAGATGTAATAGATGTTGTGGAATGCGAATTTAATGAGCTGTATGCCTTCAAAGAATCGGCGCTGGGCGGGGCTAACAATGTGATTTTGACACAGGGGCAATTTAAAGGGATTCAATTTTGGGAAATGTCACTGAAGTTTTCAAGTAACCCCATGGTTCAACAAAGCATCGTACAATAAAAAGCAGATTGCTATGATAAATAGAATAAGAACTGGTCACTCGATGATTCCAGCGCACCTGTTCAGGAAAGGAATTGTGATTACGGAGAGCTGTGAATGCGGAGAAGAAAGGTGCGATATTAATCACATTTTTTGGAAACGCCCAAGATACGAGGAACAGTGACGAAAGATGATACCTGTGCTTAAGAAATTAAAAATAATACCAGAGACAGACATTACAAAATTAGCACTAACCTTAGAAGCCAAAAGTATCATCCCGATATGTGAGTTTTTTATTCACAATAAAATTATGATCTAATGAGGGACCTACAGGAGTAGCTAAGATAGGAGACGGTAAAATATTGAATCGATTGTATAACATAGAGTGTTAGCTCACCAGGCTCTCGCATCACGATAAGATCCGACCCGTAGTAATCTATCAATGATATTATAAATAGAAAAAAAATAATTCAAAATAACAAAATTTTCAATAACAAGTATAATAAATATGTAAAATAAAAGTTATAATAAACATAAAAACAAAAATAATAAAAGAAAATAAAATAAAATAAAAAAAAGAAGAATGATATTTTTAAAAAGAAAATCGATTAATATGTAAATAAATAAAAAATAAAAATAAAATAGAAACAAGAATATAAAACAAAAGCCGATAAAGTAGAAGTGGCACATGCTCTCGACAGAGGGCGATAACCATCAAGGAAAGAAAAAGAAGAAGTTCAAAGAGGACGCCGTCACCCCTTCACGCATCCAAAAACGGTGCTCCTATCCCCGCGTACATCTAAGGGTTGGACTTTGACTTTCTCCGGATTCTTAATAATCTCAACATTGGTGATTTTAGGTCTTCTTCTTCTTCTTCTTCTTCTTCCCTAGAGGTTGGTTGAAGGTTAGCGCATGCGCGCATTCACCCATTCCACCATCACCAAACTGTTAAGTTTGATACACTGGTTTTTGAAATTTAAGGATAGCGCGAACTTTTTTATATGTTTCATTAGCAAGCTTTGAGAAACAGAAAGATGGATTGGAGCGTTTTAATCGTAGTTGAAGCTGAAAAGGCAAAAATCGGAGTAGGGATATGGATGTTAGAATGTTGACGTCGGAGCGCTGTAATAAGATCAGACCTCTGTGCCGAGAATTTCGTGCAGTGCCAGATGACATGGTCGAGGTCTTCCACCCCTCTTTCGCAGGTGCAGAGAGGGGATTCGACGATATTTTAGCGATGGAGACTCTGGAAAATCGTTTGTTATGTGTTACATCCCCGTAATTCCACCAAAGCGCCTACTATCTAGCAACTCTCAAAACAGCATTGTATTTCCTGAAGATAAGGCCCGACTCCGATGGTTAAAGGAAGGGAACGTCTAGGCCCTCACAAATAGTCTATAGATAACAATTCCTTCCAATTCGTTCAAAACATAGGAAGTGGGAGACGGCGAGTTCGAGCCAATAAGCTACAAGAAACTTGCCCTTTCCTACCCTTATTCAAAAACAAAGATAGATATACGACTAGTATATAAGACCACATTTTGTACAGAAATTTGGCAGTTCTTGTAAATATTTCAACTTCTTCGGATCGAGCTGGATCTTGTACCGCTCGTCCATATTTTCAAGTAAAATAGTTTAAATGGAATCTTCGATTTCTTTCCGAGCTGCGCGGACTACCGCGAGTTTATCATCATAACCTTCGAATCCAAATGAGTTGCGCGGACCACCGCGAACTCATAATAAGATCTTCAAGACAATTTCCAGTTGCGCGGTCCACCGCGAGCTATGGAATCGTTTTCCAAATTCCACCGAGCTGCGCGGCCCACCGCGAGCAATACAATCCTTTTCCAAAATCCACCCAGTGATGCCAGACTCGCGGGCGAAAAAGTCCCGCACGCTCGCCGAGCTCCCCCCACCACGTGACATGGACTGGCTGCTGGGCGGAGCTTAGCACGCTAGAGTCACCGGGCTGGTGACGTCACTCATGCCCCGAGCGACTGAGCGCCAGCCCGGGTCGTGACGTCACGCGTGAAGATCCGTGATTTAACTTTAATTCAATTTGAACTAAATAGAAATTGAATATTAATTTCTTTAAAAATCATAATTGACATTTAAATTGTTTAAACAAATCAGAATTGATATTTAATTTGTCAAAAAATTGAAATTAACGTTTAAATTAGTTAAACAATCGTAAATTGCATTTCTATTATTTCAAAAATAGGAATTAAAGTTGAATTTGTTTACAAATCACATAAAAATGTTTAATTCCTTTGAAAAATCGAAATTTGCATTTCAATTGTTTAAACAATGGAAATTGGGGGTGGAGACCGACTCTACACCTCCCAAGTCTACACGAAGTCAACTCTACACCAAATGCGTATACCGACTGACTGGACACGCGAAAATCTCTACACCAAATAACTTTGCACTGAAATCCTAACACTGCATAACTGTACACGCAGACGGTGTGCATAAAAAGTATGCACCAATCGACTCTACACGCGAGCAAGTCTACACCGAATAACACTGCACTTAAAACTATACACTTGCTAAATATAGAAGTTGCACAAAAAGTAGCTGTACACAATGATAAACAACACGGCACGACGAAAAGTCGACACGAAAAACTCGACACGACGAAAAGTCGACACGAAAAACTCGACACGACGAAAAGTCGACACGAAAAGCTCGACACCATTTCTTTTTCTTTGATAAAATTCCACGTGGAGTTTTCGGTGTCGATATTTCGTCGTGTCGAGCTTTTCGTGTCAACTTTTCGTCGTGTCGAGTTTTTAGTGTCGACTTTTCGTCGTATCGAGTTTTTGGTGTCGACTTTTCGTAATGCCGTGTTGTTTATCATCGTGTACAGCTGCTTTTTGTACAACTTCCATATTTAGCAGGTGAATAGTTTTAAGTGCAGTGTTATTCGGTGTAGACTTGCTCGCGTGTAGAGTCGACTGGTGCATACTTTTTATGCAGATCGTCTGCATGTACAGTTATGCAGTGTTAGGATTTCAGTGCAGAGTTATTTGGTGTAGAGATTTTCGCGTGTACAGTCAGTCGGTGTACACATTTGGTGTAGAGTTGACTTCGTGTAGACTTGGGAGGTGTAGAGTCGGTCTCCACCCGAAATTGGTGATTCAATTATACAAAAAAACTGTAATTTGGTTTTAATTGTGTAATCAGTCGAAATTGACATTTAATTATTTAAAAAATCTAATTGATGTTCAAATTTTTCAAAAAACAATTAAAAAAAAAATGTTTAATTGGTTAAAAAATATGAAGAAATTTTTAATTGGATGAAAAATTTGAAATTCGTTTTTAATTTATTTGAACAAACGAAATTGGCGTTTAAATTGTGTAAAAATGAATAAAAAAATAATTAATTGGTTTAAAACATCGATATTCTTGTTTCAATAGTTCAAAAATCAAAACTCATGTTAATTTGTTCAAGAACTCAAAATTAGCGTTTAATTTGTTCATAACTTAGAAATTTGTATTATTTTTGGTTATAAATTCGAAATATGCTAGTAAATATTTTTGAAATTATAATAATGTCAATTTATGAATCATTTTGCCGAGAATTTGAATTTTTAAACAAATGACACACCAATTTCAATTTCTTAATTAATTAAAACGGAAAACTTAATTTTTTTAACGAATTAAATGCCAATTTTGATTTTTTATGAATTTAAATCTGAATTTTTATTTTTTTTTTAAATTGAAGTGAAGTTCGATTTGTGAGACAAATTGGAAGTCAATTTTGATTTGTGTAACACTTGATACGTGAATTTCGATTGTTCAAACAGTTCAAACAAAAATTCGGATTTTTTAAATCAACGTAAACGAAAATTTGAATTTTGTAAAGAATTCAAACGAAAATTTCAGTTTTTTAAACTTTTTAACGAAAATATGAATTTTTTAAACAAATTTAAAGCAATTTTCGATTTTTTAAACGACTGAAAGGCTGATTTCAATTTTCGTACCAATTGAATCGCAAATTTTGATTGTTTAAACAATTCAAATGAAAATTTGCATTTACTTAATCAATTCAAACAAAAAATTGAATTTTTTAAGCATTTGAATTAAAAAATTGAATTTATTAAACGTTTCAAACGAAAAATTGAATTTTTTAAACAAATTAAAATTCGATTCGGCATTTTTCGATTTTTCAAACGACTGAAATGCAAATTTCAATTCATTCAACAATTTAAACGGCGATATCAATTATCGTACCAATTGAATCGCAAATTTCAATATTCTAAACAAATTAAACGTCATGTTCGGTTGTTTAAACAAACAAAATACGAATTTTAATTTTTTAAACTGATTAAATATTTTGATAATTGTTTTTTAAAAAATGAAATGGCAAAACAAAAATTTCAATTTTTTAACAAATTAAACGTTTTTTTTTGGTATTTATAAATAAATTATCTGTCAATTTCGTTTGTTAAACAATTGACCCGATTTATTTATTGTACACTCTGGTTAATTGTTATATTATATTCTTTTACTGATTAATTAATTTATTTATTAGCGCCGCCTCATGCCTTGTGACGTCACGCACCCGAGCGCGTCGAGACATGTCTCGTGACGTCACGCAGTCGAGCGCGTTGAGACATGTCTCGTGACGTCACGCAGTCGAGCGCGTTGAGACATGTTCCGTGACGTCACGCGGACGGCAGGCGGGCGCGGGGCGAGAGTGACGGGGGCGTGGCTTACGGCACGCTCGAGCGAATAGGCAGAGGGCAGCCGGCGGGATATTTTTGTCCCGCCAGGGTCGGAGAGGGGGTAAAAGGTCCCGCATGCGGGATTTCTCCCGCCAATCTGGCATCACTGAATCCACCGAGCTGCGCGGTCCACCGCGAGCTCACCGGATGTCCTATATTATACCGATAGTAGAAGTTGCGCGGACCACCGCGATTTTCTCTTTCTTTCAACAATTCCTTATTGTCTCAAATAATTACTAAATCATCCAAAACTATTATCCAACAAAATTCCATTACAACCAAATCACCAAGCCCGTATCCCGGACTAATTAGCTAAGGTCTAAAACAGGGCAAATTCTCAATGTTACTCGGACGTAACATATGTAACCAGGGTTTTTTACAGTCTGGAGAGTAAAAAGTATTGTGGTACTGCGTTCCTTTGGTTTGACTGCAAGCTATTAAGAAGCGACGAGAAGCGTTATCTTTTACTGTATTTAGATGGTGATGAAAATCTGTGTGAGGAAGGGGAGTAGCGAGAAGCTCTCCGGAAGTAATGGTAGCTTTGGTGAGAGCGTCAGCCTCCTCGTTTCCGGATATGCCCCGATGGGCAGGGATCCAGACTATCGAGGTATGGAGATCGGACTCGTCTAAATCTTTCAAGCATTGCTTGATCTCAAAAAGAATTGAAGAGCTGTGCGAGGAGAACTTATGCGAGGAAAGAGCTAGAACCGTCGAAAGAGAGTCGGTGAAAATTGCCGATTTGGGAATTTGTTCGTCACGGATGATGCGAAGCGTGTAAAGGATTGCAAGGGCCTCCGCAGTAAAAATCGAGGCGTCAGACGTAAGCCTAAATTTCTCGGAGATGAGAAGAGATGGGCAGTGGAGTGCAAATCCAACATAACGCTCTTCGCTGGTTTTTGAGCCGTCGGTGAAGAAGCAGGCAGTATTCGAGTACTTGGATGAAAAAAGATATTGAAATTCGTGATTCGGGTTAGGATAATCTTGAAGAGCGACACCAGTGTCAGTGTCTAGCGAGAAATAACTAAGGCGAGGAATAACTAAGGTGTATGTCGTGGGGAAAGTCATAGTAGGGGGCTTCCCTTGAGGAGACCGAGATTTTGGGTTTGAAGCGAATGAGAGATGCGAAGGAACTGTATAAGATGAATAAACTTTTTATGTTATGCTGGTTAGTTACTAGGATAGTGTCGTGAAGAGTATAGAGTTTGGAAATGGTTACGGAATTCTGGTGCGCGAGGCACTTGAGGATGTATTTGTTTGCCAGAAATTTGAAGCGAATCTTTAAGGGTGGTTCTCGAGCTTCTGCTAGAATGACATTAGTAGGTGTGGACATGCGGAAGCGGGTGACACACAGGTCTATGAATGTATTAGGCTCATGGCGTCCGATACGCTTTTTCGGTCGATTATCGTCAGTATGGCGCCCTATTTGAATGATAGTAACATATTTTGACCGTAGAGAGGAAGAAATCTTGCAGCCAATCGATTATACGTTATAGGATTTGTCGAATTACTATTGAAATAAATTGTGCCGAGATCTTGATTAAGTAATATATCTTTGATTTTTTCATTACTATTTTTATTTGCATAGACGCCCCCGTCGTATGTTGCCAAAATGAAAAACCTCGTGATGCTCGATCCGTTTTTGTGTCGTCAATCACTATGATAATAAAATTTTATAAAAATGGCAACGATGCAACTCGCATAGTGCCCTTAGTAACATTTTGAGAGAGTAGAGTGAAATAAAAGTTAATCTCGCCGGCAATGAGTATTCGATGGATTTGACGTGTACGTCGCTGACTCCGCGAACGTAAAGATTGAAGAGAATTGGGCTAAGTATGCATCCTTGCGGAACCCCCTTGTATGAGTGGAAAGGATGAAGTGGAAGGAAACCCGCGGGTTTTCCTTCGATAATTACGTGGAGACGTCGAAGAGCGAGAAGATTCCATATGAAGTGACAGATATTAGCTGGAAATCCGAGATTTTTGAGATTGGCGACCAGGATGTTCGGGTCGACGATGTCGAAGGCACTTTTAATATCTAAAAAGACGGTGGCCGTGTACTCACGCCGAGCAAAGCCACTGCATATTTCGGTAGATAGGATCGCGACGTTATCGGCACAGGACCGCGTTTTTCGGAAGCCGTACTGTGAAGGGTGCAAAAGCCGTCGATTTTCAATCCACCACGATAATCGTGATAAGATAATCTTTTCCATTAACTTAAAGGAGCATGATGCGAGTGATATTGGTCGAAATTAACCGGGTGTTGTTTTCGGAAGAAGGAATATAAGGAAGTCTCTGCATGCTTCCGGGAAGCAGTTATTTGAGAGAATTTGGTTGAAGACTTTTAGCAACAAAGTGGACGTAGACTGTGGTAGTTTCTGGAGGACCGTGCATGAGATTTGGTTGATACCAGGAGACGATTTTTTTTTTCTGATACTGTCAAAAGCAAGTTGGAATTCTTTCCGGGTAAATGCGTGTAAATTGCAGAGCGAGGGGGGCAAAGAGTGCCCATAGAGTCCAGCATTTGTTGTTGAGTGGTGCTCTCCTACTTGTTGGAATTGCTAGGAGTCGAGAGAACTTTGTTCTTGAAAGTTTTAATTTTTTTCCATACTTCCGATATAGGCGCGCGGCTGTTGAGTGATTCGCCGTACTGGCGGAACCCGTCGCGGAACCCGTCGCGTTTGGCTTTTCTTAGAATTTTTTTCGTTTCGGCTGCTGTTTTTTTCGAAGAGTCGGTAGGTAGCTAGAGCTTCCTTGAGCTGAGACATGGCGTCAGAGCAGGCGTCATTCCACCATGGAGCGGAAATAGGAGCGTTGTGTTTCGATTTGTTGAAGGGCTTCCGTTCTGGACAAGCGGCGACTATGGCGTCCTTGATCGCGTTGGTGAGCACATTGTAGCTGCTTGAAGCATGGGCAGAGGCGGTGATGAGTCGTTCCAGATTATTGGTCTCGATGTTAAGTTTTTTTTTCGAAAATGAGCCAATCTACTTTACGAAGGGAGGGCCTATGGTTGTACAAGTGATTGGGATCGCGAGGAATTCTAAGGGTAGTTTTAAAGGGATAATGATCGCTGCCTAGGGAGTCCGTCAGTACACTCCATGTAGAGATTGAAAAAATATTTGGGGAGATTAATGTGAGATCGATCGCCGACACACTTTCGTTAGGTCTTGTAATATAGGTTGGAGAGCCATGGTTGAAGGGAAATAGATCGAAGTCCTTCAGGGCGTCGCTGAGAGCGTTACCGCTTGGGCAAGCTATCGAGCCTCCCCAAAGAGGATGATGAGCGTTGAACCCCTATGAGGATTTTTGCGAAGTCCTTAGTTGATGCAAAGAGCTTATTCCATTCTGAGACGTTCGTCGACTGGTTCGGGTTCCGATAAATATTCAGCATTAATAAATTTCCGGCTGTTGTTTGTATGGAGATGGCTAAGGCGTCGAGAAAGTTTTCGTGGCTGTAGATATCGGGCTCAATACGGTACGAAATGTGTGACTTAATCGCGATCGCAATTCCTCCGCCGGATCTTTGATCTCTGTCCGCTTGAACAATATTGAAGATGTATAAAGAGAAGGGTGAGGATGGCTTCAGCCAGGTTTCTGTAAAGAACATTAAGTCCTGGGCTAAGTTGAGATTTTCCCCTCTGTTAGGACGGATGCTGCGGCAGTTCCACTGTAGAATGTTGAAGTCCAAATTACTGTTGCTGTTGTTGGTCATGGTTGGACGTGTCGGAGGGAGAGTAGGAGTTTCGGAGGATATTAAGTCTGTTGAGAAATTGTGAGGTTTGCTCAGAGCAGCCTAGCAAAAAGAGGATCGGGAGGAGTCGTTCGGCTAGCACAATGATGAAATTGGTGATCTCCTTCAAGATGGCGCAGGGGTCCAGAGGGAGATGAGGAGAGGGAGGCTGGGGGTGTAGAGCGAAACCGTTCGTGGGAGATTGCTCTGCTCGTCCGTTAGGGTAGATCAGATAAGCTCGGTGTTCGGACGGAATGTGGTTGTTGTTATTGTTGTTGTTTTTCTTAATGGCCCCTTGGCTGCGTTGAAGAGCGATTGGATCGGCGGTGAGTTGAGAGCCAGTAACCGATTTGGATATGTTAGGGAAAGTTGGAGAGGGAGGGAGGATAGGAGGATTTTGAGAAACTGAAGGGTTGAGAGGTAGAGAGGGTAAGAGCGAAATAGGAGTTATGGAAGGAAGACGAGTAGGGGAGGCGTTGGTGTTAGCGTTGGTGCGTCCTAGAGGGGGAGGGGAAGTTCGAAGAATTTTACCAAGGCAGCGCGTTGAATCGAGTCACCGGTGACTTGGGTTCGGGCTTCGGCGATGGTACAGTTGTTGGCGGCAGCAAATTCCTTGATTTGTTTTTCTTGGATGAGGGCGGGACAGTTAGCATCGGTGGGAAGGTGAGCACCCGAGCAATTGGTTGGGACACTCTTCGATGGTAGCATGAGGAGTACCACAGCGCAGCGAGCACAGCGCATTACCGCAGCGAGCACAGCGAGCCTTCCAGTATGTGGTTGTGTCTCCAGCAATTCCTACATATCTTGACGGGAGTCGCAGGGGGGGTGCAGGAGGCCGAAGGCCCCGGCCCTTTCGGGTTTGGCGAACCCGCGAACCCGAGCTGGCCGACCGGTGCCAAGGTGGCTTAGAGCCTTAACCGGTAGTGGGCCAAATTGACCCACGAACGTCCGACCAGTGGCGATTACTGGTACCGCGGGGGCCGGGAAGCCCGGTGGCGGCTCACCCCGTCACCGCCCGGCCATTGGGTTGGACTCGCGGGGGCAGTGGTTATGCGTGTGAGTTGCGCGACATCTCAACTCGGGTGCGGTCCTGCTTAGGCCGTAGGGAGATTGGAAAGTGCTCCCCCCCTCACCAAGGGGCCTGCCCGGGCTAAGCACCGGGTGGGAAATTGAAAGCCGCTCCGGCTCGTCGCAGCGCCTCATGTGCGTGTCGCGAGTCGGGGCGGTGCGTTGGCCGGGCGTGACCCCGGCCCCGCGCACATGGGTGCCGTGTCGTATGCCGTAAGGCGGAGACGGCACGTTAAATACACACTAGGAAACAATATCTTGACGGGATCGACCCATGGGTCTACTTGATAACGGATACGATACAGATATATGTAAGGAGGAAGCCGTTGGCCTTCGAAGGTAAGGCAAACTGACATCGAGGGAATGCGAGATTTACCACCGTTTTCGGGGTCGTTGATTGTACGATTAACGTGTCGTACGTTGCTTACGCGAGCGGAGGATTCCATGCCCTCGAGGATTTCTTTTTCGGTGAAACTGTGTGGTATGTTTCTAATAACGCCGAATCGGTTCATGCGGTAGCCCGGTATAAATGCGAAGTCGTCGTTGGGAAGTATGTTAGGATGCTCGACAACTTTGTTGGCAACGGCAGCCGAATCGCATATAATTGAGACATCCGTAACGCCGACGCGGGCGACGTTGAGGATCTGTTGACGTGGGAAAATTCTGTGAAGGAGCATGCTTACGTGTAACTCCGAGACTGGTTCGACTTCGGTTTTTTTCGTTGTACTTTCGCCGACGTTAACTGCCTTGGCCTTCGTTGATGTTCGAGATGGCATTGCTGACTTGATGAGAACTACAAAAGGACCGCCGTTCTCCGGCGGATACCCGTTTACTGCCATTTTGGCGAGTGCATATGACGAGGCTAAGAGTTTATTTATGTTTTCATTGGCACAATGCCTTTTTATCACGCGCTCGTCGGGGTCCCGCTGTTGTTGTTACTACCGTCGGTGGCAGAAGCTGAGGCATTCCTTTCATTTTCATCGTCGTCGTCGTCACGAATTTTGCGAGAACGCTTCTTGGGGGTTTTCGTCGTTTCGAAGGATAGGTCCATTCGTTCGAGAGAGTTTCGTCGTGAGAGAGATTCACCGGCAACCCCGCCAGGGGTCCCCCCGTGGGAGTCCATGGCGGGAGGAGAAGCTTGAAGGAGGTTATGAGGTGGATTAATTGTTTTCGGAATATTTATTTTACGAATAATTTACGAGTTAAGAAATAATGGTTTATCGAAGATGCTGTGGCGTAAAACGCGGAGGGAAGCGAGTTAGCGCAACACTGAACACGCGAGAATATGCTAGAATCGCTACTGAACAAGTTACGGTTCACAAAGACATCCGTACCGTGTGAAAGACGCGGCCGAACTCGGTGATTTTAGGTTTTTGTTTCTGAAGATGAACCGCATCAACGCACGATGATTTTTTTTTCCACACTTGAACTTTCTGATTGCTTCTGTGAACCTACAATAAATTCTAAGATGTCATTATTATTATAAGAATCGGTGATATTTGTTCCCTTTATCTGCGCTCCGAGGGGATTCGTGATGTGGAGCAGTAGCCACCATGTTACCTAACCTCCTAGTCTTTTACTCAAACAGTCCACGCTCCGTATTCTTAATTCCCCTTAACTTAACTGCTCCCTTATGTCAACTCGTGACCGTTCCCTTAACTGTATTTCCCCTCAGCTCCTTTTCCCCACTCCAAGCGAGGGAAACCCTGCGTGCATACCCCTCGTTACCCATACTCGCAGCAACTGACTGGGAGTAGGGACGTTAGGGCAAATATAGAAAAGGGAGCGGGTCAGGTCCCGTCGAGTTAAGAATACGGAGCGTGGACTGTAAATTATTAGGAAAATATTATCCTATCGCAACTCAGAGGAGTTAAGAAAAAAGTAAGGCGAAAAAAAAGCAAAGCCAAAACTAAATAATGAAATTACAAAATAAACAATCAACCCTCCTTATAATAATAGGTTGCAAGAAAGGCCAGGTGGCTTGTGACCCGTTGGCAAAAAAAATTTTCGTATAAAATTTCGCGTTCTACATACGCGTCGTGTGAGAAAAACCTTTTTCAATAAATTTTCAAGCCCGTCTTCTTCCAGATTGACTTACAATCGGAGCACTTTCACTCAGGATAAATATAAAAAATCAAATAATAATACGGAGCTAATATTCACTGGACTTGTTTGATCGCCATCTTCCAAGAACCCAAACATGCCGTTGATATCCGAACTTCGGCACGCTTCACACAACGTATCACTAGGGACCTTCGATCAATCGCCTACGATGTTGGAACACTCGCTACAGTATCGTTACTTTTTTATCGCGTTCGCGTATGAAGGCATTACCGGCAACAATAGCTTGTTCAACATATATTTTGTTTTCAGCAGGAGTAGAGGTCAGTATATATAGATAATATTTCAAAATGGCGGCGGTTGGTAGTGGGGGAGTTTGTTCGATGTCGTTTCGTGCTCGCTTACTCATCCCCTCTCTCGACGGTCAGCTGGGGAGCCTTATGCAGCCCTCGAGCTCACTTAAAGGTGGGTAGGGAGGGGTGGAGAGGAAGATATAGCTTTATTGACGTCTGGATCCCAGCCACCCACCCCTGGTCGATCACTCGACTAGCTCGACGCCTGATCTGATGGTGCGGGAGTGTGGTGAAGGGAGTTTGAGAGGTGAGCGCGTGGGGTACTGACAAGCGCTCGGAGCGCCAGGGCCCATCGGCGAGAGCTGTTGCTAATGGGGTCACAAGTGCACAGTATGCCGCTGACCGAAGGCCATCGTTGGTGTCGATTATTTTATTTTTCCAGAATTTTAACAAGGAAATAAATTTGAAATAACATGAAAAAAATAAAAAAGGCGAAGAAAAAAATAAAGGTAAGTAAATAAAATGATGAAAAATTTTCGCAATATTTTTTTTTAAACTTAGATATACATTTTTTTTGTTCTAATTTTTTCTGCAGAATTTTTATATAGAAATGGAAAGGAAATAGCGGGGGTCAGAAGGAAGGTAAGTGATGAAGAAGACATTTCTAGAATATATTTTTTTATTTTATTTTTTAAACCTCGGTATACATTGTGACGTGCTTTTCCAAAGTCTCGGACTACGACTTCGATCAGCGAGCCGTCCAAAATATAATGACGCCCTTGTTTTTCAATCCCGATTCTCACCTTTATTTTTCCACTCGCCGAATTGTTGCTAGGCGCCAGGATATCTATCTCCCGATATCCAGGGATTCAACGTTCTTTCCTTACTTACTAATTACCACTATCTTACACGGCTAGCAGGATAGGGAGTGCAGTTCGGGCGCGAAATAATTCATCAATCAATAATTTTTCTCACACTACGCACGAAATAAAAGCAATAAAACGATAATTTATTCAGTTATTTCCCGTAGTTTTAACACAAAATTTTAGCCTTCTCGGTCGGCTATTCAGAACAACGTTTCGTTCGACAAAATACAATTTCAATGACTCGCGGGACTCGACGTCAATTATTTTCTCAATCTATCGTCTACGCGACGAGAATTATCCGAAATTTAACCGATAATTTGCCGAGTACGTGCGAGAAAGCACTCTGCGATTTCAAGTATCGCTCTCGGCATAAAGAAACCAAAGATGGTGTGCACCTTGTTAATTATCCTCGAAGCGATGCGATCGTCCTTCTACTTCCTCCAAATTTTCCTCAAGACAACGGTTTTTCTTTCGGCCGTCGACACGGCGTTAATTCTCCACTACGGACGTTGAGATTATCGAAACTTCTCCCTCTCGGAGATCACTATTCACGGAATCCCTTATCGCTCGATTACAATCTCACAATATCGATCAACTACTTATCGATTCTTTTATTGCCTTTGTTCTTAATGACAACTACTTTTTTACAGAACGTCTAGCTAATCGCACGCGTTAAGCGAGTGTGACGCTCGCTCGCCCGTACTTTGTTTCGCGGACCGGTAGCTGAGGGGAAGGGGGTCGCGACGGTTCCCTTGCTGTACTTCGGCAATTATTATTGGTTCCTCGTGGCTCCTCTCCTATCGTCTTCTCCTCACGCGGTAACCGGCGTAGCTACGGCTTTTCGCGAACCTGAAAAATATAATACAGCTCTCCGGCAGACTTGTGTTCTGTATTTTTCTGTTTCCTCGGGTTCCGCGGGGATCGACTCTGTGCGCGCGCTAACAAAGACTCTCGCGCGTGCCCTACCTATAGCGTGATGCGAGAACGCCTATAACACCTCGTCACAACATATATATATCTATCTTTTTTTAATAGTGTCCTTCACTTTACAAAAAAATTATCTAGCCTGGGACGACAATATTGAACGTATTTTCTAATATGAAGACCCCGGCCACTTAGCGATTTTTGAGAAAGTTCATTTACACTTTTCAACATGGTCGGGGTGCGAGTCATTAATCGTTTGTAAGAATTAATGGCAATGCGATCGCTTCGTTTGAGATCGGCGGTGAAAAGAGACCCGAATCGAAGTAGAGAGCTCCCGCGAGCCATATGATGAAGAAACATAACACAAAAAAGACCACAGACCTTTGAAGACAGGCTCTGAATTTGCTTCGTATTCCATCGGTAGAGGGTGCAGTTCTTTTGTAGACGTCGGATATGATCTGGTATATTCGGGGGAATACCATAACTATCGAAATATGACCCCCGCCCTCGGCCATCGATGTAGATTGCGACTCAGTGTTACGTCCCAACGAGCTCAAGTGAGTCCGTTCAGAACATGCGTAACGTCGGTCTCTCTTTCAAGTCAAGGCGTTGGCCCTTTACTCAGGGACGGAGACCTCGCCATGCACTGTAGCGCTTCCTAATAGTGACTCTGACGTAGCGCTTCCTAATAGTGACTCGATGCGGAAGCGATGACGCGTGCCTCAGTTGTTTGGGCTATAGGCGTACGTATGCGCGCGGGTGACTCGTACGCGAGATTCTAATACTTTATCTGGAGTGATATGTTTTTATAATTTTCGGTTTCGAGTTCTCGTTAATTGCTATGCGGTAGCTACTGTACGAAAGTTACGTGGGATGTAACACCAGTGAGTCCCGGAGCGTGTGTCGTCATCGGTGTTAACAACAAGAGCCATCGGTTTTGTCAACAGAGCTGGAATCTGATCTGCTGTGTGAACACCTCGTGACACTGTCACGTGTGAACCCTGCAATGCTTGGGCGATCTAGATCGTATTCATCACTCGCCACAGTCAGAGAACATAGAAGTATATGGAGTCGTTTTTTTTGGTTCTTAGGAACTGAAGTTTCCGAGTTTGATCCCCGATCATGACATATTTTTTCTCCGTATTCCTGCAAATGGTAGCGGATTTATGTATATATATGTGTGTTTTTATTGTCGTTTTTCGCGTTTCAAGAATTGCCTCAAATGTCCCAAACCTTTTATTTCCTAGTCGGCAATAAATACAAAGCTTGGCGAGTAAATTGGCGTTACGAGTATTTTTTTCTGTGAAAAGAACAGGCGGGGTATAGTTTAAACAACATAACAGTACGAAATGAAATGCCGAATTTTCCATGATATTTTTCAGCAAAATTTTTTTTGTCTCATTTATTGTTAATATATAATTTTTTTTTTCGTTATAAAAATTAGCTTATCAAATGCGTCTAGTCTGCGCGCAAAATATTATTGCAATTTTATTTTATTTGAAGCTTTTCACGGAAGCTATTAGTAATTCCTTATTTGATAATGGCTATATTCATCTAATCTATGCTTGTACTTTATTATCATCCTCTTGCCCTTTCACCCTCTTACCCTGACCTAATTCTTAATCCATCCTTCTTACTCCCATCCCTTTCCGATGGAATATACTCGCCACCTTCCCGTGGTTTCCATTGAGTGATGTTAAACAGCATGCTTCCACAAACATTATTTTAAATTGTCCCGGACATTTATTTTCATTTCAATCTCGTGTATTCATCTATGTATGTATGCTGCTTGACATTAGCTGAGAGCGAGAAAAATTAAGGAACATTAATCGTTATTATTAAATCTAATCATTAATCTACAGGTCGCATACGGTGATTAAAAACGAATTTTTTATTTTTTGGAGAAAATTCAAAATAATATTAATAATATAAGATTGATTCATCCTTCACGGCGTCTACAAATTGAGAGTCCAGATATAAATAATTTTGGAGCCGCAGTAAAAAAAAATTATACGATCGGGAATTGAACTCAGACTCCGCTTCCCGAGATTCAAAAAAACACGCCTTGGAACGCTCGACCGTCGCACTTCTGAGGAGTAATATACGAAAAGTCTTTGAAAAAGTGCGAGCAGGTTTGCTTGCTTCTTTTCTAATTTCACGATTTTTTAATTGAATCGGCTATTATTTTTTTATTTTTTCTGTAAAAAGGTTCGTTTTTTCACGTTTGTGAGTGCCGTTAAGCTTAGCCACAGTAAAACGCATACTCTCCGCACGCGTTACGATCAGATGGATAGAGTGAGAAGACGCTTTGAGCTGTACGTATGAGTGCAAGAGAGACGACCGCGAGGGGCGTGCCTTCATTCTCATTCAATGTGTGCGGCACACCGATATATTGCCGTGCCAACTACAGCCTGAAAGTTTAACTACTTTTTTCCTGCCAAACCCTAACACGGGGCTTACGCTTCCATATACTTCTATGTTCTCTGCCACAGTCGGAGAGTATAAGCTGCATATATTGTTTTGATTTGATGTAGCAGGTAAGAAGCGTGGTGATGATGGCAGCGGTGTTGTAGGAGCCACGTCGCGAAGTATCCACTCTTTCAGTTTGGCGGTGTTATGCAGAGCACAAGATAGTTCAAGTCTTTTCGAGAGTCCGTGATGGAGGTACACTTCTACCGACAAGAGAAGATCGTTGAATGCCGGACATTCGGTGTCTTCAAGGTTTTTTATATCTTGTGCAGTAACATTTTGCAAATACTAGGAGGTTACAGCCGAAACCTCCTGTCAAATCTTGTCGACCAATCACGGCACGAATACACCGACAACAATTGTTACGGCGAGATACGACGAACAAGGGGGGAGGAGGGAGGGGGGATGGGAGTCTCACACACGGGTAAGAGTTTGACCCAAAACCCAATTGCTCACACATTCGCGCGTTGACGCGGTCAAGCCTCGACCAGCGATTGATGCGGGCAATCTCTCGTCAAGAACTTGACCAATACATACGCCAACTCACACACTCACACGTATGGAAAGAGGGGACGATGCCGCGGATGTCCTGCGAGGGAGCGAGTGCGCGTTTGGTTGTCGAGCGGTTATTCGCAAGTGAACGAGTGCACGAAGCGCGTTTGTTTGTCGAGCGGCTATCCGCGAGGGAGCGAGTGCGCGAAGCGCGTCTGTTTGCCGAGCGGATATGTTTAAGGATTGGCGGGTTCGTACCGGGTCCCGGACTGCATGGGCTTCCCGGAGGAGCACAGTTACGGTTACGGTCACCGGTGCGCGGAGGAAGAACTTCCGGGCGTCTCGACGAGCACGGATGCAATGCGTCGTGAGAGCACGAGTTCGAACGTCCTTGGTCTCGGCTGTACGTGCTTCCCGGGGGAGCACGGTTACTGCTGGAGCCTCGGACGCGGAATGGATGGGGCACGAAAGTACGTTTGCACCGAGCACGCAACGTGCGTCGGTATAAAGCACTCGGAAGTACGACCGGAGCTCGAAGCACGAAAGCGGGCGTTCGAGGGGGCGAAGGAGGAATGAAATTGAGTTTTTACGTTAAATAGCCCTAAAAGAACTGATTGCGTAAAAGATGCGACGAATTTCCTCGATGAGATATGCGGGGATCTGACGTCCCGATGAGGATTCCCGAAAAAATCTATTGCGTTCAATAGTTCTGAAAAGAACTGATATATGACGAAATTCCCTCGATGAGATATGCGGTAGTCCGATGTCTCGATGTAAATCCTCGAAGAAATCTATTATTGCGCTGAAAGCTCTGAAAAGGGCTATGGAATGTGAAAGTAGGGAGCTGTTGCTCGAGCTGCTTCGTTGGACCAAGTGGCGAGGAGCTTCGGGAACGCGCGACTCTTATAGTCGAGCGGCGCGATCTGATTGGCCGTGGCCGCCATCTGGGGGTAGTGCGCAGCGGTCCGACCGGAGACCCAATCAGATTGGGCCGTGGCTACGACGCTCGTTCCCGAATCTCTACTTTTTATTAACGTAAGTATTTCAATAATTATTTATGATATAATTACTCAATTATAGTGATATTGCACGTATAAAGTATTTGTTTCATTAAATACTAACTTCTTTTCGTGTTTTTCACGGACGCGGATGAACGAGCGGAAAAGAAATACGTTGCCGAGAGGCGGCGTATAACACAATGAGCTTCGACATGAGTAACAACAATAATTGCGATCTATTCGATATTTTTCGCAAGGACCTTCTTAAGAGAGGGACTAGGAGGTTACAATCACGGCACGAATAAACCGACAACAATACAAATATCACATTGCGATACATCGAAATTCGCATGCGATATCTCATGACACACCAACTTTTTAGGAGAGGATTGTGCTGTTTCGCGGCCACGGGGGTATATGATTCCAGAACTGCTGCAATCATATACATCTGGATATGGATCTGGATCTAGTTCGCATGTTCTTAGTGGTACATCCCTTTCGAACCACTCGAGACCGTGATGATGGCGAGTTGTCCAGTTAATCTTTGAGCGCACTAGCTTTGGGAGCTCCGTGAAAATGTGTGGCGGAGATGCTATCCAGTGGGCAATCAGCGGCTTGTCAAGTGCTAGTACGGCTACCTTTTTAGCAATAAAGCGATCATCCTTATCTTAGAACCCCTGAATATCAACCACGTAGTCCATCTTTTTTTTTTGTTTTTTTTTTTATGGGAAAAAATACGTTCAATTCTGCTGAAATCTCGTAGTATACTGAAGTCTTGAGACGGATTGCATTTCTGTCGGGACTGTTGAAGACCCCATTACGGGGGTGAGGGAGGGAGGGCGTGGAAGGGTCATCCCCTGTTACGCCTACAATTGTGACGTAAACGAAACTCCAAATATTCACTCCCCACTACTATTTACGTTGTAACTATAACGTTGTATGTAAAAATATAATTAATAATTAAATTGTATGAAGTTAACACGGTTCGTTATTTATATATATATTTAAATGTTGTAGCAATTCACCGAACCCTCCAAGACCAACATCGATTGAAAGAACGTTGAGAAAAAAGCGACTGAAGAGAAGCATACAAAGAGTGAAAAGAAACACATACACGACAGTAAAGATCGGGAAATGCAGGAGTTAATCAAAGCTTTTGAACGGCTTGTAATTGAATAAGAAATAAATAAAAACATTAGTCAGATGTAATTTCGTATTGACATATTTTATTTTAACTGTAACGCCTTCTCATAACAAATATATACCATTACATAAAAATATAAAAAAAAGAGTCTGTCTTATCCAGAGAAATCTACCATGACCTGGCGCGTCGAGACAATTTCGATTACATTATCAAATCCTGATTAATAATACAATTCTACGTATTTGTTAAAGCAGTAGTAAAACGTAATTCTATGCGCACACTACCGTGGCGTGCAAAATTCCAGTGACCAACTCTACCGGCAGACATGTCCGGTGTCAAATCGAAACAGTATAAGTAATGGCCATATGGATACGACTCTCTGGTTATACCACAACTATCGTCATCCCAGAGTATTCCTGTGCCAGATACTATGGTGTGGTACGATTGAGTGTACAAATGATGGTGATAATCAGACTGCCATGGTTTACTAAGAATTTGTACACCATCCACGTAAAGAGAAAAAAAATTCACTTCAGAATGTGAGAAATTGTAGGGGTTCAGAGTTCTATTGAATGAGTTCGCCATTGAATGCCCGGTTATCGATAAACCCAATCACCATGCGTTTCGGTAACTGGCCGAGAATAACATTATCTAGAGTTTCACCGTAAACCCCGGCACGGATCGTAAATGGTTTTACTTCTATACGTGTAAACGGATATTTGGCAGGACCTCTGCTTAAAGCTTTGGCACGAGTTACTAAACCAGGACTAATTTTCGGAATTAGGGTGGTGCGAATGTCTTTGTTTATGAGTCACCATCCTCTTCGGCGATTGTTAAATTTACCGTAACATTGGCCAAGTCCTCTGCGGCGTCGTCTAGAGCCGCAATTTCCTCGGGAGCCCGTGTTGCGTTGCGGCGGAAAGCTTGAACAGTCCGCTCGAGCTCTGCCTCTCTCACGGCAACCGCAGCTTCTCGGGTAGTCAGCTCCGCCACATGCCGAACAAACTCGGCCTCACGATGCTCCTCTGCAAATAATAATTTTTTTATTTAGTTTTTTTTAATTTTTGCCACATTTACATTTAGTTCTTTTAGCGTACGCACCATGCCGAGTAATCTCGTCACGAAGAATATTGGCATCCCTCGATGCGGCGAGTGACGACGCATTGATGAGCGAGCCCACGATTTTCAAAACTTCATAACTACCGGTAAAGGTTCTGGCGCTGTAAAGTTTTAATATCCTCGTGGGCGTAAATTTCTGCAGGAGTTTCCGGGTCCTCTTTATCAATACGTTGCCGTGCATTGTATTTAGCACCGTGCACGTTGACTCCGCCAACAATCGCTGGACGCCGAACGAGCACTCTCTTTGTCTTAGAGCCTTCACCAATACATAAATTACGGCGCGTACAATACGGTCGGCCATTTTTTTTTCGTTCACAACAACACAAAGAATACAAGTTTTCGAATGCGTACAGTAACGTACACGAATATACAAACAGTTAATGTACACTGGAAATACACAAACGCACAAAACGAGACGCACAAGCGGAGAGCCGTGTTGTCGGCGAAACGAAACGTGTCAGAATAATTTTCTTTCGGAAACACTTAGACTTGCAATTTCTCTCACTTCACTCCCACGCCTCATTTGCGACAACTTAAAGATTGTCATTGGTCAGCAAAGGAATCAATCGTTTGCATGTTTTTTCTGGAAATACCGAATTTCTCGCATACCCCTTCCCTAGCTCGGCCATATACCACCTTTACGCTGGTTAAAAACAATAAAACGTAGTTTTGGGTGACGACCCCTTCAGGTAAACACCACATAGTACCGTACGCCGAGGATTTTTATGACGGCTAGTCGACGCCGTTTAGTCAGTCCTCTCTTTATCGTAAAATTCGTTTTAGATTCCGATGGCTATTGTTTCATTATGACTTGTTTATTTCTTTGTTTTTCTTCTTTGTACTGTCTTTTGCTTTTTTTATTTTGCAAAATGCTTTGCAACGTATTTTTAAACATACATTAGATATTTTCCAAAATGAAAAATTGTCAAGATTCGATATGACGTGAGTTAAAGTACTGTCTCATGGGTGGGCCATAACACCTGTAAGGCCCAATTCTTGGCCTTCACGTCCGTGTGACGTAACGCGTTCCATAGGGCGTGTCTTTACCCCTTCTTCTCTGGAAAATTGCATCACCCTACTGCTGGCAACTTGCGGCATCTTGAACTATTCCGTCTCAGCGTCTTGAGTCTTCTTTTTGCAAGTGTTCTCCAAAACATATTACAAAAAAAATGGAAAATTTGACTGCCGTTGCAAATAACAAGCTGCCGGCGAAGGCTAGTCGTAGAGAGGAAGAAAACGCACTTGTCTCCGCAATAAATTCGCAACATCCCTTGAGCAAAAGCCTCCTATTAGCCACAACATACGACCTGAATGCCTTTTGTACGAAAACGGTAACAATCGGCCTCGGGTTAGCAAAGGATCAAAACTTCGATGTGGCAATAAAATTCTCCGGTCGCGATTCTAGCCGAATTTCATTAACTGACGCTGAATGGAAAAAACTGTGCGTGCAGACAACGAGTAATTACGAGTTGGCTCAACGAGCAGCAGCAAATGAGCGATAATGATGTCCCGCCAAGTATACTATGGCGTGGCCGTTAAAGGATAAATTTTAGAACTGAATACAATGAGAAAGTCGTAGTCCTTATGCTTAAGGAATATGAACACACCCCTCAATTGAAAAAGATAAAGAAAGCATTTTCATCCGATATCGTCATGCAAAAGAGAACGTACGAAGGATTGTTGACTCTCATACCATGCATCAACTGTAAGATCGATTTGTGAGGATCTTGAACTCGCCAATCAGCTTAAAGATACACTCGTAGAAAGAATCAACTTCGAGGTTTCGGTAAATAATTGCTGATATTCCAAAAAGAGAGCAAGTTAATACGGCGGGTCTAAAAATGCTTCAAGAAGAGTACATGAGCGACGTATGGCGACGAGTCACTGGACGAATTTTTTATATTCCCAGAGATGATGACGAAATAAACGAAAAACACCGTTTGATCGGCTCCGAATGAATCTGTCATCATCACGAATATATATTCCGTCAACTGATGGACAATATTTCTAAAAAAGCCGAGTGGATAGATTGTACATACATATACTAATATTTAAGAATAAAAAAAATGGATACCTAAGTTTAAAAATAATAATAAAAAAATATATTGTGAACATTTTTATCACCATTACTTATTTACCTTTATTCTTTTTTTCTTCGATTTTATTTTTTTTTTTCATTTTCTTTCAAATTTATTTCCTTGTTAAAATTCTGCAAAAATAAAATAATCTTGAGCATTGCCTTTTTGCGCGCTACGACGCTGTCTTCGTCAGCGGCACCAACGGTGGCCTTTCATCTTCTTCTTAATTCAACTTGACTGGGTTCTCCAACCAATAGAGGAACGTCAGTCTGGCCACTGGAAATTCCGTGCCGGCCAAGTTTTGATGTTGTCCAAACGTCTCGGATTGGTCAGACCCCTTTTGATATACGTAGTCAAAAAAATGGTCGCTCTACTAGAGGGCGCTAGTGTGCCCAAAAATGTTGAACTTTGATTTCATGAGAAGGTTGTAGTAAGTTTAAGTATCACAAGGAAACTGAATAGAACCAAAACGAGATTTCATGTTCGAAGACTAGTACCTGTTAAATAAGACATAAAAATTACAATAGCTCATATGATAAAAACGCAATATTTCAAGTGACTAAATACATTATTACTGAAAGGTGCACTTCTAATTGGAAACTTCCACTCATACTTTCCCCTACTTCTTTATTTCTTATTTTTTATTATATTAAAAAACAATCTTATTACTACTCTCTTCTACTAACTTTATTTATTTGTTAAATATATATATATGTCCGATCGAAAAAATATATCGGAAAGATTATTGAAGCGTCAGGTACGACACTTATTATAGTCCGAGTATTCTTTTTAGGCATTTATTCTTTTAACAATAGCCAAAGAGTGCCTATTAAAATGACCATCCGTTGCTTTTCGGAGTCTGTCGAAGGGGTTACTCCGCAGTGCATACTCCAAAAATTTTTAGTTTTCACCATTTGCTTCGGTGTATCTCCAAAATCATGCGTAGTTACTTTGAAGTGACTGTGATGAATAGAAATATTTTTTTTAGCGTGCGGTGCAATAAAAACAACTTTTTGGCTGAATTTTTCTTCTCGGACGTCCGTATTACACTGTGACTTTAGATGGTGCGAACCAATTTTCTTCTCTTTCAGAGGGTTTTTTTATTACATTATTTCCAGTATGCACATCACTTTTACAACCAATCTGAGACCTTTAAGTATTTTTTCTAAAAAATTATTGGCCACAATTTGCATTTGCCTTCGGTCAAATGTCCGTATGGTGCCATCATAATGAACTCTACGAACCAATTTTTTTCTCCTTCGTAGCTTCATTTTGTTTTATCAAAAGCACTATGCACAGCAAATTTGGAGACAATCCTACATCTCTATTCAGCAGCATCCTACATCTCAACTATTTATTCATCACAATTTTCCATAAGAAAATAATTTTCTCACATCTGATGTCCGTACGGTGCTCCAATTAAGAATCCTGGAACTCAATTCTCTTTCGCAACAATATTTCATTGCATCGAAAGCACTATGTACAACAAATTTTGAGTCATTCTGACAAATGTAATTTTAATCATAAAATAATTCAAAAACAGTGGTTGTAACTAGATTTGCTTCAAAGGTTATGTTATTTAGATTTGCCAAAAATCCATTTTTCATCATGTTAAAAAAAAATCTTCGGTTGTGAAAAATAAAACACGAAATATCATACACAGATTCACAAATGTTTGCGTTTTTTATTTCGAAAATAATATATTATCACCGAAAATCATTCGCAATATTTTACCATACTTTATTCACATTCGTAATAAAAATGATAAATTTCACGTATTCACTGAAAAAATTGGTTGTAAACTCACAAAAAAGATTTATCGAATATCCAAAATAATTACAATTTCCCAAATAGAACTAAAAAAAATTGGGAGTAAATATTTTTTCGTTTTATTCTATCTGTCAAACTTTGGAAGCAGATGACAATTTCGTAGCAGACGATACACAGATACACGATACACGATGCACAGATACGTCGCGGCGCGCGTACTCTGTGGCCGGATGATTTTCAAATTAAAAAAAATCGACATCTCGTTTCAATCTTTGTTCGTATTTTACCTAAATACCAATGGATTCTACACGATATAGCGTAGTTAAAAAGTGTGTAATGTTTAAAAATTGAATTTTTTACACTTCGACCGTCGGAGATTTATCACATTCGCAATCTTTGTCAATTTTGTTCGCTCGATTTATTCGTTTACAGTCGATTAAAAAAAACTGCTAATGATTATTCTATCGATGTATTTCCAACGTTTTTTCAAATTTTACAAATTTTCGTTGAAAAACGATTTTTTTTCTTCATATTCTCACGTCTTGAAAAGTTTTTGTTCGCGAAAAAAAAATGGTACTCTTAAAGAACAATTTTAAACAATTATTTATCGACAAAGTGGAACACACTGAATTTGTCGATTTTACGAGTTATTCCGGACCGAGCAACGTATCCGTGTTTGTGATTAAATAAAATAAAAAAAAAATACGATATGATATGTTGCTAAATTTGATATTTTTAAGCGACAATAAATATCAATAAAATTTCATTGAAAAACGAAAAAAATTATCGAATTTCTCAAACTTCTCGTCTCCAATACTCGTCTGTTCTACAGAGACAATAACGAGCTGATTCCATGTATTATGAAGAAGAAAAAAAATATATCTCAAATGGTAGAAATGAATTTTGTTATAAGAGGACTGTCTTCACAGTCGAATTTTTCAAGAATTTCATCAATTTGTAAAAAATATTTCGGAGCAATCCAAGATGACAAATTTTTGATTCGAGTAACGTACTACTTCCTCTTCAATACAAGACAGGAACCAAGACGATATATTTTTTCGTTCTCGAGATAGCATTTTTTTTGCAGCATCCATAAATATCGACAAAATTTAATTGAAAATCACAAAGAATAGAAAATTTCTTGAACTTTTCTTCTACAACCATTTGGTTTCCTACAGATAAAATAACGAACTGATTCCATCTATTATGGGGAAGAAAAAAAAACACTGAAGGGGAAGGATTTAAAAGGATGTATGAGCGCCAGAGTGGGTATTAGATGAGCTGCTGAAAATTTTATATGTTATAGTCTGAATACTTTTTCGTATATCTACGAAATTTCAAGGCCGCTTAACGGGCATTTGAGCGAGAAATAAATTCCCGAAATCCGCGATTATTGCATGTGATTTGCGATTTGTATATGGGAGAAATGACAGGTCCATTCTTTGACTCGTGAATTAACACACTTCGACATTAGATGAAGTCTCGGAAAAAACTTCATTAGTTAAATTAATTATCTAAAAAACGGAAAGTACCTTAAAAAGGCCGGGTCAACGGCGAAAAATCGTTGAATTAATGAGTTAAATTTGAAAAGAATCCTCGATCCTCACTAACATGGCGGCGTCGAACAATCGTTGGCAACATTGCATGACTTCCTAACCATTTATATAAGTCAGTGTGGGTTAGGTATTCAGCGGTGCTCATTCAAAATTCAAAACTTTAGTTTCATTAATATTTCAGTTTCTGACATTTGTTATTTTTTTTCGTATTAGTTTTAATAGAAAATAAACTGATTTTAGAATAAATAAAATAACTTTGTTTTATGAGGCTGTGGTTGCTAGTTTATTTATCACTCAAACGACTTTTTTTCACTAATTTTTCGTCTTTCGCCTGATATTCCGTAACGATAACGGAATGTCACAGCCCTTGCACCACAACTCATCGCCGAGGCGATCTAATTTAACGATTCGACGACCGTTAAATACATATTCATTCTTCGGTTCGATAAAAACCTTTGCTTTTTTCGCGTTGAATACGTTTGTTCTCCACTCTAGTTTTCGTTTGGAAATAAACTTTCCTTTATTGATTCCGTGATCGGCGTGGAGGTTATGACGATCCATAATCGTAAAAAGATCGATAAAGGTTAGGAAAATTGTGAAAACGTAAGTTGAGCACCCATGGAACGGCTGGGTTGCCAACAACAATCTAGTGTTATCAACTGCGGAGTCCAGTGAACGACGAAAATGCAAGAATACTCACAAAAACGTGAAATTCAATTTATTAACTATTTGAAAATTAGTTTCCTACTTTTTAATAATATTTTACTAAGTATAAGTGCTGTAAGAGCTTCGGTAATTTTTTTTTTTTTTTTTCGGATTTTATATTGACTAGCACGCGGCGCTCATACATCCTTAAAGGGGATACTTGGCCTGAATGCTAAATGGTAATCGTGTTGGTGTCAGTACATGTTTTGTGTGTTTATTTTATATTCATAAAATCTGGTCAAAAGTTTTAAGCCAATAAAACGACTTTACTAGACATGATTTGATTCGTTAAATTAATTTGATCAAGTTCTACATGATGCAATTCGTTATATTTGTCTCGTGTCTCAATATTTGACAATTTATCGTTAAACAAAAAGGAAATATCCGTCGTAAATATTAATAATCAATTGGTACAAAAAAGAAATGTTTTTATTGGACGAAGGTTAAACACTATGAATTAATTAACGTAACTGATAAATGTTTTTCCCTCATACGTACTTTCGAAAAGAAACGCAGAGCGCAACGTATAAATATACTTCATCCGTAGCGCATAGCGCGATGTGTAAATACACTCGACACGGAGCGCGTAGCGCGACGTGCACCCCCGTGAGTGCCTTAAAAAATGTCCCGAAGGGAGGGACATTTTTCGGAGGGTTTGGGGGGCGGAGCCCACCAAAAAGAGCATCTGCGCCCGCAGGGGGCTGAGACGCTTGTTATTTGTACATTCGGACTAAACCGCTATTGGGTATGTACATCTAATAGGGAGCGAAAGCGTTCTGCGAAGCGCAATGAATCAAGTTGTAAAAAAAAGAAAAAGCCAAGTTCAACGGTAGGCGGATGTACTTCCAGAATTTGCTCTGAAAAGGAGCAAACGATTCAGGAATACTGTTTCGATTGATGACAATACGAGCGAGCCAACAGTCGAGTGCAGTCGTAAAAAACAATCCGTGAGTGACGAACGATGTTACTTAATCTCTTATCTTCTTACTCCTTGTCCTACGCAGGGGTTGGTCTTTATGTATTCTTTGTATATATTTGAGTTTTTACGCAAGATTTAATTATCGTGGTGGTTTTGACAAAAATATTATTATATTTATTTCAGAATTAAATTTTGTTTATTGTTTACAAAGATTCAAGAATGTAAGAAGGTCGCGACTACGCTTGCCGCTAAGGAAATGCTTGTCGAGAATTATTTTCTCGACTGGAAATTTGCACATATCTATCCCCGAATTATCCCAAACATCAAAGTTTTTGAGTAGCAAGATCGATTCCGCTCTCAATATGGCAGTAACGCTCGTGGAACGCTGCAAGACATTAAGAATGTACCAAAAAAATGTATATCCGCATCTCAAGTGTGCATCTCCGCATTCGAAGTCTAACCATATACTATATATTATTTATTAAGGAACTACCATCTCCCAATAATGAAAAACCACCGTTTTGTTCCGGTGAAAATGAGTCTCGTCAGTATGCCGAATCTACAGGTAAAAATGCGTCGACCAGCGCAAAGATTAGCATCGTCGATCTTAATGTATCACTGGTCGAACGTGCAGATGCGTCTTGTCACACATCTCTATCTTCGAGAGATAACGATTCTCCGACTATGCTCGAGCGTTCGTTTTCAAACGCCAGTCACGTCTCCGACTGTTAGAAAAAAATCAATCTTTGAGCTTTCGAGTCCGGCTAACGCTCCGATTCTTATGAAAAGCCCTACCTCGGCACGTTATTCGCGTCACACTCTATCTCCGATTCTTATACGAAAACTTGTCGCAGAGCGTTCTTCATGTCCCTTTGTATCGCCGATTCGCTTTGAAAGGCCAGTTAATAAAGCGCATTTGTCGAATCCTGTATTGTTTTCAATGGATGGGAAAAATGGAGAATCCAAACGTAAATTTGAAAATCGTCTGGTCCCGTATATGGATGATTCGTCAGAAGAAGACACTGAGAACGCCAGTACTAGAACAATTAATAACATTCCAACGCTGACAGCAAACGTACAGGTAATACGAAAACTTTCATCCGTACGTAGCAGCGTTTTCATGTATATTATTAATCTCCTTGTATCAGAATGTTATCGAACCAATTAACCCAAATCATGAGAACAGCAACGATTCGATGCGATAGAGCGTACATGTGCAAAAAATTCGACGTGGGCTCTGAGGCATGCGAAAAATGATGAGACGGGAAACGTGACGTTAAACTGTTCAGCTAAGAAAATTCGATCGATAGTATTACGATACAATAGTTTTATTCCCCACATTGTACTCGAGAACTGTTTCGCGAAGTTTTGATATCATATCACGACAAACAAATACGAGAATTGACAAGAGGTTCCAACATTTTCCACTCAAAAGTATGTGACGTGATTTTTTGGAATCGACGTCACAAAAACCCAAAACTACCGTTACTCGCATGGAAATTACGATTTTAGTGCTGAAGTTCGCGTTACTGCCTCTCCCAGCGACTTAAGATACCGTCACGCTCTCGTTGAGTTACCGATCGAGATTTTTGCAGTTTTGTTTGTATCATTTTGTTATAATTATTCCAATTAGCTTCATTATCGTTATTATTTTAGTTCAGTTCGAGTTTCGAGATTCCGTTTGCTTAGTTTGGTTCACGATTTCAGATTTCATTTTAGTTCAGTTTATTCGACGGTCCGACTCTATTTGGTGGTGTAAGAAGTAATAATAAAAAAAGCCCAAATAAAGAAAGGACTCGGCGAAGAGTCTTGCGAATACGTCAAAGTCCGGTGCAAACCCGGCACCCCAAGAGATAGTGCAATGCGTTGAGATCAGGCGGAGGTATCGTTTGGTCCAGGCAAGAGTGGTGGAACACCTTGCGCTGCGTTATAGTTGAGTAAAGCCTTGTATCTCACGCATTGACTAGGGGGAAGCGATTGCGAAGATTCGTTCAAGTTACCGCGTTATAGTATCGGCTCTCGATTCGATAAAGTCATGAGATGGTTGAGAGGGCAGTAGTTATCGGTCAAGCTCCCGAAAATAATTATCATAATTCGTTACGAATTTTCGTAGGCAAATCGACAGTCTACCGAGAGCCGCCCCAGAGGTAACTCGGGTCTCTCTCGCGCTCCCGTGTTGTTGACGTTCGGCCTATTGTTCGCGCGCTCGAGTGAGGCTATCTCTCTCGCGCACACAGTGTGGCCTAGCGGTCAGTTTCTCGTTCTCGTTCAGGCTATCGCTCGAGTTTCGTGAGTTGAGTGTAGCGAAAGAATTTTGTAATAAATTCTTCGCGATCCCGTGCGTGAGTGAAGCATTAGAAATAATGCTCCTTGTGCAGCGGTGATAGTGATTCGGTTCTCGGTGTATCGTGAGATACAGGTTCCCGCTCATTACAGGATTAAAGTGAAGTTTCGGTGAGTTTTTGAATTATAGAAATTTGTCGATCGCTTATCGATCCGCTTTTGTTACGTTCTCGTTAGCTCGCTTCGATCGTTCGATCAGCTGAGCGTTTTCGATGCACTTTCGTGTGATCCCGTGGCTTCTTAGCCAAATTATTATTTTTCGGTCCCGCTTAAATTAACGTTGAGATTTCGATCTCCGTTTCTCGTTGCTATTCTATTGACCTCGGATCGCGACCCTTCTACCACAACCCGCATCCTGAGCAACCGTGCATTTCCGCAACCGTTTGCTTTCGCGAATGCGACGGCGTTAGTTCTCGTATCGTTTTCGTTACGTTTCGTTTTGTCGTTGCGGAGGTCGCAGTTCCACCGACTTCCAGTTTAGTCCGGATTGGTGATTCCGGCGAAACAAAAATCTACCCTGCGGAGGTCGTTCCACCGGCCTCCAGTTTAGTCCGGATTGGTGATTCCGGCGAAACAAAAATCTACCCTGCGGAGGTCGTTCCACCGGCCTCCAGTTTAGACCGGTTGTTAATACCGGCGAAACAAAATTAACTGGCACCCACCGGGACGCCTATGCAACCGCGAGGGTGGACGGCCGAAGGTGACGTAAGTTTCGTTCGCGTTTTGCTCCCGTTTGGTTTGAGCTTTTCGGTTTTTGGTTTTTTTTTCTTTTATTTTATTTATAGAGTTTGAGTTAGAGTTTCCGTTAGGTGAAAAATACGTCACAAGTAATATGCTTGAACAAATGTTTATAAGCATTGTTTCAAGTATATTTTATTCTTAAAATAGCACCAAGAAGATATATGCTTAAGTAAACACTAACATAGTATTGATTCAAGCATATCGGTAATTTCACGTATTTCTATACCTACAACAAGTTTTATGGTGACTGACGGACTCTCGGAAGAAGTTTCATACAGCTTCAACATTAAATAGTATCGTAATAGAATTACTTATTGCCATCCAGTCTTTACAATGGTAATTTATAATTTATGACAAAAGGTTATATATTTTTTATTGTCTAATCCCGTTCGAATATGTGTTGCGGTAGGTGTAATTAATTGTTTGTTGTTCGAATATTTGAACTCTTTAACTATTTAAAGAGTTTGAGACCATCCGTTTTAATGACCATTATCATGCATTAAAAAATATCATTAGATTCATTATTAACAACAAGCGCTTTAATTAATTCGAATATTGGCAACTCGGTATCTAATCTTATGACCAGAACCATGTTCCTTTGGTAACGGATTCCGGATATCGTCACCCAGTTCACGATAGAAATCTTATCGAGATCTGCAGGTAAAGTATTTAAAAATTCGCCGAAGCTCTCTATACAATTAACCGAGATTAAGTCTCTCGATCCGGTGACTGTCGCGGATTCTAACCCTTTTTGGCACAATTGACGATAAAAAACATACGTCGATAACTTTACAACTAAATTTCAACGCTTTTTTAATTAATTCAAAAATGTATTAATGATAAACACTAAAAATCTTTTTTTTTTTTCAAGAATGCTGCAATCATATCCAAAAACATCAGCGACTTCTTCGGACAGCAGAATTAGCAAAAAGAAGAAAAAAAAATGAAATCCAAGAAAGTTATGACTGACGCGATTTACAAAAATCTTGTTTCTGACACGTAAACGACCTACACTATCAGACGAGGGGACCAATCAATATATACAAGAAACGGCTAAAAGCAAGAGAGAAAAAAGTCCGACGAAAATATCATCTCCAAAAAATGCCGATGAAATAGACGGGGCTGACATTTCTCCGATTCTAAAATGCACCGGACAATCGCCAATTACAAAACTACTACAATTCATACAAGAACCATTGTACACCCTCAAGGAGTTGCAATAGAAAACTAATTGGACTGGGAAGGAACTGCGAACAATACTCACGAGGGAATGCTGCGTTTTCATACATGATGAATACACTATCGATTTCGTTACGCGTCAATTAATAAGTTATCAATAAATCAATAAATATTTTTCTTGTATTTTTTGCTAGGAAAGGTTATGTACTTGGATGCCAAAGAAGAGAATAAAACTTTGGAAAAGCTTATGAAGACTGCCAACAAACAACCTGAATATGAGGGACGACGAAATAATCGCACACGATGTGGAACAAACAGCCAAGAACGACAGAGACGGTAAAATCTTTTATTATATTCTTAACACGGTACGACGAAATTATACTTTATAGAGAAGCTGGAATATAAAAAAAATAGCGGATTTTAGGGTCTATACGCTCATCAAAACGTCGAGAAGCTCTACATTCGAAGAGCTTTTAAAAAAATATTCCGACATACCATATTGTGGTAATTGTTTTCACAATAATTATCATGTAATATTCATTCATATGCCTTATTGTACGAATCATACTTTTGTCTATTATGCAGATAGTATTCGGTGGGAAGCGTTAATCACATCACAGAGTTTACGTGATGGCAAAGGTTTGACTGCCGATCAAACGAGAGAGTAGAAAATGGCCACAATTTTATTGTGCACGGCCAAAAAAGACACATTTTTTTGTGTACATTTTTGTAGTGCACAAAGTGATTAAACACAGTATGATTGGACACTTTTTTTTGTGCGCAGCGATATTCTACACAAAAGCACATTTTTTTCGGCCTTTTTGTGTACAAACATTATTGTACACATTTTTATCGTGCACATGCAAGTATGTAAAAAACGTTGTACACAATTTCATAGTGCATAATACTATAGTGCACAGATGGATAGTATACAACGATACTATGCACATCGGGAACGATAAATTGTCGGATGGTTGGTAACAAGATAGAAAACAGCGATATTGGGCACAATTAAGTATTACGACACAGGATGACTCCATAGTGCACACCGCCATTGTGCACATTAGTAATGTGCACCGCATTTGCATTGTGCACAGCATTTTCATTGTGCTCAGCAGTTTCATTGTGCGAATTGTACACAGCGTTTTTGTGCACAACACCATAATGCACAATAATATCTTGTGACCTCGATAATATCAATGCATTTTTGTGCACGTCACGGTACTGCACGGGATATTGTGTCCGTCGCGATAATGCACACGTATATCGTGCGTCCGAAAGTGTGACCACATGATATTGTGCACATCTCGATCGTGCACACGTCGCCTAATTTTGTTCACGAATCGGTATCGCAGTTCAAAGAGCTAAATAATATCTCCGAATATGCGAGCGAAATTGTTAGAAAAGGGAATTTCTATTAGTCGGGCTGCCATACCGACGGAGCGCGAAAGTATATAAAATTAAAAAGCGAGAGTTCCCTCTCGTTTGCGAATACTCGTATGCCGTGCAAAACTACTTCCGTCTATCCGTCGCCGTTTGCTCGTGTGTGCACACCGCTCTTATCTTTGTACAACAAAACTTTTATTAAACGATCTCCTCATCATATCGGTGTAATTCACTTGCGTAACCTGCCATCCTACTTCACATATAGAAAATCCAACAGGTTATGGGCCCAGGGAAGTGAATCCGCGAATATTTTTGTGAGAAAAGTGAATATTTTTCGAAATTCGCGTGTTGAAAAATACAGTGTCCGAAGAGGTCAGCCAGCCACGTGCAATTGTGCAAAACGACAATGCCGGACAGCGAACTCACGAAAATTGAAAAGCTGACGGGGATCGAGAACTGGAATTTATGGAAATTCGAAATTCGAGTGCTCATTCTCGCGTGCGGTGCCATCGACGTCGTAAATGGGACCTCGCCGAAACCAGTACCGGGAAACAACGATACCGCCGAAGCCGCCGCCGTATACGAAAAGAAATTGGAGCGATGGAGCAAACTCGATAGTTCAGCACAAAAAATAATCGTACAAACGGTGAGTCGAACATGCATGTTGCATATAATAAATTGCGAGTCGTCCAAAGAAATGTGGGACAAGCTACATAGCATCTTCGAGAGCAAAAGCGAAACGTCGAAACATTTGTTGCAAACACATTGGTTTTCGCTCTCGAAAGACAAAAGCGACGACATCACGACGCACATAGCCAAGATAAACGATTTGGCATGCCGATTGAAAATGCTTGGAGAACCGGTACCGGATAGTATGATTATGACGAAAATATTAATGACTCTACCATCTTCCTACCAGCATTTTGCGACAGCGTGGGAATCGACGAGTCAAGAGGAGAGAACGCTATCGAATTTAACGGCACGTCTCACTATGCAGGAGCTCCGACTTAACGCGAGCGAAGATCAAGGGGGCGGCGCGCTCTCGATGAGGGCAGGCGAAAGAAAAAATACGCAAGGTAAGAAGCCGGGCAAATGCCACAATTGCGGAAAATCGGGACACTGGAAAAATGAGTGTCGAAGCAAAAGGAAAAGGTATCCGAATCAAATCGACACGAAGGCGAAGGACGAGCAACGAGGCAGCGCCTTCATTGGAGCAACGATCACAGCGAACGCACTGATATCGGAGGTATCTTCGTCGGATTGGTTCTTAGATTCAGGCGCGAGTCATCATATGTCTCCAATTCGCGAATGGTTCATAAACTACAGTAAATTAGCAACGCCGATACAGGTTCGCGTAGGAAACGGTGAGATTATATTAGCGGAAGGCACCGGAGAAATCGATATTTCGTCGAATAACGGAGTACAATGGGAAAGACATTATTTAACTCCGGTTCTTTACGTTCCGAAATTAAAGTTTAACCTCCTTTCCGTATCCTCAGCGCTAGACAAAGGCCTTCGACTCGAGTCCGATAGTCAACAATGTCAACTGAAGGACGCTGGAAAAACCGTCGCAGTGGGAGACCGCTTTGAGGAGTTATATAAAATGAGGTTCAAGACAAAAGGAAACTCCGAGAACGACGCTTCACAAGAAGCAAAAGCTTGCGCGAGCGAATGCACTACGTTGGACGTCTGGCACGAGCACTTGGCACACCAAAACGTCCAACACGTCCGAAAAGTCCTCGAAAAATGGAAAATAAAAATCAAACCGTCGAAAGAATGGAACTGCGATGGATGTGCGAAAGGAAAACTACACAGAAAATCGTTTCCGCTCAGCAAATCGAAATCGAAGGAACCCGGAGAGCTTCTTCATGCGGATTTATGCGGACCGATGGAACACACATCAATTGGTAAATCAAAATATTTCCTGTTATTCAAGGATGATTATACCAATTACAGATTTATTTTCTTTTTGCAATCAAAAGACGAAGTCGCGACGTATTTCGAGAGACTTATAAAGAGACTCGACACGCAGCTTAACAGAAAGATAAAAACGCTTCGAACGGACAACGGAACAGAGTTCACCAATAAACACATGCAACAAATCATGCAAAGGAACGGCATTCGACACGAGAAGACGACTGCTTACGCCCCCGAGCAAAATGGAGCAGCCGAGCGAGAAAACCGAACCATAGTCGAAGCCGCAAGAAGTATGCTTCACGCTAAGTCGCTTAACTTGGAACTGTGGGCGGAAGCGGTGAACACAGCAACGTACGTAATCAACCGTACAGGGACGTGCAGAGTACCGGGAAAAAGTCCATACGAAATGTGGCACGGAGAGCCACCGAACATCGTCGACTACAAGATATTCGGTACCGAAGTATGGACACACGTGCCAAAACAAAAGAGGCAAAAATGGAGCCCAAAAGCGAAAAAGGGTTTTTTCGTAGGATACGACGAATGCACAAAAGGGTACAGGATTTGGTTACCGGAGCAATCCAAAGTGGAAACCTTACGCGACGTATTGTTTCTATCTGAGAAAACAAAAGATAACAAAAGAGAAGACAAATACGCAATGATTAGGACACGCGGAATTGACGATGACGAGGAAGAAATCGAAACGATCGAATCGATAGAAGAAGGAGGTTCACACGACGAGGAATCGACCGACGAGGAAGAAGAGCGATCGCAATCGGACGAAGAAGTTTTCGAAGACGCTGAGATTCGGGACGCAAACCAATCGAAAGAAGTGCACCAAGAAACACGAAGTCTTCGAGATCGGAAAACTTTAAAACAACCGGCGAAGTACGGCGATTATGCGATGGACGTAGAAAATATTCTTCTCGCGGGAAACTTCGAACCGACGAATTTCGAGGAGGCTGTTTCACGTCACGATCACAGCGCCTGGAAAAACGCGATGGAAGAGGAGATGCGCTCACTACGAGAAAACCACACGTGGACGCTGGTGGAACCGCCACCGAACGCAAAAATACTCCCCAATCGATGGGTTTTTCGCTACAAACCGGGAGTAGACGGAAAAAGTGGGAGGTACAAGGCGCGACTTGTAGTAAAGGGTTTTTCACAACGCCCAGGAGTGGACTTCGAAGAAACCTTCAGTCCAGTCGTCAAGTTCAGCTCTATTCGATTGATCTTAGCCATTGCTGCAACAGAAGGTATGCAACTCGCGCAATTCGATGTCAAGACAGCCTTCTTAAACGGAGATCTCGACGAAGATATCTACATGAAACAAGTGGAGGGGTACGAGGACGGTACCGACAACGTCTGCAAGCTAAAAAAGGCTCTTTACGGGCTGAAACAATCGGCACGATGCTGGAATACGAAATTCGTCAAATGTTTAAAGGAATTTAATTTAAAGGCAACTTCCGGGGACCCGTGTGTCTTCGTCTCACGCGACGACGATGAAATTTTAATATTAGCTATATACATTGACGATGGATTAATTGCTTCATCGTGCGTAACAAAAATTCGAAGTCTTTTGCAGCATCTGGCGGCTGCATTGCAGATAACGGTGTCACCGTTAGGACTATTCCTTGGGATGGAAATCAAACGGTTGCCGAACGGATCACTCTTCGCAAATCAAGCGACGTACGCACAAAAGGTGTTGGATCGCTTCCGCATGGACGACGCAAATCCCGTGGCAATTCCGGCGGACCAACACACCGATCTGAGCTTACAGCACTCAGATCTCGGAGAAGTAATTGTCAACGCTCCGTACAAGGAAGCAGTCGGGAGTCTACTTTTCTTGGCTACCGTGACGAGACCGGACATCGCTTACGCCGTTAACGCCGTGAGCCAATACGCTCAAGCGCCGCGAAAAGTTCATTGGAACGCCATTAAACGAATACTAAAGTATTTAAAGGGAACAGTAACGCACGGCATTACCTTTCCGAATAAAAATAATAAATTAACATTAAACGCTTACAGCGACGCGGATTTTGCGGGGGATAAGGGTTCGAGAAAATCCACAAGTGGATTTATAGTCGAAGTCGCGGATGCACCGATAATTTGGGGCTCTTTAAAGCAAAAAACGGTTGCACTATCAACGATGGAATCGGAGTACATCGCCGCGAGTCAAACCGTAAAGGAATTGCTTTGGATTAAAAGACTGATTAGCGAACTAGTCGAGTACGAAATAAAATTAGAACTACCCGTGATATTAGTTGATAATCAAAGCGCGATAAAATTTATCAAAAACCCGCAAATAACGCGAAACTCGAAACACATTGATATACGCTATCACTTCGTCAAGGAGCATTATGAGAAAAAGGAATTCGAAATAAAGTATGTCAACACAGACGAGCAAATGGCGGACATACTGACGAAAGCACTCGGAAAAACGCGATTCGAGTATTTACGCGAGAAAATAAAAATATTCGGTCACGACGAAGCCAAAATAATGGCAACCCGAAGTGGGAGTGTTAGAAAAGGGAATTTCTACTAGTCGGGCTGCCATACCGACGGAGCGCGAAAGTATATAAAATTAAAAAGCGAGAGTTCCCTCTCGTTTGCGAATACTCGTATGCCGTGCAAAACTACTTCCGTCTATCCGTCGCCGTTCGCTCGTGTGTGCACACCGCTCTTATCTTTGTACAACAAAACTTTTATTAAACGATCTCCTCATCATATCGGTGTAATTCACTTGCGTAACCTGCCATCCTACTTCACATATAGAAAATCCAACAGAAATAAATAACGTGCACAACCAATTTATAAAACAGCCGAATTCACACAATATATTTCCAAAGTATCGTACAATAAAAACAGAATAAGAGAGAATAATAGAATACAAAAGATAACGGTTTCTCTCTCAGAAACAATAGCAAAATTCTCGCGCGGTACTCGAGTTATACGCCGGAGAGGCCGGCACGGCCGAGAAATCGATAGCACGACTTTTATTAGCCCGGGAGAGACACTTCTCATCCACGAAAATATTACGCAACAGAAACAATTCGGCTCTGCCAACCTTTACAATATCTCGCCGCTGGACCTCGCGTCAATCCTGATCCCGAGTGAGCTCGGCTCTCGCTATCCTCGTCTGACCTCCCCTCTTCGCCTCGCTCGCCGATTAACACTTTCCTCGGAAAATTAGCCACGTCCACTAATATTTCCCGCACGAATTATTCCTACTTTAACTCAAGACTGGATCTACTACCAGCAAAACTGTATCCGCTGTCGGATTCTACTCTCAAAAATACAATACTGTCGAGATTCTCTCGGGCTGTTCCCGTAACGACAGTTCTCTTCTCTATATTCTCTATCCTATTCTGCTTCGGTCTCCTGCCGAATTCCTTCTCGGTCGGACGCCGAATCTATTCTCTCTCGACTACTGGTTTCTCTAGACTCCTGTCGACTCTCTACTCTTCTCTCGCGAAAGTCGCTCATCAACCCTCGATGTGTCGCGTGCCGGTGAGGAGAGGGGGCAACGCTCTCGATTATCGAGCGTCTCTTCACGTAGATCTTTCATCTAACGTTTCTCACGCTGTCTCTCCTCGCGTGGTTGCCGAATTTCTCTGTAACGAATTCAAATAAACGGCAGCAACGCGCTCAATGCTTTTCGCGTATCGATCGGCGCTCGGCGGGAGAGACGATCCAGCGCCTTATACTATAGCCTAACTCGCACGTTGCGACGACGGTGGTAACGCCTCGTCACAACACACACATGCAAATTAGAAAGTATCAGAAACGGGCACTAAGAACGAATTTAATTTTCATGTGGAAAGACAATCGAAATCACATAGTGGATATTGTGACAGAAAAGGTTCTATCCAAAAATCTTAGTAACCGAGTGATAATAACACCTCAAAACAGTTCATCCGAGACGGAACGAGAAGGTTTCGGCGAAACTGACCTCTCTCAGATTTCAGTGGCCTCGAGTATTAGTAAAGTTAGGATCGAAGTAACGGACGGATCCAAAAGACAACGGCGCATCGCGAAAAACTAAACGAAAATTCATGCTCCTGATTGGCGTGTTGCGCTTTTGTTCCCGAAAATTGCTCAACAGCGAGGAAGTGACCGCAGACAAATTACACTACGCAATACGAAAATTGTTGCCGTCATCCCTTGGCATTAAGTGCGTCGTTACGTTTGATAGATTTAAACGGAGCAGAAATCCTCGAACACCGAATCTCTTTTGGGATTATGCATATTGCAAACAGCCGAAATGCGAATGCCGATATAAATTCATAGGCACGCAACGCAATGGACGAGTATGGATTCGAGTGTATACTACAAACGTCAATGACAAGAAACATACTTTACCTCTGCGCTATCAATTACGTGGGAATGAAAGAAGAAAGCTTAAAGCACGTCTTCGCCACGAAGCTCCAAGTCGAATTTATTCGGAGCATCGCAGAAAAATGGGCGGAAATACCGCTAGAAGGGGAAATTACATGTTCCGTCGCCCTCTAAATATTTATCAAAAAGCGCGCTCCGAAGAGATGAGGAAGAATAACAGAGATACCGACGACACACTGGACATTATACGCAGGATGAACGAAGAGTCGTCCCATACATATCCGTTTATACAAAAATATTTAACACCATTCACAGTATATCTGAGCTGCAACGAACAAGTGAACTTCTTAAAACGCATCCCGGGACTCGTATGCTATTTCGACGCGACTGGTTTTATCATGCGAAAGCCTTATCCGTCATCAACACAGATTTATTTATACTCGGGCGTTATAGAAACATCGCACAAGATTGTTTCGCTTTTGGAAATGATTTCGAATAATCACAAGGCGAAAAATATCAAAGACTTTCCATCATACTACAGAGAAGTATGGCGTGATGCGGGAATAACATGGCCACCTTTCCGAACAATAGTAGTCGACTGGTCGTGGGCAAGTTTCAATGGGATTCTGGCAGCGTGGAATAATTGCGATGTTACCCAATATCTAGCGGCAGCCTACGAATATGCAGACAAATCTCATACGATAACAGAACGGAGACCATTTAAATACTTGACGGTCCATTTCTGGTATGCTCACGTAATGAAAACGATCGCAAGTTACCTTGGTACCAATGGAGTTAATGAGGAGCCAAGACTCATGATAATGGAAAGTACGTCATCTCTAATTCACACAAAATTGCTTGGCGATTTTATAATTTACGAAGAGAGAATAATATAGACAACATCGACGACTTTGCAGATGACTATTCTCCTCCTGAGTGTGATTTCTTCGAAGAAGGAAACGATGTCTCTGCTGATTTTCGGACGATGGATGATCAGTGTGATCGTGATTCATTTGACGAAACAAACGTCGTAACACAAGACTTCGAGAGAGATGCTGGACGGAATGATGATGTTAGTGATGTAGAAGGGGTGAACGTCGGTCGTCAAAACCGAAGTCACAAAAAGACACCGATACATGCGTCGAGCCCACTTTACAAAGATTTTAATACTACTCGAAACGACATCGAAAAAAAACTCGGTACGAACAATTGCAAAACGAACCGCGAAAATATGTATCGTTGCGAAGTTTTTGTATCGTACTTATACAAATGAATGTTGCCTTATGTACCGTTGTGGACGGGTAATATAATATCCGATTCAGCTCGGGATCACTATACTAACGCTATCGTTGAAAATCATTTTAAGATTGTAAAATAATCGGTGTGCGAAAAAAGAGTCCACGTTAAGGCCGGTCAAGTCATTGATGAAATGTACGACCGCGTTCAATCAATTTTAAAAGACGTGAACTACGGTGACTGTAGACAGCACGTCAATAAGCGCAAAACGTCTACAGATGCACCGAATAATATGAATTCGAAGGAGCGTTGGGGGCCAAAAAAAGCACCGCAAAGTTCGAAGCGTCGGAAGCGGTATCAGGATTAAAACGCGTTGAGAAAGCTCGTAGCCACTGAGACACAGGAGGAAGCTCTACATAGAGAAAGCTCTTTGGTTAATATCGATGTGACCGATCCGATCATTCCGGAGAAGGAAAAACCGATTGCGAATAGTCGATTCTTTAGGTCCACTATTAAGTATAATGCAAACGGAACGATAGCGAACAAAGATTATTATTACGTGCCCGACGCACCTAATGATTACGTCGTGGGCTTTATCGCAAAAAGTCCAACTGACAAATATAATTATAGACGTCTTTATGGCGAAGACAATAATCAAGAAGCGCGGTAGCGCTTCGACGCCAAGTACTGAAAAAACAGTACAAGGCGTGTCGCTACTGAGAGTAACCTACGCCAATATACCGGAAATGTATAGTGCGTTGAACTTTCGATCGATATATCTTCGTAATAAGACAACGAATCGAATTTTCATGGACACTTTTATAATATAATTTTGGGTCAATCTTTAGAAAGAGCCTAGTTACCATTCAATTGGTTTAGCCTATTTCGAGATCTCGAGGTCGGAAATTTCACAGGGTCCAAACGATTATGAAGTGTCCTGTCCCGTATATATATGTCTGCGTCTACATCAGTTCATCGAAAAATTTGCGTGGTGGCGCGCACGTCGCCACAGCCGGCGTAGCTGTCAGCTGTTGTCGGTGGCAATGTTATACGCCGTCTACGGGCAGTATATCAGATGGACACGAAAAATGGTCGACACAAAAGCAACTCGACACGAAAAGTGTACACCGTGAAAATAGACACAGAACATCTCGCCACTAATAGGCTGTACACCAAATCAACTGTACACCGCGCGAGTGTACACGATGACAGCTGAACACCCGACAACTGTACACAAATGCAAAGGCGACGTGATGGTATCGCGTTATTTATTTTATTTAATTATATACTTTGGTAAGCTAAGGCTTAGATTTTTTTAAGAATAAAGACTTTTTTTTTAATTAAAAATAACTAAACTCCAAAAAAAAAACTCTTTCCTCTTTGCATTTGTGCACAGTTGTTGAGTGTACAGTTGTCGGGTGTTCAGCTGTCATCGTGTACACTCGCGCGGTGTACAGTTGACTCGGTGTACAGTCTATTGGTGGCGAGATGTTCTGTGCTTATTTTCACGGTGTACACTTTTCGTGTCGAGTTGCCTTTGTGTCGACCATTTTTCGTGTCTATCTGATATACTGCCCGTCTACGTTTACATAAGTTCATAGAAAAATTCGCGCGGTGGCGCGCTCGTCGCCACAGCCGGCACAGCTGACAGTTCTTATCGTCGGCACGTATTTTTGCGGCGTGAACATTTTTTTGAGTGTTTCCGAAAATAATAATTATGTATTGCGTATCGTGGTTTAGTGTCTCGACGCGAAGTAAAAAAGAAAAATTTCGAGTTACGTGTTATACGTGTGATTTTATATCGATTATAACTTTTCTTTGCGATCTCGAACAACGTAACCGGCAATCATCAAGTGGAATATGTGACGTGCCGTTCGCCCGGTTTTGCATATAGAATTAATTTTGTTCGATCTAAATTTTCTGAGTTCGAAATTAATTTTAAAGGGAAAATTACAAAAAAATAGTAGCTTTTCAAAAAGAAGTGAAATTTCCCAAAATATTTTTTTCAAAAAACAAAAAGGTCTTGGCGTACTTTTTTTTTTTTGCACAAAAATTGCTGTAAAAAATTGGCGTTCCGGTGTTTGCAAGCGTCACAATAAACTAGCATTGGAACGCCAATTTTTTTCAGCAATTTTTGTGCAAAAAAAAAAAATATTTTTTGATATATAGAATCTTTATTTTTTTGTTATGCTTGGCTTATAAAATTTTGTTAATTTTTTTTTTAAACAATATTTGCAAATCGGATTTTTCAGTACTTGGCGTACCGTTTTTTTTTTTGAAAAAAATATTTTGGGAAATACGCTATACGGCAAGGAATGAATTGCATTGACGGTGATCGATTATTGTTTTAGTATTTCCATTTCGAGTCCCCAAGCCAAAATCGTTTCGCGTATGTCATCGTGGAACGTTCGAAATATTATGTTTTTGAGGACAAAATATCGAGGGATATAATTGCAAAATTTTCTAAAACCTTTCAGCATTTCCAACACAATATAAATTCTTCCTAATAAAAATTGAACAAACTGCTCCACAAAAAGATAAAAAATCGCACAAAAAGTTCAAATTTATATTTTTTCTTCCGACTGGTCATCTAGTATTTATAGCGTGTTAAACATTTCTTCGAGCAGAATCTTTATCATTTTTTTATCAGAACTATTTTCGATCAACAGGCTCCACTAGAAAATCGAAAATCAAACAAGAAATCCGGACGGATATTTTTCGTTGAAACCCGTCATTTGGTGTTTGTAGCGTGTTGAAAATTTCTTTATGAAGAATTGTTAGCGTTGTTTTGTTGGAATCGATTTATGTCAAAAAGCTCCACTAAAGAATTGAAAAATGAATAAATTGTTGGGGTTTTTATTAGAATTCAAACTCGTGAATGCGTATTTTTAACGCGGTGAAGATTTTTTCTAGCACGATCGTCATTAAATTTACGCTGCAGCTAATTTCGGCCAATTTGCTCCACGGGAAAATCAAGATACGAAAAAAGTGCGATGGTTTTTTTTTCTTTTCGATACCAAAATTAAAAAATATACTGTGTCAAAAGTTTTCTCAAGCAGAAATAATACATTTTTCGGCTGAGTTGAATTTTTCAACTAAATGCTCCACTAGAGAATGGTAAGAAGTGTAAAACCCTCTGGCTTTCTATTCGCTTAAAATGTTTAATGACGACTTTAGTCTCCCCAATGTCGTATTTTGCAGATGCAGATATCTTCAGGCTCATTGAACCACCAATGACATTTGTCGCCGAGAAATACTTTTGTGTTACTGTGTTTTTTTTTCTGTCATCGAAAACGTTGTTTTTTTTTTAATAAAAATTACTATTTCGAAACATCGTATTGAAGTGCGTGGGGGAGGATACCCCCCCCCCCCCCCCCCCCCCCCCCCTCACGAATAAGAACACGAAGGATAAATAATCACGGAGACGAGACCCGGTACTAGCTATACGCGGTACCGACGGCAGCGATATTTAACGAGGCCAGCGCAGCAGTCGAACATCGCGAAAATCGTACAATTACCTATTCGTAGAATAGATAGGAGACCAAAGGTATGTTTACAGTTTTATACAATTTCGCGAACGTGCACAGGCACGTACGTCTATCCCCGGCTTGAGATACCAAGCCCCAAACAGAAGCGCAAATAAACATTAACGTGTCGCGAACAGCGGCGGAAAATATGTAATAAACTCTGCCCGGACGTAACATCATACTCGGGGTCCCCTTGAACTTCTGAACGAAAATACTCGTATTTCTCGTTGTAATCGTCATTCGAGAAACTGTAGACGAGACCTTGTAACAGTTTCAATACCTCTTGATGTTTCATCGCATTTGATGAGCCCATTCAGTCAGTCGTAATCTGTCGCGAGAATGTTTTGAGTGTGAAACAAGCATGTGTAAACTGGAACGTCAAAAAGTTCCTTCGGAACGTAATGTTCAAGCAAGTCCTTGTCCGCCATAAAGTAGTTGATCTTCGCACATGCATCTTCGTTTTCACGCTTACAACACCCCAATAACCATTCGAACATTTCTTGATCTTCGTGAACGATCAAGCAAACACCGACAACGTCACTCAGGCCTTCCAGTCTTTGTCTGTTTTTCGCTTTCGTTTTTTTCGCTCGCCGGGTAGGATCTAGGCAGTATTTTCTCTCGCGTAAGCGCCCCAACAAAACTGCCTCCATACCCTGTATGAATCTTGGTGCCGGAAACCGCGATTGATTATCGAACATGTCGACTTTAACGAATTTTGAACCAATTTTCGATCGATGCGTTCGAGTCTCTCGTCATTTCGAATTGGTTAATCGCTACAGCCAACCACAGCGGAAGATATGGCATTAGATTGTTGAGAAGATATTCCTGAAACTTTAGGTAAAAATGAGGGTTGTCTGTAGCGAGAAGATTATTGCCGGTCCTAATTTCCGCAATACTCGAATTGGGTCGGAAAAGTCGCAATTTTCCGAATCGATTATTTAAAAAATATGCTAATTATTACACATTCTGTATCGACCGTGGGATTCGATTCATCTACGCATTCTGTATCATCCGCGAGGTCCGTTTCATCGACCCATCCCGTAGCGTCCGCGAAATTTGAATTGTCGTCCCGTCCTCTATCGTCCGCGAGATTCTTGTACGCAATCGAGTTTTTATCGCCTATGATTTTTTTACCACCCGGTAATGCGATTGTGTAATACTACACAGGGCTGATAGTGTCTATTGGAGAAGCAACGATTGAACCTGTAGCACCAAGAAAACTATGTCTTTTTCCTTTCGGTTCCGATATTAAAGCTTTCAATTGTTCCTCAGTAAAAAGCGTCATCGAGAATGAGTGTACCGAGTAAACTTGGATGTACCCAGGATACTCTTTTCCCGGCCGAGATATCTCGAATTTTCGAATTAGCTTCTGCGTGAAAGTAATGCGATCGCGATTCAAATCGTGATCGTAGTGATTATCGCTCGATATTTTTTGCAAAACCGTACAGCTTAAGGCGTGATTTAGGTTGCCCGCTTGTAATTGTTTTTTGTTTGCCGCACCCAACATTTGTATGTGCTTTCAATTATTACCTTTCACGAATCTTGTATGCTGTTCGCCTGGTCACTCGTGAATATCTTTACTACGCAAAACTAACATCGTGGTCGGTCGGAAGGGAGCGACGAATCGTTCTTTAACGAGCAGAGTAAATTTTGTGCACGTCGAAAATTTGTACTTTACGTCTGAGTTGAAAAAAAATTTTGCATTTTTCGTCTCTACGTTGTGACATTTATGTCGACGAAATGACAACACACACCTCGGGTACAATTCTTCGAATATGTCGTTCAACGCCCCAACCAGGTGCCAATATTTCGCCCAAAACGCTGCGGGTATTTGCAGCGTATCATGAACTGATTTCTGTTAAATGCCATTAGTTTGAGAGGCTGTTCGACTCGCCAACTTGAATCGAACGCGCCATTTTGGAGTAAGTAAGAGATAGCTTCGGGAAAATCACGACATTGAATTTGCTCCACGCGAACACGTTTATTAAACTTGAGGATTAATACAAAAGTAGTAGTAAATTCGTAAATACGACTTGATTGCGAGGCGTTTCTCGCGTAAACTATGAACTACGAACACGCGTAAACTATAAACTATTGAACACGGCTCAAGTGTTTAACACTTCGTTGCGAAATGTTGCGTCGAGACGTTGGAATTGTTATTCGAAGGTTTCGATGTTGAACTGCTCACGAGACTGTCACCATCAGATTGATCATCGATGTTTAGAAAACGTCTAAAAAGATGTTCGTCTTCGATGCCTACGTTATCGCCGTTCTGTGTCAGAACAGGTGATTCAACTGTTTTTTTTTCCGACGTCTTTGGCGAAAATGTGTTGATCACAAGAGCCGTGTCAGTCAATGGCAGACCGTCGACGAAACTATCGTAATCCCAATCGCAGGCATTTTCCCTCTCTATGCCTACGTCGTCATCGTCCTGTGTCAGGACCGGCGATTCGACGGGACTTTTCAGCAACGTTTTTGGCAGAATTGTGTCGATCTCAACACTCGTATTACTCGACGTCAGCGCGTCTACAAAAACGTCTTCATCGGACTGGTCACTGCAGTTGCGAAAATCTGACGCGAAATATTTGTTCGCCGAATTATTCGCAACGCTTACGGCAATCGATGTCACAGCGTCTGAAAAATCATCTTCGTCTGACTCTTCATCGATGTTCTGAAAACGTGTCGTGAGATATTCGTTCTCCGAATTATTAGCAATGCTTGCGGCAATTGATGGGAAAGCGTCTGAGAAAGAATCTTCGCCCGACTCTTCACAGTCGTTGAGAAAAGTTCTTGTGACACCTTTCTCGGAACTATTCACAACGCTTACGACCGTCGATGTAAGGGCGTCTGAAGGAGTATCGTTGTCGAACTCCTTACAGAAGTTTTGAGACGTTTTCGCGAGATCTATATTATCAATAACTGCATCGTCGCAATTTTGCTCCCCTGTGTTTGCATTGTTTTTTTAAACGAATGAGATTTTCGATCTCCGTTTGATGTCTCTTAAACATTTGAAAGCACCGTCCAATATGTCAGTTTGCTGACATTTTGGAGTAGCCCACCAAGAAATCTCGGACCCCCATCAGTTTTTGCGATACACTCGGCTGTAATTTCAGAGTAGTAAACATTTTTTTCGAGTATGAGGGACCAAAGCAGAAGCAGGCGTATTTATTAAAACTAACACCCAATAAAAAAAAACAAAGTGTAGATATATCGAGAAAAAAGTTAGTGATGTTAGTGATGAAAGTGAAAGAAGTTAGTAAAGTTAGTGATGAAACTTGAAGAAGTTATTGAAGTTAGTGATGAAACTTGATGAAGTTAGTGCAATTAACCATGAAACTTAAAGAAGTTAGTGAAGTTACCAATGAAACTTGAACAAGTTAGTGACATTTATGTATACTGGAAGAAGATATTGACGTTAGTCGTGAAACTCGATGACGTTAATGAAAAGTTACCAATGAAACTTGAAGTTAGTGAAATTAATATATGATAGAGAAAAATTGTAAATGAGAACTTGGTTTTGATTTTGAAATAAAACGAAGTCTAGATAAATCGAGAACGAAGTTAGTGAAGTTAGTTATGAAACTTGTATGAAGGTAAGGTAATGAAAACTCGTAGACGGAAACTTGGTCTTGGATATTTTCGCGCTGAAATCACCGATGGAATAAGTTTCCGACAAATACTTGCAGGCATCTTCCTCAAGTCTACATCTTCTGGTCTCTCCGTGTTACCACTGTGACGTGCTTTTTACAGGCTTCGGATTACCTACAATTGGCTACCCGTCCAAAATATATTGACACCTTTGTTTTTCAATTCTCGATTTCTTACCCATTTTCTCCCCGAATTGTTGCTGGGCGCCAGGATATCTTTCTCCCGATATCCAGGGATTTTCTGTTTTATCTTACTCTCTAAATTACGATATCTTACTCGACTAGCGGGATACGGAGTGCAGTTCAGACGCGAAGTAATTTTCAATAATCAAATGAATATCACACGTAATACGATCAAATAAAAGCAATAAAAGACATCATGATTTATTCAATTATTTACCGTAACGCAAAATTATTTAGCTTTTGCGATCGGCTCTCTCTGAACGACGATTCATTCTACGAAATACAATATTTTTGACTCGCGGGACTCGACGTGAATTATTTTCTCTATCTGTCGTCGTCGCGACGAGCATCTTACGAGATATTAATCGGTAAATCACCGAGTACGGGCGAGAAAGCACTCTGCGATCCGCGTATCGCTCTCGGCATAAAGAAACCAAAGATGGTGTGCACCGCGTGCACCTACCTTACTTAATTATCCGCGAACGATGCGATCGACCCTCTGACTTCCTTCAAGCTATCCTCGGTTCTACGATTTTTCTCGGCCGTCGACACGGCGTTATTTTTCTCCTCTACGATCCTCGACGAAAGGCAGAAATCGTCTCCCTCACGGAGATCACGTACTTCACGGAATTCCCTATCGCTTTTCTCAACTACTGAATTCTCTACGTTACCCACACGTCGTGGTATGGATTGTTACAATTAACTTCAACTTTCTTTGTTCTACTCGTCGATCACAATTGCAGAAGTGCGTCTAGCTATTCACACGCGTCAAGCGAGAGTTACGAGAATGCGTCTACCTTTTTCCACGCATCTAGCGAGAGTGACGCTCGCTCGGCCGTACTTCGATACGCGGGCCGGTAATGAGGGGAAGAGGGTCGCGACGGATTCCTTGCTAAACTTCGGCAATTATCATTGGCTCCTCTCCTATTGACTTCTCCTCACGCGGTGACCGGCGTCGTTACGGCTTTTCGCGAACCTGAAAAATATAATATAGATCCCCGGCAGACTCGTGTCGTCTATATTTTCGTTTTCTCGGGTTCCGCGGGGATCGACTCTGTGTGCGCGCGCTAAACAAAGGCCCTCACGCGTGCCCTTCCTATAGCGTGAAGGGCGAGAGCGTCTATTACGCCTCGTCACACCACAAACTCGAAAACCGCTATGTCGTAAAGAATTGTTGAATTGGATTCCCAGTTTATTAACCGTCCTATCTGACGCCCTTGAAATTGGTTGTGCAATGAGCAAAGTACTGTACCTTACGCACTCTAAAGATATCATCAAGTAGATCATGAGTGAACTCTTTCTTTGATGAAGAAAGAAGATTGTAACTCGTTAACATCAATTAAAAATAAATAAATATCAGATAAAAATCGAGAGAATTAGGCGAGGCGATATACTGTTTTCGCCCGCTATAAACAATTGCTAAAAAAATAGTTAGGCATTAACAGTAACCATTGTGCAAAGTTTGAACGTCGAAAAAAAATCAAGCTGATTATTAGAGGCGATTTTTTCCGATTGTGCTTAATTAACAATAGCTAAAAAATAGTTAACAACCTCATCCCTTCGTGATATCGTATTCTACCTGTTCGGGATATTGACAGTAACGACTGTACGCAGCTTCAATTTTGAAAAAAAATCCAGCGAATTATGCGAATTATAATCTTCGGTATTTCGTGTTCTAAACAATTGTTGACAATTAATTAACAATTTTGTCCCATCGAAAAATCACACGTAATGTCTTCAGCGTATTAACTATAACAACTCTACGAAGTTTTAGCTTTGAAAAAAATACGACCATCTACAAGGACGATCGTGGTCGTAATTTCGACTTCAATATCTATTAACAATTAGTTAATAACCTCCTCCCAAAATTGCATTCTCCATGTCTGGGGTATTGATGTAAAGACGACTGCCAAATTTCAAACATTATTAGAACGGCGACAATACATGGAGCACCAGAGACCCCCTTTTTCATCAGGCTTCGCCCCTAGCGAAATTAGCCGCAGCGGCTAGCTTCAGCTTATTGCTACAGCTTACTACCGTTCCTTCACTGGACTCGCTCTGGTCATTACGCGACGTAACGTGGCGTCACTCGTTCAAGACATGACTCGAAATTCAACGGCTTCGGCGAAACCACGCTCTCGTATCGGCGTACGTGTTACATCCTAGCTACGCTTACCGTAGCGCCCTCACTCATCATTTGGCAATATAAGCGCGAATAAGAATATGCGAATGCACGATTTAAATTTTTTTAAAATTATTATTCTCTTAGCTTTGATATTCTATATTATAGTTATGTATATTCACAGATCTCGTAAAACTGTCATCGTCATTGATTTTCTTTTCCACACTTAAAGTTAAACTAAACTAATCACTAACGCCTAATTAAATTGAAGTGAGACTAAACCTTTTATCTACACGTAAACATCCTGAACATACGAAATGCAACTCGACACCCTAAACAGACTAACACTCGCCTTCGCTCGCGTTGTGGGAATCTTTCCGAAGTCACGTAGGCAAATCAGACAAGAAAGCCCTTTCATACCTATTTTCAACCAATCAGCTTAAGTCTCCTGAATCCCACTCCGATACATTTCATCCCTTTCCTTTTTTCCGCTGTACCACTCGTTCAAATTCATCTTGCATTTTAGTCTTCAGTCTTCACCGACATTTCCAATTGAACAGATCTTTTAAATCCACGAACGAACTTTTCCGAACAATAGTTTCACCTTAGTGATTAAAAACGAACAAGACATTTAAACTGTGTAAATTGAAACAGCTAGAAAACGTGTAAAAACCCATGGTGAAATAAATATGTTATTATTGTTAATTAAACAAGTGATAACTCTGATTATTAGCTACGCATAGTAGTTGTTGGCCAACCCTTATATTTTATGTATTTCGAGCTGCGAGTGAAACCTTTTTTGTGAGATTCATCGATCGGTAAGTCGAAACACCGACTCAACCAACGACGCTTACGGACATTCACGAAACAAACTCACCACATAAATCACATAAAGGTAAAGTACCGAAATTCACCACCAGGACGTAACATACGAACGGCCGATTCCAAGCTTCACCCCTCACTGTATCTCACCAGCCGCAGTTTTTCTAAAGTGAAGCCTCCTCTCACCCTCTTCTGGACCCCAGCCACCTCATTATTCCTCTCGGGGATCGTTCATCAGCCAGCGAACACGGCAAATTATACCGCTACCGCGGAGAGCGATTATTTAATTCGCGCGCCCACAAGAGCGTTCCGAAATTTCGGCTAAGGGGCCAAAAATTAGACTAGGCAGGGGTGAGGATGTATCCGTTCTCCGAGGAGTCGCGAGTCGCCTCGAGGATTCACGAGTTATCCACCGAAGAGCCAAGATGTTGCTACCGTTGCCGAACCGCGCTTTTCGACGAGAACCAAGATCTGCCACCCGTGATTTCGGAGTCTCGGCGAGGAATTTCCCGGGACACTTCGATTACTGAGAAATTACCCGGTAAGATCGTCGTTCGTCTCCGACAACTATTTTGTTTGTGAGTTCCGTACCATCTTGCGACATGTACTGTCCGAGCGATATTATCTGGACGGTGCGCTCCTGCGCACGGTTAGTTAATCTTGATAAATCCATGTGGTCGAGCAGCTACCGCCGGTACTATCGCGGGCTCGGTGTTTTCTGAATGAGTAAAAGAGCCGCCAAAACGGGTTCACGTGGAGTAATTTTTATTTCCATTTACTTGCTTGCGAGACGCTCGTGATCCATTAGGTTAAATAGAATAATTTCATTCAGGAATAAAATACTTTGTCGTTCTCAAAAGCTTTCGTGAAATCGTGACCTTCCACTTATCTTGCGTCAAAAGCCGTAAGAGCACGCGCCGTTAAATAAATTATTGTAGTTTTGACTTGCATTCGATTTCAGCGATGACTTTTGTAATTATCTATTTCGATGTATTGACCAATTTTGTGACGAACTTTTATGACTGACTTTTGCCGATTTATAATTTAACGACGGCGCATAGTTCTCGTGTAAGTCACCTTGCACGGAAAAAACGACTTCGCTAATATAACAAAAAAAATAGTTGACCCAACCAATTGTCGTCGTGCTCTCAGCGCCAGACGACAAATTGGTTGGGTCAACTACTTTTACTTGGCTAGCTTTCCAATCGTTGGACTAACCAAGTTGTTAGTTGGGCCAACTATTGGTAAAATTGTTGGGTTAGCTATTTACTTATTTATTGGCACCTTTTTCTTACTTGCATCCAACGATTTACATATTTCACGTAGCTAATCGATTTGATTAATCCAACGAATGAAATTATCGTCGTAACCAGCGAAATTTCTATTTTCCAGTAACTTTGTTCATTCAACCATTAAAGTTGATAGTCTATTTTAATAATTTCGTTGACGTGACTAATAAATTACTTGGAGTAGCTACGCAACTTGGTTAGTGTCCCCACTCAATTTACCTCCGATTGAATATTATTGTTAGTCAGAAAAGTAATTTAACATTATCAACAATGCTGCTTTCGGCAATACTTTTCCATAATATTTTCGTTTTTGGACGAAGCGCATCGGTATTATTTTGTAGTCTTTAACGATCCTGCAAGAAAAGTTAGTTTGCGTATCTCACATAAAAAAATTAAAAAGTTCAAGTTTAAAAATACAAATGAAAAAAAGATTAATTAAATTATTCATAACATGCTTTTATTGATCTATGTACATTTCTTTTATTTTTAATCGTCTTACATTTATTAGTTATTGTTTATTTTCATAAATACTGTTTATTTTTAACGCATCAGTTACAACCAGTCTACGTGAGTATCTATATCGCGTATTTTGTTGTAACAAACAGCTGACTACTGACTAATCGATGCATGATACAAGGGAACAGGGAAAATAACGAAATGAGTTCCCGATTGCAACGCGAGGAAATCACTTCAGCTAAATTATTTGACATTCCTTATCAAGTGTTTCTAATGACAAAAACATTCAATTAACAATCATTCGTGGGAATTCGCCAATGATAACCTGTGGATATTTCAAAACAAAATCTTATCAAAATGCGACGCAGCAATGCTGTCGTTGAACTAAATGTTCAACGACAAGAGTTAAGTGCGAAGCTTCAAATGTTTTTCTGTAAATGAACCAAGTATCAAGTCTTTGCACCTTCTTTCTTGTCGATGAGCTATGCAGCAATACTGTCGTTAAAACAAATTTTCAACGACAAGAGATAAGTGCGAAGCCTGAATTCTGTATCTGTGACTAGTCCAGGTTTCAAGTCTTCGCACTTTCTTTCTTGTCGATATGCAACGCAGTAATACTATTGTTAAAACAAATTTTCAACGACAAGAGATAAGTGCGAAGCCTGAATTCTGTATCTGTGACTAGTCCAGGTTTCAAGTCTTTGCACTTTCTTTCTTGTCGATAAGCAACGCAGTAATACTGTCGTTACAATAAATTTCCATCGACAAAAGATAAGTGCGAAGCCTGGAATGTGTTTCTTCGAATGATCCAGCTTTCAAGTCATTACACCTTCTTTCCTATCAATTAATTTGTTCAAATGATTTTATTATGCGATTTTATTTATTATATTATGCCATAGCTATTAATTTCTTGACATTTTTAAATTCAAAAGATAAATCGTGAAGCTTTGTACAATAAAATCTACGTATTCAAATATTACATTTCACAATAACGCATTTACATTAGTTAAGAACTGTAAGCATAATATTGTACACGATGCGTAATATACTGTCCACGTGTTCAAACGCCGGCCGGCGTCAGGTTAGAAAGCACCGTAGATTTATCGATATATACGTCAATAACAAATGAAGCTACTGATGTTATGAGCTACAGAAGGTTGCAGATTGTATTTACAACGTTCTGAATCCGCGATTGAACATGTTAGAAAAGAAAGGAACTTACCTTCAAATCGGGATATTAAATTTTCGAAACCCCACTCGCATAACAGCTTCGCAACTGTCGATGTTTTTTTCTTCGACACATCGTGCGATGCTTTCGACATTATATCACGCGTCGATTTTTTATTGTATCGCAACTACACGACCATAAACACCGAATTCCCGGTGTATTAAAGGTTTCCCGTAAATAACGCCAATTACACAACAATCTCGCATGATTTCGTCAATAATACGATCCTCGTTGTTCCTCGGTTGCACAGCGTCCGCATATAATAAAAATGGCGTATATAGAAAAATCGCGAAAATGCTGCGGTTCAAGCCGCCGATGCTTATAGGGGGCGGTTCGGGCTTCCGGCAACTATTTACGGTTGGTTAAGGCAACGATTTTAGTGGTAGATCGCGGCGAGGAATCACTAAAATTCGTTGTCCGTCTTATGTACTAAGTTAGTAGTTGGGCCAACTAATTAAGGATGTTGGATCCACTATTCACGTCAACAAATTATCATTGGTCGATGGAACTAATACTAGATCGTTGGGATAACGACGCAGATAATTACGGCAACCAATTTATACCCAACGAATAAATAGTTCGTTGAGCCCACCAAGCCTTTTTTTCCGTGTGTCAAGGTGACCTTGTCAACCTTGTAAGCTGCGTTGTCAACAAACACCTATTATTTTGCTGTCGAGTTCACCTGAGGTCAAGAAGAATATTCGTGAAATCGATTTTTTTGTTATGTTATTGTTTATTAATTATAATGAGAATGATTAGGGGAAATGTTTATTTGCTACCGGTGTCGACGATTTTAATAAAATAATTCACATTCATTCGCGATAACCCGAGTATTGGTCGTTCTTTTCGCATAGCATTTGGTGGAACCACCCCCTTACCATTTCCCCATGGCTGCTTTCTAGCCGAACGAACTTCGACATTTTGGATTCCACAAAATAAATTCGTCTCGAGAGTTCTCGCTCTCGTGGCTGGTGCCCAGCAGAAGCGAAAAGTTAATATTGCACTGTAAATTTAGAACACTGAATGTGTGAAATATGGTCAATGTTAAGTAGAGCGGAATTACGAGTGCCGCTGTCCATTAGCTATCGTCTGAACTCTTCAATAACGTTTGTCATTCCATTGTTTGACGTTAGTCTTAAAGTTTCACAAAACGAAAAAAGTGCTAAAAAGTTTTCGTAATATTCATTTTGACCTTAAATACTTCATTCATTACGTAATTCTTTTTCGTTCTCTTCATTTAATCGTCGCCAATTTCGGGCATTTTGGAAGAAATCGAACAGGAAGTATTCGGAGGACCATTTCACCGTACATTAAAATTCGATTTGTGACCCAAATTGCGTATTCTGCAAATACTAGTTACGCACGGGACACCATTATTTTAATGATTATTCTTTCTCTCTCTTTGGTCTTTACTTTCGACCTCGAAACTTAATCAATTGACTTGATTGATTCCACAATATGACACATCTGGAAAGATATTTCTACTTTAAATTATCAGTCGTTGTTCAAGACCTTTCACCAATCAACAGTCCCCCGATCTCTAACTCTGTCACTTAGCCCCAGCAATTACTCCCTAAAAAGAATTCTCCGGAAACCTACCAGGACGCTTTTCATCCAACGAGAATCCAAAAAGCCGTCCAAAGGCTCCAGCCAAGTAATTGATCACACTTTATAGTCTTCATTAACGTTAATATTCATATAGAAATAAACGGGAACGAGAACTAAGACCGACACACTCGCAAAAGAGAACGGCTGCGGAAATGCACGGTTGCTCAGGATGCGGGTTGTGGTTGAAGGGTAGCGATCCGAGGTCAATAAAATATCACACAAGAAACAGAGATCGAAACCTCAATGTTACTTTAATCGGAAACGAAAATTAATATTTTAGCTAAAAAGCCACGAGGTCGCACGCACGGGAGCCGATAGTACTTAGCTGATCGAAAGATCGAAGCGAGTCAAGCGACCACGAGCGAGACGCAACAGGGATAACGATTAACGTAAAGAAACTGACCGAAATCGCGTAATTTATCCTAAATCGACCAGGAACTGCATCTGACGATGCCCCGATAGCACACGCTTAAACACTACAGTCGAGAGAGTTAATCGTTACACATCGATCGAATTATCAACACGAAAAGAATTCCTTTCGGAATTTCATCGAGGATAGCACCCACGAAACACGGGAATCGACGAGTGAACGCGAACGAGAACGAGACGCGCGAACACGAGAGTGAGAACGATATATCCACAGTAACTCAAGAGAGACGTCGCGATCACACAGCACGTCGATAGCTCGAGCGCGAAACTAATAAGCCGTAGCCTATGACAACGGGAGCACGAAAGAGACCCGAGTTACCTCTAGGGCAGCTTTCGGTAAGCTATTTTGCCTACGATAACGACTCGAACTCGTGATCATTACGTTGCTTTACCGAATCGAGACGATACTATAACGCGGTAATTCGAAAAATTTTCCATTCAATTTCAAGGCACTTTTTCACTCTAATGCAGCGCGAGGTGTTTTATCCTCGCCTGTAAACTATACCGCCGGCTCATCTCAACGCATTGCATTTTTCTGTAGGGTGCAGGGTTTGCACGGGACTTAGCGTGGTAGTAAGAAACTTTGTTGAATCTCTCCTTCACTTGGGGTTTTACTTGCTAACATTAGTCCACCAAGTGAATTCGAGAATCTCGACTAAACGGAACGAAACTAAAACTGAAACTGAATCTGTACTGAATTGACTAACTAATACTGTACTGAAGGTTTTGAATAATTGCGGGAAGAAAATACCCGAACACTAAATTGCAAAGAACAGAAATAACTCGATCGATATCTCACGAGAGCTTGACGATATCTTAAGTCGTTGGGAGAGGCAGTACGCAAGAACTGTAGCGATACATATCAATATGTGCTCAGACATACGATTGTTCTTTATTGTGTGACGATGATTCCGAAAAATCACGTCACAAATTATATTCTAACCGAATAAAGACTCGATTTTTCGATCACTTTGACCGATCATACGAGAGAGAAGAATCGTACAATCTACCATACACATCTCCATAAATATCTACATAAAATAAAAATACGTAATTTTTTATTTGCCTGTGTTAATCCTTCGTAGCTTCATCCAATTTTCATTCCAGCGATTCGGAGTCAATTTCTATTATCGTCATCACAGAGTGTCATCGAAACCTCAGTTTTCATTTTCTATTCTTCCCTTATCCTTGTTTCAAAACCACCGAGACTTCAATTTTGATTTCGAACCATTCCCATGTGATAGTCATCGAGGTTCTCAATTTTGACGTTGTTTCTTGGGGTTGTGATAGCCATCGAGATTCTCAATTTCGTTCTCTTTCTTTTATAACGTGAGGGCCATTGAGATCCTCGATTTTGTTAAATAATCGTCGGTTTCGTTAATATTATCACGCGCGCATAACAAAATCGAATAAATATCCTCCGTAGGACCGTCAAACGCTTCTGATACCAATGTAACGGCCGTTATTATTAATAACGAAGTCACTATCGACACCACCCCATGGGGCGGTATATACCGTGACACGGTACATGGTATAAGTGTACATAGATCCATTTATCTATCGAATTTCATTAATCGATGTTTGTTAATAAACGATCTGAACTCTAATTCGATAACTGATTAAAACTAAAGAGTAGAAAGGCAGATTAAAAAAATTAGCACTAAATGTACAAAGTTTCGTGTTATAGCAAAATATGTTTATTATATAAATTTCATCGTATTCTATACACTTATTGTACGTTTACGTCTTTGACGACCGTAAACGATGATTGCGCATTTTCAGATACAAAAAATATCTAACTGCTCGAAAGGAAATTTCGAGAGGATTCCGAGTTTTCGATATAAAAACAAAACAGCTGATAATATACATACAATTTCGTACGATTTGTCTTCAATGGCTGTCCATAAATTGGATGTCCGAGAGCAGTAGAACTGTATTGGGCAAAGGTCGGGGTTGCGGACTCAACACCGTGAAAGTCTGTCGCTCAACGTCCACATTCGTTCTGCAAAAAAGAAAGTTCGCAATAGTTAATTTTCCGAAAACTTCGATAAAAACAACATATCTTACGGAAAAAGAAAACGGAAATAATTTTACATACACGCAAACAAAACCCGCGACATTCGTCTGTACAACGTCGTCCTCCGGCGAATCGGCAAACGAAACTGACAACAGATGATGCAGTAAACTCGGTCCTGGCGAAACGGCGACGAGTTTCGTAAGATTATCTTCCGCTTTCATACCGAGAGGCATGCAGGACGCCGGCAAAACGGGAGCTCCAATTTTGTATAATCGCGCTTCGCTCCATTTTACTTCGAAACTGTGAGGATAAAGCGGCGTTCTCGAGCCATAAAAATATTCCCGAACTCTCTGATCGCGCGCTTCGGTTCTCATCGTTTGACTTCTCTCCACAACACCGCCGCTTTTCGGCAAAAATACTACTTTTACGAACGACGGCATATCGCGATCTAATTCGTTGTATAGTCTCTCCTGATCGAGAACGAGTACCGCGTCGACTTCGAACGCTTGAGCCGCGTGAGTGAGCAGTTTATAGCCTCCGCCTTTGACCCATCCGCACGTATTTATTACGATACCCGAGAATTTTGCTTTTTTGTTCGCTTGAAGTCTGTCTGAACAAACTTCAGCCAAACGCGATACGAGAAGATTATAGAGCGCTATATTACCGCCTGGAGACTTGTGACCATAATGGAAGACAAGGGGTGCCTGTTGGCTGAATCCCTCAACAACGTTCGACGTTCTCTCGACGAGCAAAGCTCCTATTGTCCCCGGAATAGCTATGTGCCCCTGTCCCACATCCAAATCAACAAAAATCGGACGCCTTCCCATTCTTACAGCGTAATTAAGTAAAATTCTGCAGAGAGTTGATTTTCCAACGTCATTGGGCCCCACAATCATCGTTATGGGACCTGTTGCATCGTTTTTCTCTGCAGCTTCACGCAAACGTTCCATTGCCGCATGACAATTCAAATAGATTCCCATTGGAGTTTCTTTCGCTATGTAGCTAACGTCTGTTTTTCCGACTAGTTCTATCGTACATCCTTGCCATGTAAATACCGCTACTTTTGCACCCGAAGTAAATTCATATTTTTTGCCTTTTACAATTTCCGTACCAAACACCTCTGCCAGACCGCTTTTTAGCTATAAATAAAAATATTTATAAAAATTTGGAATAACATATGGTACAGTTGCAAAAGAAAAAAAAACAAATTCTAACCTCCAAAGTCACTTTTTCGTTCTTATTCTCGACTTCGAAACGGAGTTCGCAGTCGGCGTCGAGTTTGAATTCTTGCGTCGGTGGTTTCTCTTCGCTCATGATGAACAATAATTTTTCAATGTAATTTTGGGTTTCGAAATATTAAAATGTAGTCACTTCTCGTTGCGCGGAATTTCGAGAACCCGAATTAACGAACGTCAACAAAGTGACGATGAACTTTCGTTTATTCGATTATCAAGGGATAATTATGGGTACATTTTCTTCTTCGACATTTTGCTAATAGAATTTATAACGTAAAATTTGTCACCGTCACTCGATCATCGGAAAAATTTTGATGAGAAATGTAAATAACGTTTTCGCGGTTATATTGTCGGTATAAGAACAGAAACACCCGAAAAAACTCGGGAAATGACGACGACATGATTGCGATTCTTGCGCTATCTACCGGACGCTTTTTCGTGATGATAAAGTAGTGAACAGCGATAATATGCCGACTTCCGTCAAACACGGACTCTCGTTAATGCTTTGATGTAACATGACAATTTTCGTGATTTACACACCCGTGTTTCGCGTATCGTCTCAGCTTTCCATTTTCAGAAGAAAGTTACTATCGTTCGGGCATCGCAATGACGATAAACTTTTTAGTAAGCAACGGCGAAGTGGGGCTAACGAGTTTGCTACGTAAGGTCCGAGTAAAGCTCGCCGACTTTCGAATACGCATACGCGATATGTGTGTGCGCTTCGTTGAGCAGCTGTGACGACGTTACCGGTAGACCTTGAAATTCTTATCTGCAACATCCCCAAGTCATGCTGCACGAGTAGTAGTGCATATTTACACCGTACGCGGCGTACTCACTCACGCATATCCGTGTGCTACTTGACGGACGCGGCCCGGATTTTTATATTCCGAAGCTTCATTTGTATCAATTTGTGGCGTTAAACAGTTTCCCCTGTTACTTCGTCTGTCAGAGTCAATTATGCAGGCGGTAAACATAATTCTATTTATATTCAAACTAGCAACAAAAATTTATACGCCCCCGTGATGTTATCATTTCTCATATTCATGAAAATAAAAACGAATACCATTCGAGTTTCGATAAGATCGCGAAATTGAGTGGGGAGAGTGAAGACGAAGAAAATACTTCTTCTTACTCCGTCATGGATTTATGCCGCTAGGCCAAGTACCAGACAAACAGAATACACACGAGGTAAAGCAACGGTCGAACGACCGTCGACAAACCTCCGCCCCCCACCCCCCCACCCCCTCTTTCGTTATTTCATCGCACGCTGTGCGTTTATCCCCAATCGCGAGGCGCTGCGCTTTGAATTCTCTCGTCGCTCGTCAGTGACGAGTCCGCAACGACGGTAGAAAGGTTGTGCGTACGCAAACGCGTAGTTACTTTCATCGAATTCCAATAGTCGTTCGAGAGTTGTCCACATTCCACACGAGTTACGATGAAATCGTTTTTCGGCGCGATACTCAGAAGGGGTGATCAGCTGTCGAACGGTATCAGAGAAATTCCGTCCACAGCAGGAAGATCGATGAAACTGAAGGTAGCACCGTTGCAAGAGGCGGCATTAGACGAGCGATGCATACTTGTGGACGAATTAGACAGACCGATTGGAGATGCTACCAAAAGACACTGTCATCAAGTCGGCAAACACGGCGAGGTACCGCTACACAGAGCTTTCAGCGTATTTCTTTTTGACGGAAAGGGCGATCTTTTGCTCCAAAAAAGAGCGCCAACCAAGGTAACGACATTTCTAATCGATATTTTACTCTTTCGCTTCGACGAGATCGAAAATCAAAAATTTTGAATAACTATTACCAACCGATGGGTTAAACGGTCGCAGATAACTTTTCCCGGGTACTATACAAACACGTGCTGCAGCCATCCGCTATCGGAGATTCCTGGCGAAACCGACGAGCACCAGGAGCTCGGAATCAGAAAGGCGGCGCAGAGACGATTGAATTATGAGTTGGGAATACCAAAAAACGAAGTTTTGCCTCAGGATTTCTGTTATTTAACGAGAATTCATTATCATTCGCCTGGGGATGGAAAATGGGGTGAACACGAAATTGACTATGTATTGTTTTTGCAAAAAAATAACATAACTCTCGATCCCAATCCCGACGAAGTTAGCGAAATTCGATGGATTTCCAGAGATAGGATAAATGAATTTGTAAATAGTATTGATGCTCCTCTGACTCCGTGGTTCAGTTTGATGCTTAATCATACATTACCACTTTGGTGGGCAAATTTGGATAATCTTCACACTGTTCAAAATCACGTTTCGATTCAACGATTTTTGTGAATTTTTACGAATATTTGGAAGAAACGAGAAGAAAAAAAAAGTAAAATTTGTATTGATTTTTTTTCGAGATTTACGGGCATTAAGTGACGTGGTATTGTCGATACAGAACTATTTTATTATACTGAATGTTCGTCTGGTGTGTAAGATATGTAAATTTTAAGGCATTGTAATAAAATTCATATGTACGATATAATTGACACACCATTTTTTCGCCATCCTACGTCTATGCATAAATGTCTATGGAGATTAATGATAAAAAACAATATTGCATTTACATAAGTAGCACCTTATTATTTACGAATGATAAGCGAGCGGCCAGAAATAACTTCTTTTTTTTTCAATGATTCGTAATATAACGGACTAATAGATTTACGATCGAAGAAATTAACTGCTGTTGAAAAAATTGAATTGATGATTAATCTCTCATTGAAAATCATTGCGATTAAATCGATCGATTCATTTATAAGCGCGCAAACAAACAAAAGTAGTCAGACGATAAATTCGTCAGAGTCTACTTGTTATCGGGTAGAAGTGAAAAGCTTATTTTGTATTCCATTCGAATACAAAACGAAAGACTCGTTTGTTATTCATAATGTGCGCCATTTTTAGTCCATTGTCGACGAACGCATGTTTTATCGCTTGCGCGCGCGATTCCTGCCATATCGATTGCGCAACGCGATGCTATATATAGACGACTTTTGTATTATTGTCTCTCGGGGTTCTGGTGATATTTTAACAGGGATTTTAAGCGCCTTTCGGTTGGTTTCTTGTACCCGGCTTTTGACGTGTCTCAGCCTCGGTCGAGCGGCCTGCAGTCGTGTTCGGTCGTCGTGTGCTCCGATAAAATCGCTACGTGTCGTACCGGGGATGGGTCTACTGGCGCGTATGGCAATTTGCAAATGATTTTATGAGAGGAGAATTAAAAAACGACAAAGTGTCGCCGTCGTTATAGTGGATTGTTATAAAAAAGTTTTATAATAACGTAAAAAAAATGCAAAACAAAACGGCGGCCCCGCCGTACACGAAGAAAGTAATGTTTCCGGATAAGAAGCCATCGTCGAAGCAGATGAAATCCTCCACGCTAACGAACGCAGCAGGCTTCAGTTCTCTTCTCACCTTCACAATTCTGCTATTAGCTTGGATATCAGGGTTCGCATCGCGTCTATTCGCGGTTATACGCTTCGAGAGTATAATTCACGAGTTCGATCCCTGGTGAGTGTACATTTTATCGTAAAACCCGAATCTGATAAGCCGTTTTTTTTTTTTTTTTAACACATACCCACTGTTGGCTCGTCAGATCGTCCACGTCGATCACGAGGAAAAAATTTAAAAAAAAATTCGATTTAATTTTAAACACAGAAAAACGCGTCAATTTTTCGTTTTACATTTTTCATATGAAATTTTTCATGCAGGTTCAACTACAGAGCTACAGCGTACATGGTGCAACATGGTTTCTACAACTTCTTAAATTGGTTTGACGAGAGAGCGTGGTATCCATTGGGACGAATCGTCGGCGGCACTGTTTATCCTGGTCTCATGATAACGTCGGGATCTATACACTATATTCTTCATTCGCTTAACATACCGGTTCACATAAGAGATATATGCGTCTTTTTGGCACCAGTGTTCAGCGGCCTTACAGCCATTTCAACTTATCTGCTGACGAAGGAATTGTGGAGCGCAGGCGCCGGCCTTTTTGCCGCTTGTTTCATAGCAATAGTACCGGGATACATATCGCGATCGGTAGCGGGAAGTTACGATAACGAGGGTATCGCGATTTTTGCTCTTCAAATAACTTACTATCTATGGGTAAAATCGGTAAAAACCGGTTCCATATTTTGGGCCGCGATGACCGCTCTTTCGTATTTCTACATGGTATCCGCATGGGGTGGATATGTGTTCATTATAAATCTCATACCCTTCCACGTTTTCGTTCTCCTCGTTATGAATCGATACAGCAATCGATTATTCACGAGTTACACGACATTCTATATACTCGGATTGCTGCTAAGTATGCAAATACCTTTCGTCGGTTTTCAACCGATTCGCACTTCGGAACATATGGCGGCGGGCGGTGTATTCGGACTTTTGATTTTCGTCGCTGCGCTTCGGTATCTTCGGACTTTTATGACGAAATCGGAAATGAAATATTTCGGCGGTGTCGTTGCGGCGACCGCTGCCGTTTTGCTCGCCGTTCTCGTTGGACTTACGTACGCCGGCGTTGTTGCACCGTGGAGCGGAAGATTTTACAGTCTATGGGACACCGGTTACGCAAAAATTCATATACCGATTATCGCGTCAGTGTCGGAACATCAGCCGACAACGTGGTTTAGCTTTTTCTTCGATCTTCATATACTCGTCACGACTTTTCCCGTTGGCCTGTGGTATTGCATCAAACGAATCAACGATGAACGCGTTTTTGGTAAGGACAATAAATTATAAATTCGCGCGAAATAAGGTCGCGTATTCTGTACTTTAACAAGTAGTTTCTTGTATTTCTTCACAGAGAGTTTCTTTAGCACTCTTATCTAATCTTCTCTATTTTTATCTGTATTTTTGTTGATTTAATATCTCACGAGACCCGTAAAGGAATTCTATAAATAGTCGTTAGCTCTATTGACGACAGTACAGGATATCGCGAAAAGATATTCCTTTTCTTTTTTATTTTGCCGTAAGAATACCGTAATAACCTGATAATTACTTCCCGTTGCAGTTATCCTTTACGCGATAAGCGCGGTATACTTTGCCGGCGTTATGGTGCGTTTGATGTTAACGCTGACCCCCGTCGTCTGCATGTTGGCCGGTGTTGCGTTCAGCGGTATTCTCGAGTTGTTTTTGAAGGACGAGGATCGCGAGAGCGGCGATCGCGAAGGGGGTGAAGGAAGCGAAGAGGAAAGCGAAGAAGAACGGGAGCGCAGTCCCGGTCGCGGACTCTACGACAAAGCAGGCAAATTGAGGAGAATGAAACACGAAAGACCGAAGGGCAACGGCGATGGATTGGGACCTAATCTTCGCAATGGTGTTGCGATCGGAATATTGATGCTTCTCATGATGTTTACCGTTCATTGCACGTGGGTAACGAGCAATGCGTATTCGAGTCCCTCGATAGTGTTAGCGTCGTACAGCAACGACGGCGGACGAAGTATTCTAGACGATTTTCGCGAAGCTTACTATTGGCTCGCGCAAAATACGCCGAACGACGCAAGAATAATGAGTTGGTGGGACTATGGATATCAGATCGCTGGAATGGCGAATAGGTGAATGTTTTATTTTTCTTTATTCGGATTAAAAAAAACTGCAGTAACATATTGTATATATCGAATTCTCGTAAAGATTTTTCAATGATAATATAAAATCAGGTTTTCGTATTTTCGAACTTTTCAAATGGAAATTTGTGGCCAATTTTTTTGGTTTTTTTAGTTTTCATCGAAACCACTCGGTGTGAGGTCGTTTTTTGCGATTCAAAGAAAAAATTACAGTATTAATTGATTAATAATTTAAGGAAAATAGAAGAACGGTTCGTCAGCGTTTTTTTCTCTAACAACTGCGAAAAACTTGAATTCTATAACACAATTTTTTTTCTGTGTGTTATTTCGGTGTATTTTAATTTTTGTTTTTGTTGCTTCCAGAACTACACTCGTGGATAACAATACATGGAACAATTCGCATATAGCGTTAGTAGGCAAAGCTATGAGTTCAAACGAAAGCGCCGCATACGATATCATGACATCCCTCGACGTTGATTACGTTTTAGTCATTTTCGGCGGTATGATCGGTTATTCCGGTGACGACATAAATAAATTTTTATGGATGGTGAGAATAGCCGAAGGCGAACATCCACAGGACATTCGTGAAAGTGATTACTTCACGGAACGCGGCGAATTCCGCGTCGATTCCGAAGGTTCACCAACGTTACTTAACTCTCTAATGTATAAATTGAGTTACTTCCGGTTTGGCGAAGTTACCGTGGATTATCGATCACCCGCCGGTTACGATCGCACGCGCAACGCCGAGATAGGAAACAAGAATTTTAAACTGACTTATCTCGAGGAGGCATACACGACGGAGCATTGGCTCGTGAGAATTTATAGGTAATACTTCGTTACTATTATTTTCCGTAATTTTTTGGTTTTTTTCCGATAATTATTATATTTCTGGCTCATGAAATTTCATAGGTAATACTTTGTTACTATTTTTTTTTCGTCCATTTTTTTCTTTTTTTTTCAATAATGTTTTATTTTTCCTCAGGGTGAAGAAACCTGATGAATTCAATCGTCCGAGAATTCCTATAAGCGGACGTACGATTGCGCGGCCGACGAGCACGTATCACAGTAAAAAGGTGAGTAATTTGTTACGCGAGACGATTTGAACGGAACGAAAACGAGTCGTAACGTTCCTCGTATCGTTTACGATTTTTTAAACTCAACGAACTTCGAAAGATCCGAAAACGTAGTTGAAGTTATGGGGGGCTGGACATTGATGTTTCAGACGGCGCGTCGCAAGAAAGGGTTTATCAAGGGACGTCCGAGCGTCGTCAAGGGACGCAAACCCCAAGGGAAAGCGGCTACTTAAATGTAAATATCCATCGATCCGCACCCAACCAACCCTTGACCCCCCAACAACTTCACAGTCGTACTTTTTGTAATAAAAAAAAAAACAAAAAAAAAACAAAAGAAATAAACCACCGTCCCCGACCCCCCCGAAAGCCCCGTGGAAATTCACGACTGTATGTACCTCGGAATTTCTATAAAGTTTGATACCGTATAAAGCAGAATCGACGCGCACGTTCTCGATTCGAATAAATTAACGAAGAGGCGTGGGAGTCATTAAATGTTGAATAAAATTCGGGCCGTAATTGTTGTAGGAGAAAAAAAATTCAGCTCGAACGCGAGTTACAAAAATACTGTTCCATATATTGCCTTTGACACGTAAATTTAATCGTCGAAATGTATGAGTGAAAAAAAAATCGTCTATATCGGTCGACATGCAAATTTTTTTTCTCGTTACTCGAAAAAATAGATCGTTTCCGGTTTTATATACAAAGGCAATGTGTATTTTTTTTTACAATATATATATATCTTTTATCAAAATTGCCGGAAGTTTCTCGTGTGTACAGTTATATCGATGTAAAATGGAGAAAAAAAAATAACAACTATGAAGGATGAAAATTCATTTAATTTTGTGGGCAGTGAGAGACTCATACGATGCCACGTGCATTTCCGGATCTTTTTTGTTCTTCGTTTTTTAGTATCCAGCATATTCAGTGACGTAAAAGGAAAAACAAAATGATAAACGTAGAGTTCGAAGCTTTTCCGAACGTTACCAATTTGGAATTTCTGTTAGAAAGAAAAGCAATTCCAGCACGATAGACGATCTCTTTTGCGGAGCGTCGACTCCATACGTGCAAATTACATAAGCATTTTTTTTGTTATCGTAGATTCACATTGCATATTCTACTATAAGTATAAACGAAAGATAAACAAAGAAAAAAAAGAATCAGTGTAGGCGCTGTAAGAAACGGTTCGACACTTATCATCACTTGAACTCATTTACACTGAGTTTCTACGTGTGACTTGTTTACACAATTTGTTGTATAGGATCTTGTTGAAAGATGAACATTCGCAATAACATATCCACGTGTTTTAATTACATAACCTTATCCCCATTTAGTTTTATACGAAGATTCAGCGTTTTTCAATCGATCCGAAAGAGTTGCAAGCAAATTTGTATTTTTTTTTTTCCGTCGAAAAATAGTATCGATCTCGTCGTGACTCATGCACACGAGGCATAACGAAAACTTACTCCGTTTATAAAAATGGCGAAAAAAATAACATCAGTGCACAAGGGCATTGAGATTATCATTCTGAAGGGTGGGATAATCCTATCGGTTGGACGTATTTATTGGGAAAACGGAAAATCGACATAATCACTTCAATTTTTTAGGTTATATCACCGCATGTTGAGATGTCAAAATCAGCTGATCGGCGTTCGGCCGTCTCATCGTCAGATAACCGCGAAACGAATGAGTAAATTGTCAACGATGATTTATCGATTTATTGAGACAGTAGTAGTAGACATAATAGTTGAAGATAGGAAGCTTTTTTTAAACTTAATTGTATTTAATCGTTAAGGTACACGGACGCCGAAATAATTTAACTCTCGGCACTCGAATTTTTTCCAGCTCCGAACTTCGAACGGCATGAACAATAATTTTCTTTTTCACATGCATCGTGTACAGTATAAATAATACGTAAATTAACAATCATTAAAAGCGTGGCAACGTCATTGTTGATTCGCGTCATTGGCATGAGGTCACGAAGAGACGAACATTTCCTCTTGCGAATAAATTGTGCGCCACAAACGCGACGCGGCATTGGTGGAAAAACCGTGAAATTTTGCGCTTTTGGCAAATTTGCGAACCAAATATATAATTAACCAAAGAACCTCATCGCTAGCAAAATATTTTTTCACGAGGCCATTCGGAGACATGTTTATCTAATAATCGAACTGTATCCAATCTATAATTGTATATTGAATTGATTTCTATTATCCGATGCAAATAAAAACATAATTGAGGGTCTTAATAAAACAAGAAAAGTGTGATACGCGTGGTTTGGCTATGTTATATATCGGGAAATTGTGAGTGGCAATATTGACAACAAAAAATCGACATTTTTTTGCCCATTCATACACGCAGTCAAAGAACTCCCGTGGGACAATCCATACTACAAATGCCTCGTGCACGACAACCAAGCGTGTCTCATTGACCATGAGGAAAAGTTAACGACCGCGGAGAGGGGGTGTACAGAGTAGAGTTTATTTACAGTCTCGCAAATCGCAAAGTTGCGTAGTTTAAATGTTAGGTTAGGGTACAGAAGTACGATCTTTCAATACAAGAATAATTAAGTTATTAGTGACGATAGAGACGCGTGTAAATTGCAACGGAATCTCGTATTTGACGTTACGATAAAGAGGAGGTGTTAGCTTCAGTGGGTGGAAAGTGTTTCTATGTTGGTCGCCTCGCGGCATCGTTGCGAATTCAGGGGATTTTTCGCATCAAACCCGTACTGTTTGTGTCTGTGGTGTGCGGTGTGCAGCCGCCATCTTGCTGCCTTCACATCTGACATGTCTTTCTAATGTTATTATCGTTTAATATTACGATTAATTGCGCTTAACAAGTTGCCTTATATCGTCGTAGAAGTCGCGTCGACGGTGCGTTGTTATTGCGAAAAATCCTAATATACGGTGGTACACGTGAACAATTAAAAAAAAAAAGACAGATAATTCGACGAATCCCAACCTCGTCTCTGTGTGGTCGCTATCGAGAAGTCTCAACGCTGAAAGCAATTTGCAAACGATTGTTGTGCTTTGGCTCGATTCACCGTTCGATGGCTTGTTGAGAGTCATCGTCCATACGATGTACGAAGAGTTCAATAAAGTTCGGTGAAAATAAGCCAACAATTTCATCGCATCATGTCGACGGGGTTTCGTACAAACGATCAGAGGAACGAATGAACATAACCTAAACAACGCATCGATGTGCTCTCGATGATTCTGTTACTTGTCAACATTCGAAGATTTCCAGGCATATCGATGAACGCAACGACAACACGAGGAAAAGACGACAATTCGCGCGATCGCGCGTCAACAACGCGACAAACGAGGGAATGAATTTTCTCGTATTTATTCTTCGTTACGTTTCGGAGTGAAAATACGTTATGCGAGGCAAGAATTGTTTTACCCAACGTCAATTAACTGTGAATCTTGTTTACGCCTTCTGCTAGAGTTAATACGCGATTACATACATACGTTTCACTGCCGCAACTTCACCTCCTTTTTTTTACATTTTTTCATTTTTTATCAATTTAGATTTATAGAAAAAAAACAAAAGGATTTTTTTCACAGATGATAATTCGACATTCCTGCAAGTAGTACATATAGGATAACAAACGCAAAACACAATTTGCTCAAGTCCAGTGTACCTGATAATTTGTTTTTTTTTTTTTTTTAAATCAATATCTATCGTCAATCGAACGGATCGAAACGCATGAATGTTTCAGTCGAATTAAATTTTAATGACATTTTGTCTGTGCACTTTTGATTGATTTCTATAAATAAACGAATCTTGGCAATTGGCGTGAACGAAAAAAAAATAAATAGAAACAAATATTGGTATTTATTAGGCAGAGTTGGTTGATTTTGAGAGTTTGAGAATGCAGGTGGAACGTGGAGAAGGAGTTGTATCAGCAACCGATGAAGGTCCCCGATGCGGAAAATCCAAAAATGGACAATAAGCTGAAGTTTTCGGATCGTCTGAAGGCTCTTTTGAAAACAGAGTCGCGTCAGGATGTCGATCCTTACATATTCAGCGAGCCGGAGCCGTTCGTCACGGCGGCCGGTAAGAGTTTCAAGTTGATGCAACCGAAGAATCCCCGCGTCAGCGGCAAGAACAGTAAGTCGAGAGGAAAGTGTATAAAGCAGCGAAGATCGAAGATCGAAGGATCGGGGATACCGCAATTATGCGTCGATGCAACGGAGACGAGGGAATCGGATGAATTGGAGGTCGAGACGAGCGGTACGAGACGTTTGGAGTTGAGATTTCCGAGCGGCGCGCAAACGGGTCAAAACGAAGATGAGCGGGTAGTTGACGGTCTTCAAAGATTGGAAACACGAAGAAATAATCGCGATCACACGCTTCTGTACTATCCGCGCGCCGGGGACGAGATATCGGACAGCGAATCGAGCGGCGATGAGTTGAGTATTTATCAGCGTCATTGGTTCGCGGGGGAGACGAGCTCATCGTTGAATCGTACGGCGAGACTATCGCAGCTGCGCTCGCAGCTTCGTCGTCGTTTGATTCAGCTGCACAAAGGCGGTCAAGAATCGGAGATCCTTTTACGCGAGAGAACGCGCTGTTTGCTCGAAGCTGCGTGCAAAAAGCCTCAAACGAGAGCATTGTGCGAATCGCCACCGGGTACCAGCAAACTTTCCACGGGGCCTCTCCTCGTCGGGGGTCCATGCGGTGCCGAGGGATGCCGACAAACTTCGCTCCCGTGTACGCGGCATTGTTCCCGTCACATAATGCTTAACGCCGATCAGCTACTTTTTGAACATTGCACTGCCAAATTCAGCGACAATACACAGTGTTGCGTACCGGTTTTCGACGTCGCGCACGAATTACCTCTTTGTCCGGAACACGCGAGAAAACGTGACAATTATCATCGTAAGGCTCAGGAATCGAAACCAAAGAAGTCACGAAAAAAGCCTGTATCACCGGTAATTCCGCGACCTAAAAGCGGTAAATCGCGACCCAAAAAACGTAAAAGACCACCGTCGACGAAACTCGACAACAAAATTGCCGGTTTGGTACATGAAGAGAATCATTATCCGAGTCAAGTGATATCGACAAACGAGAATCACACGAAGACTCTTAATAATCTCAACGTACCCCAAGGTACGTCCAACTCGGCGAATTTGAATATGGCACCCGGACTCGGGTCGTTGGGACCTCTCAATCACGGCGGTGGACTCAAAGTCGAACTCGGCGATCACGAAGTATTCGCATCTCTCGATCCCGCGGAACACGACTTCGGAAATGTTCTCAACGCGTTACCCGCCGACGCTTTCAATGATATTTTCATAGGTAAGATATCAATAACGCATAAAGTTCTCATTAATATTACCAAATAATTCATTACCGTATCAAATTTTTCATAAAATAGCAGTTCATTTAACGTTAACATAAGAACTGCAATGCGTCTACTTTGCTTCTCGATAATTAATAATAATGTATCAGCTATTCTTGCGATATAAATTCCGTTAATTGAACCTTTTTTTTAAGTGTTTCACAGCGATATACAAAGTAAAGATTAATACTGTAAAAATTATTATTAATTACTATTATTATTTCCTTCTTCGCAGAGAGTTTAAACGGGGAATACGAACCTTCGCGGGAAGAGGAGGAAGAGTTGGAACGCGCGCTGGAAGCGGTCGACAAGGATGTGAGAAATTTGGAGCGCATGGGACAAACTCACGGGTTACTGGAACCCGCTTTGCTCGCGCAACTCATGTCGGACATTGCTTCGTAGCCCCCACCGTCCCAATAAAAAAAAATCCGGATAACGATGATACAAAGTTCGCGAGTGTTCCTTTGGTAAAAAAAAAAAAAGAAAAAAAAACGTAGAAAGAAGAAAAAAAAATACTGTTTGTGTATGTGCGCTGGTCAATGTAACACTGTATTACTAACTGTATCGTTGTATAGCAATTTCGCGAGAGACTTCGCGAACGAATGGCAGGGATCGACGATTTCGTAGACACAGTACGCTGAGGATGTGAAAGCCAAAAAAAAAGAAAAAGACAAAAAAATGAGAAAAAGGCACGTGTAGCGAAGCGATTAGTATATATATATATATATATATAGAAAAAAAAAGGAAAATAATGTCATATAAATCGCCGTATTTTGGCTATGTGTACGTCAGGGAGTTTGTTTGCTTGTAACTGCTAGAAATATTCCTTTCACGTAAAAGCGGAAGTAAACACGAAAAAAAAAATTAATAAGAATACATTGCGAGGCCATTCGTTTCTTGCGCAATCCGCTCTCGCCGTTCTAATTTGTAAGAACGCGGCACGTGGCTATGTATACTGTTTGTAAGGACACGCGAGAGAGAGAGACACACACACATACGCAAACACACACGTTAAACGTACATACATTGAGACGCATTGTGAGATGGTAACATTAGATGTAAAAAAAAAAAAACAAAGCGCGCAGAGTTCCCCGAAATTCCGAAAATCGGAGATAATCGGAGAAAAAAACGGCGGATAACGAGGCCGCCGCCCAGAGACTCTGTTCATTTGACGGTGTGAAGCATTAATTGTAATAATACGTATCGGCATTTAGGTACGTCGTACTTTTTAGGATTCGTTCGAACCGATCGTTTGTCGATTGGTAGACGCGAAACGCGTGAATCCCTTCGTCCCTCTGGTTAATACGCACGATTACGAATCTCCGTTTACACGAGATTTTCGAATTTCCCCCGTCTCGTGTTTACATCGAGGAATTCCTATATCAATTATATTTTTTAAAGAATCGTAGAACAAGAAAAAAATACGTTTGAAAAAAACGCGTTGCAACCTCCGAACGATTTTTTTTCTTTCAATTATTATTATTATTATTTGAATGCGCTTTGTAAATATTGCTATAACGGTTGATATTTGTAAATTATAACGGTATAATGGTTATGAGGCACCGATATCACTGCGACGCACGGGATCGTTAACGTGCAGAAATGATCGGTTCTCTAGTGTCACACCGAAAGTCTCGCGTGTACGTCGTAACGCATACGTAACAAATGAGATTTTTCGAATAATTCTCTCGCATCTGTATAAAATTTTCATTGACATTCGCAAAAAAAGAAAAAGAAAACAAAACCGTTTAGTATCCAATTTGGAAGACGAGTTTATCTCCGATTTTTATTGCGGAGTAATATCCATTTCTGTAAATGATTTCACGTTTCATACATCAATTCATTATCGAATATGAAGAAACCATACGTTACATTTGATGAAAATGAAAATAAATAAACAAACAAATACAAGTGAATCGGTAAAGTAGAATAAAACCAAAAAACAGAATCACACGGAAGAATTTTTATTAGGCGTTTAAATTTCTATCAACAATAATCTCTGTGCCACTGTCGTTGTAATACGAACAAAAGAAAACTAAAAAAGGACAAAGAAAAACGCGGAGAATCGATTGTAGTGGCTGAGATGCGTTATACCATTTTGCGCGGCGAAGGTAATTTATATCCCACAATTAAGATAATCGTTGTCGGGAAAACGTTTGTATTAGCGAAATTTAACCGAAGCGTATCTATTTGTGAAGCGAAAACGAATTTACGACGTGAAAAAAAGCATCGGTAACAAAAAAAAAACGAACAAAACAATACGAAGAAACCGATACTACAAAATCGCAGCACACCTCACATTGGGGAAATTAGAATTTATCTTTCTATTCGTGGTAATGTCGTCAATTTAATTGTTATTAGTATACTTCTTAATGGTATATAGTTAGTCGATCTACGATTATACACGATGAAATCTCGCGATTTACGACGTTTAGACGACGAATTATTAAGGAAGAAACAGAAGAAGAAAAAGAAGAAAAAAAAGGAACACATTGTCCGCTGCTCCTCGTGTACCTATCTGTGTATTTCCCTTGTAACATATTATCATTACTATTCTCGATTAGGCAGTAACAATTACAATAAGCATATTTTTTACATTCGCCTCGTAGTGCTCTCTGTTGTATTTGTCCCCTGATATTCACAATATCCTCCGTTTGAAAACACCGTAAGCACCGTTCTCGCTTTTTCATACGGTACTTTGTTCATCAATTTAATTTTTTTTTTCGTAATTACAAAACTTAGCGAAGATGAGATAAAGCACTGTTAACATTGCCATATGTGAGATAAATCTTTAACATCGCGCATAGAGAAGATCCTTCGTTCGAAAAAACTACGCACAGTTATCGCTTTTTTATACGTGTAATTTATTCATCGACTTTTATTTTTTTTTGTAATTACAAAGTTTATGATATTACGCACTGTCAACATTGCAGTACGTAAGATAGATTTTTAAAATCGCGCATAGAGAAGAATCCGTTAGTAAAATTTCAAGACGTAGCGACGGACAATGTGTCGGCGAATTTGTCGTTTTGTCGCCGCGATTCTCTGGATATCCATTTTCTTCTCGCATTTTCACGATCCCTCTCGTGTCCTCTGCATTGCATATCGATAATTCGGACCGGAAAAACTTCGAACATCTCGGGATTAGAGCTGTGACTCGGCATTCTGCTACCGGAACGATCCGGTTGCTTAAAAAAAAAAATAAAATTTTTTTTTCATCGCGATATTTTCAATTTTAGTTGGTAACAATATCCGAAAGATTGATGCAAAAAAGAATCGGCTCACCATGCTTCGGAGTATTTTTTCTACCAGTGAACTTTTGCGTTTATCCCATTTTTCTTTTTCGTCGTCCTGTTCCTCTATAGAACCCTCACTTTCCGATTGCATTAGCATAATATCATAATCGCTACGCGGCTGTCCAAGAATACCGACTTTTATTCCCAATTCGGATAATTTCTCTTCCGCCGCGAGTAGCGCGTTTTCCAAATATATTATACGCGGATCTTTGGATTCCGCGGCGAGTATTCCTGCAACGTATTGTCGTTAATCGATACGAGAATTCATTACGATCGTTGGTAAAAAAAAAAACGCGATCGCAGTTCAAATTATCTGACCTAACGAGAGAACCCGATAGTCGCAGTCGCCGTATATTATTTGGTAGGGCAGCGGAGAGTTTCTGAGAAGTTTTCTTCTCGTCGGCATCGTCGGTCCCTGCAATATCCGCAATTCGTCTTCAAGCATTGCGCGATTTATCGTGCCGCCGGTTCTTCTATCTGCCGTGTTGTACGCCTCGGTACGAAACAATCTGTGCATCTCAATTTCTGGGAAAAAAAAGAAAAAAAAAAAACACAAGTTTGCGAAGAAACTATTCGTCCGAAACTTCGAGACTTTCGGATATCAGTCGTTTTTTTTTTTATTTTTTTAAACTAACCGATCAGATTGTAGTATTTTCGTTGCAGCGCTATCCACACGACTCTGTGCGACATACCGATAAGAACTTCGAAGATTCGTAAATCTTTCTCTCCTTGTGATTGGCTTGCCGTAGCGCCGGATTCTTTACCGGCCATCATGTGATGATAGGGAGCGGTATCCCTATTACCGACTATAAGTTCGCAATACTCACGTCCCAATACGCAACGAAGAGTTCTCATTTCTTCGGCTCTTCTCAGCCTTCCACCACCGGCCAACGGATTCGGCGCTTTTCTCACCGTTGCGGCACGTTTTTGCGCGATTTCTTCCCATGTCTCGACGTAATATTGAAAATAGATTATGAGAGCGCGAAGAAAACGATCTATTATCGGCAAGTGAAAGAAATTAATGAACTGTAGCGTCAACGGACTCGTTACGAGATATATAACGAGATCCTTCACGTCTTGAAGTATTATTACGTCCGCTTCGCTTGGCGATACCTTTCGAAGATAACGCTTGCGAAAATTTATCTATGCGGAAATAAATCTTTCAATGTATTCTCAATTTTTTTTTCCGTTTTTTATTGCTTGTCAAATACCTTTTGACTTGGATTAAGAGTTTCGTAAAAATTCAAAACCAAATAACCGTGAGGGCAGTATATTTCCGAAGATTGAGCGGTTTTCGATTTGCTTTTCGAACCTTTGATTTCTTCGTCTTCTTGGTTGGTTACACTACCCGGAACGCAGACACAAAGAAAAAATCAACATGAATTCTATAGACAATCTTTCATATTTGATTTCTGTAATCGGCGTTTACCCCGATACTGTTAGACCTTCGGCAACGTCGTCCCACACGTATTGCTTCGCGCCGGCGACTCCAAAATTTTCCGACATCGCGACATCTTATACCGATCCAAAAGTTTCACAAAATTATCTAATAGGATAACTGTTCCACTTCCTTGTGTTCCGTGATATCTGAAGTTGTAACTACGTTCATGATTATTGATTGTACCATGCCGTACGAGGAGTATTCAAACGAATAATCATCCGCACGTACGCGACAAGCGCGAGAAAATACCGTGCATTGGCTGTTTATTGGTAAATGGGCGATGGTAAATTACACGTGATAATTCACATGTAGGTGACGATCGCGAAAAAAGATACCGTGCATTTGTTTTTCTGCAATCGATGAACCGCTTCGCGCGCTTTTTTAAATAGTCTCGAAAAACTAAAAATGGAGCAAAATTTGCTATTAAAGAAATTTAAAATACTCCCGAAGTTTTTTATTTTAACATACGTATATTTTTTAATTTTGCACGAAGACTAATTGAAGGAGGCGACGATCGCGAGAAAATACCGTGCTTTTATTTTTCGGCAATCGATGAACCGTTTTGGTCGCTATTTTAAATAATCTCGAAACTAAATAAGGAGCAAAATTTGCGATTGAAGAAATTTAAAGTACTCCGAAATTTTTTTATTTTAACACAGGTATTTATTTATTCATAGTATACATGGATTATGTAGCTGAGACGGCATCGTTGTCTTCGCACAACCGATGTTTGGGAAGCGAATCAAGAATCGCTTGATCCTCGGGAAAAATGGCTTTCGCCGATTTTTTCCAATATTCTATAGAGGGAATTGCCTCGCTCTCCTTGTTGGTATAGTGATGCAATCTGCATCTGACTTTCACCTGTTCCTTCTTGTTAATCGTAACAGTAATATAAAACTCTTTGTTCTCCTTTTCAAAATCGGGTCCCGTGATTTCGCGTTCCGGCATCGTAATCGCGTGATCCGGAACATGAATATCGATTTTTCTGAAAGCCGCTCTTATATGAAACTTTTGCAAAGTCCAAGGATTATGCTGATTGACGATTACTCCAATTAGACACGACGACAATGTTTCAACAGTCGACGCTGCATACAGTGAGCTGTATTCGGGCGTTTCGCTACTTGCCTTCTCAATGAGATCTTTGTATCTGACAAGATTATCAGGACTTGCGTAAACGGCTAATCCTGGCAAAAGAAACTTATTGTACGCTTTCATTGGCATCATACTAATTTTTTCGCCTTTTTTACCAACGCCAGCGACATATTCCGTCAGAATAATGTCGATGGGATTGCGTTTCTTAACCTCCGTATTCTCGACTAATTCATAAATGTAATGACGCGGACGCAATTTGTGAGGTCCTTTGTGCTTCTTGTAGAGTGGCGCCGGTGTTCTTCGTCGAAGAATGAAAGTGTTCTGGAAGCAAATTTTGCGAAATATTCAGTTTGCATAGTAATGGTTAATTGTAGATTCATTAACAGTGGAATCGTAAGAAATAATGATTTTGGAGGTTAGAGATTTCGATCTTTTTTTTACATCTTCGATCGAATAAAACATCGAACTTACGCGTGTATGCTGAGCCAATAGTTCGCTGGTGGTAGCGAACATTGGTTTAATTCCACGTCGCAGAACACCCGTTAAAATACTCGCGCAATTCATGTTTATTTCTTCAAATTTTTCCGACACCGGTTCAAGTTAAAATTTCATCGTGAACCAGAGTTTTGTTCGAGAAATGGTTCGCGGTGCCATTAGTCGTCGACGATAAACTTTATCGTGACTTTGAGAGTGCCGTGCAGAGTCGGGAGAATATCCACACAGCGCTACTACAGACGAACTCTTGCGCGCTATATATCGATACGCACCCCAACATTCGTGCAATTTCATGCAACAGTCGAAAAATAAAAAATATTAACAGCCGCGATACATTTTTTTTCACAAACGAATATATTTCTTACGAGAAGCGAATCAAAGATGACTTCGTTGTTAAAAAAAGGTGACAGAGTGTCAATAATCGTTAATCCGAATGTCAAAGAGACTGACATCAAAGATTTCATTGAGGAGGTTAACCGGATAACGGAAGTCCCTGCCAACACCACAGTCGTACAGTCATCCGATTTTAAAAAAGGTAATAAATATTTTTGTCGATTTATTTGCATCAAGTGACGTATATTCGATCGCGTGCCTCTTCACTGTAAATTTTTATATATCAGCTGCCTATCCATCGTCATCCATCGATCGAGTTCTGTCCTTTGTCTCTGACGATGAGCTGACGTCGGAGATACTGAGAGTTTTAAAACCTGGAGGTTCGCTTGTACTGCACGAAGCCATCAACCTGGCAAAGAAAGACGATGCCACCATTGAATTTGGCAGTCGTATCTCCAAATTAAGACTCAGCGGTTTCAGTCTTAAGGCGACGACTTCCAAAGTTCTGCCGTCTTATATGAAATCGGAAGGACTCCTGTTACAGACTCATGATGGCGTTTATGAAATTGTAGCTGAAAAACCGACATTCGAAGTTTGTTTGCTTTTTTTAATGGAGCAAAAAAAATTATAGTTCATTAATAATTAGTAATTAAAAATAATAGCACATTTTTTTAAAAATATGAAATCGAAAAAAATAATAAGCAATAATCATTAGTAATTAATTACCTGTTTCGTTTATTAATTATTGTTATTATTATTATTAAAATTCGTTTTTATTATTAACAACGAATTTTTATTTTATATTTTTTTAGGTTGGTTCGTCTGTTGCTCTTAATTTTGCAAAAGCCGCAAAACCCACCAATGTGTGGAAAATAGACGATGCGGTAGATGACGATTTGATAGACGAGGATAATCTTTTGGACGAAGAGGACGTATTGAAACCTGAGAGCGCATCGCTCAGAGGTAAGATGACGTTACCGGCGAATTATGATCGTAACTCTCGTGTTTCAAATGTTCTCATTGCAGTTTGCGGAACGACGGGAAAGCGCAAAGCGTGCAAAGATTGCTCGTGCGGATTGGCCGAGGAATTGGATGCCGAATCGAAGCCAAAGCCAAAAACTGTGAATTCCTCATGTGGAAGTGTACGTTATAGGGAAATTTAATATTTTTTAGATCAACTGAAACTAAATCGCATTATGGCTGCGTCCTGACGCGACATTATTTGATATACGACGTTATCTTAAGATGAATACGACGTGTGATACGTTAATTGAATTCGTCTGATATTTCAGTGTTATCTCGGAGATGCTTTTCGCTGCGCAAGCTGTCCGTATCTCGGAATGCCGGCTTTCAAACCCGGAGAAAAAGTTGTACTTCCCGAAGGGCAATTGGCGGCAGAAAACTAATCGACGAATCGAATCAACGCCTCCCGATGCCCCCGTCGCGGTCTATACTTCGTTTTAATTCCTACGCAATTTTCGTTATTTACATTTCGGAGATTTCTTTTATCAATGAATATCTGGTGGATTCAGTTCGAACGGTAAAATCTAAGTATCGATAAGATATACACATATAGTCCCATTTTTATTCGTTATTCATATACAGCGCGTACACCGTTATTCATGCAGAAACGACAGTATTCTTGTTTTTTTTTTTTTTTTTTTTTCGTTTGATAAGCAATGAATCGTCTATGGAATAGTATTTTCTTAAGGTAGAAAATGGTTACATAACTGTTGAGAGTTCGCACTTCGAACTTTATCCCCAAGAGTACGTCGTACTTATATGGCAAAACAATAAAACGGAATTTTCTATTTGGGAAGCACAGCGTTTTGTTTTTTGTTTTATTTTTATTATTTTTCTTTTTTTTGGCTTTCACTTTGCTATAGTCATACTTAACCACTTGGATTACGCATTTAGTGTACATACGCCGTTATAAGTAATGTATAAGTATCAGACATATTTTTTTTTCTTTTCCCTTCGTTCGAAGACTACATCGTCGGCATATCCGAAATGCACTTTTTTTCGCTCGGGAAATATCGAGTTTTATACTTTTCACGGATATGCCGATTAAGTGACAAATTCTTCAGGGAATATACCCCTTTCACCATAAATCCACTATCTCGTCTCTGCGGATGAGTGTGCGGGAGAAGGGTATTTTCCGTAATTTAACAATAATTTATCGATATTACGACACGTATCGTCTAATTAGCGAAAAACTTTGTACAATATAAGAAATTAATAATCGTACAATTTTTCCGGGTTGCAAAAAGCGCTTCACATTCTTATTCTACGTTTGGTACGTTACTGTGTTTCATTTCTTTTCTTTTTATTACCATAAAAAGCCAATAAATGTGTCTTTGCGTATTTTTCGTTCCGACGGACGCGCGACGACATCGTAAAAAAAAAAACGAAAATATAACGTCGCCGATGCGAAACGATAACACAAATTGCACAATTTTTCAGAATCCCAATGAACACTTGTGCACAAAGGCAGTCGTTGGTGTTTTTTTATGTTTTTACAGATACCAATTATTTTGTTAAAAAAAAAACAAAACGAAACATAAACAAAAAATTAAATTTTGCAGACGACACGCGGAGAGGTTTTTGAATTTTTGTGAAAAAGTGCAGTCTACGAAGGTCAGTCGGCATTTTTCCCTAAAAATCTCAATAGCGAGAAGGAATAACGAGTTGTCTCGCGTTTCTTAGGCCTGAGATTGGCGACGTTTCCATTTTTTTTTGTTCTTTAAGTTCTCCCAAATAACCGTAACCGTGAGGGCAGTATATTTCCGAAGATTGAGCGGTTTTCGATTTGCTTTTCGAACCTTTGATTTCTTCGTCTTCTTGGTTGGTTACACTACCCGGAACGCAGACACAAAGAAAAAATCAACATGAATTCTATAGACAATCTTTCATATTTGATTTCTGTAATCGGCGTTTACCCCGATACTGTTAGACCTTCGGCAACGTCGTCCCACACGTATTGCTTCGCGCCGGCGACTCCAAAATTTTCCGACATCGCGACATCTTATACCGATCCAAAAGTTTCACAAAATTATCTAATAGGATAACTGTTCCACTTCCTTGTGTTCCGTGATATCTGAAGTTGTAACTACGTTCATGATTATTGATTGTACCATGCCGTACGAGGAGTATTCAAACGAATAATCATCCGCACGTACGCGACAAGCGCGAGAAAATACCGTGCATTGGCTGTTTATTGGTAAATGGGCGATGGTAAATTACACGTGATAATTCACATGTAGGTGACGATCGCGAAAAAAGATACCGTGCATTTGTTTTTCTGCAATCGATGAACCGCTTCGCGCGCTTTTTTAAATAGTCTCGAAAAACTAAAAATGGAGCAAAATTTGCTATTAAAGAAATTTAAAATACTCCCGAAGTTTTTTATTTTAACATACGTATATTTTTTAATTTTGCACGAAGACTAATTGAAGGAGGCGACGATCGCGAGAAAATACCGTGCTTTTATTTTTCGGCAATCGATGAACCGTTTTGGTCGCTATTTTAAATAATCTCGAAACTAAATAAGGAGCAAAATTTGCGATTGAAGAAATTTAAAGTACTCCGAAATTTTTTTATTTTAACACAGGTATTTATTTATTCATAGTATACATGGATTATGTAGCTGAGACGGCATCGTTGTCTTCGCACAACCGATGTTTGGGAAGCGAATCAAGAATCGCTTGATCCTCGGGAAAAATGGCTTTCGCCGATTTTTTCCAATATTCTATAGAGGGAATTGCCTCGCTCTCCTTGTTGGTATAGTGATGCAATCTGCATCTGACTTTCACCTGTTCCTTCTTGTTAATCGTAACAGTAATATAAAACTCTTTGTTCTCCTTTTCAAAATCGGGTCCCGTGATTTCGCGTTCCGGCATCGTAATCGCGTGATCCGGAACATGAATATCGATTTTTCTGAAAGCCGCTCTTATATGAAACTTTTGCAAAGTCCAAGGATTATGCTGATTGACGATTACTCCAATTAGACACGACGACAATGTTTCAACAGTCGACGCTGCATACAGTGAGCTGTATTCGGGCGTTTCGCTACTTGCCTTCTCAATGAGATCTTTGTATCTGACAAGATTATCAGGACTTGCGTAAACGGCTAATCCTGGCAAAAGAAACTTATTGTACGCTTTCATTGGCATCATACTAATTTTTTCGCCTTTTTTACCAACGCCAGCGACATATTCCGTCAGAATAATGTCGATGGGATTGCGTTTCTTAACCTCCGTATTCTCGACTAATTCATAAATGTAATGACGCGGACGCAATTTGTGAGGTCCTTTGTGCTTCTTGTAGAGTGGCGCCGGTGTTCTTCGTCGAAGAATGAAAGTGTTCTGGAAGCAAATTTTGCGAAATATTCAGTTTGCATAGTAATGGTTAATTGTAGATTCATTAACAGTGGAATCGTAAGAAATAATGATTTTGGAGGTTAGAGATTTCGATCTTTTTTTTACATCTTCGATCGAATAAAACATCGAACTTACGCGTGTATGCTGAGCCAATAGTTCGCTGGTGGTAGCGAACATTGGTTTAATTCCACGTCGCAGAACACCCGTTAAAATACTCGCGCAATTCATGTTTATTTCTTCAAATTTTTCCGACACCGGTTCAAGTTAAAATTTCATCGTGAACCAGAGTTTTGTTCGAGAAATGGTTCGCGGTGCCATTAGTCGTTGACGATAAACTTTATCGTGACTTTGAGAGTGCCGTGCAGAGTCGGGAGAATATCCACACAGCGCTACTACAGACGAACTCTTGCGCGCTATATATCGATACGCACCCCAACATTCGTGCAATTTCATGCAACAGTCGAAAAATAAAAAATATTAACAGCCGCGATACATTTTTTTTCACAAACGAATATATTTCTTACGAGAAGCGAATCAAAGATGACTTCGTTGTTAAAAAAAGGTGACAGAGTGTCAATAATCGTTAATCCGAATGTCAAAGAGACTGACATCAAAGATTTCATTGAGGAGGTTAACCGGATAACGGAAGTCCCTGCCAACACCACAGTCGTACAGTCATCCGATTTTAAAAAAGGTAATAAATATTTTTGTCGATTTATTTGCATCAAGTGACGTATATTCGATCGCGTGCCTCTTCACTGTAAATTTTTATATATCAGCTGCCTATCCATCGTCATCCATCGATCGAGTTCTGTCCTTTGTCTCTGACGATGAGCTGACGTCGGAGATACTGAGAGTTTTAAAACCTGGAGGTTCGCTTGTACTGCACGAAGCCATCAACCTGGCAAAGAAAGACGATGCCACCATTGAATTTGGCAGTCGTATCTCCAAATTAAGACTCAGCGGTTTCAGTCTTAAGGCGACGACTTCCAAAGTTCTGCCGTCTTATATGAAATCGGAAGGACTCCTGTTACAGACTCATGATGGCGTTTATGAAATTGTAGCTGAAAAACCGACATTCGAAGTTTGTTTGCTTTTTTTAATGGAGCAAAAAAAATTATAGTTCATTAATAATTAGTAATTAAAAATAATAGCACATTTTTTTAAAAATATGAAATCGAAAAAAATAATAAGCAATAATCATTAGTAATTAATTACCTGTTTCGTTTATTAATTATTGTTATTATTATTATTAAAATTCGTTTTTATTATTAACAACGAATTTTTATTTTATATTTTTTTAGGTTGGTTCGTCTGTTGCTCTTAATTTTGCAAAAGCCGCAAAACCCACCAATGTGTGGAAAATAGACGATGCGGTAGATGACGATTTGATAGACGAGGATAATCTTTTGGACGAAGAGGACGTATTGAAACCTGAGAGCGCATCGCTCAGAGGTAAGATGACGTTACCGGCGAATTATGATCGTAACTCTCGTGTTTCAAATGTTCTCATTGCAGTTTGCGGAACGACGGGAAAGCGCAAAGCGTGCAAAGATTGCTCGTGCGGATTGGCCGAGGAATTGGATGCCGAATCGAAGCCAAAGCCAAAAACTGTGAATTCCTCATGTGGAAGTGTACGTTATAGGGAAATTTAATATTTTTTAGATCAACTGAAACTAAATCGCATTATGGCTGCGTCCTGACGCGACATTATTTGATATACGACGTTATCTTAAGATGAATACGACGTGTGATACGTTAATTGAATTCGTCTGATATTTCAGTGTTATCTCGGAGATGCTTTTCGCTGCGCAAGCTGTCCGTATCTCGGAATGCCGGCTTTCAAACCCGGAGAAAAAGTTGTACTTCCCGAAGGGCAATTGGCGGCAGAAAACTAATCGACGAATCGAATCAACGCCTCCCGATGCCCCCGTCGCGGTCTATACTTCGTTTTAATTCCTACGCAATTTTCGTTATTTACATTTCGGAGATTTCTTTTATCAATGAATATCTGGTGGATTCAGTTCGAACGGTAAAATCTAAGTATCGATAAGATATACACATATAGTCCCATTTTTATTCGTTATTCATATACAGCGCGTACACCGTTATTCATGCAGAAACGACAGTATTCTTGTTTTTTTTTTTTTTTTTTTTTCGTTTGATAAGCAATGAATCGTCTATGGAATAGTATTTTCTTAAGGTAGAAAATGGTTACATAACTGTTGAGAGTTCGCACTTCGAACTTTATCCCCAAGAGTACGTCGTACTTATATGGCAAAACAATAAAACGGAATTTTCTATTTGGGAAGCACAGCGTTTTGTTTTTTGTTTTATTTTTATTATTTTTCTTTTTTTTGGCTTTCACTTTGCTATAGTCATACTTAACCACTTGGATTACGCATTTAGTGTACATACGCCGTTATAAGTAATGTATAAGTATCAGACATATTTTTTTTTCTTTTCCCTTCGTTCGAAGACTACATCGTCGGCATATCCGAAATGCACTTTTTTTCGCTCGGGAAATATCGAGTTTTATACTTTTCACGGATATGCCGATTAAGTGACAAATTCTTCAGGGAATATACCCCTTTCACCATAAATCCACTATCTCGTCTCTGCGGATGAGTGTGCGGGAGAAGGGTATTTTCCGTAATTTAACAATAATTTATCGATATTACGACACGTATCGTCTAATTAGCGAAAAACTTTGTACAATATAAGAAATTAATAATCGTACAATTTTTCCGGGTTGCAAAAAGCGCTTCACATTCTTATTCTACGTTTGGTACGTTACTGTGTTTCATTTCTTTTCTTTTTATTACCATAAAAAGCCAATAAATGTGTCTTTGCGTATTTTTCGTTCCGACGGACGCGCGACGACATCGTAAAAAAAAAAACGAAAATATAACGTCGCCGATGCGAAACGATAACACAAATTGCACAATTTTTCAGAATCCCAATGAACACTTGTGCACAAAGGCAGTCGTTGGTGTTTTTTTATGTTTTTACAGATACCAATTATTTTGTTAAAAAAAAAACAAAACGAAACATAAACAAAAAATTAAATTTTGCAGACGACACGCGGAGAGGTTTTTGAATTTTTGTGAAAAAGTGCAGTCTACGAAGGTCAGTCGGCATTTTTCCCTAAAAATCTCAATAGCGAGAAGGAATAACGAGTTGTCTCGCGTTTCTTAGGCCTGAGATTGGCGACGTTTCCATTTTTTTTTGTTCTTTAAGTTCTCCCAGCGGATAATTACGTCTTAATATATTATTACAAATTGCTTTGGTGCTTATGAACGTCTTTTCCCCGACTCTCCCTTCTTTTTTCTTTCTCACATTTCTCACTAACAGTTATTCTATTATTTTTTTTTGTTTTCTTAGAATTTATAAAATAAAACAGCTATTTAGTTTCATTTTCGTTCTCCAGCTGTGACAATTGAATTATAATTTGCGGAACTTATTACCATATGACGATCTTAGATACTATTGTAGAAATAAAAAGCTATATGTCTTTATAGTTATCTATATACAGGAATATATAACGCGTTACACGTGGAAACAAAATGAAACTTTCGGCTTAGAGATTCGAAATAAAAGTCATCGTAATCTCTCGGATATTTTTTTTTTTTTCATACGGACTTTAATTCACCTCCCGGTGTCTATACGAATTATTAACGCATTAACGGCAATGATAACGCTTTGGTGATTGTGCAAATGATAATAACGATAATCTGTTTTGCATGAATGCGTCATGAAAATTTTGAATGCGTTTCCAGAAGATACGCTATGGAAATCAATGCATCGATTGCGTATGGAATTGCCGTATTTATCGTATCATCGACGAGCATTGGATCGGACAACGTAATCGTAATTTACTTATCGATTCGATGGTATCACGTGACTCAAGTTATGCTGAATCCGCGAGGAATTTAATTGGCAGTACGTTGGAGTAATTCTTTCCGCAATTACCTCAAATCTGTTCCGGTGTAAATTTTTTTTTTTTCATTTCCCTTAAGTTTTATTCCCCGTCGACTCGCACGCAAAACGACGATATGTATGATACGTTTTTGTGATTTTTTATATTGAATAATAACAACATGAATTTTTATGACGCAATAAAAAACATAACGGATTGATGGTCAATGGTTTATAAAGGTTTCGATATTGCAGTTTCGCTATTAAACACTTTTTTCTCTCTGATTTTATCGCGTAATGATCGCGAGATAGCTGCATCGCGATAAGATATATATATATATATGATATAAAAAAAAGTATATATTTGAACGTAAAGTGACCGGAAACGTATCCGAACCGTACCTTCCCCGTAAAGCTGCCTTTCGCACAGTTTAATAGATACTATTTATCGGTTCTCTCGCTTTTTTATCCGTATATATTCTTTGGTCTCGAAAAAAAAAAATATATAGATATATATATATATATGAAGCACCCGAATTATGAACTTCAAATAAAACCGATAGACTACGATGATACGAACGTTGAACGTAAAATCGCGCGACTTAAGTTGGAATTGCGTGTGCGCTGTGCATAAGTAGAGAGCTATCGCACTCTGACGCAGCAAATAAACGTCGCGCACACGATAAAAAAAAAACAAAAAATCGAAGTACATGACGCTGAAAAGATTCGTAAAGCACAGCCCCAGGTGTGCGACGGAAGATGGGACGTACCGTATCGTTTGCAACGATATTCGCATTATGACATTTAAATTAACACGTAAAACAGCGAGCTGCTATTTTTGTACCCCGAATCCTTCATGGATTTCAGAGTAAAAAAAAAAGAAAAAAAAAAAGCATGCGATCCCCTCGTCGTTTTTCCGGAGCTAACGCCGGCGTTCGCGTTTCAAAGTGTACATTAACACGGTAAACAGCGAACTCCAATTTTTTTTTAATCGTGAATCCTTCATGCATTTTAGAGTAAAAAAAACGCGACCCCCGTTTCTCGTCGTTTTTTCGGTGCCAACGTCGGCCTTTGCGTAACTCTTCTCGATGGCATATTAATCACCAAACTTAACAATAATACTACATAGTTTCCGATGTTCTTTCGATATATGCGTTAATGCGAGTAAATCGAGTCACAAGAACATCCGCTTCGCTAAACCAGAGAAATTAAGTCTCGACGACGTTCGTCATTTTCTTCGACGAATGTAAGGCTTATGCTAGCAACTGTTACCGTCCATGTTATCGAGCAATGAATTTTTTTCGTCTTTCTTGTGATTGTTGGATTCGGAACTTCGGAGTTTCGGCTCGAAACACGGCTGCAAGAACAAAGTCGAAGATTCATTATAACACGCAAATTATTAATGGTATATGCGGTTAACGATCGTAATTTTTGTTATTTATATTATTTTTTGGAGACGCATAAATTGAAAAGTTTAATGCAATCAAAATTTTACTACTTTGCGATACAGTGAAAAATCTTTTAAAGAATTAAACGTATTAAAAATATCAAGAATATTCATTTTGCATAATAATAATAATGGCGAAAAATTATTATCCCGTGCAATTAACATGTGTAAGCAAATAAATTGTTCAAGAAATAGCCATTAAAAGTTCTTTTTTCTCATTAGAAATGAATTTGTTGATTTTTTAGAAACGATATCCATTTTTTCGAAATTACATTTACATTTTTTCTTACATTTCGGAAATTGTATTTAACATTTTGAAAAATTAATTTAAAGCCAAAAATGTTGGTTATGTTTTCGCAGCAACATTGTACAGCATATTCGCGACGTTTCGGAGCGATTGTAATAAAATTAACATAACAATAGCATTAAAAAAAATGTCAAAAACGAAATTTTCAAAAATGTACGAAAATTCGAAAAAATTTCGCATGATTTCTGAAAAGTCAAAAGATTTATGTAAAGTAAGAAATAAACAAGTTTCAATGGCTATTTTTTAATTATTAATTAATTTGTTAATAAAATGTTTGCGTTGTTGTAATGCAAAATCAAAGTTCTCAATGTCTTCAGTACGGTTGATTTTTTTCATATTTTTATACTATTGGTAAGTGTTTGAAAATTTCGTCAAATCTCATTTTTCGTTAGGAAGGTACGTGTGGAAACATACTAAATAGCTTACCGTTTCGCAGATATTCATGTTGCAGCAATTTTCTATCATAATTTCGCATTGGTCGCTCGGTAATTGCGGTCTCGCGGTTAGCGGTGTTATACCAGTTTTGCTTACAACAAAACGCTTCCTGATACGGGGTCGACGCCGCAGTTTGTTAACATAGTAACTCAGTACAACCACCAATATCGTGAGTACACCGAGAAGGGTTGATAGTGCGATTAACATCGTTCTGCACCATTCTTCCTGTGCGAAAACGCTAATTTGTCCCAAAGTTTCATTCCTTGTTGTACATCTGCGCGTTTTTAGTAAAAAAGAAAAAAAAAAGAAAAACATTGATAATCAATATTAATTCGAAAGACGACGATTGTTATGAATTAATTTTTTCGCCGCAATTTTCACGTTAGAAAATAATAACAACGCACCTGCAAGAGTTCGTATCGATGGTAGTTAATGACGAACGATCGCCCGAGCAGAATAGCGAACAAATTTCATTAACATCGTGCGAATCCTCACACCGAGGGCCTCGTGAATATTTACACGTGCAAAATGGTTCGCTATTTTTTATGGAGCAATGACCGTCGTTTAGACAATACCCGTCGCAAATGTTTTGCTCGCATCGAGGGCCTTGGAATGATGGACCGCATTTGCAACGGGGCTGACCGCTGGCGGTTACGTAACATTCACCGTGGAGGCAATAGTTGTGGCAGATCGATCTCTCGCAGAATGAACCGTCGAATCTGCGAATAAATTTAAATTTGTTTTTTTTTTGTTTAAATGCATAATTACGTTAAGAAATAATAGAAGTACGGAATAGACGAAAAATAGGAAAAGAAAGCGAAAAATGTAGTTACCCGGGTTTGCAGCGACAAACGTTGATAGTTTCGTCGTGATGACCACCGTTCAGACAACCGATCGAAGTCTCAACGGTAGAATCGCCGACTTCCGTACTGGTGGCAAGATTGTCGTCCTCCTCGATCGGTTCTGAGGCGCGCGTTGCATAGTTCAAACGATCGGCATTTTGCATCATCGCGCAATCGATATCGTCGGAATTGTCGCGAGTTACAATGCTCTTGGGATCGGAATCCCTGTTGGAATTGCGAAAAGAAACCCACATTTCGTGCGCCTCGCCGGGTTTAGGGTCTTTTTTCATGCTAAATATCGCGCTGCGCGTCCAGTCCGTCCAGTAGACCGATGTACGATCGACCGCTATGTCGTACGGCTGTTGATTCCTCCCGTGTACCAGCAATTCACGATTTGTACCGTCCAAATTGCTTCGTTCGATTTTGAAATATACTCCTTCCTCGTCGTCTATCCAATACAATTTTGCGGTCAAATGATCGACCATTACCCCCACCGGGTCGTACAAATTTTTACTCATCACAGTCGCGTGATCGCTGCCGTCCAATTTACAACTTTGTATACTTGGATCGGAGTTGTTGCTGTTCGCCCAGTATAAGCGTCTGAAATACGCGTTTTTATGATCGCGTGTGTAAATAATTCAATTATTTATCGTATTAAACTGATTAATATACTTTTTCCATTTATTTATATCGATATATATGTATATATATATTCAATAGATACATAGATCAATATATACATAGATGCGTATGATTTCTGGATGAACGTAATGATAGCGGACTGTACCTGTTGCACGCGTCGAGTGAGAGGCCGCGCGGTGACTTATCAGGTAATTTGAGCAAAATTGACGGTTCACCAAAAGATTTGTTCGAAGATACATGCATTTTCATTATCGCATGTGCTTTGGCATCAGTCCAATACAAATTTTTCGTTTCTTTGTCGTAAACCAATCCGATAATATGCGTTGTATTTTTGCCTGAATATTTCGCAAAAACAAATTCAATCGTTAATATCGATGATTTATTGGATATTTTTTTTGTTTATTTTTTTTCGATTCTAACGCAAACCATACGATGAAAATTGTTCAACTTACTCTTGAGAATTTTTTGCGTATCGAAATTTTTGGTCGACAGATTTTTCGAAAATATTGTTAAATTCGTATTTTTAGTATCACTTAGGAACATTAAATGAGTCGAATCGTCGTAAGCGATTCCCGATAGTTCGACGGCGTCGGGTGTTTTCACACGACCGGTCATTGTTCCGTTACTTGCAAAAAAATGAACCTCTCGACCAATTGTCACTGCCAAATCTAAAAATCAATAAATAAAATTTCGTTTTTTTTTTTATAAATAACGACGCGTCTTGTTGTTTTTTTGCAAAATATTTGTGAACCCGACGATATTTGTTATCTGGCTATTACGGCTTAAATCTTCGTCACAAAGTTTATACAAGTTGACCTGTTATCTAATATCGGAAACATAAATGTCACGCGTACTGCGCAACAAGGATTACGCGAACAAATTATTGCAAAGATTTTTTGTATTTAATTTAAACAAACTGTGAAGTTTGTGGAGTTTCGGATTTTTCACGAAATCTCTCAATGAAATCACCGAGTCACGACATTTAGCCACGAATATATTTTTTTATCTATCGTTCGATTAGATTCGAGCAAATTTCGTAATTATTGCTAAACGTTGCGATTCTCGGTATAGATATATTATTAAATCACTATCATGATACAAACGTGTGAACATTATTGACACCGATACGCGAGTAATGATTCGATTTTAAAATGAGCACAACAAGCGGAGGAGGAAGCGCAATAGTCAACTATCGACGATCCAAACATCTTTATGACCCGAACCGGTCACCTATTTTATGCAGATGAACTTCGAACACGGAAAACATCAATAAGGCAATCGGGAAATATTTTCGAAAAAAAAAAAAAAACATCTATACGGAAAAACCAATTTTAACCATTTTTCAATACGGCATTATAAAAAGCATTAATTATCGCAATGGAACCCTCAGAATTTGCAATTATTTAACTCGATTTGCTATTACCTGCTTTCCTTTGGTTATGAAAAAATAAAAATAAATAATTTTGTTTACCATTTAGCATTTTGCGACAGATAAGAATTATGTCATCGATTGAACAATTGAGATTGTATGAGGCTACGTGAGGGTTTAGCCGTCTGTGAAGTATCTTTCAATAATAAAATAAATGATAAATAATCGTATACAGTGTGACAAGATAATTTTAACGACATTTTTATTATTAATGAACAATCAGGAAGTATTTTTACAATAATAATTTATAACGGATGAAAAACGCGAGAAAAATAGTATGTAAAACAGTTGAAAGCTCGTCGGTGCATGTATACGGGAGTTTCATTTGGCGGTCACCTCTGCGATAGGCTGACATTAGTTACGTAAAAAACATACGTTCGCAACGTTAATAAAAAGAATCTTTTAATCTGAACAATCGCGAATACATCGGATTATCAATTTTCCATTCATGATTAAGGGTTGTTATTTCAAGCTATCATCGAATGATAGTAAAAATCGCGTAGCGAGTGGCGTACGTGACAGGTAGTGCCGCGTGAATGGAAGACTACTTCTCTCGTGCTATATATCGATGTGCCTGTAACGTGGGTGCACCGGCCTATGTATATTTCGGAACTTACCCCATGTTCTGGCATCGGCGAGTAACACTAAAAACACCGAATAGATAATGAATGCCAGCGGCCGAGAATCACGCAAAGCCATGATGTTTATTCATTCAAAAAAAAAAACGTTTAGTTCAATCGTCTGTTAGCCCACGAGTATCAGTGGAAAAAAATGTGCCACTGGTCGCTGGAAAACCGGGAGAACGACGAGTCACGCCAACTTTGTCGAACGGCGGACGACCGCGAACTGAAACTGAACGTGCTTCGCCATCGTATCACTCGTTACATGCGCTCAAGTAATTTCTAAGCGGCGCTCGAACGGAACATCAGAGTGGAAAGGAGGGGGGGCTATATGGTGTCGCGAAATTATCGCTGATCTCGCAGTACATCGCTGATGGAAAGCAAATTCGTAGACTGTAATTCGAAGTCACGAGTAAGTATCTTATGACCTGAGTGAGACCGCATGACAAGTACAAAGCAAGAAAAAAAATATATTGCTTCCGTCTTTACGTTTAAAAATAGAATCATTGCCGCCAGCCATCGCTCCGGTGAGAAACGGCATTTTGCAGTCTTTCGCGAGAGCTTCGATCCTCGGGTATATTTTCGTGAAGATGCTAATGCGCATGCTTGGTAAAAGTAGAAAGATGATAAGCCGAGGCGATAAGCCGTGTAAGAAAAAAAATCTCCGCGACGGACCGACCTCCGCGGGTAAATATCTCGCGAAACGGCAGAGTCGCCGCTTCGTTGACGTCGAAAACGCGCTCTAAACTCGCTTCCTTGTGTCGGCGCTCGTTAATTAGCCTTGATATGAGATTTAATATCGACGATTATCGACGTAGTGAGAGCATCGAGAGTCGGTGTACCAAATACAATTCCAATTAGGCACAAGGCTACACGAAGTACGAAAGTAAAAGGAAAAAAAAATGAAATAGAAAATCGCGTATCACTCGCAGACGAGACGAGGTCTTCGGTTCCCAAGTGACAGGATAACCCTTGCAATGTTTTCCGCATCTGGTAATACGTGCCGATCTTGTAAATAGACCGAAAAAAAAAAAAAGAAAAAAAAACATAATATGGATCAGACATCGCTCGGCGAACACGGCATTCAGGATACGAGAGAATTGAATGAATTTCTCGCTCAGTATCACACAATAAGTAACAAACTAAAAAAGTAAGCAACATAACCATAAATTATCTCATGAAAAACAAACCGGTATGTTAATTATTCCGATATAAACATAACAGACGTTTCCTGAGAAAACCCAATGTCACGGAAGCCGCCGAGCAATTCGGTAAATTTTATTAACATACGTATTTTTTTTTTATCTATTTAAAAAATAAATATATGCCGTCCCTCCACATTTCTTTTTCGCAGCTTCTCTCGCCGTTCAGTGTGAACAAGACGAACTTTGGCAGTACGCGGGTCTCAGTTGGCTGGCAGTTGCACGTTGCCACAGAACGCTGGGAAACACAGCATCCGAGATAAACGAATTATTGAAAGCAGGAAGACAATTTTTAATTGCTGAGGAGAAAAACAAAAGAATCGGATGTCCGTCGGTCGGTCAAGAAAATTTACAGGTAATTTTTTTTTTATTTTTTTTTGGAATTTTTTTTTTGCAGTTTATGACGCTGAAACTGACAATTTGTGGTTTCGGCAGGCAGCGGTGAGCTGCTTTTGCCATTCCGTGTCGTCGAGTCAAAATGCGTCGGGTTTCGAAATGACTGCCGCAGGTTCAGTCATAGAATTGGCACTGGCAATCGGTCCGACGCCGGCAGGTGCTCAGCAATTACGAAAATCCATCAGTATTCAACCAACTTGTCTAGCTATTGGCACTCTTGCGTCTTATTACATCACTCAGGGCGACTATACAACGGCGCTTAACGTTATCACGGAACTCGTTGATCTTATTGAGGCAAACGTCGGTTCTGCAGTGATGGGAAATTATGGAAAACTTCTGCATAAATGCGAAGTAAATCGTTTATTTTTGCTGCTGATACTGCAGCCGACGCCTCAGAGATTATCGCCAGTACTCGCTGAGGTTCTCGAAAAATACGCGTGGGTCGAAGAAAGTTCGAGCGCCGGTACGTTTCGCGGCGTGAAAATGCCGATATTTGCGCAATTAAACGATTTTGTTCGTTTTTTCGAAATTGATTGTCGAGGTCAGGAAGTTTGTTTCAATTTCGCGTGGAGGCAAATTGCTTAGAGTTACGAATATTTGACGCGAAATAATGGTAACAAACTTTCTTGATCTGATTTTTCGAAGGAATTATATATAATGTTTGGACGATTGGGAATTTGCAGGGGGTGGCATGTGCGAAGACGAGTTCCTGTTGCTACAGTCGCTGGTCCTCGCGTGTCAGTCACACGACTTTGAAGCACTTCTAGAATTAGAAGGTGAATTGTGGCCGTTTATCGACACTGAGCAGAAGGATTTGTTGCGCAAACTCGTTGAGACTCTGACGATGCAATGATAGACAAAACAAAAAATATTTTCTTCGAAATAATTGCGGATATTTTTCGGATTCATTAGCATCTATTGTGGTTTTTACTTTTTTGCTTTCCGTTGTTGAGTTTTTTCTGTTTTTTTTTTTACATAATATAATAATGGACTTTGGTCACAGTACTGACAAATTGTTGGAAAATACTTTAATATTATGAAGAACTAATCGTGAGCGGCGTTGCCGTTTGTTGAGACGCGATAACCGTTGGGATTTTTTGTTTGCCATCGCCAGAAATCTTCGCCTGCAATCAATTCATAGATTCTTTTTAATTTTTTACAAATCAATCGTATTGACGATGTATTACACGTCAATTCCCAACCAAAAGTTTAATACGATCAAAATTTCACTGTTTCGTGATACAGTGAAAATCTGAAAAAAATCAAATGTGTTAAAGATATCAAAAACACCGATTTTGAACAATAATAATGCCGAAAAGTTATTAACAAATAAGTAAAATATTCAATAAGTTGCCAATGAAAGTACTTTTTTCTCATTTAAAATTAATTTCTTGATTTTTTAGAAACCGTATAATTTCTTTTCTAATTTTCTTACATTTCGAAAATTTTATTTTTCGATATTTTTAATAATTAATATAAAGGCACGGATTTTGGATATGTTTTCGCGGCAGCATTCCACAGAATACTCGCAAAGTTTCGGGGCGATAGTACTAACATTTACGTGGTAATTGCGTTAAAAAAATTTCAAAAACAAGTTTTTCAAAAATGTACGAAAATTCGGAAAAAATTCATTTGGTTTCTAAAAAATCAAAAGATTCATTTAAAATGAGGAAACGAAAGTTTCACTCGCTATTTTTTTAATTATTTATATTATATTCATTCGTTAATAATATTTTTGCATTGTTATTATGCAGAATCGAAGTTCTCGATGTCTTCAATACAGAAGATTTTTTCAGACTTTTATACGATCGGTAAGTGTTTGAAATTCTCGCGACATCTCATTTTTCGATCGGAAGGTATATGTGAAGAATCTTTACGGAAGGTGCTTTTCTATGTATTACCAAAGATCGAGATTCACGTGAAATTCCGAGCGAATTTCGAATACTTCCCAATTTAATAAAAATCTGAAGAAAATTAACCATACGAAAGGAGCTAAGAAGATTAATTTTCCACAATAATAATTCAAAAAGTTAGTAACAAATTACGCGGTAACCTAATGTTTTCTTTACCTGAAACTTATTTGCTCATTTTTTTGAACACTAATGTTTTTTCAATGTTTTTCTAATTTTCGAAAACTCGTGATTTTTCATTCATAAAAAAAGCAAACATTTTTTTTTTTTTTCAAAAAATGGAATGAATTTTTAAAAAATCAATATGTATCCAAAAAAAGGATCGAATAATTTTCACCTAAAGAAAAAGTTAGATTATCGGATAATTCGTTAAACAATTTTTATTCCATTAGAGAGTTGTCGAAATTCTCTCTGAATTTCATGTGAAACGCTCTCTTTGGTAATACGCAACGATAAATCCTCCTTAATAAATAAATAAATGATTTTCCATAATTTCGATACTCACACATCTGTTCGACGCTGTATTTGGCTGACCATCCGAGTTCCTTTTTCGCCAATTGCGCGTTAGCGTACATCGATACAATGTCACCTTCTCGCCTGTCCTTTACGACGTAAGGCACACGGGTACCCGTCACTTTTTCAAATATTTTAACCAGCTGAAGGACAGATACCCCTCTTCCAGTCCCCAAATTATAAACTTTCAGTCTCGAGTGCCGTTTGCTCAGCGCGTCCAACGCGGCAACGTGTCCGGTCGCCAAGTCCATCACGTGGATGTAGTCGCGAATTCCTACATTAAAAAATTTCGAGGTTTATGCCAACGAGTCCTTCGCATTAAATTCGCGAGTGAAATATCTCTCAGTGTCCATTCGAATTTCAAGTACACAAGCGTTCGAAATTCTTTACGAGGTCATTAGAAATTGAAGAATTTGTCATTCCGATGACTCGACACTCTATCGATTCGTCTACGTCGTGTGTTTTCTATTTTAATTATTATCAATGGGTCTCTTGAAGATTTATAGTCGATAATTCATCGAAAGTTTACCTGTTCCATCCTCTGTGGGATAATCACCACCGAATATAACGAGTTCCGGTTTTCTTCTCATCGCTACTTGTGCGATGTAAGGCATTAGATTGGCATATGGTTTCGTCGGGTCTTCGCCTATCAAACCGCTGGGATGAGCGCCGAGGGGATTAAAATATCTCAGTAAAATAATATTCCAACATTTTTCCGCTCGCGATATATCCTTAAGCATTTCTTCGATAAAGTATTTCGTTCTTCCGTAAACGTTAGTTATATTTCCAACCGGATGGTCCTCGGTAATTGGAAGATAGTCGGGTTCTCCGTATACTGTACAGGAACTGCTGAAGACGAATTGATAGCATTGCGCCTTTTTCATCACCTGAAAACCGCGAAAACACGAAGAGATCGTTGAAAGTACAGTTTAACAATTTATCCGACGAAAACTTCGCGGATTCAGAGTCAATATGATTTTTATACCTCAAGTAAATTAATCGTTCCTATAATGTTATTTCTGTAGTAATGAAGAGGAATTTGCATCGACTCGCCGACCGCCTTAATCGCGGCGAAGTGGATAACGCAATCAATTTTGTGCTGAAAATAAAAAGTCGTATTATCGATATTTTTTTCGCGAAAATATATATATGAATTGTATAAAAATTTGTTACTCACCTTGTTGAATACTTCTTCGAGTTTTTCGCAATCGGTAAGATCGCAATTGTAAAACGGTATTTTCATTCCTGTGATTTCCTCGACCCTCGCGAGAGCTGCCGATTCGCCGGCGTCGCCGGACACGCTGTTCGCGAAGTTATCGATGGCAACGACATCGTAACCCGACTGAAGAAGTTCGACGATGCAGTGACTACCGATGTAACCCGCGCCACCGGTCACGAAAACGGTTTTGAAACTCGTAGTCATCGTTTTCGTACGATAATCGTGTCGATAGCGGTTCGATGATTAGACGTTTATATATCGCTATAAAATTGAGAAAAAACGTCGTTAATCGGTAAAACAGTCGGAACTCGAAATCTCGAGATCTCGCGATTGCGCAACGGCGTCGGACACGTGGGAAACGAAAAAAAAAAGATCGAAGAAATGTGAAGGACTGCGTTCGGTTCACTACGGTAAGAGATTTCATAATTCCAATACACGCAATTAAAGTATCTACCGGCGTCGAAATTAGAAGGTCGAAGATTGGTAACGAAAGAAATATTAATCGTTACCTTGCGGAATCTCTCGACTCACCGAGTCATTCATAATACAAAATTATAGTGAATAAGCGCCTTGAGACGAAAAAAATAATGCGTTGCCGCACGGGAGCCACCGAAGCTAACGGTAATTCTTGGAATTCTCGACATTCCTTACCATTGAGATGCGTCTTCTCGATAGCGTTAAAAACGAAGTTGCAAAACTCCCGCGTTACTTGGGTTTTATCGTTGTTTCAACACTTCGCGCAAAACAACTGCAACTTTCAACGCGGATCCGCGAATTATTTGCAAATTTATTATTTTTTTATTTCATTATTTTCCGAGTTTTTCACTCATTTAATTGGTGATAACGAAGAGAACGGATATTCAAAAAGTTTCGAGGGTAAAGTCTGGAGAGTTCAATGCGCCGAGGAACGATGGAAATTATGGGTCTCCCTAACGAGTGGCGCTCGAGTATATCTATATACATACATCGAAGGGCCCGAAAGATCGAATGACAAAAAAAAGGAATTAAGAATACTTCGAAAAACTGCCGTAACTTTGGAACAAACCTTTTGAGTTGCCCGATTGATGTGTATGATGATTGTTGCGAATGAGAAGTCGAAAGAATTCCGGAGTTGGTCGCCGGTTTGAGACGAACGACTTATAAAAACTCGTTAAACGTGCGGCAGACGATCCGAGAGTCCCAGCGTCTCAGCAACGTCGCTCGCCGATGACTACTCGCGTCTGAAAGTCTGGAATATCGTCCGAGTCTTCTCTCCGCCCTTCTGCTTCTTCCGCCGCTTCTTAGCTGATACTTTTCACTCACACTGTCTCGCGCAATCGTGACGATCGCGCGATCGCCTCTGTCGTTGACTCAATGTCAGAAGGACGCGTGTACCATATTTGCGGCATTGCCGATATGCCGTTATAACTTTCAACCAAACAATATATTTCTGCCCGCCACGTATGCGCGTACGATATAAATCGTAAGAGTATACGATTATTTTCGTTTCGATATAATAGAATTCAAGATTCCATTCGAGCGCTGATACCAACAATGATAAATAGATAATATGAAAATAATCATTTTCGACGTGCCTACCGTAAGATCTTACGTTAGACGTTGTAATTATAATCGTTTTGCTTTGACGCAATGTATCGTTTGTTGCCTCACTGAATTAACAATTAGTTGCGCAACTGGTCTTCAAGACGCACGCATGAAATCAATAATAAATGACGTTAATTAATCCGTTTAAAGCGGCATTATTATCCGATTGAATTCGTAAGAATTTTTTTTTTATTTCTTTGATAGATCGATAAGACGACTGTTTAGGTTCTCACTGTTACCAACCGCAGTGTTGCGGATCCGCAATATCAGTTGATAATTTTATCGATTACTTCGGCGATTATCGGAGGTGATTAATTCATCGACACGCAACAATGATATTTTAGGATCTCAAGTTTATATTTTTTTTATAGGTTCTATTCGTATGAAGAGAAAAAAAACGACTAAAATATGAGCATTTTATTGTCCACTGAGGACGGATGGATAATCTCGCATTTAGAGTATCTGAACGAAATTTACAAAAATGTTAAGAACGACGAACGAACTTGCAGTTTGGCATTTAGCAAGGAAGTATTTGACATTAATTCGCAATTTCTGAGAAACAGTCAATTCGCAAAATTAGATCAAAGCGTCGGGAAGCGGGAAGGAAAATCGAGAAAGAGGAAACGATCCGATAAGCTTTCCGACGAAAATTTGCAACAGGTATAACGAAAAAAAATATATATATATATATATTTTCATCGCTGAACCTTCCGATCGATATGCAATTTCAGATGAAACACGTGAAAGAATCACTATTAAGAATCCAATTATGCGCAGTTACAAATCGTTTGTTTCAAATGTCAAATATTTGCGATAACAATGAAGCAGCGCGGAAGGCTTCGGATGATTTTTATTCCCGAAGCTCTGAGTACGAATCGCGGAATTTTCATGGCGCCAATCAGTCCGAAACTTCAATTATCACGGAAATCGGTAACGATAAATATGTATTTCCGGAGAAATGTACATTTTACTCATATGACGTAAGAGACATCGGACAAAAACTTCGAGATAATCAATTCGATTTTGTTCTAATGGACCCTCCGTGGTGGAATAAATTTGTTAGAAGAAAAAATGAAAGGGACGGACAAATCAGGTTAGTAATAGTATTTACAGAATTTATTTCTGGCGAAACGATCGTCGGAGTCTCCATTTTTTATTTTTTTTTTGCTATTTGCTCGCAGTTACAAAATGATGTACAACGAAGAATTTACGAAAATACCGATCGATAAATTACTTACTGTCGACGGTATAGTAGCCGTTTGGTGCACAAATGCTCCGAGTCATGTGCACAGTATCGTGAATGAAATGTTTGTGTCATGGGGTGTTCAGTACATAGCGCGATGGTATTGGGTAAAAGTGAGTTTTAAATGTGCGAAACACGTCATTCATTAGACACGCATTTTTTTCCTCATAGTAGTAGAATCTCTGTTGTAGTCGCGGATTAATTAACATTGACCGTATAAATTTTAGGTGACTCAATCTGGAAAACCCGTGTGCGATTTTAACGAAACATCGGGAAAGCAACCATATGAATCACTAATCTTTGGACGAAAATCATTAAAAAAAGATATAAAGATACCGGATAAAAAATTGATCGTTAGCGTACCGAGCGGCATACACTCTCATAAGCCACCGATCGCAGGCATAAATTCATTCCGATTTTTTAATCATTAATTTTTTATGCAGTAAAAATTCGATTTTCCCAATTTAACTTCGATACATGAGTAATTAAATTTCAGAGATAATAAAATCCTTCCTTCCCGAGAGTCCCCGATGTCTCGAAATATTCGCGCGGTACCTGCTGCCAGACTGGACGAGTTGGGGGCTGGAGGTTCTCAAATTCCAACATCTGTCCCTCTACAACCAACTATAGATCGTTTTGATGGATACTTAAAATAATGAAGTGTATTGTATAAACAAATGAAATAAAATATTTTAATGAAAAAGGTATTGTAAGAATTATTTTTTCGAAGTTTTAATTGGAGTTTGGTATGGGGAAAGCGTTTCTAAAAGCTACAGTTTCTTGTCTCGAATATTCTATCGCTACAGTACGAGCATATGGTGTACCGTTACACCTGTTTGCACGTTGAATCGGCCACTCGCCGCGGAGTTCTATGTGACTCCGTGTGAAAGACCGTCGGGGACCAACAGGGGCGTCCTGGGGTTGAGTTGTGCGATCACCGTGACGGACGGGGGGTACGCCGTAACGTTCGAAACACACAACAAATAACGAGTACGCAACGCTGAATAAAGGGTTACGACAGAAAATCCTCGAAAAAAAATGTTTATTCTCCAATGAGAATCGAAAACTTTGTTAACAAAGACGATTCATCGAGCGTCGGGTTTCTTGAATTACAATGGCTAAATGAAACTAACCAAAAATCTCGAGTGTTTATCGTACATTGGCCCCGCGACTGTTGAAAATTCAAAACGTTTTCCGCGTCATCGGAACTTCGTCGAGTAACGTGAAACAAAGTGTTTTTCGTTTTTAACGAATTTTGATATGTCGCAAGGTAATTAGGAGTCTTTCGATTATCATCGATAAGACTCTTCGTTATCGAGGATTTTCGGTAAATTTGTGTGTTTCCCCGCAGAACCTGTCAACGAATGGAATCCCGAGACTAACAACGGAGGTCCTTACTATTGCAAGTAAATTACCGTCTTTTCGTCTAAAACTTTACTTTCGTCTTTTTCTCCAAATAAAATCTGTATCATTTAAAAACCTGAAAAGTACACTGCTTTTGATAATAGCTAATCAAGATTATTCACAAAAGATCTGTGCCCCAATTTATGTTCCATAAATCCAACCGTTCAATTGTTCTTTTCACAGTCAAGCGATGAAGCAATCCCCGTGGGAACATCCCGCTATGCGGGACATAATGCGTGCGATTGACGAATGCAATCCGATTCGTTACGCTTCTTACAGAACTGCGGCAAAAATGCATATATTACACCGAGAATTATACAGTACGCGTTAATCCATTTAGCCAAAATTTTTTATTTTTATTTGTAATTTTTTCATCTTGAAGCAAAAGTAAAAAAATGTAATTTTTTTTTTCAGTGAAATACGTTCAATTGAAGCTGATAATAGGCGTTTTTGAACGCCATAGATTATCTGTAACAGAGAATTCCGTAACTCTTGACGAGACGGAGATTGAGGATGTAATATCGGATATTTACTTTGCGGCACATAAAGAAGCAGACGTGGACTTTGATGTGGATCTCGCGACAAAATTAACTGTTCATTATCTGCTAAATACATTCGATAGGTGAGATTTACATTATTCCGTTTATCGTAATATCCATAATTAAAAAATTTGCGTTTAATCTTTATAATTCCATTGTTTACTGTTTCAGCGATCGAAAAAGCAAAGTTTTGGTGTTTTCCGTTAAAGTCGCATTAACACTGATGAGTTGCGGAAAGTTGCAAGAAAAATACGAATATTTTTATCAATTACTAGCCGACCACAACGCGTGTTTGTCGAAAGCCGCGTTACACACGCTGCTGATGAATATCTGCAAAGTAACAGAGATGTTAGGGGAGAGTGTGGCTTACGGAAGCCATTTGGTACCGTCGAGTATCGATAGTTGTTTTGTAGAGGTAAAAATTAAAATCTTATTTGCCGGAAATTTTCCCAAAATATTGGGAAATTACGCGCGGAAGTACGGATATTTATCGTCAAAGATACTTTTCTTTCAGTCGCAAGGATCTCTCGGCGTTAGCGAAGTCGAATTCGCAACATGGATAATGCAAGATCCACCGTTACTAACGTGGATATCGACTTTCAATCGAATGAAATCCGCGGAACACAGTAAGTTTGATAAAAAAAACTCGGGCGCTAGTCACGTGTGCGTTTAAGTTCGTGAAGATATCAATTCGACGATATATCGATTTCAGCGATACACAATATAAAGTGTTCTTCGTGTAAAACAACACCGGTTCACGGACCGCGTTTTTCGTGCCTGCGATGCGCCCGATATCATCAATGTCAGGCGTGTTTTTTCCTCGGAAAAACATCCAATCGACACAAATTGAAACATCCCGTGAGAGAATATTGTGCGAAGGTGAGTTCGCGATATTTTTTTTCAGAAGAAGGAAGCGAAAAAAGACGATATAAAGTTATTAACTCGATGATATATCGGATTGCAGACATCAAGCAGAGAGGTGACGAAACTTATACTGGAATTGATACGCAACAAACTAAGACTCTGTCCAACGCAAACGGTTGCGATGCATTTGGACGAACCCCCGCCGGACGCTTTGTAGTACGTCATATAGGATTATACCGATCGTAGTAAAATTCTTAGAAACATCGATATCATTTTTTCAATAACGCGTACAATGTATCATTATAACAGCAGTGACGAGGCACAGGCATTGGATACTATGTCTCTCAGGAGTACAGTACGGAGAAAAGTTCTAAGCGATCCGCAGAAGGAACTTCAGAGTATTATAAACCATTTGGAAGAGGAGAATCGTCAATTGCAGGTCGAGTTGCTGGAGATATGCGGAAGTCGCGCGGAGCGTTTGCAACGTCATCGTACAAGCGTCGAGTCGCAGTTGCAGCGTCTCAAGATACTGAAGGTACGTATATGACGCAATTCGACGCGTTTCGACGCGGTCCGACGGAATGCACTTTTTTCCCCGCTATTTGTAAACGACAGCTATTCTGATGCGATTTGTTGTTTTTTTTTCTTTACTTACAGAAATATTTGTTTACGAAACCCGTGTGTCCGCCGCAAATGGCGAATCATGTGCAAAGCACACCGATGGTACACCCGGTAACGTCGAGATTTCCGCCGATGTTGGAATTTGAATTAAGTCCAATCGTTCGGCAGAATGGTATCGAACAACAGAAAGAAAAAATACGAAGAAACAACGATAATCCGAGTTTAGAAAAATACGATTCGCAAACGAGCGGATATCGAAGCGTTGAAAATGATCGTAGCGATGGTCAATCGCATTCTTGCGGAACGTTCGTTAGTTCCGGAACAACGAGAATAGCGGATAATTCTCGTGTCGAGCTTAGCACGTGGATAGGAGGTTCGTTAACATTATTTTTCCAAATACGTTTTTTAATTATCAGAATTACGAACGAGCATTTCATTTTGTCGTTTTGGTTTTTGCAGGTGGCAACAGAACGAGCGGTAGCCACGTAGAGAGCGGTTTCTCGCAGTGGTTAAATTCGAACGGCGGTTCCGTGAAAGTTAAATACATTCCGAAACCCGTCGATCACGCGGAATCGCCTCTCGCCGTATCGAATTCTCCGATCGGCATCCCTCGCGACAATACGCCGTCGTCTTTGCAACGTCCCGATAAACATTCGCAACACAGCAGCCTGCAGAACATTCAGGGCGATTTGAATGATATCCTCAATCGATTGCAGCATATGGTTGCCAATGATTGTTTGCTGGAAGGTAATTTTACAATTGCGATTCATCGAATATCTATAGCGTATCATCAATGAACAGTCAGTTTATTGAAATTCGGAAAGTCGCGATCTACAAAAAATTAATGAAATTATTGAAAACAATTTTTTGCAAAATTTCGATATTTACAATCGATCGCCTTTTTACGAAAAAAAAGGACTAGTTGATACGATTTAACTTAATGGAATATTTAGATATCCTCATCTATATTCTCGTATTTGTAATAGAATCGTTCAGCGCTGATGACAATTGTGAGCTAAAGAGGGCCGCTACGGAGATGGAGGATCTACTCACAGGATTAATAGAGGGTATGGAGTCGCGTAAGGATAAACTTGCAACAGCTGTCTAATCAACGATTAAAACATTGCGAATCATATAATAGATTTCTTTTTTACACAAAAATAAAAAGAAAAATAAATAAATGAAAATTAAAAAAGAATAAATTCGAATCGAATCGAATCAAATTTTTTTTATTTTTCATTTTATTTACTTATTTTAAAAAGTTTTTTGAATAAAAATAAATAAAAAATTAAAAAATTAATTTATATAATAGATAATCGAAAACGAATAAAAACGAATCGAATCGAATTTTAATTAATAAATTAACATTTTTGGTTTTTTATTATTTTTATTAGGCAATACAAGAAAATATTTTAGATAGAATTACCTAATGAAAGCGAATAAATCGTTCGTATCGATGGTCCAAATTCGAAAGAGCGTATCGAGTGGATATAAAACAGAAATAGTCCGCGTGCCTTTCGGGTCTTGGATAATCGATATTTGCTTATAAATAGAAATATATATTTCTAATTTTGATAAGAATCTCGTAAAATTACGCAATACAAAATATCTACAAAGATATATATAAAAAAAAAAAATTAAAAATGTTGCAGCAAAGATAAAGTTCATTTAACTCGTCGATTGGGAGGATGAAACGAACGGACGTTTAGGCGCGTAGTTTCCAGTTCTCACAAGTGGAATTGCGTTACGATAGTCGGGTGTCGAAATGTTCATTTCATCCTCAAGTAAATTCCCACCTGAGATATGGAGTTTCCCGTCTCAGACGACTCATACGTACGGATAGCTACTCGGATAATCGAATACAGAATACCTCCGGACTTCTCGAGCCTAAAAATAAATATTCTCGCTGCGCAATCTCATTTTTTATACGGCGTTATAGTGCGTTGTATTCGGATCTCTCAATGTGATTCCCAGGTCCGCGTGCGTACGCCACTCGTTCGGACTGACGGTCCGCGTGCGCGCTGTCGCGTCCCGCATTAACCTTTTAGAAAAAAAAAAAAAAAGAAACGCCGGCCGAAGCTATCGTGTGTATAAATGTTAAATTTAGCATTCGATAGGGTAGAAACGATGTTGAGGTGAATCGAGACATCGAGGTATTCGAATGACGTCTTTCGCGGTTTCACCTGGATGATTGAGAACGATGTTGCGATCGTCGGTACACGAGAGATCGTCGAACAATAGTAGTTAATCGGCTTGAGATCGTTTAGCGATCGGAGTCTTCTTCTCCATTTCCTCCTCCTTCACCTTCGTCTTCTACGATCGATAAGATTTCTTTTTATCCTCGTAGCCACGTGGGTGGACAGTTCTTTCGGTACGACGTCGTTCGCGACGCGTGCCTATTAAACAAACGTATAAGATTTCCCGATCCCTCCCCCTGCGATTAAAACGACTGTCGATCCGTTCGCGCGACGTCACTTCTACCGCCTCGCGATCCCTTCGCCGCTCCTCTCGCTACGTATCTTTTACACTCGTCGCTAACAGTGACGTCAAAGTATCCGTTTCCTTCTACGAGATATCGCAGTTGTTCCGAACCCAACGAACGGGAAAACGCGTCAGAGAAGTAATGAGATCGGCGACCGGTTACGCACCATAGGATTGAAAAGTTGTATGAGAAATTATGTCCCCATCACGTGACCCACTATTAACGCTAACGCGTGCGAAATTCGCGTTCCGACAGTTTCATCACTTACGCACGAGGATTCTACGGGGAAATACTCAATGAACGAAAATTCTATAAGGAAAAAAAAGAGTGGTTTAATTTTACAGTAATTGTGTTCTTGTCGTGTACTCGACTTTCCAATTGCGTTCGCAAGAAATTTACAAAAAGTCGCCGAGCGAAAGGATACTTACCGCGCCAAGCATCGGATTCGTCGAAAGCTTCGATATACCTATATATCGCGCGCACAGTAGCAATCGCGCGTGTCGAGACGCGTTCTACGTCTTCATACGGGAGATGACGATCTAACATCGATGACCGCGCGTCCCCCGCGAGAAAACGGGTCTGTGACGTTTTTAATAATACAATACATCGGCCGGCGCCCGGAGCGGCACTCCCAGCGTCCTTCGCTCTGTAGTCGGAGAGCGTATAATAAGAGTTTCACGAGGGGTTCCCAGCGTCAGACCCGATATGGAATATCTTTCAGTTATAATAATTCAGAAAAAAAAAAGATGTTAATCATTCGCTGCGGATAACGTTCGCACATTATTCATCGATTTCTCGCGGCGAACGTGCGGATCTTTTTATAATAAACAATACAGTAGCGTAACTCATCTGTGTACGTTACGTGCGCACGAGAAAAAAAAGACTCATATAGTTCTTCAACACCAATCCGTTTCCCTACGAGGAAGTTAAGTGGATGTAAAGATGAAAAAAGTACGAAACAAGAATAAAATGAAAAAAAAAAAAAGAAGAAACCGCGCGGCACCGAACGCGTCGTTCGCGCCGCACAGAAATAATCAGATTCAACTATAAATAATCGACGCGATCTATTAATAGCGCGGCGCGCGCGCGTGTGTTACCAGTGATTACGATAAGCGTCGTCGGCATCTCATGAATTTCCCAAACGGCAACAGACTGCAATCGGTTGTAGTAACACACTACGTATCTTCGGTTTGCGTGTCATAGACCGCATTTTCCGTCTAAGACGAGGTAAACTTGTCTGACGCGTGTCTTTGTCATCGCGAGTCAAAGCCGCAGAAGTATACGATACTCTTCGCTTATACTGTACGTAGATAAATTGTTGAGAGGTGGAAAAAGAGACGGAGGAAGAACCGAAGTGGAAGTAGTAAAATAAGAAGGAAGAAAAGAAAAAAAAAGCAATGAACGATACAGAGAAGGGAAAGAAGCCAAGAGGTACCTACGGGCTGAGGCTCCGTAGCCGATGATACGGAGCCCACAGGAGGAAACGCGACGTATAAACTTTGACGTCAGAAGAAACGGTCAAGTCGTTGCGGAAGGTCTCCTTCTCTATGTAACATAATGACAGAGATTTACAACATCGAGATTTGTGTTGTTCGGGGGGGCCGTTTGCTCGTTGCATTCTCAGTCGCGACCGAAACCGCGGCGGTAGGGGGACAACAGGGGGACACGTGTTCGCGAGGATAAAGAATCCTTCAGGGATCAGGGAACATGTAGTCTTCGTTACGGTGTCAATCTTGTCGCATCGAAGACTTTATTTTTCGCTGAAACACATAGTTTTACAACGGAGAAAATCGTTGTGTACTTTGGAGTATTTATTACGATACGCGACATCTTCAAAGAAGTTAACTCTGTTCTCTTCGAGTTCATCGTCACAGCATCCAGTTGAGTAATCGAGATAAACGATGTCTTCGGGAAACGCAACAGTGAAAATTCTCATGTGTTTCGTACTTTGGTGCGCCTTATCGGCGATCAGTACGCACGGAAGATCCCTGCAGAGGATACACAAGAATAATCGGTACGCGAAAGTGAAGAATCTTATGGACTTGGAGAATGAAAGAGATTTCGCGAGGGAACGGGATGATTCAATGGACTTTGACGATTTACCTGTTCATCACGAGAAGAGAAGACATTCGAGACATCGCCAGTGGGATGCAGTTGGAGATGTCGAATCGATGGAGGATACCCGAGCGACGGGATTATCGGAGTACGAAGAGCGTCGATATCGTAAGCATCCCTCGTCCCATCGGAGATCTCACGCTATAAAAAAGCGTCATAATCGCGGAGGGGACGATTTGCCATACGAGCCGATGACTGACAGCGATGAAAAGGATTTCTTGGAGAGTCGAGCGCGCAGCATGCATCATAGAAGTTCTCTCGACACCCTGAAGAATCGACGATACGAAGTTGAGGTCCGAGAAGCGCAAAACAGTTCGTTGTGCAACTATACTGTCGTCGACGTTCCCGATCCATCATCCGATCAATCGAGAACACCGAAAAATTTGGTTAATGTTATCTGTAATCACGCGGGTTCGCGATGTCGGGACGTCGGCAGTTATTGCTGCATACAGACTTACAGCAAAGTCGACGTTGTCTACGGCGACGGAACTACTGATAAACTTAAGATATACAACGGCTGCGTTTGTTCGTTGCGTTTTTACGGCGAACTGAAGCCCTACAGACCGAAACTTCCGCTGGACGATTGATAATTCTGATCAATGATAACTACACTTCCATTTCCCGACGATAAAAATCGAAGAAAAGCCGACGAAAGTCGCGAAGCCAACGGGGGAATAAAATGCTCAATAATCATCACCGCATCATCTTCAAACTATTTATTTCATTTTCGCGAACTCCGCTCACTTTGTATTATAATTATTTATTGTTTTGCAACGCCAAAATGTGTCTTTCATTTTTAGCTTTCGTTTTATATATTTGTTTCGTTTTTTTTCGATTGCTCATTTTTCATTGTGATTAATTTATTGTTGTCATCAAATGCTATGCGCCTTTGTATTTTTTGTATAGTTATTTATTGCGCATCAGCCTTTGTAAATGTTTACTCATCGCGCTTAACACCGAATCATCTATTTATTTTGTTCGAAACAATTTTCGTGTGATTTTTATATGTTAAATATTATTAATATTGAATAAAAGAGAATTTTGGAATATATATCGGTGTTGAATTTTGCATCATTTATGAATAATTCCGCGATCCGCTAACGACGAGAATAATAGTATTATCTTCGGCAGGATATACCGTAAGTGATTAACCGATCAGTACGGATTGATGAGATTTTTCATTCATTCGGTAGTCGGGAGATCGCGAAAAAAAAACGAAAAAAAACCGTCGAAATGCAATAAAAATCGTGGGGATCTTTTATTAAATTTTCTGAATTTATCGATAAAAAAATTAAAAGCAGTTTGGCTTTTTCTTCAAAACGATTGAATTCGCGATAACATCGCTGCCATCGATCGCTCTGGTTGGTAGATTTCGAAATTAACGAAAAATCGATATTTTTTTTCAATCTCACAGCACGTCAATACTTTGCATTAACGAATAACGTTTCCAGTCGATAAAAATTATTTATACCGGATGGCGAACGAAAATGAAAAAAATTAAAATTCGATAGATAATTAATAAGATTCAGTACTATTTTCGACGCTCACTTCGGTTATATTATAATTATAATTTTTTTTTTCGTAAATCTCGAACCCTACAATACTACAGAACGCTCGGAGCGTAGGGTACGTTTCGGCGTCATGGGCTCTCGTTCTCTGAATACTTGAGTGCTTAAGCGTCTCTTATATATGTATAGTAATGATGATCAAAGCTGCGCCACGCTCTGTTTTCGAGTTTCTCCACCTGCTGTCTCTTCAATGGTACAACCAGTGATTCAGCCCTCTAAAGTCGTAACGACGCATCCCTAAAGCAGAACAGACTACTCGTGACTGTGATACAATTCATCTTCCCTCGAGTAACCGAGCGACCGTCTCGTCGCGTGAATGGGACGTAACTATTTAGTCTCACAATTTGCAGTTCTACTAACTAGAAACACGCGAATAATTGGATTTACAATCGTAAAAATGCCGTTTTATGTTTTTTTACTTTTACGCGATTGATTCGATGTTTTTTCTTTCTCTCAAAGGTATCTTTACGAATCTAACGCGATGTATTGAACTCTGGCAATGTTACGATTTCTTTTCAGTAGTTACGATGTTTTCTTCTTTACTGCACTAAAAATCTACTGAAAAACTTAAATTTTTCGTAGTTACTTTAAAAATTGGACTTACGCGCATTTTCTTTAATTATATATTTTTTTTATTAATTAGAACATCGCGTTTATTTTCGAGATTTTTTTTCGGATAATCTACGATAACGTCGTTCTACCGAAGTACAATACGAGCTTTTGATTTTCTTTTAATGATCGAGCCATAAAATTTCCCGAAAAAGTATTACAAAAACATAAGGAAATAATTTCATTGACGTAGCTTCGAAAGATAGTGTATCAGTTTTTTTAGGCACTTTTGCACACGAATCCATCAACAACAAAAAAAAAAAAACAATTTCCATTGAAAAAAAAGGTGGCTGATGAGAAAAAGTTCCGATAATTAATATCTCTCAATAAAATGTATTATAGTTATTTTCACGAAGTTATTAATGATTTAATAATGCATCGAATTTTTAAGAAAAAGTATTTTTTCATTATACTTGTTTTTCGGATATTCGCGTGTTCCAGAAGGATATATCGGATTAAATAATCTCCATATCAAAATTATGGTTATAAGTTACAAATATCTGAATATTTTATAAATTCGAAATTTCCATGTAATTTCCTCATAATTTTTCGTTCTTTCGCAAAGTTTATTCTATGAAAAATTGCCAAACAGTATTTTTTCGCAATACGGATATTTCCAACTTTCAGCGTATTTAATTTTAGTTCATTCGAAAATTTATCCGCATTCACCGGTTTTTATCAAATTACAATGTCAAATAGTTAATATCGCTTGATATCGAACAGTAAAATTTGCCGGAAGAATGATGAAAAATATAAGAATAACTATCGCGCAGTATAGTTTGTCGGAAGAATGATAAAAGGTTAAAGAACGAGGAAATAGTTTTAATGACATTGAGACTCTGAAACTATAGTATTTTCGTATGTAAGGTCAACATTTAATATTAGCCACACGTGACTCCGTGAAACCGGATCTTAGCTTTAATCACATACGAGGCAATTTTTCAAAGGAAAAAAAAAATGACAATATTTTCAAAGGTGAAAATACTAATTCTCGTATCAAGAATGAAATATAACATCGATGGTGTAACGCCAAAAGGTATATTAAGCTGTATATATAAATACAGACAGTCTGTATGGCCTTATGGCATAATTATTTCCAAAGGTATGTCTTTCATTTAATAGTTCTTTATTTATGTACTATTCTAATCTGTGATTTTAATTCAATATTTTTCACGCAAAATGTGTAATCAACTGAAACCTTATTAAGCGCGATAGTCCGGTGATTTCAAAATTCTTAAGAGATTTATTCGTACATATTATATTTACGGAGGAAAGGTAAGTCTCGTCAATGACAAATTTACACGAGTATTCAACATAAAGCTGAATGTATAGGACACGTGACAAGTCCGGCATTCCGAAAAAAAACCCCATAAATTAACAGAGTTTTTACTGTTCTCCATTGTTTATTTGCCGGAGTGTTTACGACTGTTAACGATGTAAAAAACGATCAATTTATCAACTATAAATATCGCATCGTTTACGCAAAAATAATTACAGATGTATAGAAATTTAGGTAAACAAAGCAAAATTTAAAAATTACTGAAGCGATTTAAATTAAAAACGATCAATCTTCGATCTATAAATAGCGCGTCGTTTACGTAAAAATAATGACAGATTTGTAGACATTTGAATAATCGAAGCAAAGTTTACAAACCGCTGAAGCGAATGGCGGAACATGTGGAGTCTTCGGATTGGCGTCACAGTCGTTTTCCAACGATTACACGAACAATTTACACGATAATTCATAGGCAAATACAACGACTACACATATGCATTTACGAAAAAGACAATAATAAAATGGCCTGCTGTTACGATCTCATACGAGACATAGCCTCTCTGAGGGTAAAGAGTCCGAAGACAAACTTCCGAAGTGATTTGAACATAAAAAGTAAGTTGATTATCGTAATTAAGATATATTTTCTGTAATGAATCGACGTTTCGGCGATTCTCTTCCACTCAACAATTAAAAAAAATACATCGCTGTTAAACTAAATGTATGAATTGCTTACTGTACTTAGAGGACAGAGAAAAGTTATTAGTAGGATGAGCTAAAATATTGCAAAAAAAATACATATAAAAAAATAATAAATATATGCAAAAAAAAAGCAGTTCGTGTTCGGAATATTTTTTTTCCAGTAAAACTTCATCCATTTTTGAATGAAATTGTATCACAATTTAAAAGGCATATAGACTAAGAATTTGTTACTAAAATATTGGATTATTATAGCAGCAATTGGAAGAGAAGTGTTCGGAAATTCGTGATAATTTGTTAGCATCTATTCAACAATGTTTCGCGCATACGAAATGGTTCCTTTTCTAGTCATTGGTTCAATGATATTACTTACATCGAACGCATATGAGACGCGTTTCGTCAATGTGGTAAGTTGTCGTATAGATATACACTTCTATAGCGTATCTATAGTACGAGTTATCTTATATCAAATCGATAAGGGATGCTGTTTCGCTTTTAAAGATTTTCCGTTCCGGGGACAGAACTCCTCTGCAGGAAGAATTGTATGAAGCGGATCCTCACAAGAATTACGATTTCTCTCCAATGCAGTATGGAAGATTGACGAATGTGAGTTATGCATTGCGGCATTCGATTCCCTGTGTAAATAAATTCCATAGAGCGCTACGGTCCGATCGGGAAAAACTTGGAGTTCAACTTTGTAACGGCGTTCACGAAAAAAAATACACTGCAATGCATTGCTAAACTTGAGAATTCGACGACTTAATTCGATTTTTATTCAGAGACTTTTATGTTACATTTCGTTTCAGTGTGGTAAACTACGCAATGGGAGAGTTCCTCAGAAAGACATACAACGACTTTCTCGGGCGATGTATTGGGGTTTTTTGACGGGCAGTACCGATGTCGACAGAGCGAAAATGTCGTTACAATTGGCGCTCGCGGGTTTCTACCCCGCGGTATCAAATGCCACGTGGCTTCCGACCGTAAATTGGCAGCCGCAATCGATGAATGGCAAAGTTAATGTCGTTCCGGAACAAAGTTCTCCGGAAACACTATGAGCACAGAATACTGTGTATTTCGCGTTAAATTGGCAACCGATATCGATAACTACGCGACCGGCTTCTATCGATGTTTTGCTAATACCGGAGCAGTGTCCGCGGTAACCAATTTTTTACTCATTAAAATTCTAGATAACTTAAGAAAATCGCTGAAAAATTTAAAACACCGTTTGCAAACCGGGGGGAATTACTTGAAAATACATCGACGAGCTGTTAGTTGCTTTTTTCACTGTCATTCTCGATAACTTAAGAAGAACGCTTATAAATTAAAAAAAAACACCGTCGGGGAATCACGGGAAAGTACTTGCAAATATATCGACGAACTGTTAGTAATATTTTCCACTGAAATTTCCAATACCTTAATAAAAACGCTAATAAAAAAAACACAGTTGGGGAACCGCGGAAAATTGCCTACAGATACATCGCGGAGCTGAAGAGAGTCAAAACATTACCGGGAGTCGTCAGACACATGGAAAGGTTTCGTAAATTAATGGAAGACACGGCGAGAAACCCCGGTAATCGTATCAACAGTACGAAAGATTTGGGTCGTCTGTACGATGGTCTTATGGCTGAGAAGTCAATGGGTTTGGAATTACCCACGTGCGTAATTTTGCGTAATTATTTTTTTAAAAATAATTTAAGTCTTTTTTTTTTCAGGTCCTCTCCTGAAAAGGATGACCGACGACGTGGCAGATGCTGCCAATCATCTGCAGGCAAGAAAAGCTACGAAGATTAATTCATTCGTGGATAACGGGAGAAACATCGCCGCTCTTTTGAAAACTCTCGACGCACACAAACCCCACGCCGCTCCGCCCCAAACCGCTCCTCGCGTTAAGGTAAACATCGATATTCGGCACCACTTGGCCCAACAAATATAATCGATGATTTTAATTATCACTCTTTAAATGAACAAAAAATTGACGTTAAAGATTTTTTTTTTTTTCAAAAAAATTTAGAAACATTTTTTTTACAAGTTTTTTAATTTTTAATTTTTTAATGAAAAATGCGTGTTGTGTAGGTTTACCACTTATAAGGGAATTCCGGCTGCCAAAGTTTTGCCCTCACCAAGATTTCGTTGAACTAATGGCGGAAGTTATGCCAAAGAATGCGGATTTCACCTGCAATATATACGATGTAACAACAGTTGCAAAAATACTTAAGGACTTCGGGGATTTCAGTTGATTGACGAGACGCTGAATGGCGAAACATTGAAACGAAAACACGAGAAGAGTTTAGCGTGTCTTCGATGATCGACGTGTAATGATTCAAAGGTACTTAACAATAAATGTTTACTGCTTCAATAATTTCGATTCGTTGGTAAATCACGAAAAACGATTCTTGGCTCTTTATTGACACCATATTGCAAGAGAAATGAAAATCCCAAAAAATTTGAAAATTTATCGCAGCCGTTTTCTCGCAAGAATAGTAAATTTTTTGAATAATTTTTTTTTTTATTAAATTTTTCCCAACCGATGTGAAATAGCAGATCAAAATTAATTAATTTTCCGGAAAAATTGTTCCGAAATCAATGCGATTATAAAAACCACAGACTTGCCATTAATTCACAAAATGATTTGGCAAAAAATTCGAAAAATAAATTATCGCCGCTGCTTTCTCACGAAAATAATACATTTTCCAATTTTTTTTTATAATTAAATTTTTCAAAGAATCGGAGAATTTCTATCGTATCACAAACAAACGGCAATATTTATAATTTATCGGGTATTTCATGTTGGGGAATTTGTTTCGTAATTTCTCCCTGCAGCTTGTGAAAACGTCACCGGATGCTGCTCTCTCCTGCGAGTGTGCATCACGGTAAATGAAAACAAAGAAAAAGAAAAAAATAGAAAAATAAAAAAAATAAACGGGGAAGTGATGAGAATTTGCTTCACCGGTGCGCGTAATTTATTAATGCAACTCTCTGGCGATTCATCGACTACGATCACTCCGCTCGGGGATGGAAAAGAGTGTATAGCGGGGGGTGCATAGCAAAGGTAATGGGTACGTCGGGAGAAAGAAAAAAAAAAAAAAAGGCAGACAGCGGCCGAAGAGCGCGGGCGTCGGATCGAGAAGGACAGCAACATGATATTCATTAAATCCTCGGAATACGAAATCCCCCGGGGATACGCGTAAAATAACGCAAAGTTGATGGTAATGGAGCGTTGCGCGCCTCCCCTCCACCATTCCTCTCCGGTTTGCGAGTCCAATAATGAAAATATGTCAGTAACTCTCCGATTTTTCGATCGATACATCGTATACATTAGATAAAGTATATCTATACCTACCATCTTCATCGTTTTATTGTATAAACGTTGATAACAAAAAATTGCGTATTTTCGACGAATTGCCAGCCGATTCATCGCGATAATATCGTTCTCGATAATCGGAAATAATTTTTTTTTATTACTATCTCCCGCACTATTAGAAATTCATTTTTCCGACGCCTATACGTTTTAATGCCACGGGTCGTACTGATTTACCGTGGCAACGGAGGGGAAGAATCGTGCAGGTGCGCGACGAATGGACAGAGAGCGAGGATACCGTTTATGAAAAATCTTCCCTCATATAGCGCGAGAAAAAAGGCAAAAAAAAGAAAAAAAAAACTAATGAATTCTGAAGAGAAACTGATGAGGCGCCGTACAGTTTTTTCTTCAACGGTCATTAGGTTTTTTTTTTCTTTCGCGATTACAGTCCGTAAGTTTAATTTAGAATCGAGTAATCCATTTTCTTCGTACAATTTCGCGGGCCTATTTATCTCTCTTAATTCACTTAAAATGTGCGAAATACCAGAAAAACAATGTTCTCTTTTAAAACGCTATTATGACCCAAAAAGACGGCAAAATCGCTGTTGTTTAATATTCGAAAGTAATATGAATTATTGAACTGTGAATTATTTAGAGAACCGTCGACTTCTTCCGTTTTTCGTTCTATACAAATACACTTCATATATAGAAAAACATATATGCAGTTAAATGCATGCTGTATGTAAGGAGCAATAAGAACCGCCATTGCAACATCGTAGTCCCGATAAGGACACAGGTCTCGTAGGGATGGTCAGTACAGCAATAGCAATAGCAGACGCTATAATAGTAGGTAACAGCATCGGCGAGCAGACCAGCCGTTCCTCTTATGCTATACAGTTGGCCTCTTGAGACATTGTTCTGTGGGTAGCGAGTAGTGCTCTCGAATCTTCGAACCGAAATCCGGTCGACTATTTCGCTCCATATACCTCCCTTTCGGCCCTCTATTTCCCAATCCTCTTCAGCTTATTCTCCCTCGAGGATTATCTACGATTCGATGTGTGTTCCCGTCGTATATATGCAATGATTTCGAGATTTCCAATTTCCATTCTTCGGCATTCGCACAATTCAAATTGCCGCTGAAAGCTGTTGAACATCAAATAGCCGCGTAAACAAAACGCAATAACAGCTATTAATTCTGTTCTCATCAGATTTTACGTCGAGACAAAGTTTATCCAGCGATTAGATTAATGATAAAAGAAAAACGATTAATAGACTTTCAGTTAATTGAATTATGAGGGCTTTAGCTGTGAATAACGAAATCTTAACATTAATTTTAAAGTAATTTATAATCCGCGCGAAATCCATTATCATAAATTATCTCGGGTCGTCATGATATCGGTACGCGATGCCTTCCCGGCTGGTTAAACCCGCCCGGTGCTCTCTCGCAGCGCGCAACACTGCGCGAGAGTTGTAGACGAGCTGAGTCATCGGGCGGAAGATTCAGCGAGAAATTGTCGCGAAGCCAATGGGATGCTGGGCGCGTCTCGTATACCCTTGTAGCGTGTGAGTTTCCGAGAGGTTGTATAACCGCAACGCCGAGTGCCGAGAGCCGAGAGTGACGGCAGCGTCCGGCGGAAGGATAGTTGGATATGAGACGCGTCTCTCGTAGAGGGATGCGTCGTCCCCCTTTAGGTGCTGTCCACGCGTCAACGATGTACATACGAGTGTCCGTAGATTAGATATACACATAGGTAACCCACGGCTCGCGATCGTATAGCGTGAAAAGGGAGCGTAACTCTGGCGTCGAGAGAACACGAGAGTCAGGGATGATGGGAGGTTTTGTGTTCCCATACTAGTCGAATAAACCAGCGGTAACACCAGCAACCCGTTTTCAGTACGCTTGAGGTACGAAGGAATCCGGCTGAGTGCTTGCTGCTCTCCGCGGTACTTCCGTTCGGTTGTACAGTCGTATTTCGCTTTTAGGGCGAAACGACCAGCGGACGATCGATTTTCAAGGAATGATCGGTCGAATAAAAACTTTTAGACATTGGAATGTAAACCGATAGAACAGCACGATCTTTGACGAGATCCTAATATGACCGTTTCGCTTGAGAAATCCGAAATCTTTTTCGCCATTTCCGAGTGGATGTTAAGCTGTAATCAACTCATTCAAAGAAAAAAGCAATTGCTTCATTTTGCGCTCTTTGCGGTCAATTTACCGTTGAATAAGCGGAAACGAAGAGTGTCCCATCGTCGACTGCCTAAAGGTCGAATAGGTGAAATTCGACTGTACTTATTCCTAAAATCCAGTTGAGTGTTAGGCGAATCAGAACCCGTCGACTACATTGTCTGCTGGAGGTCATCGTACCGTAAAGTGTAGTAATCCGGTCGTCTTCACCGCGAGAATGATCCTGATATGCCGTTACTCTTGCCGCAAACTGTTCGTCGCACACACGATGTGGATGTGTTGGTACACGGAACCGGGCAGTGAGAGGTGATTCCCCGCGACCGCCGTGGGCGCGGGAAGGACGAAGGCTACGTCGACGTGAACACCGTTTGCCAGGACTATAATTCTGCGTTATCGGTGAGTTCACGGGCCAACGCATTCCCCTTCCTGGTGGAAGTATGGGAGACATGGTACCCGTGGGTACCACGGGGAGAACCCACTAACCGCAGGACCACTGGGCAGAAGCTGCGTTGCTTGCGAGCATCGCATACACGACACCCTCTCTATCCGGCGTCCATATCCCTCTCGCGGTCCTCAGGATCATCGGTTTACCCGTGACGATTCTCACATATAGTATATTACACTGTATAAGTTTCATACGCGATGGGTTGCGTTATATGGACCCCGTTATAGTAGAATGATCACGCAGCGAAGTGCCCGAAGCTAACGCGACGTGCAGACGAACATGGATAGGCGATATAGAATCATAATCGGCACTATATCTCGTCGCTGTAACATCCAGAAGAGCGTATTATGATCTATGATTATACCACCAGACGTTAGACCGCCGTTGTTACGTTTAGCTTCATCGATATAATGGCTATGATTTCGTACTTCTGATAAGACAATCGTTGATGGTATTTCCATCCAATTCGATGGGAAATCAATTGTCGGACATTTGCCAACGAAGGCTTTATAGACGTTGTTGTATGCGAGGAGTTGATGACGTGATGAAGTTTGTTTGACGTTTATGTGGGTTGCTTCACGCGCATCATATACCTATGAAGCTATAGGGTTACCGAGTACTACGAAGTTTCACTGACATCAGAACTGACATATCCAAAATCCAAGAGGTATGCCTCATCGCGGGAAAGCTACATCATCCGACTTGGTTAGGTATCACAATGGTTTGGCTGTTGCATTATCACTTCCTTCGCGGTGGAGAACGGAGATACCGCTTGGTATACGATGTATTGTGAGAATGTTGAACACCTCAATACAGATTATCGGGTATTAGCCGTTCCTACATGAGTTTGTCAGTCTCTGATAGTAACACGAGTGACTACCGTCATCAATAATCAATATCGGTTCTTCGAAGATGTATCGAGTAACATAAGGCAGCGGTAAGGCGAAATGGGACTTGTGGAAAGATGGATCATTATGGAAAATTAGAAAAGGAATTAGAATTGGTTGATGAAAATGGCAGCTGAGAGATGGCCATTGAAAACATCCTTTTCCTTCGAGTTCTCTGCTCTAGAAAAAGAGACGAGATTTTTAGGTTTTTTTTTTCACAAGAGACATCCTAACGACAACAAACAAATAACCTTCCGCCTTCGTCTCCTTTATTGGTTAACCTCCTTGAACCATATTCCACAATGTCTCATCCCATGCGTTCTAAACGGCTTAACCATTTGAGACTCGTTGGTTCTTTCCGCTATCGACAATTTATCGAAAAGCGCTGTTGATTCCTGATAAGCGAGACGTTGAATCAGAGTTGCCTGTAGCGATGCTTCAACGACTTGCCAAGTAGTTGTAGGAGTGGAAACCTTGTTGAAACTTCTTGAATGACGTCTTGCATTTCGATGGCGAAAGGTATTGACGCACTGGGATAGACCCATGTTGTGTGTTCAAAGATACGTTAAGATCAATTATACCACTTGTATACATACACATTATATACGTAGATGAACATTGTTACAAGTCTCTCGTTAGTTGCGGTTTGTCTCGTTAATTAATGATAAAGCGGGGAAATTCTTGATGCGTGTATGCAATTATATACGTACATTGTGGACGATACTAGCGGTTCCACGCGCGGGTGTGTGATATTACGCGAAGCATTAAGTTGGTTAGTAGAAAATTACCTCGATCGAGGCACACATCCACTCGCGTGCGCCTGCGTTCGTGTGTATTAACATGCGGACAATGCTATTATAATGTTAACATGCATAGCTTCCCCGAATACTCCTTTCTCTCGCTTCTCTTTTCCAGCTATTATTATAATCACTATCTCGCTGGAAAATTTGATAATCTCACACCCGCTTCGCACGCATAATGTCTATTATACGTGTCACCTGAGTACACAGCGTCTGGTGAGGCGCGGTGCATTATACGACACGATAAGGTATTAGAAATTAGAAGACCAATTGACTATTCGATCTCACGGTAAAATATTGCCTATTTGGGATGATGATACGAATTAAAAATGTTTTTCACGTACGTTCCCAACCAAAAGTTTAATACGATAAAAATTTCATTACTTCGCGATACAGTAAAAATCTGAAAAAAATCAAACGTATTGAAGATATCAAGAACATTCATTTTGCATAATAATAATGTCAAAAAGTTATTAACAAATAAGTAAATAAATTAATTCCCTACACCTGATCGCGGAGTGCGGAAGGCTGGAGGGTGTTCGTCTGAACGTCTTCGGGGTCCCTGCCTTCGCATCGCTATGTTTAGAGGAGACGGGTATCGAGGGGCTTCTCCGCTTTGCGGAAGAGGCCGGACTCATGCCCCAACCTTCATGAGTTGTATTATATGCCCGAAAGGGCTCGGGCACAATGGTCTGAATAGACTGAGCGCAGGGCTAATTCTCTCAAATACTCAAATACTTAATACTCAAATAAATTAATTGTTCGAGAAATCGTCAGTGAACATTTGTTTTCTCATTTAAAATGAATTCGATGATTTTTTAGAAATCATATACATTTTTTTAAAATTTTCTTACAGTTTTGAAATTTATTTTTCGAAATTTTGAAAAATTAATATAAAGGCATGAATTTTGGATATTTTTTCGCGGCAACATTTCACAACATACTCGCGAAGTTTTGAGGCGATTATACTAAAATTTACGTACCAATAGCGTTGAAAAATGTCAGAAATAGGTTTTTAAAAATATTTAATAATATTTTCGCATCGATATTATGCAAAATCAAAGTTCTCGATGTCTTCAGTGCAGTTAATTTTTTTCAGATTTTTATACGATTGGTAAGTATTTGAAATTTTCGAAAAAAAGTCCTTTAACTCACGGAAATCGCTATTTTTAATAGAATTTTCCAATTGCTAAACGAATTTAAGCGCTTCATGAAAAAATTAGATTTTCAAACGAATATCTACTGATTTTCTAAAATTCTCCCATTACTTTATGCCGATAAAAATATCTAATTAGCTCAAAAATACATATCTCGTTTTTAACTATCGTTGATTTATTCAATTACCATAGACTCTCTTCATGAGTTATTTCGGAATATATATAAAGGAATCGATAAAGACAAAAGTGTCTCATGGGTTTTCGATAATTCAATTCGTCTCGAACGATGACGGGAGGTGACGGGTAAAATGAATTTACCTTCATCGTTGTCCTTAAACTATCCACGGAAATGTTTAATCCTTATATTGAGAGACGCGACGAAAGCGTCTCGACATGAAAAACAATATGATTTTTCTCTCACGATGAAGTATTCGTTGGGTATATTAAATAAGCTGGAAGCAGCTTGGATTATAGTCTTAATTGCATAAATTTCATCGTTGAGACGTTGAGTCCGCGTCCTTCGGCATTCTCTCGTGTTCTCTTGTAAACGGACGTCTCGAGATCGACGTCGAGAGTTTATGGAAGTCAGGGTTCGCGATACAGATATTACAGGTATGTAGAATATCTATAACAAACTGCCGAAGGCCGTCGTATAACGTGACACCGTCCCGACGACGAGGACGACCACGAGAAGCAACGTTGCCTTCCTGAAACGCCTCGTTCAGGCGTCCGCGTTCACGAGGTTAACGTCAAAGGTTATCCCGATTCTACGGCGTTATCTCAACGGGATACGAGAGACACCGTTGCGCGCGAGAGACCGAGAGAGAAAATCAGTTTACATTGCCCGATTACCGGCATGAAATCGAGTCTCGGAGATCCCACGGGACGGGAAGAGGAACAGAGAAGATTGGAGCCAAGTGAACGGAGAAGGGTATCTTCCTCCATACCGCTTCTACTTGCTGCTGTTCAGCTCGCCTGTCTCTGGCACACTTCGGCTCTTCTCTGTATCTCGAAACGGGCGCTATATCTTTCCAGAGTAAGAGAGCCTTTTGGCTGAACTAAATCTAATACGATCTCTTCTCCCCCGATAACTTTCATGCATTTCGAATTTCGGATAAAAGAAGCTTTCGATCGTTCGAATTTTTGTTTTCAATCATATGGCTATGAGAGGGTAGACAATAATGTTTTTTTTTACGCATAAGGTAGATGTACCGTTTTTGGCCATTTGAGGTCCGCTTGCGTTCATCACATTCGAAGCAATAAAACAATATGCAATCGAATAAAAAAAAATTGAGTAGATTATCCAGTAAATTTATATGAGAACTTTCGAAGAATCAACGTGCGGTTTTGATAAAAGAAATAATATTAATAATAATTACAAGAGTATTATAGTAATAATGAGACATTTATGGCGAAAAATGATACCCCTTACGGAGGGACTTCGATCCAAAAAATGATTGCCAATCGAATAAAGTTTTATCGAAAGCGAGAAAAAGATTTGTTTTACGAAAAAAAAGAGTTATCGAAGAATCCAAGAAAGGTGCGACGTGTTTATTCGTTCGTCGCATACGTGCCGTTTAAAATTTTTTTTTCACGCTCCCCTTGTACCGTGTACAGTCTCGTGGTTATTCGTCTCCCGGTGAGACTCCTCGAAAAACTCTCTCACGATGACATATTTCTTTGTTTGTTTGTTCCTTCGTCTTTTTCGGCGCTGTCGTGACGTCAATGGGTCAGTCGCAAAAAGAGACATAATGAAATATCCAGATAAAAATCATCGTTAAAATAGATTTCATGCCCACCGTTTGTGTCGCGGTTTTTTTTTCGTTCGTGAGACACGATTTAGATAAGTAATGTGATATGTTTCGGTTGACGTAGGTAGGTGACTCCTTTCCATTGTCGCATCCGTAGCATCGTCACGTTAATAACATTTTTTTCGGCGAAGAAATATAATACACGGATTGTTCTTTCGTTCTCCGTAAAATAGAGGCGGATGATGTCGCGTGGTGTATATATAATACTCGGGGGTCCGTGTTAGTGACGGCATCAACGGAACGTGATAAATCAACGAGTTTCCAAATAATTGTGGCATCGTCGTTAATTAACGGCGCGAGAGAGCGAGAGAGTGGACGGGAGATTGAGTTTGTGTGTTATTCTCACTCGTTCATTACTTCCAACCCCTTCGCGATACCGGTTCACCACCGTTGAACATAATAATCCACGTGGATCGGTGGTTTTTGGGGCATTGGGGGGGTTGGGGTTGGGGAGGAAAAGCCGGCAGTTTCGCTTCCCAATAACGGTTGCAGCAAACTTCGGTTGGACGGTTGCGCCAGAACCGTTAAATTAATACAAATAAAATGTTCAGAGAGGGGGTTCAATGAGAGATAGACGAGGGGGAGAGGGCGCCCGGAGGTGGAGGAGAACGTACTGTATATATACGTATATATAACACGGAGAGAACGGGGGATGCCGACCAGCTAATATTATTTATCGGTCACGCGACGCGATAGCCGACTCGACCATAAAAGCGAAAACACGCGGGGATTTCCCTCTCTCACCATCCCTTTTCTACCATTATAATGAATTTAACGTATTACCGCGAGAACATCCCTCTTTCGTTTACAACTCACGCGGACTATCGTCGAGTACCTACGCGTTAGGTCGTTAATTCTTTTGTCGTTAAACGGCGATAATAGATGTATATACGTCGCATACATATTAAATATGTATATATACATATCTATATATGGAAAAATGTCAAAAGCAGCTTATTATGACGATTATAATGATAATACGGCGAATAATGGATGCTAATAAGAGCTGAATTCCGGCAATTCTATCCCCAAGCTTACGAAAGCTTTTTCTTTTTGTTATTTTTCATTTCTTTTTTTTTTTTTTTTTTTTTCGTGGTAATAACAAAGTACCTTTTGTATCTTATTCGGGAGGTACAAAAAGCTCGTCCTCCAGTCGAGCCGAAATGTATAAATGCCGTGCGAAATCGCGATGACAAATAACCTCGCAATTCTCACTGATGTTTTGCCTTCTGGTTCTCTCGTTGCTGCATTCCGTGAATTGGAATGAGTTCGCGTTACAAGAACCCTTTATAATGGCTGAAGTCAGCTTCGGCGCGAGATATATCTACGGAAAATGCATCAAAACTCAGAGGAGGTTACAATGCTTTTTCATCTCCGAAATTCTCTTCTTCACAACGGGCTATCGTCGCGCATTCGCGTGGTACAATTCCCGTGGGAGCAATTAATTAGTAAAAGAATTGTAGGTAATCGTTTTGCGTGAATGATCAATTCGCGAAGAGCGGAGGTACTTGTTGGGCGAACTATCGGAGAGAGCGTTGCAGTTGGGTGTAGAGACGCTATAGAGAAACGCTTCGAATTCGCAATTCTGCGGTTGTGATGAGGCGGCGGACGGGGCGGGAGAGGGTTTGGGGGCGCGTATGGGGAAAACGGGAAACGGGACGGGGTGAATACAGGACAGAGGATGAGGTTGAATGAGAGGGGCAGAGGAGTAACGGTTGGGCCTCTGTCCAGGGATTCGCGTTGCCGGCGGTTTCGAGAGTGTGCTGCACGGGCCAACCGAGAGACAATGGTAGGCGGACAAAAGCATGATATACGGGGACTCCGGAGCAGTGGTATTAAAATCATATTTTTAAACCCAAACCCTTCTTCTCTGTCTCTCCCTCACACTATCTCTCCCTCTCTCTCTCTCTCTCTCGCTCTCTGTCGCGCTCTTTCGCGTTTCTCATTCCTCTGTCTGTTGGCGCAAACCCTCTTTGCCCTCGCAACCCTCTCCAGCGACTCGTATGGCCTCCGGGGCTTGAGGCTCGTCCGGCACCCGCTCTCTTCGCTCTTCTTCCACCGTCCTATGGTTTTTTTTCTATTTCTTTTGCCAGCGACACCGAGCGAATCAGCCACTTTTACGTACATATCGTACCGATGCTTTCCCTACCCGCGCACTTCTGGCGAGAGCGACGGAGAAGCCGACAGGTATACAGGAGATAAAGAAACAGTTTCCGAGACTATGACTATTCGGTGAGAGTGAAAGGGAGACGGGAGAAGAAGATATTAACCGCGGTTCCTAACCCCCCCCCCCCCCCCCCCCTTCCACCTTCCCAACCCCTTCTACGCGTGGCTATGCAACTCCGGCCGCCCCGAGAGGAATGCCAGTGACACCCTCCTTTCCTCATTCCTCCTCTCGTGCTTTTCTGCTCCGCTCTGGAATCTCCTTTTTTTCCTTCGTTTCTTTTCTTTTTTTTTTTTTAGTCTCCTTCTATCTCCCACACTTCGCAGACGCCTACTCTCTGTGCTTTCTCTGTGCTTTTGCTCCTCTGGTTTAATTGGATTTGTTAGGGGTAATGTATACCCGCTGTCCTCCATCCTCCGCTGCTCTTGCGTTGCGTGAGAGGCTCCGATTTGCGAGAAAAAAGAAAAAAATGAAAAAAACAAAAAAAAAACGTCCTGTGCTCGAATCGCGACGAGATACTCGACTATTACGAAACACCGGCGATACCGGAAACTCGAGAGGCGTTTTGTCGGCCGCAGCATCACCAATCGACCTTCCCAACGAAACTCTCGACTATCGCTCACCGGGTTTCAATGCCCCGAGAGGCTATTCACGATTTGTCGATCAATTCAAATATTCGACAACGACGCTTCCACACCGCTATACCTCGTCTGTACTCGTGTAACCGATACCGTACCTAGGAGTTTCGCTAACGAATTGTTACGAACGGTGCCGCGTTTTTTTTTTTTTTTGTACAGAAAGCGAGTAATTCGATGGGTTTTTTTTACCACCGGATATTGTCGTTCGATTTCTTTAGACAACTTTTTTTCATTAAAAGTTTTTATAATTATTACTATTATTATTATTATTATGTAATTATTGAATTTTTTCTGCAGAGTCCGAAACTCATTAGACTTTATCGTTTCGTTCACTAATTAAGTAGAACGCAATATCCGCGTTCGCGAAACATTCCGAAGCGTTGGGAAATTTGTTCATCTGCGTATTTGTCGTTTTAATAAGAAATCATGGAAAAAATGCAGACAATCCTTTCAATTCCTTTGATTTTTAACATTTTGGTTGCATGACAAATTATTCATGGATTTTTTCTTATATTTTTTGAAGCTACTTTGCATATTCTGAATATGATATATATTTGTAGACGATGTGTAAACACTAAGGTTCCGTGTAACTCTGGTAAACAATGGATGTAACGCAAATTTGCAGCGCTCTCGAAGGTCTCGTTAAAGCGTGTAGTTCCGAACTGTTATATAACGGGTTTCTTTATCCTCTTTCGCGTAGGAAGTAGTTACCGCGGGTAAATGTACCCATGTATTACAGTTGTAAAATGCATGAACCCCCTTCGGTTTGTCCTCTCGCCTGTCGAGCGCAGTAGAATAAAAGGGAAGCCGGCTAAAGGCTAATTAAATTGAAATTATACATCGCGCACAGTAGAAAGTATGCTTTTCGTCTCGGGTGCCTATCCAAACCATGATTCACCGTACGAAAGTTTACATACGACGAAAAAAGATGCGACGATAAAAAAAAGTGCCGAATAATTCCGCCAATTACAATAATTAGATATAGTTACACGATCATTCTAGTGTAATGAGCCAAAAAATAGCTGATTTTTTTTTCGACTGATAAAATACGCTAATCAGTCTGATTTTTATTATGACAAATCAACACCGATAATGAACAAACATTTCTTTTTCAATGTTTATTTTATATTAAAAAAAAAATTTTTTTGGGCGCTAGAAAACGGCTTGAAAAAAAATTGTCTCCCGGTGGTGTACACTCCTCTAATCGTAAATATTGTCTAACACAAAATTTGAAGAAAGATTATTAATCAGTATGAAAGCGGCTGTTGCCGCATTCTGCCGCAATTTGAAAAAAAAAAAAGTTTTCTTGAACATTTTTCACTAAAATGGTCCCTTAACGTGATGTGAAACTTGCATAAGTGCGAAAGGGATATCATGATCAGTGCTTTCGGCGGAGCGAGAGAGACAGACTGAGAACATATTTATTCACATCACGGTAAGACGGTTCGGTGATCAGCTTTATTTGTGTGTAACGTAACGAAATGTATTTGTGTGTAACGAACAAACCATAGAAAGCCATTCTCACAAATATTTTTATGCAACTCATAGATATCGAGATTTACGACATCAAAAAACGCCACTTGATGTCAACTGATATTGTCAAAATAGACGCGTAATTTAGCTTTTTTTTAGTGTTAAATTTTCATGCGATCCAATTGCATCAAATTCTCGGTTCGTTTATCCGTAATCGGTTGTAAAAATTGGTGTCTGAATAAATCGCTCTTTCATCGCGATTATAAAATCTGAACAACCATCCGATCGATCTGTAGTGACGATTTCGTCATAAAGATGAATTACATAAACAGCGTAATCGATGAGATCTCGAGGTGTACCGAGTAAAAGCGTCGAACAAGTTTCGACGGGTGGAGGTCAGGGAACATCTGCAACTGGCAAGAGCCACCAATGAAACAAGCCGCAACAACTCGTAGTCGGATTTCGCCAATATACACAGCTTTGGCCTTATATACAGTAAAAGACGACGTTTTGCTTCGGTATGCATACGAACGTTGGTAGCTATAACGGGCACGACGACGAGGAAGTTCTTCGATCGTTCGACCGTACGAGGCGTTCGTGTACCAATTCTAATCGGGCGTTCGGTGAATTTAACCAGAAGCTCTCACCGTTAGACTTGGAGATCTCCTCCATAATAACCGACGACTATCGACTGCGTCACGGTTAACGGTAGAAAGAGTCGGTGCCTAAAGTGAGAGAGTTATCAACGATAGGAGTCGGCAGCAGGCTGAAGCTCTGCTCGCGATCGGTTCACAGTCAGCCGGAAACTTCGACTCGGACTTAAGGTACTCGGCGTCGCTTATTTGGAAACTTAGATTACGAGAGTACCTCAGACCGCAACCGTACTGTGACCTCCCGAAGGTTCTCTTCGACTTTGGGTTACAGGGATGAAGAAGAAAGGGGTGGAGGAGGAAAAGGGGATAGAGAAATGAGGGGGTGAGGCAGCTTTTCCAATGCCGGATATAGTCGAAGCGCGAGATTGCGAGATTGTCAACTAATCCTAATTTACGACTGGAGAACTACAAATCATAACGACGACGACAGAGTTCCGAGGCTCAGGATCCGTTCGCAGGTACAGGCAGACAGAGAAAATCAGCTCCTGCAAGCTGCTCGCTCATCGGTTTCACGATTTACATCGACTGGGGGTGGCGCGTTCGTCGTACGCTTGTGCATTACTACTCCTACTGTTACGATTAAGCAACCAATCTCCATTCTCCGCTTCTCCTCTCCGCTTTTTCTCCATAACCCCGTTGATCCGCGAGAATTCCAATTCCATTATTGACGAGTTACTATTGTGCGTTTGTTCCGGCATTATTAAACGAACTTCTGTAACCTGCAATTTGTACGGTTGATACATACGCGAAGGGTGCAAAATCCATTCGTCACAATCGAAGCCGGAAGCGAAAAGTATCGAACAACGGATCGCTTCGGATCGATTCTCTCTTGTCATTGGATATAAACGAAAAATTAATAACTCACCCGGGCGTTGTTGCGATAGTAAATTAAACTTTTAAATCGGTGTGGAAGAGATGAAACAGACGGGTTCGGCGTGTCGATCATATTGCACATTCGGCGATCGGTACTTGGTATTTGGCCGATTTTTTCTATGATTTTGCGTTTCACTACTGTACGCCCTTTGATTTCACTTCCATTGACTTTATTTTTGCTGCATTTCGACGGAAACGGGTGGGATAAGGAGAAGAATCCTCAAAAATTACCGATTTCTTGCCGGAATATGCGGCGACTGGTCGATTCCCGTGCAACGCCGTCGTTAGTCAGTACGAACTTTCGTTGCAATGTATGTCGGTGAGCACCGCCGTCGCTATGCTCGGATTTTTTGGATCTCTGCCAACATGAGGCCAACTATTGCGCGGTGGGAGAGATTCGAAGCCCGAAGGGCGAGGAGAGACGAGAGGGGGGGGGGGCTGAAGGGTTGATTCTCTCTACTGGCTGATTCGAGGCGAGCAGCGTATCGCGCGGTCGCTCTCCCTGCAATTCCAACGAGAAATAAAAGGCAGCGGGTACGAGGGATCGCAAAGTTATAGAGAATTCGGCGGTCGCAAGGGTAGTCGCGGCAATGACCGCTGAACTAGAGGGCTCGTTAAAAAAAAAGCTGAAAGAAAAAAAAAGAGATTCTCCGGACAAAATAGTTGTCAATCGCTCGGCGCGCTGACCGAATGACTAAATTGGCAAAGAGTGCTGTGCCGACCTCCGCCCTCACGGAATCCCTTGGCACACGGACGGTTGTTAGTCGAAAAAGCTTGAGACCCAAGCGATTAACTTTCGGCTAATTACTCGAGCTGATCCTCTTATACGCGACTTCAACCGATATACCGGTATATTCAGTTGTGTTGAATTCGAACTACGATAACAATAAAATACGAAGATCGAAAAAAAAAAAAATTATTGACTGAATCATATGTTTTTATATTTGAGTTCTTTAACCCGCAAAAATACGATTTTTTTTAATGACAAGTGGTCGGCGAATGGTTTTTGCCAGTAATTAGCACTTCAGCTTTCATAAACTAGCCATTCGCGTCGAGCTTTATCGTTGAATTTTTAATTTCTGTTTAAGATTTCAGTCTATCAGTCAGTAGATGAAATATTATATATATTTATACGCGAAAGAAAATCTAAAGCTGCATGAACTTTCCGCGTTCCCATTACCGGATCGAAGGATGGCGATGGTATAGAGTATCGTCATTGGCCATCGCCATCCCTTTTCCCTCGTGTACCAGAAGCGAATTCACTGCGAAAAAAGAACATCAATAACCAATTTCATAAAACCAATATCGCGAAAATTAGTTTCCTCTACCAGTCAGCTTCCACTTCGATGCTTCCCTCATCTCTCCTGTGCTCTCTGTTACTCCATTTTCTTCAACTTTCCACGGTATACCGTCCCTCTGCCGAGATGAGAGTGTCTAACCATTCACCGTCGTTCCTCTCTCTACTTTCTCCGCGCAACCGCTATTACTATATATAAAATATACATTGTTAATCGTTGTATATATGGCGTTCCTCTCACGTTTCTGCCCTTAATGCCCATCGATGCGTCCCGAATCGCGGCTCACACCGACACTCCTCTCGTCTCTACTTTGCAAACTCTCACGCCACCGGTCTTCCCATCCGTTTTTACCCTGACGCGCACAACTTCTACACCGAGGGAGAGCGTCATCTCGATATTCGTATGATTTGCTTGTATTTATATAGTTATATTACTTACATTTGAAAAAAAATTCTATCCACTGCGAAAATTTAGGGTATTAAATTTTTTCTCGTATTTTTGCCGAAAACCATAATATAAAAAAAAAATTAAAAAATCATATAAAAAAAAAAAAAATGCTGGTGTGGATGAGAGCCAAAAAAGACGTTTCACAATCATTCCCACGAATTTCAAATTACTTAGCTGAAATTTGGCACTCGAGTCGTTCACGCAAATTTTTAAGATTCAAACAAACTTTGCCTATAAGTGAAGTGACCATCGATATCGATTACTACTGAATTTCGACGAAAATAGCATAAAGATTATTACGTTTGTCAACTCGCTTACGAGTAACTTAGTTGATAAGTACAATAATCGATGTATCTAAAAAAAATCAGCCAATCGATGAATCGATTATTTTAATGGAATTGGCGATTCACTGAAAATGCACGCACGTACATATGGCTGAAGAGTTTACATTAAAAAACACCGACGGTTGTTGAAATATTATTGTGATTTTTTCATTAAAAAATAAAAAAAAAAACCTCATAATAGAAAATGTTCACATTGTTTCCTCATTAACTGCTCCAAGGGATTCGTCACCCGCAAAGCTGCCCTTATGAAAAAATCAACGAATCGCGAACGATATTTTCCCATAGGACACTTTGAGATTAAAGGAAAAATTAATGAGGGATGATTATGAAAATTTTCAATTTTTCAACTTTTTTTCATAATCGCTGAAAAATCGACGATTCATTGATGACCTATTTGGTTTTTCATAATTTTTCGGACTACATCGCGCGATTGTCACGATCCGAAGCGCGAAGTAATCTTCGCACCTCATAAAATCAATATACGTCTCCATGCGCAGTGATTTTCCCGACTACACAGATCCGCAGGTTTTGACCAATTCGAAACGAGCCCATGTAATTATCCAAATAATTGCCGCATCTTGGCGTCTCCGCTGCATCCTGCGTCCGTTTGTTGATAGAACATAGAATTCCGTTTCTGTACCTCTTTACGTTGTTCCAAACGCTCGAGCGAAGAGAGGAGGATACGACGTTACAGCGAGCTGCGTTACAGTATTCGCTCCTTCGCAAGATTAATTAACTTCGCCCGTGTTTTTGTCTTCAATCGGAATCATTAACTTCCCTCTTCAGCTTCGAATGTTCCATGTTTCCCGTTCGTTTGTGCTGAGCGCAAATGCTACTCGGCGCTATTCCTTTCCTCCCCGTTTTTTTGTATCTCTTAATTGTCGATTCTGCTGCACAACGGTGCACCAATTTTTCTTATTCCGTTAATCGTTGAGTTTTTCCCCGTCGTATCTCGCGGAAGCGCATCGATTCTCGAGGAATCGAAAAAGCTCTCCGTCGCGAGTAGGTATACCGTTAACGGATTTAAAGAGATGATTTTCAGCTATTCGGAAATTTCGATTCAACAATAACCGTTTCTCTTTTTTCGCATGGTATTCCATTCTATTCCCACTGTCCCGTTGATCCGCTGTAATTGTGCGATTGAACGACTAAACACTAAATTTCGTGTCTTTGACTTTGGTCTCGGAGAATTGGTCCAATTCTCGAGAGTAGACCAGCGCCATAATTCCTTTGTGCTTTGGATGTTCTCTTAATTGCAAAAGACCAACTCTGCCACCTCGGAGCTCGAAGCATTCGTCGTGTCAACGCGGAACGCAGCACCGTTCCTCGCAGTCCACAATAACTAATTAGTTTACAACCTCGCGAACAAATATGAATCGCGGGACAAAAGGTGTCCGGGAATATTTGGTCGCTATACATTCACTGAATCATTCACATTTTCTTTGTCGCATTCGCGAAACAATTTTTCTTGCAAATCTGACTTACAACGAGGTACGCGGCTTACCGCGAGGCTCACTGTTTCGTATATAAATAGCGAGTTCTCTCGCGATATGGTGTAACGTTGTTTCTGCCGGTGAAATTTCCATTTTTTGAAAGCTCCATCGACCGACCTAATATTTCTCGGGGAGGTAAAGGAGCGAGAAAACGGGGGAAACCCCAGTGAAAGGAGGGTTATGTCTATTAATAAGGTACACCCCTCCGCGCTGCATGCTGCCTTCTTGCGATAATAATGATATACGTCCGCGAACTATAGCTTCGCCCTATCGGCCGCCAGAAGTGTCGCGAACGTGTGTACCAAAATTATATACTCCATTTACAATAGTTTCACGTTTATTTCTCACGAGTCACTGCAGCTTGATTTTTCGATCAAATTCGTGCTGTTGATCTCCGGAGAAAGGGGCAAAATGGACATTGAGACTTAAGCTGACACGCGGCTCAACCGAAGTACGACGGAAAAATTGCCGAATTTTTTTTTTAATGTTTCACGTCGCATTTGACAAAGGTAACGAACATTTTTTCACCAGCGAACTCGTTTTTTTAGTAACGGGATTTTTTTTTCGTTGTTTTTTTTTTTTTTTTCATTTTTTGTAAACGGAAAATTCAAAGATTTATTCCGATTGGGTACGGATTCTATTTTTTTTTTATATTTCTGTTTCTATGGCCCATTTTGCCACGGTTACTTGGTTCGCCCTGTTTTTCTCTATGTATTATATATCCATCGATCTATCGATCGCGGTAATGAGTTACAGTTGCTACGAAGATCCATTTTTCCACATGACGCGCTCTTCCGTAACTTTAACGTGACAAAAGGAGGATAGTGAGTACGAAAAAAAGAGAAATAAGGATTGCGAGGGTGAAAGACGGATGAGTACGTTGAGACGAAAGGAGTGAATTGTGTGTTGCGTCGTGTATAGTCAACACCCTCGTGACACAACTCCCATCACTCTGTTGGTTTTACCCTCTGATCCGGCTGAGCTATGCACGATCGCGTCGGATGCAAATTTTACGAGTTTTTCCAATGGCGTTGATGAATAAGAAATCGTCGTGTTTCCGGATAGACGACGAAGTATACCTCTGACGAAGCGCAGAGCATCGGTAATATTAACGAAGCTTCGACACGACACATAAACACAAGCAGACAGATACCAAAGTTGCGAGCATCCCATCCCTTAACATCACCTCGTTGCGACGAGAGTTTATCAAGTTTCATCCTCAATCCTCTGTCTCTCTCTCTCATACACACACATCTTACGTACCGCGTAATATAGTAAAAATTTTACCGACACGCAAATAACTTACGTCCTTCCGATTTCGAGTCCCAGTAACGTGCAAATTTAAAGATTCCCGCGGAAACGCGTGAATTTCGTTGAAGTTACAAAACAAACGACTGTTACAGAGGGAACAACGCGTCAATAAGGAGTGTCAAGTTTCGTTAACGGTTCCGATGAACCGCTAAATTAATTGTGAATATTTAAGAATCTTCAAGGAAATTTGAACTTCCGCGGTGCGAAGATTCCCGAAGACTTTTTTTTACTATGCGTTTCCGGTTCGTTTGAGGATTCGAGAGTTCGCGGGAGAACTATGAAGCGCAGCGCCAAAACTATCGCAAGGACGATAAATCTTTCGCAGCTGAAAAGCTGCGAAGGATCGTCACCTGTAAAAAAATTGGTCTCTGCGGATATTGCGGAATCTTGTCCCGGAAAAACGTCTTATGAGTCTCCGAGACTCGTTAGCATCAAAATATGCGGTCGAAAAGAATTGGAGAGAACTTGCGCTCCGAAGGTGAATTGTCGTAAAACAGTAATCTATCGTACTAAGTGACGGTTATCGACAGTATTCGGTCGAATGTACTGATATACGTTTGTTAACGATTTAACATTCACGTTTTCTGTCGATCATCACATTTACGCAATTACCAAATTAAAAACGGCGCAACGAAAGCCGAATAATAAAAAAAATGTCGGTATTTACAATTGTTGGAAGAGCTTTTAAATCGCGCGGCAGCTATCACTACAAGTTCATGAAAATTGTCATTAACCGGAAAGCTATTGTCCCACCGACTCGTGATAACAAAAAAATATTTAATTACTTAATTACGCGAAATAAAATTATTCCATAAAAGTACGGAATTAATTAATCGATCAATTATATAATTTCTTTTGACGCGTACGTCGATGATGAATACGTTTACATAGGCAAACATACGGACGTAGGGTTCCTATGTAATATCGCAATACCGGAAGTACTATAATGAAGATTGCGTAATAGTCAGCGTTTCCGGGTTGAAGCAGTTTCCCTGGAAACGATGTCGAGTTATCAGGTTTGACCTGCAACGGCGGGACACGTACGGGTCCCCGGATAATCTTCGACCCGATGGTGACTTCGCGTTATGAGGACGTTGACAGGGTTCCGGACCAACGGGTATACCTACCGGTACTCCTAGCAATATCCACCGGGAATTTGAGTCTATATGCTTGCGTGGTTACCGACTGAAATTAGCTGGACATTCGCGGTGTACAGGTGGAGAGAGGAGACGTCGATGAGTCTCTAATGGAGGAGGACACTCCGGAACTCGACCCTCCGTATTCGTTGTATATCTATCCTCTACGTATATTACGATATATAGATGGAGGTATATGCATTGGTACACACTACATGTGTATTGGTGATCATAGTGTTTGATTACCCCGCGGGTTAGTGTTCCTGTATACCTATTGCAAGTGACACTGTCGCGGGTAACGGATACGAACGACTTGTTGGTTCGAACAAAAATCACGGGATTACAATAGTTTATTAGCGTCAATGAAAAAATGGCTTTCCATATCGATCTATGAAGAACACCGGCATGAAATGTAGAATAAATTTCAAACGAATTAATTTCAGTTGAAATTTTGAACGATTTTTTCCAATAGATCGATAATTTTTGTTTTTACATTTTTGTTTTTTTTTTTTAATTAATTTACAGACTATGATTTATTTTAAATTCTCGATCGACGTGTACGATGGTTGGGAATTTTTCAATTCCGGTTACATTAAATTTAACATTATGTTTGATCGATGAAATTACTCTTTTTAATCCGTTGACGATCAAACGAAAATATTTTTCCAGTAAAGTGTAATTTTCAAAAATCTATTATTCGTTTATCTGCCCTTGTAGCTATTTTATGGTCTGACGATCAGATTTTTTTTCATGCAATTATTCGATTATTCGAAAAAAAATTTCATCGGAGAGAAGAGATTTTTTATCGGAAAAATTGATTGGAAGGATTAATATTGGGTATATGTAATTTACTCAGCTATGCGACTGTCCGCCCAAAGGGCCGCCGCCAACGATGCGAAATATTATGGCCGGATGGGCGAAGCTTTTGGTGAAAGGTGTCATTGCCGGAGGTCTCGTCTATTGGACTTCCGCCGAAGGTCTTTGGGGCGACAGCTCGGAAACCGAGGATCTCTACTATCGGATGGTGGAAACTGTTGCCCCCGTATTACCGGAAATTCCCGACGTCGACGAGGCAATTTATTCATTTTCATTTCATTCCACGATGCGACAAAAATTATTATTATTCGTCGTATAACAATGATTCGCCGATATTCCTATAATATTTTTTTTTTTTTCATTTGTAACAAAACAGATGAAATTACCTCATCTGGAAAGTATGAAACATGCAGTAGCCGAAGCATACAATCATTTTGTGTGCAGCGCGATCGGAGGTTTGGCAGAAATTCCGTTAGCGGTAAAAAAAAAAATGTTCGATGCAATATTTCCGTGCGAAAATGACGAGAGAACCTCCGACGTCCCGATAAATCCTGAAAATTCAAAAAAATCCGAAATAATGGAATCCAATATTTAAAGAATTTTTTTTTTCACCGTTCTTCATTACGGAACGTACATCGTGTTTTTACAATAGTCTCTCGTTGTAATAACGTTTGTAAAGTAAAGTTTCTGTAATTCTTGAAATCGCGGGATTACGAAAAGTTTTATGTATATATTATATCTATAGATGTGATTTAACACCGTAATAATGGTTTACGTGACACCGACAGAGTCGATAACGTAATCGTACCCTCTGATTTTATTTAATGGTCTCGTCCGTTATCCGTTGTATCAGAGATAATATAGAAAGTCCGGCTTTATGGAGTGGAAGGTTTTCACGTAGAGACTCGCGGAAAAAGGACGTTGCTAGCGGGAATCACGTACGTCGAAATTTACGACGTACCGAGAGCGAGATAGACAGAGCGAATGGCAAAATCGCGGATGGTTAGTCACCCCTTTTTCTCGCGTTTTAAATCCACGCGGGGGTTTGCCGAATCCCCTTTTTGGTATATAAAATAATGTATTATTTCCCGCCGATAACTCCGTACGACTCGTAACGTTCATATAGAGATTTTTTTTTTCTACTATAAGACATTTTCTCGTTATTCAAACATTAATTGCGACTCGAGCCGCACCCCGGCTTTACTATTAACCAACTTTATTCCATCCAATAACAGCTGCGGCGGACGCAGTCGCGAAGAATATCTGTCTCTCTCCTTTCCGCGATACGAACTTTCCTTCGCGGTGTATAAGTCTCTGCCGCTCTTCGTTCACCACTGAGCTTTTCCTTCAAGAATCGATAATGCATCGACGACCGCGCGTCTCATTTTTTTTTTTTCCCTCCGGTAGTATCCCTCCGGTAGTTTCCACCGACCCGCACCCCTCTCATCAGCTATCGGAAATATATTCCTCACGGTTTTTACTCGTGTCAACTCCGGTCGCTCTGATTACTCGAGTCGCCGTTTGCAAGGGGATAAACCTATCGTGTGAAAATTATCAAGAAACTGACGAAAGAACTGCAGTTTCAGAAAAGAGAGAAGAATCAAATGAGAATCCTTCAACGTCGTTTTTTTATCCTTTATTTTTTAATTTTTCTTCGTTAGCTAATGTGCGTTTCTCGAGCTGTTCCCGCAAAGTACCCGTGCAAATAGTACGAAACAGTTGCAAGTAATGTTCGCTTAGATGATTTTATTAATTATATATCGAAAGGAGAATCGATCGGAGTTTCTCTTTTATTTAGTTATTATTCTATTTATTTATAATAATCATTAATCATTCTTCGAGATTACAAGTAATAAAGCAACAACTTCGTATATTAAGTTTTTTTTTTATACATCGGCGTAACTTCACGTGAAGGGTGAACCTCACACGCGACGAGATTATAATTCCGCACGAGTTTCGTTCATTTTTTTTTCTGCAAGCTGTGTGCTACGAGAGCACTCGAGGGATCTCCTCGGGGATGCATCTTAAACGTTTCTCCTATAGCATGAAACGGCCTTCTCTCACCTTCTTTCTTCTTCTCGCGGACAGATATATATAAAAAAATCGCTCACGAGAAGCAAAGCGAGAAAAAAGAAAAAAGAAATATATATATATATATATAAGTATTCGAGACCCACGTCAAGATAATGTCCCGCCGTCACGCGCTTATCCGCACCCCCGGCATCCCTTATCACGAGGAACCCAACCATTTTATTTAATTCCTCTCGTGTCGTTTGCGTTCACCCCGTCAAAGTCCGCTTCGTGACGTCGTTACGCGAATTTTATTAGAAAATTCTCGTCGCTCGTCGAAAGACATAAGAGGAAAAATCCTTCGTATCGGAATACTTCGAGGACATCGAGGTGATAAAATTTTCAATCCCTTTGAGACGAATGCAAATATAATTATACGCGAGAGACACATTCGTTTAGCTATTAAAGTGAAATATAATTAATTGTCGTAGGTACGCGTGTCCCGTAGCGATAGGAGATCTATGCAACGTGCTCTCTGCCCACCGGTAAACACACCACTGGCAATGGTCGGTTTATTTTTTGTTCTTTTCGTCTTTTTTTTTATTATTTTTATCCCGCCACTGCGTGAGTCCGGTGGCCACTCTACGGGGACCATTTGTCAAGATGGCAATCCCGCGACGCTCGATCGTACCTCGTAATCCACAACGAGTCGTGAGGTTTGCCAACAATTTTTTATTTTTTTTCTTTTTTTTTTTTTTTTTTAGTTGGAGACGGTGGTGCACCGTACACCGGTGAATCGACGCTACTGATCGTTGTTTGGCCCTTTGGGTGCACGTCGATCCAGACGGCGATATCGAACGTACGTACGTCGAAATAAAAAACTGCACATTCCTCTACAGTCACATAAATGAATAGGTTTATGACAATTTACAATGTAACATAGAAAAAAATATGAAACCATTTCGTTTTTCGACAGTTAAATAGTTTATTCGGATCGAAACCTTATGTTATTATATACATACGAGTTATTAGACGATATGGAGTGTCAGATATGAATTCGTCTAAACAGTCAACTTGAGGTACAATCAAATTTACACGGAGTCCGTAGGATTATTTACAATGTTCGTTTTTTTTTTTCTTTCATTCATTCTTCTTATCATTATATGTATATATTCCTCATTATCCCTGCTATTCGGTATTTAATTTGGTTTTTTTTTCCTTTTTTTTCGTGTTGTTTAGTTTTTCGATTCGGAAACTTTGGCTCTTGTGGGAAGATAGAGAGACCACATGTTTTCTTCGTAGGATAGAGCGCTCGAGCGAATTCACAGGAATGTTTATTGCCCTTTCCTCACCCTCTTCCTTTCCGATAACCAGGATATGCGATTCGCGAGATATTTTCGTCGGTCGATTGCCTTCGATTAAATTCCTTTTACCGCGTCAAAGAGATCGTAAAAGCCAATGGTTTCTATCATCGCAAACGGATAGAGAGATATATCCGTTCTGTTTTAATCGGTATTCTCTTTCTCACCGAAATCGTCTGCACAAAATGATCTGTTCTCGAGCTTTGCGCTCGTAGAGTTTTCGTAACAATGATATATTATGTATATATACAGCGGTACGATAATTCCTAACGAATAATGATTTTTTTTGGTTTTTTTTTTCTTTTGCATTTTTTTTTAAATTCATTCTTTTTTTTTCATCCATCAAACGTAACTTAATTTAACTTTATTACACCCGGAGAATCATCATTATCACGTTTTCTCCTGAATAGAAAAATGTCTATTTCCCCCTTTTCTCCATTCGATTCATCCGCTCGCATTCTATCGTCGTGAGTTACATTCGTCGCAACGCTTCTCTTAAACAGATAGTTTACAAGTTTCGAGGCTCAAGGGTTTTGTTTCGGATACACGGAGAAAAAACGAAAAGAAAACAAAATGGAAAATATGGAAATGATCATCGGTTTCCTATAGTAATCGTGGGACGAGAGTAAAATTTACAATTTTTTTCTATACTTTTGTATCTCACAAAGTATAGGATTTTTTTTTTTACTACTCGAGTCTCGTAATCATTCCTATATTTTTCCCTCCGCTTAATAAAGAAGAAGACATATTGTTTATCATTAATTTGCGTAGATTCTTCGTAATCTATGTATCGCGCAACTAAAACCGGAAGTGAGTGTTCGTTTTTTTTTACATCGCGATAATAGAATCTCTGTATATCGAATTGTACATAAATTTGGTATTTCTTTGTTTCGTTTTTCTATCTATAATTTACGGGATACACGAGGGGTAATGTGCGAATGACTCGTATCGACGCTGTACAACGTTCCGATTGACTTTATTCACTTCGGCACTTCAGTATTTTCTAATTTTCTTTCATTCTGTCTTTTAAGAATGAAAGGTACAAACGAGTGGAAAGCACTCGCGGAATCGCACGTACGACAGAGAGCGGCGCTCCTGCCGTCTAGCAAACGAATTTAAATTTCCGAATAGTCACTCGCTGCACACTCCCGATAGGTCACAGGAGGTTGGAATGCGACAGTCGGCACACAGTTTCTCTCATTCGTTGGTTCGCTCGCCCGTTCCTTCGACGACAGTGATCGTTCCTCGGAAGTCGTCGCGTTCGCTGCTTCGAATAATTTACCTTTACTACATTCCACGTATTCCACTGCCCCCGTTCCTCCCTTCTCGTTATTTCTCCCTTTCTACTCCGTTCATGTCGCGTCTTGCGTTCCATTCGGCACTCTCTCGTCTGAAACTACTGCATTTCGTACTTCCGAGAATTCTTTTCACTCTTACAGGAAGCAAAGCGACTCCACGAGACGAAAGTCGCGAACAGAAAAGAATGTAAAGCAACGCGATCGCGACGAGAAAAAAATTTTCTTGCGACATTATTCAGCGAATCAACACTTTTCAGAAATTATTGCTAATTTTTCATTTGATTTCATTTTTTTTTGTTTTTTTTTCAAATATTTTATTTCGTGAATATAAGGAATTATTAACAATGAAATGATATAATTTTTCCTAACTTTCGTTATTCACAAAAAAAAAATGCCGAGTGCGAAAATTCACAAGTGCCGATTTCTTGATTTTGAATTTTCGTCAATCGTCAGTTAATTATTTTCAGTAGAATGAGACTTTGCGGAGATTGAGAAAAGCGGGTTTCGCGTTGCCGCAACTTTCGTCCCGAATCACCGACGCTGCGCTCCGTTCGTCTTTCGACAGCGTCATCAATCCCATTCGCGCAAATTACAAAATGTTTCATTCACAATTTGTGGATTTCCAATCCTTTTTCCTCGCAAACTTTCCCTCTCCTCTCTCTCTCTTTCTTCCTCTCAACATTACCATTGCCTCGCGGCTTCTCTAATTTCTCTTTCTTCTCCTTCCAATTATATCAGTACTTTCGCGTCTTTATATTTCTCTCGTTATGTCCGAAAGTAGGTAAACGCGAGAGAGACAAAGCGTGAAAAGAGGAGAGGAAAAGAGAAGAGAGGTAGTGAGAGAAAGTCCGGCTGTTTCGTTTCACGCGCTCTTCCCATCCATCTTCCGCTCGGACTTCGGGAAGTGTGCGCGTCGGTGCGCGCGATCCAACACGCCGTTTCGACTCACCCTTCGCAGACACCTCTTTGCCCGCTCGGTTCTTCGTTTTCGTACGGCGAGCTTTTCGCCTATCAGAGAATTCCGTGGGCAACGCTATTGTATACGGAAGAGAAAGGGGAAAGGAGGGCTGCTTTCCGCTGGCCTCGAACATTCAGACATATAATTGGCTCTCAAAATACACGCGCGTAACACACACATCCACACGAATACACGAACAGACGCGCGAAAACTCACTGGTGATTTTCTCCATAAATGTGGAATTTCCAACAGAGTTTAAAGGTCAGTGACCTCGCGCTTTGTGTTATAGTCAAAGTGTTCTCTTTTTTTTCGATCGCAGTAGACACATTGGAATAATTTTTTTTTGTTCCTTTTACTTTCTCATCCCATACGACGTATGACGACGTATGGAAAGAAAGTATTGTTTAGTTTTTCGTATCATCGTTTTTTTTTCTCGATGAGAATAAATCGAATGATGTAATACGAGTTGAAGATTTTTTTTCGTTTTTATTTATACGCAACTTTCGGGAAGTCTGTTGGCCATCAAACGTCGTTTGATCGCTTCACCGTCGAGACATTCGCCGGCCACGACTAGCTGTCCCGCACCAACTACGACACCGGTCATCCCTGTGTTTGGTAACGATGGAATTGTGCTTCTCGACGGTAACCTCAATTCCGTTGGTCGTCCGGTAAACTTGTGACACAACTCGTCTATACTTGGCGTTGGACCCGGTGTCACCCAATGCCCTGAAGGATAACCACCCGGATAACTCGGTGGACTGACCTCGACGAGGTTGTTGCCTTCTGCAATTCGAGAAATGATAGCATTAAATTTCTGCTTTTCCGTGTACGAAACTTCGTACACGAAGGAACGTTAAGGATGCTTCACACGTACTTTCCCAGTGAAAAATGAGGTATCGCGAGAATTTAAAATACTTATCAAGAGTATAAAAATCTGAACAAAAATTAACCGTTCTGATGACATTAAGAACTTTGATATTGTATAATAACAATGTGAAAATGTTATTAACAAATAAATAAATAATTGAAAAAATAGCCAGTGAAACTTTTTTTTTCTAATTTCAAATGCATCTTTTGATTTTTAGAAAGGATTGTTTCGATTTTTTCAAAAAATTTTCGATATTTTTGTACTTATTTGAAAATATGGTTTTTTGGCATTTTTTTAACGCTATTTTTGCGTAAATTTTAGCATAATCGCTCTGAAACTTTGCGAATGTGTTGTCGAATGTTACTACGAAAATATATCCAAAATTTGAAGCTTTATATTCATTTTTCAAAATTACGAAAAAAAAAATTTGGAAATTTTAGAAAATTTTGAAAAAAATGATACGGTTTCTACAAAATTCATTTTAAATTAGTAAAAAGAACTTACACTGACTATTTCTGGAACAACTTACTTATTTACATATTTGTTAATAACTTTTTGGCATTATTATTATGCAAAATCAATGTTATTGATATCTTTAATACGTTTAATTCTTTTTCAGATTTTTTGCAAATGACGAGTTACCGAAATTTTTGACGATGTACACTTTTGGTTGAGACCTCTGATATTGTATAATAATAATGCCGAAAAGTTAACAAATTATTAAAAAAAATAATCGTGCAAAAAAACAATCTGAGAACCTTTTATTTTCTTATTTTAAATGAAACCCTCGATTTTTTAGAATTCATATGATTTTTTTTCAGAATTTTCTTACATTTTCTTTTCCGAAAATTTCAAAAATCAATATGAAGACGCGAAATTTGGATACGTTTTCGTTACGCAAGTCCTCAGCACACACAAAAAGTTTCGATGTGATTACGTCAAAAGTTCCGTGGTTATGACGTTAAAAAAAATCAAAAACAAGTAATTAAAAAATGTAGGAAAATTAAAAAAAATTCATGTGGATTTAAAAAAATCAACGAATACAATTGAAAAAAGAAATGAAAGGTTTGCTGATTACATGTTACATGTTGAAATTGATTTTTTCAAAATAAATTTGTTAATAACTTTTTGTCACTATTATTATGAAAAATTAATGTTTATATTAATAGACCTTAATACTTAATTTTTATCAGATTTTTATACCATTAGGAAGTTGTCAAATTCTCAGTAAATCGGATTTTTTATTGGAAATGTACGTGTAATGTATCCTTAATTACTTATTTTTTAAAATATATGCTATATGCAAAATTATCTCAAGTAATTTGCATCGAGAAAATGTATCTTTTTTAGAAGCAAAGAAAAATAATAAATCTGTAAATTAGTTAGAGAATCGCGTAAATAAGTAAAATTGATGTGACAAGTAGTATACGTCTTTGTGCGATCAGACCAATTACCGAGAGTATAAGACACATTTACATTTTCTACATTTCTTGGTAACTCTACCAATTTATTTAAAATTGTCCGTCAAGAGATGAGATCTCAATCTCTCGATATCTTTCAATTTTTATCGTCGGACTTCTTTATTATTCTGCACTGAGAAAATTATGACAGGTTATTTAATAGTTCGTTGGAAGAATTCGGAAGTTTACGAAAAAAAAAAACAGGTTTCATCAATAGACTGTTAATTATTTTAATTAGTTAAACGGTAGTTCTTCAGTCTCATAATTTTCTTCGATGCAGTAGAGTTACAACTCTGACATCAATATTTGTATTAAAACTTCGTATATCTTACCGAATTTATTGGGTATAACGTCAGGATCCGTTTCGACGGTCTGTTGAGGACTCTGAAGCGGATACTGTTGAGTCGGCAATTCTCTCAATTCTGCTGGTTTTTCGTGTCTCGGTTTCGATATTCTTTCGCGTCTCGCGCGTACGACGACGACGAGAACGATGAGTACGAGGGTCACAAGTGCGCCGACGATCATTCCTATCAATGGTGACAAAACTATTCCGGCGTCTTGTCCTGCGAATGAAAAAAAAAAAAAAAACAAATGTATACGTTAATTAGACGGCAATAAGAAAAATATGAAAAGAAAAAACGCGGAGTTCATCTCACTGTTATAATTAGCTATTCATACAACGCTTTAATTCTAAAATTAGTATTAATAAAATGCGAGCGGCGTTGGGTTTGCATTTTATTAATTACCTGAAGCGAACGACGGCAACGTTGTAATACACAACTACAAATGTGTCGATTCTCGTCTCTGTGTATGTGCGGGCGCGCATTTCTTTATCGAGTTTCGTGCGTCGCAACTTATATGGTAGACTGGCCATAAAACCTCTACATCCAGCGTGCTAAAGAAAATTCGCTTCCGCTGCACCCTATTTAAGTATTTACCGCTCTCCGTCACTTTCATTTTTTTTACTACCCCCAGTATTATTATTATTATTTTTCTCTGATTATTTTTACTACAACTGCCGCGTGCGAAAACAGCACTGGTTTCAAGCAGATATACGCTTAAGCCAATTTAATAACTACTATTACCGATCTAACAATAGAATTTTCAGAATTTTACTTCTAACCATCGGTTTTAAGAATTTATAATAAATATTGGCCTCGCAACTGTCGCGTGACAAAACAGAACTGTTTTCGCGCCGATGTACGCTTTGGCCAATTTGACAACTATTTATTATCACCAATTTAACAATAGCATTTCGAAAATTTTAATTCTAATCTTCGTTTTCAAAACTTTATAATGAATATTGGCCTCGCAACTGGCGCGTGCGAAAACCGCAATGATCTCGAACCGATATACGTTTAGGCCAATTTAACAACAATTATCACCAATTTAACAATAGAATTTCGAAAATTTTAATTCTAACCTTTGTTTTTAAGAATTTATAATGAATATTGGCCTCGCTACTGTCTCGTGACAAAACAGCACTGGTTTCGCGCCGATATACGTTTAGACCAATTCAACAACAATTATCACCGATTTAACAATAAAATTTCGCAAATTTTAATTCTAACCTTTGTTTTTAAGAATTTATAATGAAAATGAATATCGGTCTCACAACTATCGCGTGCGAGAACAGTTCTGGTTTCGAGCCAATCTACGCTTAGGCCAATTTAATAACGCTTATCACCGAATTAACAATATAATTTTAAGAATTTAAATTCTAACCTTCGTTTTTAAGAATCGAAATTAAGAATTTATTTATATTGAATATTGGCCTCAGTGACTCCCTGCCGAGGATTTGCCGGGAATTTAGGTGAATAGGAAACTTTACGAGAAAGTATCCGTCGATTCTTTCTGGAAGCATCACAACCGTTTCCGCAGAACGCGTTTCTCTGCGGCTCTTTGGAGTTTTGTTCTTGAAGTTTTCGCTTAAGCGTTCCGAACACACCGGTGTGTTACAACGTAGAATGCGAAGCAGCGGGATGATAGTACCCCAGAGCGTGGGACCGTACCCGCTGTTTTTGTCGGATAATTAACGAAACTGGCGTTTTCATGCAGAGCTCCGGTGTATAAGGATCACAGTAGAAATAGGTACGGCGAGCCTACGAGAGCGGGGAGAATGTAACAAAAAAAAGAATAAGAAAAGTTGGACGATGATGGTGTCCGGGTCACGGGAGACCTCTCGTAGTTCTGGATTTATCGCGTTACGAAACTCACGAGTATCTGATACACGTTTTAAGATTCATTATTGCTTTCGTAACCTCGCTTTTGACATGAGCGAACAGCTCAACATGCTTCAAAAATCGTTATTTGCTTCGCATTCGAGGGGTTGTATTTGTTTTGAATATAAGAAAATCCGCTTCGTTATTGATTTTTCATTGCGCATCGGTTATTATCTATACGCTTCGTTCGTTTCGAGAAAATAAAGAAACGACTATCTATTTGCTTCGTCCAATTTTATGTAGCCGACGGTTGCATTGCTTCGGATAACTCAAGTCGCTTCGGCTTCGATTTTTTCACGTGTACCGATCGTATTTACGGATCAATGTTTCGATTCATTTCGCCATTAGTGTATCGACGTATCGATATATATGTATATTATTCCAATAGCGTATACCGCACTGCTGTTTTCGTTGGGATGTACTACTAGTTCGATAGCATCACGAAACGACAAGAAACGCGTCTCAATCTCAATCTCGTAAAACTTATAACGGGAGTTTAATCGAGTTTACGGCGGAGAGAAACATCTACGCTGTGGCAATTGAGGGCCAATCCTATCGCTCTCTTCGCTCTCTGAATCACTTTTTCCAGTTTTCCTTTACTTTCCTTCGATTTTCTCTTTGGCGTTTGATGAAACGCATTTTTCACCCTCTGTATTTCGTACTCTTCCGACTCTAACGAAGTGCAACTGAACTCCAATTTTCATCGGAGCGGCGTAAAGCGAAAATCGATTTTTCCGCAGTATTCATGGATAATCCTGGAAAGAATTATCGGTGCCAAGTAGCGGTAACGAAATTACTCGTCGTTACACGATACAATGGTGTAACTCTAGGCGCGTAATAATTTGCGAATAATCTCGACGTCGTCGTCGTTGTCATCGCCGTCGTCTTCTTCGTCGTCGTTTCTCTTCTTCAAGCGAATGAGGACAATAAACAAGTCGTTGAAACTTCAAGTTTGTCGCGAACGTTGAGAATGAGGAGAAGACAGGGCTGGTGAGGGGGTCTGGAGATCTCTCCTGTAGGCTTTCCAAACGAGTCGGAGAGTTACTCCTTCCGTTTTCTCTCATTCGCGTTCTCTCATCCCGAATTATCTTCTCGTCGGGTTGACGATGAGACTCGTCGGGTTATATGTTCCGTGCTACGCTTGCAGTGCCGTGTGAAAACGAGACGTTCTCCAAACTCTCGCCATTCTCTTCGTCTTTCTCACTGTTTCTCCTTTTCCTTACAGTTTCGCTCTTACGCTGATTTAGATTCAGTCAACGCTCACCGTTCGGTGCTATACGCTTCTATAGTTTCGTCTCTCTCTCTGTGATTGTTGTAACCCAAGATAAATATCACGGTTAATTCAGTGGGGTCCCACTTATCAGACGACGAGAGCTGCCAGCGCCCCCGAAGCTTCTGATGTCTCCTCAGGGGGAAAGGAGGAGGAGAGCCGGCTTCTCCATGTCGGCAACGGAGCGACGCTCGCCGAAGTCACACGAGAATTTCCAAAACTTCACGGAGGAACTAAAATCCTCGCCGAATCCCCTTTTGGATATCTCCAACGCCATTCCACATTCAACGTTTATTTTCAAATTCTGCGCATGAATATCAATACCTTAAGAGGGAGAGAGAGAGAGACTGAAGCACTATTGTTCCAAAAATTGTCATGCGAAAAGTAGTATTCATTCTCAAAAATAACAATTCCTGAACTCAAAGAATTCATTGGAGAAAAATAATTAGTAACCAATAGGGTATAATTATATATGATTTCATATGTTATTACCTATGGTCTGTTATATATATTTTTGATATTATCGTATGGTCGTATATGTGGCCATAAAAAACGATACATGACGATAATTTTTTCCAGGTTAATTGTTTTTTTCGATTCTTTCGCGTATTCTGATTATTAAATCGCAAGATTTTCACTCGATGTTCTGTACCCGCAATTTCGTAGGGTGTTATCTCTGAGATATTCGAGTTTCGATTAAAAAATAACAAACGAGATATAGCGGAAGAGAGAGATCGTGGATTTACTCGCTCGTTTCTCTCTTGGCACTTGTCCAACGACATTGCCCGAAGCAATCTCTCCGTTGAAATACGACAAGGGGGCGGGAGGACACGGGGAATGGGGGTTTTGCCTCTGCGAACTCTCGAGTTATAACCGTGAGAGGGGGAGACTATGGAGATCCAAACGCTGGACCGTTGGTGCCGATATATGGGATTGGATGTCAAGGAGATTCGAGGTACGCGTCGACTCGCTGGAATCTCGGCTTAGTCTTAGGAGGGGTGATTGGCAAATCTTGTGGGATACGGAGCTCTAGTCAAACTCCGATAAGCGCGCGTTGAAATCAATTTCGTTCTGCGGCGTTATATATATATATATACTATATAAGGATGTGTCACTGTTCGCCGCACGTCGTATTGTTTTTTTTTTTCTCGACTTGTTCGAACTCGAAAAATATTCTACCGGCGATATATATAGAATAATTTTCGTGTCGTCATGATATTTTGAAATTATTATCGACCGCGTTGCGGTTATAACGGGTCATCCAATTTTGATGTATTGCGCCTATAATTACGTAAATGGAACGAATCAAAATCGACCAAATTAATTTAGACGGTTCTATTCCCGGAATTGTAATCGTTAAATTATGTGTCTACACAGTTCCCGGTACATTTTGGACAATAACTACTGTATAGACGACTGGAAAGCGAAAAATAGATGGTAGAGAGAGATATTGAAGCGGCGTACTGTTGGAAGGATTCGATGCATGCACATTGGCGGTTTGGTTATCCTCTTACAACCGAACGAACCGAACAATTTTGGGAGTTCATCATTGATCGCACTTTCGGGGCTAACAGAGCCTAAACAGTGCTGGATCGCCAAATTGGAACACAGATTTGAAATGCATGTAATATTGAAATACACGCGGAATACGTCTGTGCTTCTTGAGAGATTATTCTAGTGAACATTTTTCAAGAAAGTTTTTTACCCTCGGTATACACTCTCAAAGAAAGAGTTTTCGAGATTTCGATCTCAAATCTTGAAATATTTTTTTTTTTTCAATCTACATATTATTTTAACGAAAAACTGTCGAAAAAAGGAAAAATTCGATGTTTTTTTTTTTTCGAATCGCCGCCATTTTATCAATTTTGATCGAACAAAAAAAATCCTCCATAGCGGCTTACATACGGATTAATAATCATTTTTCATTCTTTTTTAGACAACATTTTCTTAGACAATTCTTTTACAAGCCATTTTCAACCGCCTAAACAAACTGTAACAGAAATTAAGTGAACATTTAATTTTTTTCTGCTCTTCACGAGTGCTTTAATTTGTCATAAAAAATCTAAACTATAAATATGCACGTCTAGCGTTTTGTTCAGTTTATCGCGTTATCCTGTCAAACTTTGCGAAAATAAATAAGTATGAGATCATAATTATCGATGTTTTGATCATTAATTTCGTGCGTATCTTTTTTTTTACTTTAGTTTCACTAATTTAAACAAACCTATCGGGGAAAAGTCATCGAGCGGTGTACAGAAGCGGAGTTAACTCTCATCCGGATCGGGTTATCAAAGAAGGATTAGCTATGCCCACAGGGTTTTCGGGTAAATGTACTTCGTAATAATCCAACTTATCGGAGACGGGGCGTTGGCTGATTGCCGGTAGAATTTTCCTTAATGTTCAAACAAAGCTAACGTCATTTTCGCGATCCCAATTATTACAACGAGAACCTCGAAGCTTTCTCTGGTAGAAACGATAGTTTAGCCTCCGGGCGACGAACCTGTTCGCCCGTCGGCTCACACTCTCACTGTCGGTTCCCTCCCTCGCCCCTCGTTTTGGTTGATCCTTCTCGTCTGCACGGAACTCTCCACCCCCCTCCCCGCCTCCAGACTCTCTTCGTACCTCCTACTCTACACGGGGCTCTACCGCGTTGTCGATGGCCCCGTTATCTTGGTCCTGTTATCATCCATTCCCTTCCACGACGTCGTTACCCCTAATTTGAATTTCCGCGGGGCACCGTTACCGAAATTATTCGGCTGGCAGAGTCGTGACGGTATGGCGGTTGGTGGGGAGGCGAGGAAATTCTCCTTTAGGTGCTCACCGATGTTGAGGCTTTAACGTGCCAAGCGGTACAGATATTGGCTTCAGTAAGAAATCGTCAAAGAGTTAGTTATCGGCATGAGGCCATTTCCCTTCGACGAATACGTTTCATCGGCCAATCACTGCATCAGCGATTCGCGATGGTGGTTTCGAAACTGCGTACCTTATTCTGCCGTACTGGACGAGGCAACGGGATCTCGTTTCATCGGACACGATACTCGAGGATTTCTCGCAACCCCGTTAAAAGCCCCGGAGGCTTTCGACGGTATCAAAACTCGATCCCTAATACTACTCCACGCGCCCTTCCGCTGATCTCCGCGCCTTGCTGTACCCTCGACCGTCCAATCCGAAACCATCGCGGTACACACGATCGTATGAATTTACGTTATAGCCAAATAAACGCTCGAACGAGAAATTCGTTGCACCGCCAATGCAATATTAGTAAAAAAAAAAAAAAAGGAGAAGAAATTCGCAGATAAAAATTTTTGGCGAAAAATAACATGAGAGATATACGAAACGCTTCAAACGAATGTCCAAAAGGAAAAATAGGAATGTAAAGGCGTATTTCGCATTTTATCGAAAAGATTTAGGTACTATTTTCTGCGAGTTTTTTCTTTGGTTCGTTCGGTCTATTTTTATCTAGCAATTTTGAATATTCACCATAAGGAAAGTCGCCAAATTCTATTTTTAAGCAGTTTTGATTCCTGTTCATTCGCTTGGTCGATTTTTATCGAAATTTGAATATTCGCGATAAAAAAAGTCGCATAATTTTATTTTTGAAAGTCTGTTTGATTATTTTTCGTTCGTTTCGTCGATTTTTATCGAAATCTTGAACATTCGCGATAAGAAAAGTCGCTTTATCCTATTTTTGAGTCTTTGTGATTTTTCGTTCGTTCGATCGATTTTTATCGAAATCTCAAATATTCACCCTTTAAATACTGGCGGTTATTTTTAAGCGCTTTCAAATAAATCTGTCGAGATATGTCGACGGAACGGAAATTCTTAGTTACGTTTCGCATTGTCTCTTGTCGGTGAGTTTCGTTCTCGAAATGGAATATTGTCGGATTGGTTAACCGCGGGATAGTTATATAAGCGCTCGTTAGCGTTTGTAACATTCATACGCGGTACAAATGGGATGTGTATTATACCATCACGAAACTCAGTTGAATTATGTACGATGTATCTACCTACTCGACTCTATACGGTTGGTTAGAAGCGCGAGAGACTTTGCACGTTCGTGCTGTTGATAGAGTCGAGCTGCATGCGGTCACATTTACTCGTATCGAATCACGTTTATCGCATATCTTACTCTACGTACCGCGGTTTACCTACGTTTTTCGCGCTACTACCACGAAGTCATACATTATGCACCCGTATATCTAAGCCAACTGAGACTTTTATCGCACATTTTTGCAATTCCACTTCAAAATACTTCTTCGTCGTCGGAGGGCGGATGAAAGGCACGTCATCGATGCCGATGCGGATATTCGAAATCGCGCATACGCGTGAACTAATAGATCATTGAAAACTGCCGATAAAGTAGCGGGAGATGATTAAAAAAAAGTACAGTGGAGCTCCTCTTTTCTTAACTTCACTTGACTGAACTGCTCGCTTACTTTAATCCGTTACCATGACAACGATTTCAGTTACCTTAATTTCTCCTGCGTCCGCTCGCCCCACCATGAGCGCTGCGCACGCGCAAACTCTCGCTATAGCTTTGTATCTACGGACGCGTCTACCCCTCGTTACCCCTACGGGCAGCAATTAACTGGAAGTGGGGACTGCAGGGAAAATACAGAATAGTGAAGCTTTTCTGAAGTCCGGTCCCGTCGAGTTAAGAAAAGAGGGTGTGTGCTGTATTTGATTTTAGATCAAAGTATTTTTTCGCTCAAATTCGGAAACGTATTTGAGTTAAAAACAATTTACGTGAATAAAATTTCTAAAAAAAAAAAAATTGCTCGTAATATTAATTTATGGTGGCGATTTTGTAGGAATTTGAGATGAGGTATCCGAGGCGATAGCTGAGATCGTGTGGTTGGATTGCCCCGATAAATCAACTTGGGGATTCTAATTGTCGGACACCGGTACAAAAGCTTCAATACCGTTGATGTGGCTATAGAAACGAACTACATCGCGGCATCCCCTTTGTATACTGCAGTATCTCTATAAAGGAGTTTCTCACAATGTAGCGGCGTATATTTAGCCGCAACGGAGTACGAAGCACTCCTGTTGATTAAATTTAACGTTTCTCTTCTCGTCCCGCAGTTAGCATACTATTTTGCGATAATGGTAAACTTATCCGATTATTCCAGAAAGAATAATTGAATTCATCAATACGATTAGTATTTTACTTGTTATGAATTCGAGTCCACTGTAACCTCATTCAGCTTTCGTTTTTGCATCAGTAACGCGTCATTAGTTATAAATGATCGCCATCCGCGATAACACGAACTATCGAAAGCAAGAAAAAAAAACTCCGTTAAGCTTGTCGATAAAATGTCGAATATAATATTTCGCTGGATACGCTAAAAGACGAATTTAGTTTCTTTGCAAAATGGATATCGTGAATAAACAATTTTTCAGATGAAAAAGAAAAAAAAATTTGGTTAATCTTCGATTCGACTTAACACATTTATTCGATTTCCTGCCGTCGACATGGCGATTACTTCTCAGCTAAAGTAGTGCTATATATACGTAAAAGTATATGTGACCGGTAGTGTTTTCGCTGACCGGTTAATGGACTCGAAAAGTAATGGCCGTCTCTCGATCTCCCAAAGAAAATTCTCTCGACGACTAACCCCTTTCCAGGAAACTCTCACTGTTCCCTCAGCCAACAATCTGTCTTTTCGCGAGTCTCGGAATGTCGTTGTTCGACTGAGCGCACGGCTATCGATTGGAGATCGAGGTGACGTGTCAAATTCGTTATCGCGAAAAGTTCTGATGTCTAACGTCATCCACGTAATATAATCGGAAGGAAATTCCTAAGAGAAACAGTTGAGAGGGGGTAGGCGGGAGGATATAAGGATATAAGGAGAGGAGAGGTCAGAGTAGAATGCATACGAGACGAGATGGAAAATCGTAGTACACCCCGCGGGTTTCTATATTCTGATGCTTTCTTCTGCGAGGCGAGAGCGTCCAACAAACTCGGCACAACGAAAGTTGCACTCTTGTTCTACGTTTCCCCTGTTCCATAGCTCGGAGCATTATTTTTGATGCTCATGCGAAATATATTAGGTTTCAGAAGAGGCGAATGTATTGCCAGAAGCGGGACTTCGGGGTCTACTAAATTTTTTCACAATAGAAGAGTATTTCCATGGCGACGAGGAGAAAGAAAGAGAAGGGATGAGCGCGGTGCGCAGGAATGGTAAAAATGCTGAGAAGTGTTGAGAATAACTTCCGAGTAGTAGAGAAGTTCTCTCTCGTTCGGATCAGCCGTCATATCGATATAAACGACGGTTAGGGGTACAATAGAACGGTTGGTTATCTGCTCCGGTGATGTATGACCGGGAGGGTGAACCCTCGTGTACCCGTTCTCTATACCTCGGGTAACACACCCCCGCGCGAGCCTCTCGCGCGAGCGACGACTACGAAACCCCCTCCGGCGTTCTCTATATAACTACGCCACCCATAAAATATCGGCTAAAGCGGACCGCATTATTCCCCGGGACTCTCGCCTCGGCTCTCCGTGTAAAATATTATTTTTTTTTTTTTACGATTTTTTTTTACGCTCATCCGCCCACTGTCCCAGCGACCCGGCTATCGTTCGCTCAGCACGATTTTTTCTTTGCTGCTCGTTACTCTCAGTCAATCGGTATATACATACAGGACGATCCGCCGTGTCTCGTGTCAATATTCAGAAGAGATCATCGTCGTCCAGACGGAATTATATATTTCACGAAGAATCAAAGAGACCGACACTCGCGAATTGCGAACTGTCGGGGTGCCGGCGATTTTTCGTTTTTTTTTTTTCTCTCGATTCCTCTTGCTTTTCCGCCGTTCTCGCAGCTGTGAGCTCCGAGGTAATAATTCCTCGACTACTATAAAGACGTAGAATTGAGGAAAGCAATTACAGGTAATGGTTGAATCGTCGTCGGGGGGGTGAAACGAGTCGGTAGAGTTAGGAGCGATATTATAGAAAAGAAAGAGATACGAATTTTTACAGGAGGATAGTCATTAAGCGGCGCTACCGCTTCATCCTCACTTTTCTTCTCTATCCATCGTCTATTTTTCTCTTTTTCTCTCAAAACTCTTACTCTCTCACTTTCCTCGCATTCTCTATCTCTCTCCGTTTCATACGCTTCTTTTCCTTCTTTTCTTTCTCATCGACCCCCTCGCGTTGCTCCCATTTCCACACCTTCGCTCTCCTGCCTCAGCAACCAACGCTTTACCCTTCTTTTCTCTACTACTTCTCTTTTCGGACATTAAGCCGCGACGCCCGGGCGCACAGGGCCATCCGCGTAATTTTCCATGGCGTCCCCGAAGCATTTTTCTCTCAGCCGTTTCCGCTGGTGCTTTCAAACGTTCTCTCTCGTCTTCTCCCAACCCTCACACCCCTATCAGCCTCACCCTCCGGTACTCTCACGAAGCATCTTCTTCTTCTTCTTATTCCTCTTCTTGCTCCATCGTTAACTTCACTTATACCTGTTTACCCCATTTAGCCAGCGGTTCCAACCCCCTCCTCCCCCACCAACTCCTCCCGTTCCTGTCGCTTCACGTCCTGTCTACGTCACCCAAAGCCTCTGTATATGTTCTCTTCTCTCGTCCTCGTCGCAAGAGTTCATATCCCCTTTGCTATGTCCTTTTTACGCTTTCCAGAAGCCTTCACCCGACCTTTTCACTTTTTCCAACAACCTACACTACCCCCGGACTCTCATCTTCTCCTTCCGCGACGTTATCCATTTCTTTTTGTTTTTCGTCGTTTTACTTTCCATCGTTGTCGTCGTCGTTGAGAGAAAGAGCGCGGGCCTCGAGTGGACCATATCCCACACGCGTCAAGATAATTAGCTCGTTCTTCTTTTTTTTCTGTTCAACTTCCGCCTCAGGGCTATTTACTCGTGGGGCCTTCACTCCGGACAATTTGGACGTAAGGGGACGAACCGTTGGAACGAGCGAATTAGGCGACAACCACTTCCGTCTTTGCGAGACGGCTAACTATCCCCTTTCACCTCTCGAACCAACACCTCTTCCTGCCTTTGCATTTTAGGTTGAATTTCAACGAATTCGCGACATAAAGAAACGCGACCTCCACCAATGATTTTGGTTTAACCCCTCGAACCCTCAACGGGGTTTCGAGGTGAAGCGAATCATCTCCTTTCTTTCACTTTTCAATACACGTAACAACTTTCCCTCGTTTTTCCAATTGCTACCTTTAAGGTTTCGCGTTATTCGTATTTAATTAAAAAGAAAAAATTGCTTTTCGTTCGAAACGCGATGTACATCCCGAGTTTATGGTTAAAGACTTCACGCCTCGACCCTCGTAGGCAATACTCCCAGAATACAACCCTCGTTGGGTCGGTCTTTTTTTTCGTCGAACTAGTTTCATCCTTCGACTCTGTATTAACCTTTGGGTTATTCACGAAACTATATACACGACAGCCTCCAGACAACCTCTCGGTATACTCACCTTCGGTGGCTTATCTGGTGGATAAGTGCGAGTTGAACGTTTTGCGGATATGAGCAATCGCCCCCGCGAGCTTATGTGTTGGTGTATGTAATGTGTTAGAATTCTGTTTTATACGTGTCGGTGGTGATCCATCTTACTTACCATTTCGTCGGCTGACACCTTCCCAATACCGCAACTGTACCCCCCCTCCGCTAACTTGGTAATTCTGTTCGCTATACATCGTAACCCTTTATCGCATAAGGATAATTCAACTATCCTAAACAACGGGTGTGAAACAACCTGAGAATCTTCCCGCGCGATCTTTCGACGCAATAAGGGCTAAAGGTTAAATAAATTTTGCGGGGGTTCTATTAAAGTAAATTATTAACTCACCCGTACGTTTTTCCGCATCCCGAAAGGTCACCTCGCTGAGAATAACCGATTGGCTTCGTCCCTTCGCGTTTACCGCGTATACGGCAACGTGAACGCCAGCGTCCACCGATGCCTCGAGCCCCGATAGAGCGAATACCGGTTCATCCAGCGCCGATACGTTGTAAAGGGGTCGTATACTCTCCAAATAGTCGAGATCCCCGTGATAAACCTCGAGAACAAATTTTTGTGGCAAACCACCGTCGTAACCCGGCGCGCATTTTACCTCGACGCTCGTGTAAGTTTGATTGGCGAGGGTGCAATTACGCACGGGAAATGGTTTCCCTGTAACGACAAAACGATAACACACATTTTTTTTTACAATTTTAAAAATATTTACGAGATTAATTTCTCGATTTTAGTTTCATTTTTTAATATCACAAGAACGATTTTTTTACGTGTTTTATTACGATTTCCAATTCTTCTTTATCGCGCGATGGAGATCGTTGTTTTTTTGCTCTGCAAATCGGTTTCCGTAAAAATCTGTACGGACTGTTGTATAACCTATGATTTCTACATTTATATCGCGGCATATATCTATATGTATCTATATTCCATATAACATATATATGTATATATAGGATATTTCGTCACAACAAAAACGAGACGAACAAGTTGCGGACGTGATGCGTTTCTCTATAATTTTATTCAACCGTAGAGTTCAGTGTTTCGTCGAAATTCAGAGAGATTGAGCGGTAGAGAGAGAAAGAGCGTATTGGGGGGGGGGGGGGGGGGGGCGAACGATGCAGAAGTTGGATAGAGGATGAAAGTCGATTTTAGAGAGTTGGCGGGCAAAAGAGAAAGCGGCGAGATACGGGAGGGTATGAGCTTCGATTGGAGGATGAAACGAGCGAAAGTCATTTCGTTTTGATTCGCATCGCCGACGTCCGTCAACGTCCATGCTGCAAACGCGACCCTTCCACTCCCCTTCGGCAAATATATATCTATACGTATATATATATATATTTGCCTATATATATATAGATCTCATGCATCACTCCCCGATGCCCGGCGCGTTCACAACAACGTTGACGTTGACGGGAGAGGCGCCATTCCCCTTCAACGTCAACCTCCATTTCCGACCCCGCGGAAAACCGGAAACCGCTTCGGTTCGTCCGCTACGGCCGAAATCAAACGAAGAATTAACGAGCCTTCGGGTTCTCTCACCCTCCTCCCTCCCCTTTTTTACCCTCTTTATATCCCATATAGGTTTTGCCGATCGAGCGGAACCGGCTAATGACCGGGACAATGTTGGGGCGACGATTTTTGGTTTTCCCAATCATTGGTTTAACTCACCAATTGATGATTTACCGATTTCAGGCTAATGTTAGGCTAACCGTTAACTCGCCAATCATCGGTTTAACTCACCAATTGATGATTTACCGATTTCAGGTTAATGTTAGGCTACCCGTTAATTCGCCAACCATCGGTTTAACTCACAAATTAATGATTTACCTATTTCAGGCCAATACTTGGCCGATAATTAAGTCACCAACTATTGATTTGCTCATAATCAACCGTTAAAGTTTGAATTTATGTTTAGTATTTGGTGCACTGGATTTGTTTCAACTTATGAACTATTGGAAATTATTAATTAAGAAGTCAGGAAGTAATTAGTCGATGACTCCATCAGTTTTCAATACAACGGAATCGGCGTATTTTTTCACGAATCATTATTAAAAAATTGTTAACTTTTAATGAAAAATAGATAACGGTCTATGGACGAAAAAAATTATTCAATATTTTATAAGTAAAGAAAGGATATTGTCAATTAACAATCTTTAGCACATTGCTGATTGACAAATAGGTTGTTTATTGCAAATACGTAAAAAATCGATCGAATCGATCGTAACATAATCGATTTACGTGTAAAATAACTAAAGTGTTTTTACTTTCTATAATCACAATCACAATGTAATAAAATAGCCGCGTAAGCCAAAGCGCAGGACAGCAGGCGCAGTATTCCAGGTTCGAACCCCAAAAAAGACAATAAGTTTGCATGTGGTTTTTTCACAATTGATCAGTATGCACCAATCCGCGGGTTGAAGTTGGAATATCCATTTAGAAGAAGTACGAGTTTTATACCCCAAGTAAATATTAATTAAGCAAAGAAGTAATTTTTTGCACGTGTGTACCTAACGATGGTTTTATTTCGACCGCCAATTATCGGCCGATTTCCGCAATAGATCTTCGGACCGATGTTGACTGCAAGCATTGGCACCATCGGCTTCAAGCATTGCCCGACCATTGGCCTCATCGGTTCACCCCGCGTAGAATGATTTTCTATTTTTTTTTCTCTCTCGATCTTTCAACGGGTTGTCTAGTCCACTAGGTTACGGGCGCGCGAAGTGCGCGACGCGAATAAACCGACAATGGGCTTCGATACAAAAAGTCGCAATTCGATAATTTCGAGATACTATCGCAATATGGCGGCTCACCAATTTTTTAAGATAGCGACGATTTAAAAGAGAACGGTTCACCAGAACATTCGCGCGATTCAAGCGTCGATTGCCCCTCAATTCATGTTAAGGAATTTTTTTTTTCGTATTTTATACTTTTTGCATAGGTTACTATTTTTTCAATTGCTATTTTTTTTTAAATGGATATTCTGTAATTATACAAAGTGACAAATGTCATCGATTTTGACGAATAATTAAGATACATAATCATATTACTTTAAACGAATTCGCATTGGTTATGCAATTTTGTGTACTCACTAGTTAATTATAAATTTGCGATCGAAACTCTTTTATGTAATGAAAGCTTCAAACTTTTCTGATTTTAATTCATTATCGAACTAGAGAGCGATGCGTTTGATGATTATTTTGCACTTCCCTGCATCTCAAGTTTTCATTCCATTTTAATAAATTGTACATTTTTATTGCGAACGCGAAAATAATTGTATTCAATATTTTCGTGAATTGAGGAAGAAGAATAGTTTAAATAATTCACGCGTTGTAATGGAGTGCAAAATATACATTGACTTTTATATAAAAGACTAAGTAGGAGATTACGGTTTCGGTTAACTTCTAACGATAAAAAAGTCGAATCTTCAATATTTTGAAAAAATATCGCGTCACACCAACTTTTTAGCGGTGGATAAGAGAAAGAATAATTCATTTAATAATGTCATATTGAAACGGCAATTATCAATAATAATTATTATTATTAATATCATTATTAATTTTTTGTATATTACGTAAAAAAAATGATTTATTGTATATTTTTTCGTAATAAAGTCTCGAAATTTTAGTTGCATGAGGCGATAAAAATTTATACACAAAACTGCCGCATAAATGAGAGTTTATTGGTTGATTAAAAAATCAATGGATATTTGCAGCGCCTACGGACATTTCTCGCAATTAATTATGAACCTTGTAAACATACCAATGGATATGTACTTCCGATATTCACATACCAATGTGTGCATTGACTAGCAAAAACGTTCCTGGATTTCGATGAAAATTCATTAATTTAGGATCGCACTATGTCGATATAAATCGCGAAATTCTGGTATCCTTTTTTCTTATCCGTTACACCGGCGCAGTAGTAATATTTTGTTACACGATTCGATATTCGTTGCTTATGGAATGTTTAGCCTTTGAAAATAATGCAATATTTCCGGTGAGATAAATTTCCGCTCTCGAAATTTGTTGCCCTCTCATTGTAAACTCGCGGCGTTTTCGGGGCGTTAGTGAAATTCAACGAGACACCGTGCATCACAGACTGAGCGTTACGGTTTGGTCTTTGGTTTTGGGGGAAATGCGAATATGGTACATTCAAAGATACTATTACGATGCCCAACGCCATTTCTCCCTTCTTCCCTGTGTATCCCTCGTTTACTTTCCATCTCGCGAATCCTCTCATCCCCTCCGCCCCTTTCGTTGGACCGCCGTTACCGGGGAATCGTTGGGGCGTGAGCCGTACACCGGAAGTTACTCGAACCGCTGTGGAGTTTCGCGAACGCTTTTACCGTGATTTCCTCGCTCGATCGACTTCAACGGTGGCAACAACGTTGCAGCAGGAGCCGCAATAGTATAATAGGACAGAGTTGAATCGTACAGCGGAGGTACCCTATGCGCGTTCTCCTATCCGACGTCGCTGCCTTCTGCTATTCCATATGAGGCTTTCTGTCTTCTTCTCTCTCTTGTTGTCTACAAGAGAGAGAGCTACGTATATCTGTATAGGCTTACAACTTCGACACGGTACATCGAGGAAAAGGGAAACGAGTTGTATTCCGCGTAACACGCGACTCTCACTGCACAGCCTTATCGGATTTTCAGTGCTCGAAGTTGCTGGGAGCTCAGCCCTTTATCAACGCGATATACTGTTTTATCAATGATTCGTTTGATGGTTTTAGATCCCCGGAATTGCGCTCTTAGCTGATACCATTATCGTGCCGTTTTTACTCTTATCGTTCACTTGTTTTCTGATCTTTTTTTACCTTGTGACCGAAATTTCGATCCGAATTCGCATTTTCTACAATAGATCCGTTTTCGATCGTTTCATTTTATCTTCGTTCGTAATCGGCGCGATCGTCAATTTGAGGTGAAAGAAAGCAAATAAAGTATTCCCGACCACTTCTTTCTTCTTCTTTTGATAATATATAATTCTGAACAGAATACGAAATACGAACAAAAATTATTCAATTTGTTCCTCAGAAATAAATAATTGGCAATTAAATACTATTGGCGGGAACGGTACCCGACGTGACTCGATATATCGCCAAAATCTGCGAAAATTTACCTCGAACACTCAATTGCGCGGATTGAACTTTATACTCAAATATTTAATCACATAATTCGCAAAATAATTACGACTATTTTCCGGTCGCTGTTTCCGAAGACAGTTCTCAATGCAAATTAATGTCACGAGTCCGAGGAAAGTGAAGCTAAAGTCTTACCGCCGAGAGACGGATGTTGTGTGATAATCTAACGGGAAAACTTCCCTCATCCCTCCGTCCATTCACGAGCTTCGATCGATACCAATGTTACAGCCAAAATTGGAACGGAGTGATCGTTTTGACTAATACGATCACTCGAACGCAGGGACCACGAAAGTACCACGAAAGTTACGATGAAAGTTGGCGAGTAATCTACGCTAACTAGCAGCTATCGCTCGCTTCGCGTGAGTACACGGGGAGAAGGATCTGATAAACATTACCATGTCGTCTGGATAAAAATTACTATAGTGCCTCGTAACGCGGCAGTGCAGCGCCCCCAATGGCAGAAAATACGACACTTACAAGAATTTTTACTATATCTATCGGGATTTTTTGTCAAAACTCCTACGACGGTCGCGCGCAGCGGAAAAATCTACAATTTTTTATGCTACAAAAATGACGAATTTTCAAAAATTAGAAAAAATTCTAAAAAAAATCATACGTATTCAAAAAATTTATCAAATAAATTTCGGCTGACCAAAAAGTTAGGTTACCGGGGAAAATGGTAAAAAGTTAGATTACCGAATAATACGGTAAACAATGATCGAAGTTTCGATAGTTTTCGAGACTAATCGACATATTATCGCAATATGGTGGTCCACCAACTTTTTATAGCAGCGACGATCGTTCTCGCGATCTCGCGCCCCATTCCCTTTCGAAATACTTTCGGTAGCCCCGGTACATAGCGATGCCCTGCGCTTATCGAGAACTATATCCCGTGAGAAACTAATATTCGAACGAAAGCTCGTGGCGTTCTCACTGATACTCATTCGCTTCGAAAATCGATCGCAAAGTGAAGAAAATCGATGAAATTGATCGTTTTGTTGAATTTAATTAAAGTTGACCACGTAACATATTGCTTGGGAGTCTGTCGGCGGGGAAAATGTCGGCTCATCGGGACCAAAATTCAACGGTATCAAAATTCTTGTGACATGCTAAAAATGACACTGTAATGCGTTACAACCTGTAAGCGATCAAGTCAAAACGACGAAAGTTGAGCGCGGAATGAATTGCACAGATAGGGGTGGTTTTGTGGGGAGGAGAAGGGTTTTACGAAGAGTGTTATTCCGTCGAAACATCTACCAAAACAATTATTTGCTGGTAGTGACAGGGTGGAAGTTGGATCGGTTGAAAAGGCTGTAATAGAGGCTATGTACGATATAATGGACTCACCAGCAGCAACGATCTGGAAGAGACAGGGTCTCGCCTGAGTGCCGATCTCGTTGTTCGCCCAACACGAGAGAGTGCCGTAATCGAGCTCAGTGGCCGATGTGTACTCCAATACGCTAACACCGTCCGGCTCGCCGGGCGACGGTACCGTGAATCTCTTGGGAGACACTTCCACAGTCTCGCCGCTATTGTTGAACTTCCAACGGAAGTTGCGCGCCGGTGGATCCGCCTCCACTCTGCAGCTGATGTTGAGGGACTCGCCGCGCGATGCTCCGACTACTATTATACGATCCTCTTTGCACATTGGTGCAACTGCGGGCACATAGATATTTCGTATTTAATATTGTTATTTCATTTCCGCAAAATGCACCGTGTACCATTTATTAACGATGTTTCACACGTACCTTCCCAGCGAAATATGACATTTCGCGAGAATTTCAAACACTTACCGATACTATAAAAATCTGAAAAAAATCAATCGTACTAAAGACATCGAGAACTTTGATTTTGCATAAAAACAGTGCGAAAATGTTATTATCAAATAAATAAATAAATAAATAAATAATTCAACAAATTGCTAGTAACATTATTTATTCTATTTTATATGAATCTTTTCATTTCTTGGAAACTATATAAATGGTTTCAGAACTTTCGTACACTTTTGAAAATGTCGTTTTTGACTTTTTTTTTAACGCTATTGCTGAGAAAACTTTAATACAATTGCCCGAAAACATCGCGAGTGTGCTGTGGAATTATGCTGCGAAAACATATCCAAAATTCGTGCCTTTATATTCATTTATCAAAATTTTGAAAAAAAAAGTAAAAAATGTAATAAATTTTGAAAAAATCTATATCGTTCGAAAAAATCAACAAATTCATTTTATATGATAAAAAATATTTTTTACCGGCTATATTTTGAATAATTTATTTATTCACTTATTTGTTAAACACTTTTTGGCATAATTATTATGCAAAATCAATATTCCTAATATCTTTAATGCGATTGAAGTTTTTCAGATTTTTACTGTATCACGAATTACTGAAATTTTGATCGCATTAAACTGTTGGTTGGGAACTTACGTGTAATACATTTCTAAGGTCAACGCATTATCGGCTTTTCGCAATAATAATGTTTGGTTGGTACGTATCAACAATAATGTATATTTTTCAAAAAAATTTTCATATATCTGTATTCCATATATTGTATATTCGATGTGTGAAAAGGAGTTCGGCGATTTCAGAGAGCAAAAAAGCGTATATTTTTTTCTTTCTTATATAAGTGGAATAAAATCGGGTAACTAATCCCGTACGGAGGTAAAAATATAGGAATGTTTGCTAGACTTGAATAGTAATTCGTGGGACGAGAGCCAAATTTGGCACTTTTTCTATAATTTATGACATACTCCCTGAAAATAAGGGAAAAGTTGCAGATTTTGCGTTCGTTGTTCTCTGAAATCGTCAAAAATCGGCTTCAAATCATCAGAAAACTTTATTTCTCTCAAATTGAAACGAACAGTCGATGAAATAATTTTATCGTCAACTTATATTCTTCGTATCTAAGGGTAAAACCAAGAATTTCGATGTTCATCTTGTCCTTGTAAATTGACGATGAACCAATGAAACCAATGACAAAATGAAGGAAAAGCTTGTCACACTGTCTGGCAGTTATAAGGTATCGTTCGAAATCACGAGAGAGAGAGAGAAAGCGGAAGAGAGTGGAGAGAGAAGCGAATCTTGTTCAATAGTCCCTCTCTTCTCGCAATTCTCGCAATAAGCTTCTTAGGCCGATGTCGGATTCGTCGGGTTCCCCCGTGTGCTATGCGCGGAAAGTTCCAACTATCTCTGCTCTATATCTATCTATCCATCTCACCGTCTCCTTGCGTTCGATGATAATAGCCGGTGAGGATTTGCGGAAAGCTGCTGGCCTCGTGTTCTATATAACGGAAGTCGAACGGTGGAGATTGAACGCAGAGGGTGGGAGGGGTCGAGAGAGCACAGCCGATCGCGAAGTCGAACTTGCGGCTTGCGTTAAAAGTTCGCAGGGAGATTGTGTGTTCCATTGGAAGCTCAACATCCCTGTGGGTTTTCCAGCAAAAGCCCTCGCGTCCAGAGACCGCGACTATATACATACAGTTGTTAGTTTGCAACCTCGAGGTCAGAGAGCGCATCCGGGTCTTATTCAACGACGACATGCGGCATCTACTTATTCGCTCACTCGTTCGTATATCGGCGAAAGGAGGGGACGTAACCGCATCGATAGCCCTTTTGGCCTGAACTCTCGAAGACCGTTCGCGACCCCCGGACCTACACCCTTCGGGGCTGTGAACTCCGAATTCACTCGATTGCGCACAGATCGGTGTGCAGTAACAGGTGAACTGCACCGCTGCGGCTCGTTCGCGTAATTGCTAAATCGATTTATCTCGATTTTTCAAACTCGCCTATTTGTGTTTCCGTGTTACCGAAGAACATTACGAAATGACGAATAGCCGATTGAACGATTTTTTTTTCTAGTATGTTAATTATTTCGTTTATTTCGGGATTACCCTCGCAATTGCGCTACGATACGAAAAACAAATTAAGCTCATCCCCAAACACATCGAGTATCGTGCACCCGACCTTTTAAAAAAATTGATACAAACAAAATTGAAACGCTCGTGAAATGTTTTTGCAACAGTAAAATTCAAATAGCGTTCCGGGTTTCTGCATCGGGCATTCGCTCTCTCCGCGTCCGGCATCAAGATCCGCATACGTAGAGCCGTTCGCAATTCCCTCTGTCGATCATTCCCTCTCCTCTTCGTGAAACTCGGACGCGCGCGGACTACGACCGAAACGTAAAGATAAAAAAAAATTACCCCCATCGGAGATTCGAACCGTCGATACGTTACTCCTCGAAAAAATTCCGTATTCATTTCTCCCTCTGTATCTCTGGCGGACTTCTATTTTACTTCGTTTTTCGTTGCTGTCCCAACTTCTCATTCATTCCTATCCGTTATTACCACTACCGGCAAAACCATTTGGTCCATTACACCCCCATTTTTTCTTCGCCATTTCCTCCTTTCCTTTGGCTCTTTTCCTTTTCTATTTACGTAAAGCACAACCGGTATTTCGGACATCGCACGATTTCACTTCCATTCCCGCGCGTGATCTCCGATATCAACGGTGCGATGAATAGAAATAGAAATTTAGAGGAACATAAGAACTACGCGAGGGATGAGTATCTTAGTATATAATTTATCCAATTCGTACACTTGCACCTTTAACTCATACGAATTTCCGGCTCGCTGTACCGAAATTCATAGTATACATGTAAATATATATATACAACGCGTACTATATACATTGAAGAAATTTTCTGCAAAGTTCGACCGCACGTATTCGGCAGCTCGTCCGCGTCCGCGGCGATATAACCACGAGAATTGGGTATAAAAAATGTACGAGAATCCTAAGTACATCTGAAATATTCAAGTGAAGGATCGAGTGTTCGAGGCGAACGGCCCTTCCCCCCTCTCCCGGCCGTTCGGAGCGGTGTAAAGTTTGAAAGTACCGAAACGCCTCTCGCACACGATTTTTCTGTCCTATCTGCCACCCCGTTTATACTTGAAGCACATATAAGTACGTATATGTATCACCCACATACATCTTTCTTCTCTTCTCTTTCGCGAGCGGTTGGGATATGTTCTCCGGTATCGTAAATGTCGCGAATTTTCCTTGAATAAATATGAGGCAATGGAGATATATAATACCGCAACGAAGAGGAGGGATTTGAGGGGTGGAGGGGGCGGGGCTGAAGGTTTTTGGTGAGCGTTTGTTCGGGGTGACCGCGGGCACGTTATATGCGATATAACGACCGTAGCGTACTTTGGCTGCGTTATGCAGCGGCGGCGAAAACGCGGGAGAAAACCGCGCGATTTCACCCCACTGCGCCACTTGAATCGTCGGGTGTACAGTGCCGGGTAACACCAGCAGGGGACAGTTATAAATATTTCGTCTCATGTTTCCACATCGACACTCGGTACGTGGCTGGGATGTTAAAAAAAAAAAAATTCATTTCAAACATCCCGATCACGAATCTCATTTAGATCGGTGAATATAACTATGTATTTATATCGCTCGCGTGTATATTATCATATGCCGAACTATATGCGGTTAGATATAAACAACGCGGAGTGTTTTTTGGAGGGGGAAAATGCGTAGGAATCGTCGAATAACTTTATATGTTTGTCGCGGCTGAACCGCAGCCGCGAGGGGAGGATACGGACGAAACTATCACGCATCACGATCCGCGCCAACGAAGCGTTGGCATACGTTGCCGAAAAATTGACGAAAAATCAATCTTCCGATAGCCTCATGTAAATTTTAGTGGAGACTATACCGGAGTCGCGAATGAACACAGTGACGAAATTGGTAGTAGTAGTGGACAGTAAAATTTGTATTGGTAAATGTATCACTCACATTTAACGCGAAGGGGTAACGGCTCGCTTCGTGTTTCACCGAGTGCGTTCGTTGCGGCGCAAACGTAAAAACCGGCGCTGCTTCGTGTGACGCTCTGTAGTACCAGACTCTGATTCGACTGTATGATCCTCGCTGACTGATTGTGGGTCAGTATATCAGCCTGTAACACACAAAGGTTCACGATATTCGATACAGCGCTGTCATCGGCTATAGAATTATTAAACGATAAACGAACAAAAATAAAAAAAAAATAAAAAAGAAGAAAGCGTATTTTTTTAATTGGATGAAAATGTGACTTATACGGACGCCGTTTCGGAAATAAGGGTTGGAATTCGGCGGTATTTATGAGGGACGGAAAGGGGAAGGATTTCGGGGGGAGGGTGGGGGTGAGTGCGTTAATGTGCAACATTAACGAAGTAGTACGTACGAGTACCGAGTTTCTGGGCCATTAAACACAGCGTTAGCTTCTCCGAAGTTGCAGGGTGTAAGTAGATACGCATGTATAGGGTGTATACACGCTGTGCCGCGATATACGAGGCCTAACAACCCTATGTGCCTTCGTTATTTATGATGGCTGATTATAAATGTATATTAAATAAACGTCGTACGTGTGCGAACTATTGCGCGTGCGGCGATAGTTCCATCTCTCTCTCTCTCTCTTTATATACATCGCAAACGATGTATGTATGTATAGCTTCATTATGTTCTTTGCTCCATTACGCAACGCGGTCTTAGTATTGGTACGTTGCACTCTATCTCCTCCGTTCGCACGATACACGATAGGTGAACGATAAATTAAGGTTGTTCAGCGTGCTTGCGGAATAGGCTGCGGTTTGCAAAGGTTCCGACAAGAGGCCTACGTATATACCTATATATACGACAACCCTTGCATCGTGTACTCTCTACAGTAGTAAGTAGTGAAAGCCAGCGAGTAGTCAGCCGCAGGTTTCGACGTTGCCAAATGCAGGATGGCTGGGTAGTTTAATCAGAAACGCCAGTAGAACTGGTAGAACACGAATAAGTCTCTCGTTGCCTTTGTCTTTGCCAGCCATTACCTCGAGGCGTTGCTGAAATCTATTGGACATTTTTTTTTTCACTTCTTCCTTTTCTTTTTCTTACAGCACTCCTTCGTCATCTCTTCAACGTTCAATTCTTTCCGTCTTCTTTCTTTCGCCGTATTCTTTTATTCTTTTTTTTTTACTTTCTTTCTCTCCACCTCATCTCTTATCGTTCTCACCGGCTTTTTGCCACCGAACTCTGTTCCGTCGTACCTCTTTGCCTCGCCACCATTTCCTCCATTACATAGTGAATCCGGTCTGCCACTGGTTCCGGCGCTCTCAACGTTTTTCCATTTATCCACTGAAATACCCTCGCAGTCGCACACCCCCTTCTATTGCCCCCTCCCTTCGCATCTACGATCTCGCCGGGCAACCCGTCGATTCGTCGTCGACGGCCAAGTTTAGCTCGTGTTCCTACTACTACCACCCTTCGTTTTCGTCGTATCCGGGGCATCCTCCGTGACAGAGAGGAAGGGAACGAGGGAGACTCACTCTCGAATCCACTCGCCGTCCCGAGAAGCAGACCATTCGAAATCGATTTGAAACGAGGCCATCGGAATATCCGGGGATATATGTATAGAGGGAGAAGAGAGAAAGAGAAAGAAAGAGAGAGTAAGCGAATATGAGAAACGCAAGGGAAAGGTTTTCCTTCAATGAAGCCTAACAAAAGGATTTCTTATTTTTCGCAGTTCCTTCAACTCAATTTTGTTCATTCGATTCACCAATTTTTTATTTGCATTTTTTTCTTTTTTCAAACTTTATCATTTTTTTGATCCTAATCGGTATGAAGAATTACCGAATGAGATCTATTACGGTAATCGGTAAAACTACGATCGCCAATCGCGTGAAATTCTCGGCTACTTGTCGTTCTAATGAAGGAAAGTGCATACCGAAATATGCTTTCAATCGGCTTCGCTTCATACAGAGATTTCCCTCCTCTCCCCCTCTGATATATATATTTGTATTATTTTTTGTTGTCATATCGGTATGAAGAATTATCAATTGAAATCTATTGCGATAATCGGTAACACTGCGATCGGTAATCGCATGAAATACTCGGATACTCGCGGTTCTAATAAAGGAAAGTATCAAGAATGGCTTTTAATCAGCTTCCCTTGATCCAGAGATCCTCCCCTCTTTCCCCCTCTCGTGTATCTATCTGTATGATTTTTTTTGTCCGATCGATATGAAGAATTATCGATTGAGATCTATTGCGATAACCGGTAAAACTGCGATCGGTAATCGCATAAAGTACTCGGATACCCGCCGTTCTAATGAAGGAAAGTACCGAGATAGGCTTTTAATCAGCTTTCCTTGATCCACAGATCTCTCCCTCCCGTCCCCCTTCTCTTGTGTATATATCTGTACATGAAGAGGAAAATTTTCATCGGGTTACGTGTTTCCGGCTATTAACGAGCCGTCTCGATTAAACTAAATTGTAATCTATGGTATGGAGGGGATAGAGTTGCTGGGGGAGGGTGGCTTCTCCCGCGCTGGTTGCTGCGACCACCGTCGAAGCCGGTAAGGCGGGTTACCGCGCTTAGCATAGGTTAAGCCCTCCGGGTTAAATCCCGGGGTTTACCTTCGATTACCCCCTTGCGGTAAGAGAGACAGGAGTCGGAGGATCCGGGTTACAACGATGAAACTATATAGCTGAAACGTCTGCACCGGCACTACCCCGGGCCTTCGTCTATTCGCTTCCATTTCGACTACGTAACTTCTACGTAACACACGTAGCGCACTCAACGAAAGCACTTGATTCGCTTCATGCACGGAGACACGAAAAGCTTGGTTCGCCTTACAACAGCCGCGTCAGAAAAAAAAAAACCAGAAAAACGAAGACGAAGAAGACGAGAGAATTTGTCGTCTTTGTCTCAAAGCTCGTCGTCCATTTCGGTCCCCGGGGGGTCGTTCGACCCCGAGCGTCGAAGAACGGAGAAATTCTTTCCGGAAAGCACGTTCATCGTGCAGCGCACAGTATCTCGCGCTCTCCGGCTGTTTCTCACTACTCTCGTATCTCCGACGTCCCAACGTCACGTACCTGTTTCCCTGATCCTACTGCTACCCCCCTGTGCACGTGTGTGTGCATTTTTTTCCAACTTTTTGGGAGCTCGAAAAATTCGCGAAAAAATTTCAACGTCACAGCCGCGAGACAAAGAACATTTTTACATCCGTTAGTTCCAAACTTACCGTTTACTATTTTTATTCTTACGTACCTATACACAAGTTGGGAAGGACAGTCGCCGAATGCCAACGCATGTCAACGCAATGTCAACGCAAACTCGTCAACTACGACACGTATCGTTGTAACGCGATTTTTTTTCGCTACGCTTATTTATATTTATTTCTGTCTGATGAAAAGCAACATTTGATGCGATGTTTCGTAACAATTGTACCTTTTTTTTTTTTAAATGCATCGATAGTGTAAAAAAAGGTCACAGGTAGACGTGTACATGTTGAGGATGACGCGGTTTATCCTATTACCCTTAGTCTCGACGAGATTGAGAGAAATTCCACTTAACCAATTCGCAAAGCTCTCGGGGTTTCTGGAACTTCGGATTCTGACACATTCGACTCCGGTTACAACCTTCCGGTAACGATAAAATTGCTCATCCATAGAATTCCCGGAGAATTCTCATGGTACCCCTGTTGTCAAAGCGACCGGTGGCATACCGCGGCGCACCTCGTATAAAGCTTCCGGTAGAAGATGAGAAAACCAAAAAGGACACAGGGTATTGGAAAATCTCGTATCGACGACTAATACCGATTCGCGTCGTTCGAACTCGAATTCTCCGCGTTCCTACTCACGAATTCCTTCACGGAAAAGAGGAAGTTGAAGAAGGTGTTTTTTTTTTCACTCGATTTATCTCTTTCTCACGAGTTCGTTCTGTCGTTTCCGCTTCTTTTTTTACTCGCAGCTGAAGAGTCCCGCTGATTTCTCACGATCTCTTATTTTTCCCTTTTTTTTTACTCTCTTCTACCGCTCTTCGATCGTTACGGCAATGCGCGCTGCATCTATGACTGCCGACTACCTATATTATTAGTTCTCACGGATTCTCTACTTTCTTTCATTCGGGGGCTTACCGCTCGTCAGAGTTTTCAACACGAACAAAAGTAAGGATATGCCGAGCGACCGCGGGAAGGAAAGGAGCTTTGAGGTTAAGGTACGAAGCGACAGTATCTACACTACCGAATCCTTCCCTACTTCTCTCGTTCCCATTCCGCTTTCTTTCTCTTCTTTACATTTACTCGTTCAGGTTTTTTTCCCCCCTTTCCTTTCTATTAACCCATATCTTCGCTTTTTTCTACCCCCGCGACTCTTCGTCTCGCCGCGATTCTCGTACCTTATCCAATTCTATTCTTTCGCACCTGCTGCACGCGACTCTGTTCCACGACTGGTGTTGAACACTTCCGTCTCTCTTTCCAATGGCTTTCTATATATGTTGTTACGAGAGTTCGCAGCAATTTCATTTTCCTTTTAGCGTACATTACTGTTCAACCCCTACGACCAACGGCCCCATAGTCTCGACCACCGTACAACTTCGATATTTACATATTAACATCGAAAACGTGCGGATGTAACTTATGCGAAGTACCAGAATCGATCCCTCAGGCTATACATAACGAGCGTTTTCATCGAAAAGCCATATTTGTTTCTAGCAGCTTGTAATCCTAATTGGATCAACATTTCAGCCTCTCGTAACGGCGCACTAAGCATCAGCCGCGGTAACGATCCCATCCCTGTTTCTAGCTGTTCTCCCTCCTCCTTCTTTCCTCCCCGAGGGTCAGCATAGAGCGAAGCAGCGATTAATCGATGTACATTACGGAATAAAGCACACCGACATTTTCGCTTCTATACAGATCGGCGCGAGTTCCCCCGAGTGCTGGGAGTAGAAAGATAGATAGAGAGCCAAGGCGTCGGCTGAGTATAACAAGATTTCCCGGGTTTTCCAGCTACCGGTATCGTTGGTACGCTGGAATACGAGCGAATGCGATAGATAGAACGAGGAGAGACCTGAAGCAGAGGGTTAACTAACTTCTCCAAGTCATCAAACCCAACCGCAGCCACAATCTCGTTCGAATCCCGTACTTAATTGCGTCACGACTTCAGGCCAATTGGTATCACCAGCTAATTTTATTTATAGACCCTTTCCGAGTAGCGATCGATGTGTCCTTATATCTGCTTCTTCGACTCGTCTGTCGTCGCGTATACGAGAAAAAACGAACATTTTTATTTGGCCTCGTCGACGCCTCGGCGTAATTACGTGAAAAACTTATTAAGGGTAATTTCGAACGGCGGATAAATTCCATCGAAATACACCGTTTTGTCTCGAGTTTAATTAAATTTTGATGAATTGTAGTTAATTACAACTGTTACCTGCATCTGTTTTCTGCGCGTTGTCTGGAACTTTCTATTTTTATTTTTGGGACACTAACAGATCTAAGAATACATTTTATCGAGATGCGCGCTCCCTGCGGCGACCGTTTTATTCGATTCGTCGAAATAAAGTTGATTTTATGTGTTATTTGCGTTTCAATTACCGGCGACATATCGTTCGTCTTCGCTACATTTTTGAAAATTTTTATCTATCGCAACAGACGAGACGCTCGTAAGGTCGTCGTACCGAGAATAGAGTCTTTCGATAAATTTCGTCATCACAAGCGGAAATCCCATCGTTTACGGACGAACGAACGCGAGGAGTCTACGTCGATATTTCTCGTCACAGAGGAAAGAACCCGTCATGCCAAAGCTGAACGCTCTCGGCGCCGTACCGCAGGTTTCGTACGGTTGGTTAACCGGTGACGCGTTCCACGAGTCGGAGTCCTTCACCGCAGGACCCTTCGAATACCAGTGGCAGATGAAGAAGGAAGGAATTTCGAAGAGGGATGAGAGAAAATGAAGGGTAAGAGGGAGAAGAACAGCCGTTCATTCCGGTCAGACGGAACAGTGATTCCTTGAAAAATTGCCAACAAGCTACCGGTTTATGACTATAGGACCCCAAAGGGCATTCTTGAGTCATTCCTTCCGTTTCCTTCATTCTTAAATTTCCTTTCGTCTTTTATCCAATCGTCGTGTTCTGGAAACATTGCCTTCGGGCGATGCGCAATATCATTTCCCTCTCAGTACGGTACTTCATATAAATTTCTTTTAATCAAATAACTCATTTCTACCCCCGTTTGGCGTATCTACTCACTTCGTCGATGAAGAAGACAAATTTATTGTTAGTATATGAACGTCGGATTTGGTATCTCGGAAGATTCTATTATCATAAAGAAGGGAAAAAAACAGTTCGCCGTGACCACAGGTATCGATTTATTTTACGGCTCCTCCGAGAAAAACGCGAAGACCTCTCTGTCGGAAGACTTTGGGAAAATCTGCGCGAGAGAGAGAAAGAATTTTTCTTGAGTCCTATCGCACGGAAACATCAGCATTGCCTTTCTATTGTAATCCCGGAATCTCTTGTATACACCGAGATATTGAGATTTGATTGGATCCTCAAGAATTCAAGATGATATTAATATCGCTTTCGAGATATCGACGACGAATTGAATAAGAATAATCTTTGGGAATTACTAATTATTAGTGACAAAAAATAAAATTTTGTAAATCTCATCCATTAGTAACACACTGACGTTGCAATTGCAAACGGAGCCTTTGAACGATACCTTCGTGTTTTTCGTCGCTAATCGTTTTTTATCTCGTTATCTTTTTCGTCTTTATTGTCTCATGAATCGCGCAAGGATGGCTAACGGTCTCGCATTTCTGTTTTCTACAAATGTTCGCAGAGTAACCGGTATCTCTGTGAGAAAACTCTCCATCGGGTACAACCCTCTCGAGTCTTCAAAGAGAAAAAACCTCGAAGAGCTCCCGAGCTGTTGGTGCTCCGGTTTTAAGAGGTCGCGTGTTCACCGTCCAACGGCAAGATCGTCAAGTGAGCTATAAGTTTCCATCGACCCTATATTTCTGATTACCGTAGCGTGTACTCCGGTCGTCTGGATCTCTACCCTGAAGTAGAGCTCTGCCACGCTATACCGTTACTATTCTATCCTCCGTGTTGCTTGCGCCCAGTGGTTATAACCAACGGCGGAATATCCAGAAACTCGAATCCCTTTCGCACTCATCTCGACTTTTTTCTTTCTTTTTTTTTTTTCATCTTCTCTCTCAATCTCTTCCTCCCGTACTTTCGCGCTTTATTCCTCTCCATCTCCGCGGGATCTCAGCGTTGTGCCTCAGAGTTCCTACAATTTTCCTCTCACTCTCAGTCATTTCATCACCGTCCTCCGTCGTCTACGCTACTCGACTCGTTTTCGAGTTTTATGCCGGAAGTGTCGCCAGACGTGCTTCTCCCTCCCTCCCCCCTCCCTCCTTCGTCCCCCTCTCCCAACCCCCTTACGGTTGCCCAGTTGGTCGACTCGCAGTGGATTTATAGCTTCTCACCACCGACTCTGTGGCCGCATTCGCGACATCCTCATCCTTCTCATCTCAACCTCTTCCTTTCCCGTACCTTTCCGTTCCGTTCTCACTGACGCTTTCCACACTTTCTGCCCCGTGGAATCGTCCGCGTTCGCGGTCGGCACGACGGAAAAATAATTCACGCCGGCAAAAGATTACGCGACTAGCATTCGAAGCTTGTCGAGCGAATTAACGAGCCTCCGGAGTTACCGAAAGAAATTCGCGACTCACCGTGTGAGTGAACTAAATTCGCGCCTACGACACCCGACGCCTCTTCTCGCGTAGAAGACGCGATAGTTGCCGTCAACGACGACCGCAAGTCCGAGGATTGTCGGTTTATTGGAGCGAAAGAGGACGAGCCGTACTTAACGTACTCCTCCGTCTGTCCTATGCAAATAGTAACTCTGTATGCCGCAGTATTTTTTTCCTTCGCCTCTTTATACTCTGATAAGCAGAATTTCTCCATTTCCACAGTTTCTTCATAACAAATACGCGACAGAGATTGTTTTTTATTCGATTAAGTGTTGTTTTGTTAAAATTTCACCACAATTACGGAGATTTTTCACGAGAAAAAACTGCGGATCACCGTATACATTTTTTTCGTATTTTAGTATTTTCAGTGTTTTTTTTTTTTCGTCTCGGTTTCCCGATTCTTTAACTCGTTAGGTTTGCGTTGCAGCGTTAAACGACTCGCGGTACGACCGCGGAACGTCGAGTTCTGACCTCGTGGAAGTCGCGCGGTTGCAGAGCCGCCGTATCGTAAAGCGGTGATTCGTCCGACAGTCCTTCTCTTTCATACTCTGTCGTTAACGTACTAAAAGCTTGGAACCCTTCGTAAATCCCCTTTTATTTCCTGACGTCTACCGCGGGGGCAGTCGGGACGGTGTATGGGTTGTACCACACACCGTACAGCCGACATTCAGCCAGCCGAGCATCTTTATTGCCTCGTGCGACCGTAGTCACGGCGCGCCCAATGCTCAGTGAGAAAAAGCTTTTTCGTTGAAGAAAAGCAAAGCTTCAGCCTCGAGCTACCGAGATCCGTTCGTATACCCTGTACCCTACCTACCGCTCTCGATGTGGACCTCGTATACAGTAACTTATACGTGTCTCGCAAAAATGCGACAACCCGTGAAAATCATTCATCATCAAAGCGCTGTAAGATCTGCGGAAAAGGAAACGAAATATGGCTTTTCTCACACCGGCTGTGTGTATCAGAGGCGTGAGAGACTATTATTGGATCGTATAAACGCACCTCGATACTCCACTACGATTCTTTACGTACCTAACTACGTTACAGCGCTAACCACGCGACCGTAATCCAATAATGCAATGGCAAAATGATGTTCTGCACTGTTCTGCGAAGTCACGTTAAAGAGTTCCGATTGACACGATTCAAAGGAGAATTATCAAACATTATCAGCATCAATGCTATTTACTACATAGTATGGTATGTACCGAGCTATGTACTATATAGTGCTTCTGGACTGCAGTGGGTACTTGAAATGATGGGATTTCCATAATCGTTACCGTTTGACAATGTTTGCTTTTTTTTCTTTCGTGTTCTGTTACCCATTTGGAGAGAAAAATGTATACAGAAGCGATTAAAAATAATGAACCTGCAACTTCGGACAGAAGAGTCAGAGCTAAAAAGCGTCATAGTACAGGCAATTACGAAGTTTCCTATACCTGTGGGGTATGGAGTTCGTATATACAACGTGTACATACAGTGGTAGAAAGTAAGAGTTCCGTACGCCAGTGGTGGAGCGTTTCCCGATGGTCTGTACACCATGAAATATGGAATCGCTTCTGACAAACTCATCGCTCCCCCTTCTCTTTCTCCTCTTCTTGCTTTTAACAAGGGCCCAGCAGCATTTTGCTTGTTCTACGAACAACGCGGGGAACTGCTTTCATGGAAGACACGACTGGATGCAGCGGCCTGCATCTCCGTCGTTGTTGAATTCGAGAATTGGAAAAATACGACATAGAAGACGGGAACGGCGGTGAGAACGGAGAAGATAACATTCAGGTGCAAACGATTCGGATGGAGAGAGTTGAAAGAAACATAACATGGTAGCGGAAGAAGACATGCTATGCAAAAAAATGTTACGATAGTCCACTTAATGACGTTTCGCACATATCTTCCGAGTGAAAAATAAGATTTCGCGATAATTTCAAACACTTAGCAATTGTATAAAAATCTGAAAAAATCAACCGTACTAAAGACCTCGAGAACTTTGATTTTGTGTAATTACAATGCCAGAATGTTATTAACAAATAAGTAACTTATTTTTAAAAATCCGGTAATTTTTTTTTCTTATTCACAATGAATCTTTTGATTTTTTAGAAACCATATGAGTTTTGCAGAATTTTCGTACATTTTTAAAAATGTTTTTGAAATTTTTTTAACGATACTGTTACGTGCATTTTAGTACAATAGCCCCGAAATTACGCAACTGTATTACGGTGAAATATTGCTGCAAAAACAAATCGGATATTCGTCCCTTCACAATCATTTTTCAAAATAAAAAAAAATTGAAAAGTGTAAAAAAGGTTTGAAAAAATTTATATGTTTTCCAAAAAATCAACAAATTTATTTTAAATAAGAAAAAAGTACTTTCACTGGATATTTCTTGAACAATTTATTTATTTACTTAATTCTAATAACTTTTTGGCATTATTATTATTATGCAAAATCAAAGTTCTTTATATCTTTCATATGTTTGATTTTTTTTTTCAGATTTTTCCTGTATCACAAAGTCTTTCTCTAATATTTCTTTCTCAACAACCTTTATTTTTAACTTGGCGACGACGCCATATTGTTTTTTTCATCAATTTCTCTCGTCTATACAATTCCGCAATTTCAAAATTCTGTAGCATTTCTGCCGTAGTCGACGAAGGGTCGAAAAAAAAAAGTAACTCCCGAGTTTCTATTTTTTCGTTGAGAACTCTAGCGACTTTTCGAGGGCTCTTTCGCCGATTGGTTCGTAGACAGAGGAACGTCGACCTATATACTAAACTTATAGCCTTATATCTATAGTAGAATCCTTCTTTATATCTATAGTACAGCAACGGTAGACAGTCGATTGTCACAGTGGATAGTGGACGCGATTTAATCACCGATCTCCATTATGTGGAGGGACACTATTCCTCCTCATCTTTTTTCTTTCCTTCCGTTATTCCTTCCTTCCTTCCGTCCTCAACCCCCTTAACACCCTTAATTTTTTCCTTTGTGACTACCGACCCGCGCTCTTCCAGACCAAAACCCCCAGGAAAGCTGTTCGACGAGATAATTCGAAACATTTTATTACGTCACGGCGATACGAGTTCTTCTCTATGCCTTTCCCAATCGCATCGACTTCCATTCGTTATTCATCGATACTTGCAGATTAATATCGCTTTTCAGCACTCGCCTCACCCAGAGTTTCGAATAATATATAGTACAGCGTCTCTGTCCCGAAAGGACGATAAATCGATCACTCATAACCATCAAATAACGAAATATGTATCGATGTGCCGAAAGAATTGATATCAATGAAAAACACGCAGATCACTACGATTCTCATGGCATGCAAAACCGTCCATCGTCCATATCGAGACACCTTTCCGTTTTTGATAGTTTGTCTACAATGTTAAGTTAGCGAAGGAGCAGAAAAGAAGGGAAAGCGTACGAAGCCTCAGAAGAGAAACGACGGTCCCGTTTCTCGGCCGCAGTTTCTAAAATGAAGTCGGATCATATTTTTAAGATGCAATTTCGTCGCAAATCTCTGACTCCCGCAAGCAGCAGCTGCTGCTACTGCTATATATGTCCTCCTTTGCTCCACCGTTCTTACGGTGGAGCAATACCCAGACTCTCGTCTTTTCGTCTCTTCAACCCCTCACATCCACGTCCAACGCGAGGACGTCCTCCTCCTTCTTCTCCTCCTTCGCGGCTTCTGCACATCCGACAGAGGCGAAAGATCGCGATGAAACGAATCGAGGAGCGCATGAAGCCTTCACTTCTGCGCTCACGGAATTCGTCTATGTGCGCAGATTGTGTGCAGAGGAGAAGAGAGGGTGGCGGGTGCTCTCGTCGACAGTGCCGATGAGAGAACCCCGAGAGAGAGAGAGAGAGAGAGCGAGAAAGAGCGCAAGATAAGCAGGTAGCGCATACACCACTGAAGCGTAAGACACTGAGGGAATGGCAGAGAGGTAGATAGGTAGATTGTGTAAGGAATGGGTGGAACGGCGGAGGTTATGGGGCCAAAGAGGATGAGAAACTCATGAGACAGAGAGGGAAGTAAGACAGAGAGGTGGGATCCTCGGGTTAGTCGGCTTAACCGAAGAAGGGTGGCGGGACTTAATATACCCAGACGAAGCATGAGATGAGGCTGCGGACGATAGCACCCTCATCCCCCTCCCTCTTCATCCCTCTACTGGCTCTCTTGCTCCGCTGCCTCGTCGTCATTCTCTCCTTCTATTCCCTGTCTCTTGCCTCAGCGACGACGCTGGATTAGAGAGATCGAGATTAAAGGATTACGAGATTCCACCCAAAATTGGCAACGATCGGTTAAAAGATTGTCGCCGTCGGGAGAAAGGGAAACTTGATGACCCGTCCCCCACACCCTGATCTTGAAAACCTCGACGATCTAAACCGAGAGAAAGATATCAACCATTTCTCCTTTGCCTCTGCGGCATCTTTTGGATGCTAAAAGTACGATTTATCATGATACTCTGGTTTTTTTTTTATTGTATTTACTCATTATTATCTTTTTTTTACTGGTCTTGTGATGTGTTTCGATCGTAAAACATCGCTGAATGAATGTACACTTTTATTTCTATTAATTATTTTCAGTTTATCAGTTGCAACTTCTAGGAGATTTAAAACATAATCGTTGCGTCGGGTATAACAAATCGCGGAAAAAAATGGTTAGACTGGTAAAGTTTCGCAATCCATTTTCTCATCAAAGCGGCACGTTTTGCAGCAGAAAGCAGATATATGATGCTTTCAATCTACCGGAGTTTACTTAACTATACAACGGGCAGATAGTATCCAATCTCATGCAAATATTTATTGGTATACCTGCGCGAGACCTTCAAACTATTATGACGAGTTTCACGACGAGGGTAGAATGGATATTTGAGGCATTGTATCAAAACTTCACAACGACAATGACCGGGGAAACCTTGAGTTTTGAACTGTAGGGGAATTCTCGAACGCTCATAGGCAAATCCGTATAACTGCAAAACCTGTCTGTTCAAAATGCATCGCATATACGTTCCCAGCGAAAAATTCGATCAATATTTCAATACTCCGCGATATGCCAAAAATCTGAAAAAAAACAACCATATTGACGAAGTCGGAACCTTTGATTTCGGATAATAATACCAAAATGTTGTTAAAAAATTATTCAAAAAATGTATTGTTTAAAAAGAAACGGAAAACATTTTATTTTTCATTTTCAATGAATTCTTTGATTTTTTTTTCCTTAAGAAGCTTTGTTTTAGTAAAAAAAAATTTTTTCGGGTTTTTCATGCAAATGTTCAGAATGTTCCAAAACGTCGAAAAATCACATTTAGACAAAATTTCTGGAATTTTTATAAGTGTGAAATATGTTGTGTACGTATCCATTTTGACCTTTTCACGTAATTTTGAGTTTTTGGAAAAATGTCTGGTAGTGTTGACAAATTTTTTTAAATATCGAGCTAAAATTATGTACAAAATTGGATTATTACGAATTAACAATCGGTATTGAATTTGCAATGCAATATCTATGCAATCGTTCAGTTTTCATGCCATTTTGAAGTTTTTGAAAAAAGTTTGATGGTATATTATTGGCAACATTTTTTGAGATATCGGACTAAAATTTTGTACAAATGTATTTTCTTATTGAACAAGGCATCGAGATGCTGCCGCGTCTCTTGAATACTAACTTTTAGTACACTACCAGTGTAACACTGATAAAATATTTGGGTAAAAACTAAAATTGATGTGACTAATCACAAAACAAAGCTTCTTGAGAAAACCAAAAGTAACCGTAGCACTTTCCTACGACTAAAACTGTGTAGACTGACAAAAGAAAAATAAAAAGCAATATGCCAATGTAATTGGCACCATTTGTAAGATTCATATGAATTTGTTTTAGAATTTATAACATTTCGAAATTTTTTTTTTCGAACATTTGAAAAATCAACATAGCATCACGAGTTTTCAGATACGTTATCCTAGCACAGTTCTACAATATACACAGAAAATTCAAGACAATTGCGCCACCAGTTTCGTAATTATGGCGTTAAAAAAATTTCAAAAGCGGAAATTTTAAAAATGTATAAAATTCTGAAAAAATTCATGTAGATTTTAAAAAATCAACGAATTTATTTCAAAACAGAAAAAAAGGTTTACTGATTATTTATTAATCAATTTTTTTTTAGCAATTTGTTAATAACTTTTTGACATTATTATTATGCAAAATTAACGTTCTTTACGCCTTTAATACAGTCAATTGTTTTCAGATTTTTATACCATTAGGAAGTGTTGAAATTCTCACGAAATCTCACTTTTGACTGTAAATGTACGCATGATGCATCCTTAACTCGCAATGCATAGGTAATGGCGATTGTTGTAAGATTTTTACACAAAAAGTTTACGTTCTTCGGACACTGAATGTTAATTTCTTCTTGTAGGATACAAATTCTTTTGGAGTCCGAGGTTTTTGCGAAAAAAAAAAATTGCGAAAAGCTTCGCGCGGATTTGCGAAACGAAGATGTACAACTGCGTCGGTTGAGTACTTCCAGTGTGTTCTTTTAACGCGGCGTTCAAGCGGGGAGCTCACGCGCTCTGCAGGGTTTTATAGGAACGTGTTGTGTGTACTGCTGCTTTTGCTGCCGTTGCCTCAGCAAAGTAAAGGCGTCGGGGAGTGGTTCGTTGTCAGGGCTTAGACGGGATAGTAAGGGAGGAATAGCGAAGCTCTGAGTGTCTTACGCTGTTCGAGGGAACACGTGCGGATACTCAAAAAAAAAAAAAACAAAAAAATAACCACAGCATCTATCCAAAGAAACTCGAGAAAATAAAATGTCGGAATGTCTCGCGACGACTGGTATCGTAAAATTTGCGACACCGATTTTTTTTTCTGGAGTGGAATTACTCTAAATCTTCATATTTTCGGCATAGTGTATTCAGCTTTTCACTTTTCATAGCTTTTTGCACCGCGAAGCCGACGTAATTAATAATAAATGAATAATAAATTATACACAATAATCTATAATAATATAAATGTATCTTTTTTTTATTATTAATAATCGAGAAAATACTCACGTTGTGCATCCAGGAGAGTCGCGATCTCGAAGGATTCGCCTTGATATGGCATTCGAAATAAACATCGTCACCTTCCTTGATGTCCTCCGGATTGAGAGTGGAGCCGAGACTCAGCGAAACAACCGGTGGGTCTGACGAAAAAATGGACATGAAAAGAAAAAAAAATTGTTTAAATATACAACACGAACGTCGCAGTGACTATTATTCCGTGGGGTCTCGTGCAAAATTTTGGGAGTATGAAGTTCATTAAGAAACTCGTCGTGGATTATAAGACTTCCCGTGGGGAAGTCGTATAAGACGGTGGAAAGTGAAAATATTGTCTTAACGTGGCAATAAAGAGTCGTGAAAACTTTTCTACCCGCGTCAAGAAGTCCTCGAAGTAAAGAATAATACGTTAACGAAGTTGAAGGGATAAACGCGAAGCCCCGAAATATTCTCGCGAGAGGTGTATGTCTGCGTGTTGCAACCTACAGAAGGATCTCCAGCGCGGAGGATCCTTCGTCATTCGTAGCCTCCGCGAGGCGATGATAAAGGGCACGAGATACGTTTTATCGCGAAGGGTGAACCCTCGTAGAATTTCATCAGCGTGATAGCGGCTTAAGGGACGTCCATTTTCTTGAACATACAACGCGCGGATTCCCTCTTTTCTTCGACGTTTCCCCGTTCGTGTGTAGAGGTACTTGTCCTCCATTCCCATTTTCATATAACCCCGTCGCGTTTTGGCGCACTTTCCTTCGCCCATTGCCCTTCGCATGCATTTTTTATTTTATAGTTTTTTTTTTCTCTTCATTTCTTCGATATCTCCGATAGTTTTGCTCCCTATTCGTTCCGAAAAGCCGAACAAAACCCTTTCTTCCGGATATATTTTCTATTTCCTCGTCGACTTTCGTCGGCCTTACGTTGTTTTTTTTTTTTTTTTTTTTTTTTTTTCGACTCGATCTTCGACGAGGTCAACGTAATTGAATACGTGACGGGGCGTCATTTTCTGTATTCCAGACTCTGTACCTTTTCAGCTATTCTGCAGCTTCAAAAATCGAAGACTTAGCCTTGGTATACCTTTGAAAGAAACTTTGAGCTCATCTTCCAGATATCGTGCATTTCCGTAGCTCCGTTATCGAGAGATTCCATTCCGTTCAGTTATCGCTGTATATCGAAAAATCGACGAAAAATGTACGCTTTTGCGTTTTCTCTTTGCTCTCGTAGTCGAACGGATCCGCGTTCAATCGGCTCGCGCAAAACTGTCCTACTGTCGAGTCGCTGATTGCTTACATTTTCTTTTTTTTTTTGACATTCGCCTCTTTTTTGCTATTCACTTTCCTTTATTTTTCCTTTCATTATTCGCCTTCATTTTTTTTTATTATTCGCTTTCCTTTACTTTTTTTTTCGTTATTCGCCTTTCTTTTTTTTGTCACTCCTGGAAGCGATTGAGCTCTTCGCAGTCGAGAACAACGCGATCGTTCGAAAAAAAAAAAAAAAAATGACAAAAAAAAAATCAAATAAAAGCGGATTAGCGCGTAGTTTCAGTGAATATAGAGTGAAAAAAAAGGAAAATCGAGGAAAAAAGGGATGTCGTATTAATTTCAGTGAGATACGAGGAGGTTTCGCGTACACTGAAATCGTTCACAACAGAACTCTCGTGTGGTACAGATCTGCTCGGCGTTTCGGCGTGTCGAGGTCACATTTTTTTTTCATCCCGAACACACGGAGAGATGGGGTATACATAACTTGCTTGAGGTTCCCGTGCGCGTGTGTGCTAAAACTCGTGGGTGTTGGGACTGCGGGGAAAAAGCTTCGGGAGAACGCGCGCGAACGTAAAGTTTACGATGCCGGATGAATGTAGTCCCGTAATAAATTCTCCCCTCTCAATAAAAACGTCGCTGGGGTGTACAGCGTCGACGGCGTTGTCGTTGGTGCACACGGCGCGAGCTTCGATAACTATTCGAGCGTAAGATAGAAGCCCCGTTCGCCGTATGAGGACGTTCCACGAGAGTCCCGGGATCTCAGGGAACGTACTTTGCTACGTCAAACTTCGATCCTTCTTCGCTGTTTATTCTTGTGTATTACCTATGTATGTATCTGGGATAAGCGGCGAAAGTCGCCCGGGTACCTCCGCGTGATAAATAAACCACCAAAAAATACAGTCGTAAACGTAAAAATCTAAGGCGCGAGAATATATATGCTGTCGCGAAAAAAAACATATATATATATATAATATTGGAGGGGTTGACAACGGCGTTGAATGGCGAGTAAAAATGGAAGAGGGGATAAAACAATAATGCAGTCCGCAGTGTTTCATCGTCAGATTTCTGGCGTTTTTTTTTGTTGTTTTTTTCGTGTAAAATCGAAGCGGATATCGAAGGAAGAATAATAAATAAAAAATAAAAATGAAATAAAAAGAAGAACCATAGCGGATCGTCGAGTCCGCGGGAAGGGAAAAAAAAATGTTCGTCGAATGGCTGTATCACTCGCAATCTCGCAACCCCTACGACATATCATTCGAATGCGATACAACAACAAGTGTCGATTCTATTCGATCCTTCGGCTCGTATATTTTTACTCCTCTGCTTCTTTTTTTTTCCTTTCCACCCCCTTCCACCTTCGATCCACGAATTCTCTTATTTCTCACGGCTCTGCGCACCGTGTAAGTTCCCCTGTATACGAGTGCCTTTTATACGACCAGACGAAAAAAAAAAGAAAATCAAAAAAAAAAAAAATGGACGGATCGACGTTATTACGGGAAACGCGAGGATCTTCATCTTCCGGCCTTTACGACGCATAAAGATCGCACGTCAATCGTAAGGGGGATCCCAAGGACTTCGCGCTCGTCTCGCGCGCGCGATAGCTCCGCACGAACGCCCACTCCCCCAAACCATTTCCCTTTCGCCCCTTCCATAAAAAAAAAAAAAAAGATAGACGAAAAGAATGAGAGACAAACGACGAAGAGAAAAGAGGAAAAACGTACGCGTTATTCGTCTTTTCCTATCCTCAATTTTGTCTCGACGTGACGGTTGAGGGTATTATTACTCACACACAACGTCGATCGTCCAGAACGTCTCCAGGAAAAGTCCCGTCACGTTCGGATTTTCTGCTCTGCAGGTCACGGACTTCTGATCGTCATCCTTTCCCGGTACGAATTCAACCCAACTTATCGTTCGGTTTTCGCTTCTCTCGTCCTAAAAACGACAATAATACGAAGAAAAAAAGGTCAATAGCTTACCAATGAGCTATTAACATATTAATCATCGAATTGCCACGATATGCGTTGGGAATCGATAATGTTAAAAAAATGGTTCACATCGTTGTTCGATTATCGATTAATACATTTTTAATCAAATCGAAAATCCACCCGACTGTTCGAATAAGTAGGTCCTTGTTGGAAATTCATCGCGTACGGCGGATAAATTTACGTCCAAATCGATAGATGCAACCGTCGTGCACCTTCGACGCACCGTCGTGTGCAATATGGTAGCATTAGCATTGCGCTAAGATAATTTGCATTTTTTTTTACTCGCTGCGGTTTTTGCGGCGAAATCTTTAATATATATATATATGTATAGAGAAAATAATTTTTTTCCTCGAGAAGCCGAAAATTTGTCTCAAAAATGGCGGAAGCTAACGGTAGGTACGCGTAAACGATTTTCGGTTCATGTGCATCGCGCAAATATGGAGCCGACGAATTCAAACAGTCGGAAGGTTTACCCCCGCGCTAAATACGACGTCGACGAAGCCACGGAGAACACTTGTATTTCGAGACCACTAATGTAGGTACTGGCGGTTGTTTACGCGCATAAACGTACCTCCGCTGTTGAGGACCGTATATGAGCTGAAACTTCGTTGAAAGTTCGCCTTACGAAACGTCGCCGAGATATCTTGTTAGGTTTAACTTATCGGAATATTGAATCGCAAACGAGAACAGAATTTCGTCGGTATTGTTCAACGGTACATGGTACGCTAGTGAGGGTAATTTCTGAATTATCGCGGGATAATGTGCCTTAAATATGCGCAGAAAAGTTCTAACTGATTGTAGGCCCACATTTTTTTTAGCGACGAGATCCCTTATTATTATTATTATTCGTATTTAATAATAATAATAATAATAATAATCCATTTATATATAATAATCCTTACTATTTTTCGGGACCCCAATTTTAACGATATGTTGTTTTTTTTCGCGTTTTCAGTCGTAATTCGGATCCATTGGGACATTTTTTAAATTCTAGACTAACGTTGTTGTAAAAAAAAATTTAACATAAAAATAAGCGATAGATGAGAGAAAAAGTAATGACTTTGTAGTCCGCAGGCATCAGAGACGCCATTTTCACGGAGGTTTGGAGCTCAAATTCGGCAATGAGAGAAATTTAAGGGGTTTTGCACCAGAAACGTATGTATTAAGCGCGAAGCCAAAGAGAGGGAGGAACGAGAGCTGCAGCACTTGTCTCGTATACGGAGAGTAACAGCAATAGAATCCAACAGTGGCATCGGGTTTACGGTTCCCGAGGAAAACTCGACGTTTTTAATTTCGTATTCAAACTCTGATTGCGCTTAACTCGTCGTAGTCGCGCCTTTACCGTCATCGCAGCGTAAAGAGAGAAAAACTCGGAATGAAAGACGGTATCCCACGTTACATTAACCCACTCGAGTTAAGGTCGTTGGTGTTGCTGCCTCGCGAAACACAGCTGCAGTGGTACCAAAGCGGCAGAGAGAAAAGCGCGCGAAAGCCGCGTCGCTGTGTGTTTTAGAAAAGCTGTAAATTGCTATTCTCTCAAATGCCTTTTTTTTGTTAACTCGCAACATTGAGTTTCTACGTATTTTTATTTTTTTTTCACCGTTTTTATTCTTTCATGGCGAATTCTTTCTATTTGTTTGTTTTTATCATTTGAAAAGTTTTCCTTTGACGCGAAGTTTTATCTTCGCTAAACTACGAGAGTCGCGTATAGGTTATGTACCGTCGCAATTTTAACAAATAATTATACAACACTCCCGAGAGTGTTGGGATCCCCGAGGGCTCTGTTTGTGTTACACATTTTCGAGCTCTCCGGCGTTTCTGCATTCGCGGCTTAAGTTCACACCGAAACCACGAGTTATATCCTTCTCTGTGCCTTCGCTCGCTTGCTGTATATATATGCGAACCCCTCACATTATTTCGGAGCTCGAAGTAACGAGGCCGTGGGATGCGCGCCTCGCCGTACCTAATTTTGTAAATAATAAAGGCGAAACCGCAAGCCGCGCGCCGGACCGTAAGCAAGCGCCCGGGTCTGTGTGCACCGGCTGTGGGATACTGAACGGATGCTCTTCCCCCCTCACCGGTACTCTACACGTTCCTCTATATTCCGCCGTACGCCGTATCGTATACGTGTAAAACGTAACTACATGAAGAACCCATACGCCTGTATTATCTCGAAACTACACAAGCCGCGCGAACCTCACAAGCATAACGAGAGAAACTCCTCCGCAGAATTAAGAAAAAAAAAATCGAGAAGAGAAACGGTAACACAGCGACGTCATGGTGCAGCAGCTTGAATTTTAGAAAAATGAAAAAAAAAAAAAAACGAAAAATGTATCCTACGTGGTGTAAGAAATGAAATTTGTTGTATATAGCTACGGAGCAGATGCGTTTATTCATTTTTCGTGTGTGTCTGCGGAGATGAAAAATAAAATGCTGACGCGGTAAAGAGGATTGGTCGGGTTTCTGCGAGTACTCGGAAAGACGCACTCATTTTGCTTTTGTTTTATACTTCGTTCTTATTATAGAATTTAAAGTTACTGTGCCCTTCGATGTTTTTGTTAGTAGAGAATGCCATCGTAGTAGAGACAAAATGCATTGTGCGATGTTTATAACAAAGAATAAATGAATTTTGATTGTTAAATAACTTAAGAGGCGATTCAGTGGTGTTTAAACTGCAATACGATATGCAACACGCCCTTTTGCTTCTCAGCCGTCGATTCGTTACCGCATTGGGCATTTTATTGATTAAAAACAATCCAGTACTCGATATATTAATAATTACTTACGTAACCGACATTTTTTTACACACTCTACAAATTAATCGATCCACAGATTATTTTATTACGTGGAGAAAAAAATGATTAATCTCTCGCGATGTTTTCTCATAACAATAAAACCGATAAATCGATCACACGAGAAAACCGCGTGACTCATTCAATAATACTGAATTACAAGAAAAATAAAATTAACACTATTCACTGAATTAACTGAAGCCGCAACTTTTGTTCTTCACGAAAAGTAGACGCAAAGTCCCGCGACAACGCGGTAAACATCGGGACCTCTGTGGTGTCATGGCGCGCGCTGTCCAGCTGACGATGGCGCGCGGAGTAATAATGAATAAGGAATGTCTCAACGGTCGTTGGCGAGGTCAGGTGAGGTCCGCTAATCATTTCGACGCGGCAGTACCGCCAATCCTTAGCGGGTCCTGTCATTATTTGGATCATTTTTATAACCCCGTGGGGTACGTTCCGAATGAGCACCGGGCGACTATTTTATCTTTCTCACCACGAATGACAGAAAGAGAGAAATAGTCGCCCGGCGTTCATTCGGAATGTACCCGAGTTGTCGGCTTGTCGAAAATTAACGTCGTGTGATAAATTTACAGAATTGCAAAGTCGTAGTGTGGCGTGTGCCGTTCAATATATAAGTGTAATTGCAAGGAACTTTGCTTCATCGAATAGTGAAAGTGAATGTAAATTTCATTGATACGCAGTGTCGTGAACGGCACAGCATAGCGCAGTACAGTGTGTGAACAGCTGGAATTTGTATATTTACGCGAATTTGCAGTTATTAAGTAACTCGGATGTGTTTTTTATGTTATCTAACAATAATGGACTTTCATTGCTCGCGATTTCTCGAGTTTTTTTTTCATCGTTCGCTGTGATCGTGTGTGGTGCGCGCATGCGTGTTGGTTGCGGTAACCTTTCGTTTTAACACAACGCGATATAAATTCGTGATATTCCGCGATGTTTTTGATTGTTTAAACGTTTATCAAACAGTGTCATATTTTACTTTCGGACCTCGAGCGATAGAGATTCGACGAGGATATGTCGTAGTTATCGAAAAAAAATTCGTGTTTTTGTTACATCGCGTCGTAACGATTGTCAATCACCGTGCCGACGCGCCGAGTGTGTGATTTGTTATCGAAATAATTCCGACACGAGTGCAGAAACGTTTTCAGACGGTGGAAGTAAATTTGAGAATGTGAAACGCGAGGGATTTCGCGATAGTCGACAACGAACGTCGTCGTTACGACTGCGGTTAGTGCCCTTAATGAACTCCGTGAAATTAATTACGAGTAGATGGGACCGTTCGAGAGAGTATAGCGCGGAGAGGGACAACGAGCTGGCGAGCCTTGGATTGTGTACACATGTATACGTAGTTGCGGATACTATTCCCGTGAGTATATATCACGTTTATACGAAACTATGTAGCAGCTATGAATCTGAATTATCGATAATTCGAGACACCGACCCCACGGGACGATAGAAAGTTAATCATCGCGTTTCGCACCGTCATCTGGAATCTCAGTTTCCGGTATATACTTATCTCGTACGTTTGCGCACATTGCACATGCGACGCGAGTAACTGTTACTCGCGATATTCGCCAATGTGAATTTTTATCTCACGATTTCGTATACATCGACTAAAAAAAAACGATAACAACAATTCCGTCTGATTTTCGAAAAAAAAAAAAAGACGAAAAGTAAAAATCAATATATAAATAACATTTAAAAAATATGATTTTACGTCTCACGCGATCTTTTTATTCGCCAACAAAATAAAAAATTTGATTGAGTGCTAAATACCGACCACGCCGTTTAACACGAATTAAATACGAACATATATGTGACGTAACGATATTCTACTTTCGTCCATTTCATCGAATATTTTCCTTCGGAATTGTGGCCGAAATAAGAAAAGAAAAAGTTTGCAAGCAATTGTTACGCTCCCAGTTCCGGTGCAGTTTAAAGGTCCAGCGAATTGGTCGGGTCAGTTGATACGATTTAGTTGGGAATAGGAGACGGGGGCGGGGGATACGATAGGGTCTGATCCGAACGGGTTTCGCTTGGTTCTCTCGCCAATGCGCCCAATGTAAGGTCGACTCTCCTCCATATCCGGACGATTCTTAGCGTCAGCTTGGATCGGTAGCGCCAGAGGCATTTCCGTCGTAAGGCGTCCCGAGGGAGAGTTCCCGTAACATGGTGAAAGTTATCGTTTCCTGGGGGAAGGGAAGGGTTTTCTCTCCCCGACACGAGCATCCGAACTCTCCACTACACTCGCTTTCTTTCTCATTCTCTCGCTCCTTTTCTCTCCTTCTACAGTCTCTATTCCACGTGTACCAATATCCAATGTTTGACCGGTACTTTTAGAACAAATGTACACTACGAAATTGTCGTTCTCCATTTCGCTTTTATCCTTCTGTTCGCGGGAATACGAGGCGAAAAGAATCGATCTTTTTAAACGATCGAAAGACTTTTCTTTTTTCGATGTTATTGTTTATTGACGCGAAATAATAGGATTTTATTAATAACAAACAAAACTATTTTTATTATACTCACTCTAACGTGCTTCAGCGTTCTTCTTCCTTTGTACCACGTTATTATCGCCGGTGGACGCGATCCCGTAGTCTCGCACTCGAGATCATAGCGTTCGCCGGCCTTTAAAGATTCCCCACTGTTACCGCGTGTCCCCGGCCTCCTTATGTTCACCGTCAATGGTTTTACTGTAAAAAAAGGCAAAAATAAATCATTACAACAGTTTACCGATTACGAAAAAAAATAAAAATTTTACAGATACGCGCAATCGATACAATCGGTTCGACAGAAACAGTAATTTCGATAAGTTATATAAAACCATCTAAATTAAAAGCGAAAATCCAAAAAAATTAATTTTTGCGGATAAAAATATATCAAGAGACGCGGCAGTGTCTCGACGCCGAATACTGAACATTTTTTTCTTCGTTTTTTATCTACGAGAAAAATATATTTTTATCTACAATAATCCGCACATTAGATAGGAAAAGGAAACGAATTAGCGACGATAATACAGATTTATTCGATTAATCGTAGAAGTCAGCGAGCTGTATAGCGATTACCTATAAATTCACTATCCCGCGCCATAGCCGGTGAATCGGTAATTTAAAAAAAACCACTTTCCCGGTTCCTTATTCTCCTCTCTCCCTTCACATTCGAATCTTTCGACGGAGAAGAAAAATATCCGGGGACTCTTCGGGGCTCGTGCTTCGAACGGCAAAAAGCGATATAAGTAGAGCTTTAGCGCAAAGAAGAGACTTCCGAAGACGCGATAAATTTCTTCGCACGAACGATTCCTCGCGCGACGAATCTTCTTCCTCTTTTCTCGCGTCTCTCCGGCCTTCAGGCATAAGCGGTTAAAACAAAAGGAACGAAAATAAGTCTTAAAAAAAAAAAAAAAACCTCCCATCGAAGAATCTCTTCGTTTTCCGGCGACGGAACTTTTGCCGTAATCACTTACGATTATACGAACTCGAAACTTCGTCGAATTATAAATTTATCGAGGAATATTCTATTATACATAAAGATCGGCGACATCAAGTAACTTACTTTCTCTCCGCACCGTCGTCTATTTCACTTTCCCTCGACATACAATCGCGTAATCACTGTATTTCACGGAATCAAGTCGCGAGATTCTCCCCTCTTTCGTCCTCGTCGCTAATTAGGTTTCGTGATTACGGCTCGTTCGCCGGTACGTGAGGTCGATATTAATCGAGTCGTTGGTACCGCGTAAAATCGCAATCAGGAAGGTCGCGAATCGGAAACTCGTCGTGGATATATATATACATAGAACTATATATATGTATATATATAGATATTTATCGCGAACGAGAGCAACGGGGGGTCCCGGGAATGACGGTGAAGAGGAAGAGGAGAGGCTGTCAGTTGACGGGATATGTCGAGAGCTTTTGCGGGAAAGGTTGTCGGTCGCGTTGGCTGCGGGGTAAAGGGGTAGAATTGTAGCTGTCGGACCTGAGCGATGCGGTATACTCGCGGCTGCCCGGCCATCTCCGATAATGCAATGGTCTCGTTGACACTGTCGCACCGCGGTAACAGTTACTAAATCGCATTATAATCTTTGCATCATTACGGATGTGTGCAGTCCGTCTTTTTGCATCATTATCTCGTGATTATGTGCCGATTCGATTATTCAAATTTTCTCTGATTATTAAGGGAAATACAAAAAAAAGTAGATATACCCTTTTTACGCATTTAAGGTTTTTTCTTAACAGTTTCCCCGTATTTCGATATACTATATCGATTTTCGAGTAAAACTTCGCGTTTTATTTATCGATGTATAATTGCTCGTCTTTTATGGAAACTCATAGAACGCAGAAAAAAAATACTAGATATACCCTCATTTTTATGCATCTCAGATTTTTCTTAAATTTTTTCGTGCATTTCGATATATATCGATTTTGGAGTAAAACTACGTGTTTTATGTATCGAAGTATTGTTATTGCTCGTCGTTTACGGAAACTCATAGATCGCAGAAAAAAAAAGAAATACCACAGAAGATGATAGACGAAAGTGGATACAAGTGCTATCAATAGCGTCATAGGGAATATGGTGACGAAGCGTATATCCACCGCCGCCGAGTTGAAACGACTAACCGGCTTTGCGCCGTACGAAAACCACCGGTCCCTCCGGTAAGCACCACCACATTCATATCTCGAGAGCCGTATGCCTGTGCCACCGATCGCTGCACACTGTGCGGCACCATAGCGGCATTTCACAGGGGACGCCAGCAACTCGCATGTTTATGCATTGCCGCTTCGCGCGAGTGAGAGGAAACGAACAACGAGATGGGATATCGAAAACGAAAGATAGAGAGGATGAAATGGAGGGTTGGAGGACATTGCCGCGATATTGTTTTCAATTTCGCGAGATATTGTGACGATAGGAGAGAGTGGGAGAGAAGGAAAGAGGAGAGGGTGCGATGACGGGGGCCGTTAGCGCGATAAATCCGGCTTTCCAATTGGCCGGTATCATTCCAGATACGATCCGTTCGTCCGTGAAATATGAAAAATATACGAGGGCACAAAATGCTTGTGTGCGACGGATGCTTCGCGCTTTCGTATTGTTCATTGAAATATTCGCGTACGTGTTAGTCATGAATTTCCCTGTATCGTTTATCCGTGTGTATGTCGATATATCTGTGTATAGATTACTAATACATCGAGAGATATCGCGATTTATGCAATCTTTCCATTAGCGATGATTTTCAATGCTATTCAGCTTCGCCGCTCGTCAAAACTACCGCCATTCCTCACGTTTTTCACCTCCGTCTGTCTTCTCGCATCAGCTAACCATCAACCACCTCATCCTTAACAGTAAAAAAAATATCTCTTTTTTTCGTTTCTCTATCTACCTTTCGCTCATACTGCGAAATATACAGACGCAAACGGAGTCTACACTGACGAGGCGCGAGTTGACCGACTACAGAGTTTGCACACTTTTTCGCTGCTCTTTTTTTTTCTTTTTTTTAAACTCTTTTACCATTTCCTGACCGTATATCTATAGTAGAAATGAACGAAAACGAAAAAGGGTATCTCTCAGCGTGAAATGAATACGCGAAACGCGACGTGGTTGCGTGTGATCGTCACACGCCGCACTCTCGGAGATCCGACGAAATCAAAGGACCATCGTTGCGGATCATTTTTTTTTGCTACCTTTCTCTCTTTACCTTTTCATCTTTCCCGCGACTGCTCATTTTGTCTCTTTTTACATAGTTTTTTTTCTCCCTTTTCCGCCACTTTTCGACTTGACCCCCGAAGCTTTTTGACCACCGAGTTGCATTACGCTTCAGGCTATCAGAGGTGCTGACTTTACCTTTGAAAAAACCTCTCTGCCACGGTTCGTGTTATTCTGTCTGCTACCCACGCGTTATGTATTTACGTACTGACGCAGGTTTTTGTGATTATTCGTTAATTACGCATAAATGTCGATAATTCTACGTCAACCCGGAGATTTTTTTTAAGAGCATGTAACAGACTTTTTGCTTCGATCGGCTGTCGTCGATTTTATAAAATAAGGTGTTGCGGGGTATTAAAAAACGTAAACAAAAATTAAGAAAACAAAAAAAATCGACAAAAATTGAAATAATATTTCAATAAAACTGAGATAAATACAAAAATAAACGTACATTTTTCTTTTTTACTTTCTCATCTCATACGAAGTATGGAAAAAGAGAAAGTATCGTAATCGTGAGGAAAAACAGCGTTAAATTTATGGACTAAATAACTCGTCTCAATATGACAACACTTTTTGCTCAAAAGCAGTTGAAAAAGGGATTTTTCACAGATGTCTGTTCGTCTGTACGTACGTATCAAATTTTTTGGCATAGACACAATAACTTCGCGCAGAAGTTATTAAAAACTATGAAACTTGGTACGCATATTCTACATAAAAATCTAATTTTCAATACCAAACTCAGATTGTTTCGAAACGTAAAAAATAGTACATTATGCTACAAGGAACGAAAGTGCGTTATTTTCACCGAGTGTGATGAGGTCTGCTGGGCCGAGCGCAGCGAGGGCAGCACTCACACGAAGTGAAAAGCTGCTCTTCACGTGTGGCATACGACAATTTTTTTCTGACTGTGCTAAAAATTTAGAAGCAGTCGAATGATGCGTATTCACTATTTATTTATTAACTAGCGCGCAGCGCGCCCGAAACCTCCTGTCACATCTCGTCGACCAATCGCGGCACGAATAAACCGACAACAATGAGCTTCGATATGAGTAACAATAATAAATGCGATCTATTCGATATATATCGCAAGGACCTTTTTAAGAGAGCGATATATGAATTTTCAAAAAAAAAATTTTCAAATAAAACTCGAAAGAAAAAAAATATTTCTTTAATTCCGCTAGTCAAGAATAGCTAACTTTTTTTTCAGGTTCATTGCAATAAAAATCATCCGTCATATTCCATAAAAAAAGGAATTCTTAACTAAAAATGTGCACACGACATTTCTCAATGACATTAATAAAACAAAAAGTTACGAAAAAACATCGCGAACTGTCAAACTTTTGGTATATGTAGAAGTAATGACTATAAGTCGAACTCCAACCGCAAGAGGCGTGATCGGCGCCAAAAGTTCAGTTTGTGACATAATGTTCAAACATTTCAGCGGTAAACGCCGATTGTAAGCGGTCAATGAAATTTTAACAAAATTTGAGTCACAACTATGAGGACACAAAAAATGCGTTCGAATACTAAACTCCTCCCCTAAAAACATATATATCAACACAATATTAATTTCACACGAACAAACATTGGGATGAGAATGTTACGAGTTGCAACCCGCCAGTGGCAACTGCTACGTGCCCACATTTTTTTTTAAATGATTTTTCACATTTTGTTCCAATTTTTTATTATACGCAACTTTTGCGTCCAATAAAAAAAAGTTCCCATCAATTTTTCCAATTTACAAACATGTTATTAAATTCATCCTATATGTTCTTTAAATCGTATTTTTATTATTATTTTGGGGGAGTTGCATTAATTGAGTATTTTCATCGTGGAGCTTCTACCGCGAAGCGAAAGGTATTTTCCCGTCTCAAATAATTGATTTAATTGAAGGCGCGGAAAGGGTGAATGAAAAGAAACATTGATTCATCGTGATACGTCAAGATTTCAATTGTCCACGAGCACCTGCGGCGCGAGACAGAGAACAAATAACTAAATGTGTTTTTTTTTCTTTACCTTCTCGATCGATGGTTTTTTACGCGATGAAGGGACAAACTTTTTTTACGCCGATCCTTTTCTGCCTCGATGTTTTTTTTTGTTCGGTAACGCATTGTCGGGCTTTGTTATCAAATTTCAACGAATCGAAGTTCTTCGGTATGGAAAAACACGACGATAGTGTATAAAGGTCGCCGTGGACTTTTTACGATTGGAATTCAGTTAACGTTAACGACAGAGCTTTTACGGTCTCTGGGTAGAAAGTTTAAATTTTTCATTCTGAACTCAAGGGTCGTCCGTGTTATAATGGCTGATGTTCGTCGTCACAGTGCAGGTGGTTTTGCCGCTGGTGGCCGGTTTTTTTTTGGGGATCTTTCGTTGGGTTGTAAAAGGAAGAGAATTTATCATCCGAAGAGAAAAGGGAGGGTCGACGATGGATAGCGGAGAATTTAATGCGTTCCTTCCCTTATCATCTCTTGTCATTCTCTTCGGCAACGTTTCACCCGACGAAGGCGAAAGGAGCGGTGAGGGAAAGAGACGCGAAAGCAGAAGGCTACTTATCCACTTCGCCTTCATCTACACGCTTCGCCTGTGTGTGCATCTCGTAGATTTTTATCAGTAATGCGAACCACCGAGATAAGGGTGGCAACCTGATTTGTTACCACCGCGATAAGAATTTGTTTTTCTTTTCTCCCTCTGTCTATATTATGTCTACCAACATCCTACCTATTTTTTCGCCATTTTCGGATTCTTCCGAAAAGGTTATCGGGAACAATGTATATCTACGAGGAACTGACAAATCTTCCGATTGGGGATGTCGAGGAATATTTATTGGGTTCTTATCACACTAATAATAACGATATTTTATACTCACAGTTGAGTTCTAAGGTAACGGAATATTTTTTCGGCTCGACAAGTTCGGTGTTCGATGCTTGACACGTGAAATTTAAGCCCAAATCTGCTCTCGTCAATGATCTCATCGCCAATCTATCGGGAATAAAACGGAATAAGAGTTTTTCATTTATTTTTCATTCGACAATTCGTTCCGATGTTCGACCACCCGTGACGAAACGTTAATGCAATTAGGTAAAATTGAAAATCTAATTTTACTCACTTGTTCTCGATGACATCACCAGCGTTTTTTACGTAATCGACATTCCTATATTGTCCGTTAACCAGCCAACTTATCTTCGGCTGTGGCGTTCCTGAATAAGCGAATAAAATTCATCGATTATTAAATGGAATTTGTCAGAGTTAACATGTTGGTTATGTAATCCTTCATTTATATGTATAAAGAGTGCGCTAAATATATTTTCGGACGAGCGACATTCGATTTCAGTTAGACATGGGAAATGCCATGGTACATTTTCCTTCGACACGTAACGAGAAGGGATTATAGTTATTCTATTTAAAAAAACCCATTTTTATCTAAGTAACAGGTACAGGGAAAAATTACATTTTTAAATGTAGAAATAATGTTAAGGGAAATTCTTACTGCACCCTTGGTAAGGAGGGTGTATCGCTACGTATTACCAAAGAGTGAGATTCACGTTAAATTCAGACCGAATTTCGAATATTTCCCAATGTAATAAAAATCTAAAAAAGATTAACCATTTTAATTTTTTGTACTGTTTTTTTGAGTGGTTGAAAATGGCTTGTATAAAAATTGTTTCCTGGCGGTTTACACTCCCCTAATCATAAATGTTGTCTAAAATAAAATTCGAAAAACGATTATTAATCAGTATGAAAGTCGCTATCGCGCTATGGAGAATTTTTTTTTCGATCAAAAGTGATAAAATGGCTGCGATTAAAAAAAAAAGCTAAACATTTTTGATAGTAAGATAGAGAATGGTGTGAAGAATGTTGTGTCAAATTTTAAGACGGATAATTGGAAAATGCTTCTTTTGAGAGTGCCGACTGTTGAGTAAACCGTGTACACCGAGTGTAAAAAATTTTTTTGATAATTTTACACTACAATGATCTCTTAATTTATAAGATGGAATTAGACATTAACAAATTAACGAGTAGCTTTTACGTCCATCACATGCAAGACCGGTGCATAACCGATTGCACAATCGTATTACTCAGCACGCGTGCTGTAATCGTTATTACTTTAAAAAGGATAAAATAGAAATAATTCTACAAAAATGAAAAACTTCGCGACTGAAAAAGTCAATACAGAGAGAGTGTATTAACTGAAGAATAAAATAATACCTCATTATTAGCATATAATAGTCGGGGATTACCTCATGTAAATGCCGATCGCTTTTCCAACTATAATATGCGAATAATTACTAATTTATTTCTTTTTTGTTAAGGATGCATTTCCAACCAAAAGTTTAATTCGATAAAAATGTCAGTACCTCGCAATATGCTAAAAATCTGAAAAAAATTAACCGTATTAAAGATTTCAAAATATTTAATGTTGCATAATACTAAAGCCAAAAAGGTTTTAGCAAATTATTTAAAAAAAATCGACAAACCTTTTATTTTCTCATTTAAAATTAACTTCTTGATTTTTTCGAATACATATGAATTTTTTAAAATTTTCTTACGTTCGGACATTTTTTTTTTCGTAAGTTTGAAAAATCAATATAAAAACACGATTTTTGGAAATGTTTTCGTAGAACAATACCATAGTACGCACAAAAAGGTTTGAGGCGATTGCGCCCACAGTTCTGTAGTTATGGTGTTAAGAAAAATTCTTAACCGGGAAATTAAAAATTAAAATTAATGAAAAATATTGAAAATCTTCATGTGGCTTCCGAAAAATCAATGAATTCATTTAAAACGAGAAAACAAAAATTTTAACTAATTATAGGTGAAGAATTTTTTTTCGCAATTTGTTAATAATTTTTTCACATTATTATGCGACATTGATGTTTTTGACCCTCTGATGATACAGTAGAATTTTTTCCGATTTTTATATCATTAGGAAGTGTTGAAATTCTCACTAAACTCACTTTTATCAGGAAATTCTGAATTTTTAGTCCGCTTATTGGCGACGCGATTTTTTAAATTTTCGTATAATTGTTTTTGCGACACTATTTTTTTAGACATTATTTTTGGGAGTAAATTTAATGCATATTATAAGTCTGCATTGAACATTCTGCTGTGTCGAAGAAATACGTCAATCCGCCGGCAGCCCTTATGCATAAAAAATCACGACGTGCATCTATTTCGCACCGTCGGAAGTCCCGTCGTTACACAAAAGTTGGCTTGTGCGCACTGTACGTTGTTATAATATTCCGTGCTTTACTTCGAGCAGCTTGGATCACGATAATCCAAGTTAACGCAAAATTACTTCGAAATTGAGTTGGATGGCCTCCTCGAGGCCGTAAAGGAGGGACCGATAATAACGGTAATAAAGATTTTACGGTTTCAAAAGACAGAGAAGGCGAGACGACGATACATATATGTATAGCGTCGAGTGCAAAGATTCAGAGTCGGAAGACTTTTTTTTTGCAAGTAAAAGAGAAAGAGGAAAAAAAAGCTCTCCGTCGAAGGGCTGTAGTGGCGCATCCCTTCTGTGCGGAAGGGGATCATTCGAAAGGCGGTGAAGGAAAAAAACGGGCTAAGATCAGAAGCCGGGACCCGGGCACTAAATGCCGAACGAGTTTCTCGCCACCAACTTTTAAATTAGCCGATCTTAACTCTCGCAAGTCCTACCGCCGACTTCCGTTATATCCTCAAACTTCTCTCCCGATGTATAGGCCAAAGTGCCGGGAAAAACTATACCGCGTATATATACACACTGTGCCGGACGCGATACTTGGATACTGTACTCTTCCCTTCCCCATCGAGATTCAGTGCAAAGTCTCGTAATCACACCGAACAAACATCCCTTTCAACTCCTCCCGATCGCTTTACGATCTGCTCTCGGGAATCCTGCGAAAGGGTTTTTTTTTTTTTTTTTTATTTTGCTGACGCGTTAGTGGGAGCGATCTATTCCGGACACTGTTCACACACTTTTTCTGTCGAACACAAAGATTGGCAGTAAAAAAAAAATATCGTTTTCTCGAACACGCAGAGGGGGTAAAAGAGCTTCTGAAGGCTGTTACTTTTATTTCTGTTGTAACTCTCAACGGCAATGCTTTGGTTCGGTTTCTCTTTTTTCGTGTCTTGTTTCATTGTTATTCACGATGTATCCACCAGTGCCACAGCAAAGATCGCAATGTAATCTCAGGGATTCACATAGACGCGATACTTAAAATTGCCCAACGATCTTTCTCTTCGTCGTGTACTTCTAACCGTGGAAAACCCTTCGCCTCTCTTACCTTCCCCCTCCCCCTTTCTCTCCTCTCCCTTATCTCTTCTCTATCGTTCTTTGCCAACCGGTTTAGATTAGGTTGGTATCATTGTTATTCACGATGCTCTCCAGCGAAGATTGCGTTTTAACCGCCGTCTCTCGTCGAGCGTCGAGAACACACCGCACCAACCCGACTCAAGAAAGTTGCTGTTCCCCGGTGGTGCGGGCCGTTTTCTCCTCCGATCGCAACCATTTCTCTCTCGAAGATGCCGCGCCCCCGGAAACTTCCCTTCTACAACGACGACATTCCCCGATTTATACGACATTTTTACAATCTTCGTGAATAAACCGATGTGTGCGGCAGGACTGCGCATAGCGTGACCCCGCAGTCGTGTCTCCGGCATCGACGCCGAGGGTAATCTCGTTACATTCGCGTGGATCGTCTCGTTTCTCTTCTCTCCTACACTGCTTATCGTTCTTTCGCAATATCTTCGCAGTACCTACGATTACCGTTCAATTTTTACGCTCAACCAATCTTCGCACAAAAATCCATATCTACTTCGTCAATAATTAATTAAATTTTATGAATTTCTCAATTACATCGTTTATTCGTCGTAAATTGGAATTTCCGCACCCCACCGTTCGGTTATTCCTGTTTCGAACATTTCGCAGCACAGCGCCACGTAGGCGCAACGCGCAACGATATATTTGGAGTATAGAAAAGAGATATAGCGATAAAGAGGATAGTATCGGGGAGAGCAACTAGGCGAAGGCTTTTGCGGTTTTGCCGGAGTGGGAGAGGCACGACGGTCGACTGAGTTAGAACCGGACAACGGAGAAAATAGCGTAACGGATAGGGAAGAGTGGAACACCGGGCGCGGGAATCCACGTTGCAGCTTCGGCTCGCGGTCTATCCTCTCTAATCCCAAAAGATATTGTCCGGTATCTACGGATTAAAATCCGGACTTTAGTGCCGCTCTGATAGCGCGGGGCTCGCGAGTCTACCGGTAACGCTCCGAAACGAGTACGGATACTAACACCCAAACATCGGGAGTTTGCGAATATATCTGTGTATATGCCGCAGATATGGAGCAATAGCAACGCAAGTTAGAGACCGGCTTCGCTTAGACTGTAGTGTTTGCTATAGGCAGTGGAGCAGAATTGAGCAGATCTTGGTGAACACGGAAGGAGTTCGGTGGGGCAGTTAAAGTCAACGCCAATGGCTCCGTTTGCTATATACGTATATATAGGGTTATGTATACATATATATGCACTATTGCAGAGTGTACATATACCCATGTAGCGTACCTGCAAGCCGCCCCTTTAAGTACTAACGTAAACGAGCGGCAAGGTTTACGAATTAAGGAACGTCGAAACTACGACGAAGTGAGCCGAGCAATCTTTCGAATGTTATTTTTTTCTTCGCTTTTTCACTTTTTTTCTTCTACTCCCAGTTGTTTTTTCATTTTCTTTTAGCAGAATTAAGAAATTTAAGGCAATTTAAAATGTTGAAAATCTGTGCTACTAAAGGGGATGCAATGAAGTAATAACGTGGCGTTGTCCTTTTCTATATTATCATTGAAACATTAATTATTAATAAATATTGATATTATTGATAAAAATAATAATATTAACGGTAAATGCCTTTTCCGGCTTTTTCATGTATCAATATTTACGTAAATGATATAAATAAATAAAAAAGAACGAAATATCAACGATATCGATAGTTCCAATAAGATAACGTAATGTCGAACAATTATTTTTCTCGATTTTTTAAATCACTATATTTACGTGGTTTTTGATATAAAATGGAAATGCAATTGAAGTTATCAGTGTTTAGAAAAAAAAATATGTTGAAGAATAATCGAAAAGTGGAAAGAGAGTTACAAGTTTAGTGGGTATACGTAGCCACGCGGATTGTATGTATCCATACGATTTTTATGTCAACCAGTAGCGAGATTTACAAAAATAAAAATAAAGAAACATTTTTTTTCCTTCACTGTCGTATGTGGAATCGAGGAGTGCACTGTCACGAACTTGTGACGTTATATACTCCTGGGAAATAGGTGGAGTACTTTGGTACGACTCGGTTTTTCGTCGAGAGGTTAGTCGGCATACGGTGAGGCGACTTGGGCTCTCGTGGGTTCTTCGGGTGAAGTCTGGAAAGTAGAAAACGATATTTTCACTCTCTCTCTCTCTGACTGAACTTCGTCTCGCGTGGGCGCAGTGGGGTTAATTATAAAAATAAAATGTCCCCATCGTCGCGAGGCGACGTCGTCGTACGGCGAACGTAGGTATATATAACGCAAGGTGGGCGTCTCCTCGTCCCTCTTTCCCTGCATCTGATCCTTAACGAGGTCGCCGCACAGTTTCTCGTGTACAACGACTCTAAATAAACGGGTCAATTGTTGATAATTCGTTTGAACAAAATTTATGTATGTAAAATAAAAGAATACACAATGGAAACGACGTAGAAACTCTTTAAGAGAAATTACATTTCAACTTTATTTGAAAATTCGAGAAAACTTAATTAATGGATTTATACAATGTAATTTTTTTTTTACTCGAACCAACGAGGACGTCGAGAGTAAAACGTATGAAACGCTAACACGCCTATCGTGTTCCACGAGCGGCAAACTCAGCATACAGAAAGCACGAGAGGCTCATGTACATCGTGATCTCGCTTTCTCGCGTAATTAGCCCGAGTGAGAGGGTCACTTGTATTACCGTCGCTACTTCTACCGTACTTTCTCGCTTTTTCGTCATAATTTATTCTCGCTACGGTCTCCTTTTTCGTTGTTCACGGGGTATATGCCATAACGGCGGGGATTACGTACCGGATCCTTGCCCCGTGTATAATTTTCTTCTTAGTTGCGATCTTCAAGCAAAAACAGTTGTAGGATCGTCCGTGTCGCGAGATTCGCGAAGGAAATTATTCGCGAAAAGCTTTCACGAATCTGCTGTACGCTGAAAATATTACGGTGCCGGATATATCGAGAAAAAACGATATAAAATTCTCGAAAGCGTAAGAGAGAAAAACCGGGAATCGCGCGATGTAAATCCGCGCGCGGAAACAAGACGCGGAAAATAATCTTTTAAGGCCGACTGGAGCTTTCATCGACCGAAAAGTTTCCGCAGTTATAAACAGAAATTGAGATTTGGTTGCCAAAGTAAACAGCGGAATGAAACCCTTTGGGTACTTCGAGATTACCGAGTGAACGAACGGAACGGTTAGGCAGCCGGATGCAAGTGGAACGTTACGTTAGCTGAGAAAAAACGAGCAACCGAAACCTGTAGACAGGAACGGGCTTTTCGTACAGCACTACACTTTGGTCCGTTATCTCTTGCGTCTCTCTTGTCTTTCGTCCCTTTTCGCTTTTTTTTACGCTTCCGCTTCGACGAAACCTCGAACTTTTCACTTAGCCCCACTCGCCGATAAAAAGTTCGCTGATCTAATAACCGAAGACACCGTCCCGCAGCAGCTAACCCTCCGACTGCCGTTACCACTGTGGTACTTTCCACTGTAGTACCACTACTAGGGTTTCGACGGAAGTTTCTGCAATTTTAGTAAAACGCAAATCTCACGGACCAAAAACCCGGACTTCTTTTTCCACTCTGCCCGACGCTCTGTACATACAACTGCCAGCCGTAGTCTTCTCTGAAGACCAAATCGTGTTTTCTACTTACTTCGTATATTTTTTTCCCCAATTTGGTATCTAATTGGACAAAAATTCAATTTCCGGCGGGTAGTCTCTTAATTCGGTACATTTGTGGCTTTTCTCCGTATGTAACTATTTATTTTCAATTTATTTTTTCGTTATTGCATCTATGTTTATTAATTGTTATTATTAATTTTTTTTTGTATTTTTCTCAAAATGTATAATAGGTCGATTGAGTTATAAAAAAAAATTAACTCACAAGCCGAATACATTTTTTTGAAATTAATTTCGACCCAACAAATCAATGAATTCTGATTGTCACGCGAGAATTATTAATAATTTTGCCGATAAAAACGTCTGCCTTCTTTCCCCCGGAATTGCAAACGATGATTTATCTGCTTCGCTCGGCCAATGAAATAACTCACTCGCGTTCGATTATCCAGAATAACAGAGTACTATGCGATCTCGTGGTTGCGAACCGTTGTTATATTCTCGTTGCCGATGCCAGCGGTTGAAAAGATTCAGACGCGACGTTAAGGAAAAAGGCGTCTGGTTTCGTTTCCAACAACTATCGCAAATACCTCGGATACCTGAACTCAATACCGCAGGGATATTCGAAACCGTGAAACAGAAAAATACTTGAAGCAAAGCTGTTAAGATTCTCACGTTCCTTTTTCTTCTAAAAAACTATACCACTTCGTCAGTTTAACTCATTCACCGTATCCTGGAAGAGGACGCGACTGATGCTCTCCTTTCAACTTTTCTTTTATTTTCAGTAGATTATTTTTTTTTTTTTCAATTATCCGTATATACGGAACATCAAGTGCACGGAGACGAAGTGTACTACCCATCTCGTGAGTTGCTCGATTGATGGATTGGACTGGAAGAATTAACGATGATGCATCTACGCAATATCAATAATTTACTACTATTACCGACGGTGGATATACTTTTTTTTATTCGTTGCATTTACCATTTACGCGGCTACCTTGTCGTGCGAAGGGATCTTCACGAGAGTCGCTTTTAGGGAGCCGGTATATCGATCGTCAAAGTTTCTCACGAAGTGCGATAGTAAATTCGGTATATACGTGGTATGTAGAGCATAGTATATGCATAACCTTTTAGAGGTTATGTCAATTCCGAGAACAGTAAAAAAACCCCTCGACCGTGAAGTTTAATAAATAATGATTTTTTCGCGATGTTGAGAAATCTTTGTATCGCGTCTCGCTTATGCAAACCTTATAACTTGCGACTGTGAAAATACGACATATTCAGAATATGATTTTTGTGGCTTTCGCATTCGGTCGATCGATTTATGCAAAGTTTTGACTACAATGCGAATTCAATGCGATCTATTTGATGAGCAATTGCAAGAGGTTGAAAGAGAGCGTCGGTACTCATATCCGCGCATGCGTTGCACAGCAACCATGTTGAACTAAAGCGAGTCTACGGCAGTCGATAATACAATCAATGTATCAATTGAAATGTTTGGTTTCTTATAAAAATCACTTTTGATGGTCTCGTAAGCAATGTTCATGCAATTACAGAAAGTGAAAAATAGCATCGTAGTCGTAGTCACATCGTGGTAAACCGCGTAACTTCGGTGACTACTGTAAAAAATTAAAGTAAATACTATTACTCTAAATCCATATCTTTATTTACATTGTTAGGCGACTTCATTCTTCGTTTCAGGATTAATTGGAGTGACTGCAAATCATTCACTTTATGTAGAACAGAAAATATCTCGTTCATTATTATTATTACTAAGTGTATTATACTGTACACCTTATAAAAACAAAAATGATAGACTCGTAGTGAAAAATACTACCATTCTAGCGTTCGTTAATTGGATTCCCAGCAGTTGGAAAGCTTTACTGCATACATATCGCTGGCGGTTTTAATAGAACGCGCGGGCAGCTATGTATATCAACTACTTCTATAAATGAGATATTTTCGGTTATATCGACTTTTTTCAAGTATGACGTTCCAAACGCATGGCTCGATAATTTGTTTTTTTTTTTTATTAATTTTTTTTTTTTTACCGATATTTCAATTTTCACATACAAATTCTATGATATCTGCAATTTCGCAGAATCCAAGGGTTTGGCTGGATATTGTACTGTTAGAAAAAGATTTCGATCTCTTTATAGCATTACACGTATATTCGATACGACGGGTTTTCGCTTTTATAAACATTGTTAACTCAGTGCATTCGTAATATTTATCGGATAATACTTGCGCCTGCCACTCCATTGGAATCTGAACTTTACGTGGATCAGCCGAAAATGAATGGTTGATCGCTGGAGATTAATACATAATCCCGATAAAAGTACTGGGAATATGGGAACGATTGACGAATCCACCGAAGAGCTCCATTCTGAGAGCGAATCAGCTCCGTTGAGTATTAAGACGAGGTAAAAGTATCGCGGTCGGTAATAAAAACTGTAAACAACTTTTTTTGCGTATAATGGCACCTATAGCCGAAAAAAAGTGTCATTAGCTGTTTTGATCATTTCCGCAGCTAATGACACTTGTTTTTACTGCAAATGCCAGAATGCGCGAAAAAAGTTGTTTACAGTTTTTGATACCGATCGAGCCCAGAATGGGTGGGGGGGGATTACACCTACTCTTAATGTGATATCGGATGAACACGCGAATCTGGGAACGACGAAGAACTTGAGAACCACAAAGATGTGGATGATATTGCGCACGTGGATGCGCATCAGGGCGTTGAAGACTCAAGAAACGACGCAGACGAGGAAATTGTTGCGAACAGAAATAAAATTATCAAAAACATGGAACAAATGCAAGACAGACAAGAGCGAGTCGAGAAGAACGCAGAAATCTTTGCAGATGTAACGAATAGAATTCTGAAGAAATCTGAAAATTTGGGACAGGCGTTGCAATAGAAACCGCTGATAGCGCCGCGATTTATGAAGAACTTGAACTCTTAATCAACGAAGGCAACAAGGGAATCACGATACCGAATAACTTCGCGATTATAGCCGATTACGAGAATCTGATAGTAAATCCGCAATAAATTTCCCTCGAGATGCCTTTATCCACACCACACCGCTGAAAATCCGTGAAATCGTGGAGTTTGTTATACTGCGCTACTCATCAGTATTTTCCCGGGTTGTCGGTGCTTTATTTGCCTTTTTTAATGCTCTTTTAATTCATTCTGTAATCATTGTTATTCTTCTTTTAAATTTTTTTTTTACGTTTCGGGACGTTGAGAAAATTATTATTTGTAAAACGAAAGAGGAAAAAAATACGCACGAGATCAGAACGTCGGCGAATCTTCATTATTATGATTACATAATTATGATGCCCGTTAATCGGATATGATCGAAAAATTTCTAGACCAGTAGAATGTAACTTCACGACTCTATTGAAAGATACGTTTACGACTTTATTCACGCGGAATTAATGTCGAACTAATATTATTTTTTTTGCAATTAAAAGTTTCCATATTTATTATATTTTTTTTTATCAAACGTCGAACGAGAATAGAATATCATTGATTTAATATCTACGATAATTGAAAAAATAACAAGAAAAAAAAATGACTCTCGTCCCGGGAATTTTGCGGTCTCTAAAACTGTGACTAACGACACTCTTTTTTTTCAACGATCGGTCTTTAACTCTTGATTTTCTTGTCTCATTTGGCAACTGAAAAATTCGACATTGAACCTCCGAAAAATGATTTCCTAATATTGTTGATTTTCCTCTATGACGAATTTTACGCGGCTTATGTTTTTCCGTTATTATTTTTTTTTGTTTTATTCAACGTGATATTCATGAATATCACTGTGGATTTTTTTTTCTTCTTTGAATTGAAAAGTACATTCGTCGCCTCAGGAGTAACCAAAACGCGAGACAAACGCAAAATATTTATATACCAAAATATTCATAATTGATAATGATTGATAAATAAAGAATTAGACGTTAAGGTTTTGATTTATTTATTTTCGAGTCAAGAATACGGAACTGGTACTGTATAGGTAAAGGCGAAGGCTCGAGTTGCACTCGAGTAACTGTTGAGTGATGGTTGCACAGGTTGCGGAAGTGAAACTAATAATCAAACAAGAATTTCAGTAGGTAGTGGCAAAAAAGCGACTGTTGAACAACATCTTTGTAAGTCACATGCACATGCAACCATATAGCGATAGTTGCCATCGTTACAAAGAATGAAACTCCGAAATGAAAGTTGCACGCAAGTCTCGATGCAGTTAAAGTGAAGTTAAATTCTCCCACAACGTGTATTCGTTAGCTGGAAGACCACCGACGGTCTCCGGTTTCATTACGGAAATCAGTGAGCAATTCAAAAGTATCTAAAATTTCGATTTTTGATATTTTTTCCGCAAAATCTCGTAATTCTTTTTGTCGTTAACACAAATTACGAGTACTAAATAACGATGCACCTTTGCGCACACGTCGAATAATTATCAAGATGATTGGTTAATTTTTTAGCCAAAATTGGTAAAGGGATTTAAAGATTTTTCATATTCAATTTTATTTTTGTGTGTATTACGGTATATCCATATTTCTCAAGTAATTGGTTGTAATTCTCTATAGGACTGCGACGGATATTTCGCGTTAAATTCGACGAGAATCGATATATCGGTGTTGAATTTTATGTAATTCTGTAAGAATCGAAACTCAATCGACCGGATGGGTGTCGAGCTAAAATTTCATAACTCGAAATTTAAATGAATAAAAAGTTCATATGTAGGGATTATATGAATATTTACTAATCTAGAAATTATTAAGTTAATATACATGACTTGGCGATAATTTTATTCAGCATTTGTAATCTCATCAATCTATGGATATAAAAAATTCTAAAAATTGAAATATTTTAAATTGTTTCTATATTTAATTTCCTTAAGTGATCATTCTAATGTTAAATGGTCAAATAATCATTTTACACTCGGTGTACACCTTTTGCATCTAAATTTATAACAAAATATTCTTCACGCCATTCTTCGTCTTGTTACGAAAGATTTTTTTTTAATTTTCATATTTTTTGCAACGAAAGTTGATGGAAAAAAAGGCTAAATTGGCTACTTTTTTTACATCGCCGCCATTTTGTCAATTTTGATGAAAGAAAAAAAAATCCCATGGCATGATAGCGGCTTTTATATTGATTAATAACCTTCTTTCAAATTTTGTCTTCGACAATATTTACGATTGGAGGAGTGTACACCGTTAGGAATCAATTTTTTTTACAGGGCATTTTCAATCGCCCAAAAAGACAGTAAAAAAAATTAGAATAAACGTTTAAAATTTTTTTTCTGTTCTTCATAGTTGCTTTCATTTTGCATTAAAAAATCGGACTGCGCAGTGTATTTTATCGATCGAAAAAAAATCATGAACATCAACTATTTTTTGGCTCGACACACTAGAATGATTCCTTAACTCTCGAAGCTTCCTCGACGTGAAAGCAATGTAAAAAACGCATTTTTCAGGAATCTTCTATATCCTTTATTTCTAATAATTTCAAAAGATATATAGGCTCACCTCCGGTAACTCGACAGGTGAGTGTGAGGTCGTCACCCTCCTCGTACGGTCCCGCCGATGCGTTCAAAATTCTGCTCCACCTGTCCAGGATTACCGGTTGTTCCGGCAGAACTGTAAAACACAATCGGATGGAAAAAATCGTAAGTTATGTTTTTTTTTTTGTATATTTTTATTTTCATTGCTATTCGCCGAGCGTATTTCCGAATTTTCCAATTTAAATTCGATTTGGTTTTAACTCCCTCCATTAACTGTGTCGAATGTATTTGTGATGTTTAATCAACGAGGTTTTTGGCATACAACGGTCGCGAGAATTGCGCTTCGATTGTATATGTATATATATATATCAACGAAGAGGGAGAAAAATGTATTCTCGTTCGATTTTGACGGCTTCATGCATTTATAAACGTCGAATGATCGCTCGATGTGTGTATTTTCCGTCCGGATTGACGGGATCCGGTGGCAAGTGAGTGCGGGCGATGCATTTTATTTTTGTGAACTCCTCCGGGTACAATGATACACATCAACTATCGATTGGTATCCAAGCTGTTTATTACATGAAACATTTATTTTTTATAATTTTTCGTTAACCCTTTCGCCAAAGCGCGCTCTTCTCTCATCAATTACTTCAATGTCAACAAAGTCTCTCGACAAAATAAATCATTTTTTTTTCTGCACGCCCGTGAAATATATTTTGGTAATTTTCACGTGTTTTATTCAGCACCATCCCTTGTTGTTCGTTTACGGTATGCGTTTTTATTTTTTATGTGTTCTCAAACACCACATCGATGATGATACCATAGCAAACACACGGATAACCGTATGCACACCATGCGTATCAGAGTTTTCATCAAGAGGTCTACTCGCCGAGCAATTTTGGGGCAGCGTGCCGTTACCCCAAATCGATATAGTTTCCTCTCCGCGCCTCTGTCAGTCGCTCCGTCCGTTCGTGTGCCCGAAAAGCACGAAGTCACTCAATCAACGGGCGTTCGTTTCGGTCGAAAATCAATTTTCCAACTAGCGACGAGCGCCATTTTACAACGAGTTTGCAGTCATTGTGCTCTCGCGAGAATCACCTCTTTTTTGCCAAAACGTCCAACCCGCTTACAATCGCCATAGGTTTTTTTTCTCGCACGATAACACACGTCGGAATTACGAATATTCGAATATTCGAGTTGTGCTTTGATCGTCCAAATATCGATTCCGAATGAAATGCGTGATTTAGGCATTTCACTCCATGAGTGCAGGAAATTAACCATTGATCGGCAGAAATATTGAACATTTCGAGAAAAATAAAAAATAATTTACATCAATCAGAATAATTATACATTTGACACTATAATTTTTTATGAAAATTAAAAAATTCCCGACTGCAAAAAGACTGTGATAAAGAATTTTATAAAGAAATAGAAATCATATAGCAATTCATTATTCGCATATTATCGTTGGGAGATTTATTTGTCGTTAAGGGTGGACATTTTTGGACGATAATATGCAAATATCGATTTTTTATTTTTCCCATTTTTTCAAAACGATTTCTTTTTTTAAACTGTTCTTTCTCTAAAAGCGGTTTTTCAATTTTTGGAAATTTTTTTTTATTCAATTATTTTAGTGACATGCAGGTTTAAAATCGCGTCATATATCGACAAAATTTCTACATAGTCGCATAATTTTTGTATAGTCTTTTATTATTTTTGTTGAATGCCATTCAATCATAATAAAACCTGAAAATAAAGTCACGAGACGTCATGCAAAAAAAAACGTCATGTTACTAAATGTCAAGTATCAAAAAGAGTAAAAAAACGGACAGAATCGTGTAAAAATACCCGAACGTATCCATTTGCTTCGGTCCAGCAATCGGTTTCAGAACTCCGACCTTTAACACGATCCAATATTCCACTTTTCTATCCCACCTTTCGTTGTATTTTTTTTTTATCTTTGTACCTCGTCTGGTCTCTGTATTTGAAAAAGTAGTGTTGTTACGAGAGGTGAGAACCGCGCTGGAAATTTTATGAGCTTAAAATTAACCCACAGTATTGAATAAATTACCCTCGCTAACCCCGTCGCGTATAACTCCCACGGAAAGTTGACACCGAGCGATCTGTTTCTCCCCCGCCGCAAACTTCCCCTCATTTTATTTTTTTTTTTCGATCAAACATTTCACAATGTTACAATGAATATTTCAACCCTCGTTATTAGTGGTTACGAAAAAAAATAAAAAATAACAACAATTTAATCGCAATCTTTTGTCACGTTGACAATGCCGCACGATTACAAAAATGAATGAAAAATGATGACAAATTGAATAAATCTTCTTTCAATACCTACACCTTCATAATGATCATCTGGCGGCTCTATATTGCATCCAAGTTCGCTTCCGTCGTATTAGTGTTGGCATTGGAAGGAATAAATGAGGGCAAAGAATGAGAGCGTATATCCGAGCATAAGATCGATGAGCTTCGGTCGAAATGCTAATCGACTGTTCTATACGATACGAGACATGTGCGGACGCGTATGTGCGTACAGGAATTGGTAGTGCCGCATAGTCAAAGTTGGTTGGAATTCATAGCTACATGTATAGCGCAAGCATGAGAAAGCGCAGTTGCGACGTAGCCGTCGATTCTGAAAGCGCGTCGAAAAGCGTTAGGAGGTACAGAAGGTGGGGTGGCGAATAGTTGAAGGGTCGGAGCAATGGGTTGCTTCTGCAAACAGAAAGTACAGTAGTGCGCATAACGATGAAGGTAGGAAATACATATGTATGACGAGGGGATAGTGAGTCTGGAACAGGTTGGCTAGTTGGCCAGTTAGGTTTCCGTCGATACAGGGTGTACTATAGTCTGAACTATTGGCCAGTTCTCGGCTTCGATTTCGCGGCTGTGGAGGTCGTCTATGCGAACGAGAGCTGAACAGTCAGTGGGGTAGTTGGAAAACGGGGTTAAATGGGAGGTTTCTGAACGCATGGAAGGGGGACTATGTATATAGAAGCAGTTGACTTGGACCGAACGGAGAATAGGGGAGGAACGTGTTGGCGGGTGGATGCTGCATCGTACACAGTAGCAGACTACCTCGACAAAGCGGGGCTTGTGCGGGAAGCGTAATGGCAATTACCAGTTGTAATCAATGGGCTTCTCTCTGTGCGCGCCGATAATTTCAGGGATGGTGGTCGGAAATCGTCCTCGCAGCTACAACCGAAGAAGCGACATGGTTGGCGAAGGGGGGTGCGGGTTGGGAGGTGTGTGGGTGGAAGCATGAGAGACGGAGGTACAGGCGAGAGACAATCACACAAACGTTACGAGGGGAAACAGTCGCCAGCTGCGGTGAAAAGGATGCAGAGCGTGGAGCTATTTTAATTGAGTTAATTTTTAGGTTATTTCGTACGGACGAAATTAATTACGCGGACACAATGCCAGAGGATACAAGAAGGAAAAAAAGAGAATTTGACTTCGGAGTTGTAACGTCGTAGGTCTGCTCTGTAATGTAACTTCTGGCGTGACTTTGCATATCAGGCGTTTTGCATATGGATCGTTAGGATTCCATCGAGTTTTTCGAGTGGTGTCAGTGAACAGCTCAACCAGACGGTACGTTGAAAATTCAACACATTAATTGGTAGGGGTTGTATTAGATTTTTCAATCATCGCGATCATCATCGTCTTGTTATATCAAATAACACGCGTGCACTGAGTAATTAAGGTACATCAGAACAATTGGCGCGCTTCACGATACATCGTATGCCAATAGAAACCGAATATAAAAAAAAAACGTTTTTCCGTTTATTGCAAGAATTTTCATATGATACTGCACTAGAAATAACGTTAGGGTTGGATTTGCGAGCAGCGGCAAAAAAATTAATCGGATATAGCATCGAAAACACGTTGAGCAGCAACATTTTTTTTATAACTCATTTTTAAAAAAGCGATGGTTTTTGGTATTTGCAAAGAGAAAATATATCCGCTTCCTGGTGGTGTATTACGTGAATACCTGAATATCCGTTATGTTCTATGGGTAAAAATATACAGTATAGGGTACGTGAGGGAATTACAAAATTGTTTTTACTGGCGGATAGAGGATGGCGAAAAAAACGTGAAAAACGCACGATTCAAGGGATACTCTTGCAATTTTTTTGCACCACATCGAAGGCTCTCGAATAATATTCTGGTTCGCACACATCGATGTATTTTTCGCGGAACACAATCCGACATCGTTTTTGGCCTAAAGTCAAATTCAACATCGGTAACTATCATAAAAAGCATACATTTTTTTTTTCGATGTGCTTAAAGGTTCTTGCGGATAATAGTTCGCAACCTCAGTATCGTGCGACGGGCAAATCGCCGACAATTAAATCGCCAACAATACTTTTGATTATCTCGATAAATTTCGGGTCATCGATTTTTTTGTTAGTTAGGTGATGCTGGAGACTTGTTCTTCCGTTTCATTTCTTATTCCACCCTTCCCTCTCCCTCTCCATCCAGCAGTTGCCTTTTATTTGCACTTTATTTACCTTTTGGAAATCGGAGAGTGAGTAAGAGAGCGTGAAAGATCGAGTTCCATTCAGTCGCTATTTGCGGCGATTACGAGCCGCGTTGCGGTGGAGAGGGTGCCTCGGCAGTGTTTCGGTTCAACTTGTTTCTCGATGCTGGTTCTTAGCCTCGAGCCGAATTCTCGCTCTCTCGACGCGGTCGATACACGGCACGAGAGAGTCGGGGAGTGGAAAAATCAAGAGGGACAGAGAAAGGTAGCAGTGAGCTCATTCTCGCTTCGCTTTCCTTTGTTTAAGGAAAAACCGCGAATAGAGTAGATGGGTCGAGTAGACGTTGAATCGAAGGCCTTCCGGAGTCTCTCTCGGTTGTTGACTATATCCAACCCGTTTCGACGTGGATACAACGAAAAGGGTGAAGGTAGGATGGGACGCTTGGGGAAATTGCTGCTGCCGGCGGGTATTAAATCGGAACCCTCTTCTACTTACTCTTCTTCGCATTCATCCTTCTCTCGTGAATCTGAATCTCTCGCGCCGGTTTGCATAGTAATAAACAAATCGTCGTCAATTTTTACGAATAATGGAGATGACAATAGAGTTATCAAAGTTATCCAAGTGCACGTGGATCGTTGTGGAACATATTCACATCCCCCGCGCAAAAGTAGTTTGGCACCTTTTTCACAAAAGTCATTCCTTTTTTTACTCCCGACTACCCTCCGTGTGAAAGACAAGAGTAATCTTTCATTGAGGTCCCGTGATTTTTCCCCTTTTTGTCGGCGTTTATGTTTGCCAAAGCGGTTTAATATGTGTCGACAGTATTCGATAAATGAGTTTTGAGAGCCATAAACGCTGTTTTAGAAAAAATCTCAAGAACTCTATTCGAATATATCGAATTGTCGCTGGTTTTTTTTGTCGATTTATTTTTCATTTGTAGTGTAACGTTGAATGTACGCTGCCGCTTTTTAAAAAATTTTCGCTTGAATAAAAAATGAAATAAAAATCAATTTTGCAAGAATAATTAAAACAAAAAATGGGAATCTCGCAACTACAATATTAACGGGATGATAAAAAAATAAATGGTGTAAAATTATTTTTTGTAATAAAAAAATAATAATAATAAAAATAATAACTGTAAAAGTATTTTTTTTATCCCTCGTTAATTGGAAAACGAAAGTAATAAAAAATTGTTTTAAAAAAAGGGTGACATGCCAAATAAGAATTTGCACATTGCAGTAGGAAAATTTCATCATTCAATGATAAATAAATCTCTCGATCATATTTAGCAAATAAATATTCATTATTTCGTAATTTTTTGAAATTACGATTTTTTTCCATTGGAAGTATCGAAATTTCTTTAAAATTATTTTCATTGTCGATGAAAACAATCTATCAATCATTCCGAATCGCTTTATACCTTATTTACGAATTTTGTTCACTTTCTCGTATTTTTTATTGCACGTTGATTCGCGAATTGCAAATTGGCACCGATAGATAGTTGAAGAGAAGCGTTATATACCTGTAGACATCGAAGGGGCCTCGGAGATAGCAATCGTCGGTACAACAGTTGGTACTTGTCGCTATTAAGTCTCAAGTGTGGAGGAGGCGTGTTAAATCCAAAGTCAAGTAGGCGGTGCAAACGGTTTCCAAGTAGTAATAGTCGTGTGCACGTTCTGCGATGGCTGAGCTGTGGCGGACGATGAGTGTTGGACCCGCCGCGTCTGTGGCAGAGCATTGGGCACTGCTACGGCACCACGAGTATTATCGTAAGTGGTAGAGAGACCGCTGTAGTCAGACACTACCTCTTCCACTAACTCAAGTGTAGTCAATGCTTTACGGAGAGGTACTCGAACGGAAATTACTATCCATTCTTACTATATCCTCTCTATATATATCTGTGTGTCTGCGTTCCGTACAGCTCTCTCTCCGACTCGTCGTGTCGAAGGGGTTGTACCGTTCTCGGGTATCCCGATACCCGAATCGAATTACTACTCTCTCAGTCGGTCGTTCGTTGCCTCACTCAACTCTGTACCAACCCCCCATTTCGAACAGTTTCTCCTATCCTTCGCCCAAATCGGAAGGCGCTGGAAGCTCCGACTTCTCACCGAGAATTCAGAGCATTTCCTCGCTGTACTCCCTTAATTCCCGGACAATTATAAAGTAGTCTATTGTTTCCATCTTTGGCGAGACGTCAGGGGGTACAAGAACCCGAGGGGGAGTGGGAGTAGGCGGGGGTGGGGGATGACAGAAATAGCTGGTGCCTCTCGTTAAACTTTTCCGCTACTTGGTCAACTGAAGATCTTCGATGTAAAGCCATTTAAATTTAATCGTCTATTCTTCGTCGTTCGCTCTCGACCGAAAATCAAATTACATCCGATCTTTGTCAACATTCATCTCATCAGCAACGAGCGTTTGGTGAATGGAAATGAAATTTTGATCGATGTAAATGACGAAATTACATCGTTGTGATTCGAAATGGTTTATAAAAAAAAGTACAATCTTTAACGACATTTAGGTTCGGTAATGTATTGAACGGAGAAATTCATGAGCTTCCGGTGCATTGATTCCCGGTAAAACCACGTTAAATTGAGAAACCGTAACACGGTACAATGTGACGCATCCCCGGGGATTCATCGATCCTCCGCGTTAAATGCATACAGTAAGCTCTCCCCATACACGGTATGACAAAATATAAATTCAGTAACATCGTCGGTCGCGGTGTGTTGTGTAGCTATCGATTCGGAGGGAGGAAGTGGCGACACGAAACCCAATGAAATATAACACCGGTAGAGCGTCAGCAGCTACTAGCAGAGAGAGAGAGGGAGAGAGAGATACCCGAAAATGCATGTGCAGCGCGAATGAGAAATCAATGTATCAAAAGTGTAATTAATCGAGAGTCAAATTGTTCTCGTTACGATCGTTACACCGATTCCCAATGGCGCGCTGTTTCGGTAACTGGGGACATAGCGGCAATTGGATAAACGAATGAGAGCGCTTTTCAAGTGGTGAATCGAACGGTAGTTGAAACTTTCGCGTTTGCGAATAAAGTAACCTTCTGAGGGAGAGAGAGATTGGGGAGGGGGGGGGGGATAAGTCAAAGTTTCGTGCAATCAAAGCTGCGAAGACCAGATTTGGATCGAAGGGTTTTGGAGCGAACGGGTGATTGCCGTATGCCAGTAGTATGCGTTCACTATCTCTGGTACCTTCCCTACTCGCGGTATTCTCGGGCTTTGCTTCTCGCAACTGTGCCGATTCAATTTAAACGGCGGGGAGAAGCTTCCGATGACCCAGTGGTCGAGAATACGGATTCCCTTCCAGTCGGTCTCGCGGTCGTTCGGGTCAACATTGGAGCCGTAGTGAAATGGCTCCACTCTGCATGAGCAAACGTTTCGTGTAGTTATACATGGCTGTCTCCTTCTTGATATACAGTATATATATATATTATATATATGTATATCTGTCTGTTCATATACATAGTATGTTTTGCAGTGCACATCTACCAATATAGAACCGAAATTGAATTTCGCGAGAGCGGAGTGTCCTCCCAGAGCTTTACCGCGTATCGATCCTTATCCGACCCTTCTGATCGAGAGAGACTCAAGCCTGCAGCCGCTATTCCCGAGGATTTTCTATCCGTTCTCCCTCTGTTCCTTCTGATCTTCTCTACTCTGTACCACGAATCCTGATCCGTTATTCTCCTCTATCTCTTCCTTCTATTTTTTTAAAATAATTTTCCCACTCTCGACATTGTTATCGTCGATTTAATTCAGCGCAGCATAAACAATTTCGCACCTTGCAAATTCTACAATCTCGTCATACCTATTATCTTCTATCGTGTCGGAAGACAATCGACTCCCGACGATCCTGTCATCGTCCCAACGCCTCTTCGCGACTATGCGAAACACAGGATAAAGGATAATTGACAAAGACGCGAAGGCTCCGCAAGCCGGTCGCGTTTCGTCGTTGGCGTTTCCGAAAGGCGCGCGTCGTATCGATTACCCCGCACCGACAGTGTCGTGTATTCACCATCGTCGCGTTAGCGGTTACCTCGTTAAAGACTCACCCACATTGGTGCGCCACGAAATTTGATAAGGTTGCGGAAGTCCTTTGGCGATTGTTTTGAATATCGCAGATCGAAAAATATGATTTTTCGTTTGGCCCGCTGACTCGCTGCAATTTCATTGACTCGCAATCTTTATACCGATTAATACAATCCACTTGCCGATCTTCGGGATCGAATGGACGAAGAAATTCAAGAAAATCGTTTTTCCAGTGGGCGCTAAGCGCGTCGTGAATTAATTCCATTCCGCATAGCGGATCAACTCAAAAGTTGAGGTATCTGGAGTCGGCTTTTTGCAAGGGGGTTACATGGATTTCCACTATCGTTTTAAAATTCAAACGAGTTTCTCTCCTTTCGAGTGAATCGCAGTCGCGTATATGCTGATACCACAGTTCGCGCAACATTCAGCTCACACAAGAAGCTGTGGTCCTCTTTTTCGCTCGTTGACGGTAGATATATATATGCAGGTATCTCTATATATGTATATACAACGACCCTTAGTCGAGCTTTCGACATTGCTTACCTCGTGAAACCCTCAAAAGTCTCTTTGGCGCAACACACTTCACGTTTCCCCACGGTGAATCCTTTAAGGGATCCTTTTTCTTTTTTTCTTTTTTTTCCGAAAACACGAACGAAGTAATCCCTCACCCGTTGAAAATATTTCCTGGAGGGTGGAAAAGATTTGGTCCGGTAGTTCGGCACTCGACGCGGTGGATTTAATAAGGTGGAAATTTTTCAATGGCAGAACACGAGGACGAAAGAACGCGACGCGGAACAGGCGGAGCGACGGAAGGTAGCAAGTTGGAGAGAGTAGAGCTAAGAAGCGAAGGAATGGAGTGAATACAGATATACTAAGTAGCTTTTCCTTTTCTGAATACAAGTGTATAATGTATATATATATATATACTGTAATATCTCGGGTGCTGGGAAGTCTCCGAAACGACTGGTGCCACGCGCGTCTTCCCGGGGGGTATGCAATAGTCTCACAGCTACCGAGGGTACAGTGTATGTAACGTATAGTATTAATAGAGCGGATGCTGGATTCTGCTTTTTTGATACATGGAACGAAAGCCTCAAAAAATGTATTCCCCTTTCATGAGAAATTTCATTTTTGGATGTCAAGTTTATTTTATACGCTGCTTTGCAACACGCGAAAAGGGGACGAAACACGAACGGATTACGATGCGTCAGATGAAGACGAATGTTAGGAAAAAATAAAATAAATTAATTAAAAAGCAAGCGAAACGGAAGCGAAGGCGGATATACGGACGTCGGATGATTTGAATAAAGCTTTCTCCGTGGAGCTCGACGCAAGTACCACCGGCGCACCTTCGTATTACTTCCTCTAGTCGTCCTAAGGTAGTAGTCGACTCACCGGGAGAAACCGTCGAAAGCTCCCGGGGTATGTTTGCCCCGAATGGCACTTCGTATGCTACAGGCGCAAGAAACGCTCGCAAGTACGTGCGCATTTTTCCGGAGAACCAGAGCAATGTGCCACAGTACACGGGACTTTACACATACAACTGGAAACTCGTTCCGTTTTTTTGGACCGGACTCCTGCAGGAGTACAGAACTTTCCGGCGACAATGAGAGGTGCGCCCTCTCCAACGACAGGGGATATGTGAATGTCGGGCGTGGAACGCGACTACATATGGCTGAGAAACGGAAAATCGTTCGAAAGTCTATGTCGTTCTCTGCCACACGAAGAATTTTAAGGGTAAAGATGGTTTGGCGATTTTAAGCAAAATAGCGTATTTTAGGCGAAGAAAAAATCGTATGTAATTATTTATTTAGATTTCTTCGAACCGGAAATCGTTATGAAAAATCGATCGCACGGAAATTCGGATCGTATGGAATTTCGATTTTTTGTTTACTCTCTTTTTCGAAGAAAACACATTGTTCAGAGCCGTGTAAAAAATGTTAGCATTGGTATTGGATTTATTTTTTTTTTTTTTGAAAAGTAGGATTATTTTTGTTCTCTTTTTTGTCTCGTAGAAAAGAAAAAAATGTTATATGGGTGAGGCATCAGGCAGGCGAGGTATCTCGCGATGGAGTGAGTCGGAAGTGATTGATTCAGGCAGTGTGACTGAAAGCGCTTCGACGAATCGGAGTGGCGACGCGCGACACGCGACACCGGTAGTACCATCGGTCCCCGCGTTTTCAGGATAGTAGTAATAAATATTGGATTCGCGAACGGATTTCAATAGCACGCTGCATGCCACACCCTCTAACCAACCGCCCAGCAAAACCTCCGTTCATTCCATCGTCCGCGGTTCGCTTTTTTTTTAACCTGCAGATGACTATATACGGCCCTCGAATGATCTTCCATTTCGTATTATTGGTATATACGCCCGAAAGTACCCGGTATATGACGCTTTACCGTTTTTTCCGGCCTCAACCCCTTCTAGAGCAGCACATTGAATAAATATACCATATTTTTCTGCATATATACACATATTTTTTATTATTTCTTACGGCATTCTCTCGATTCAGCTATTCTTGTTAAATTTTCATGCCGAACAATTTTGCCTGAGGATAACACAAAGAGGTTGAAAAAAAGACAACTAAACTCGACTCCGTTTCACCGACAGACTTTAAGTACAGTGAGTCGATCTTGCAGCTCGACTTCTCCTTCTGAAAATTACGCTCTCATATTTATTCCTCGCAGGTAGATTCTCTATAATAGAAAAAACAACATTTTACATTTTCTTTTTGCATTTGCATTTTCTTTTTTTTGTTTTTTTTTTCAACCCCCACAATACGTTACTCCGCACACGACAAGCGATGTATTTTTATAAACTTTCGAAACACTCCGACGAGTCGGTAATATATATTTAATGGAATCCTGTAATCGAATCCGAAGGTATAAGAAATGAAAAGGGAATTAGAGAAACCATATAGGAGAAAAATAAAAGAAACGAAACCGAATCGATGTGGTCGTGAAGCTCCCCATTCGTAACTCATTGCGCACGAACACTATACGAGCATTGACTGTACATGTCATGACATCTCAATTCACTACCGATCTCATTCTCTGCTCGACGTCGATACAATTATACAGCAGTATACACTGAAGCATGTACAGCGTATAGTATACGATATTGTACACTATATGCCTCTCCTATACTAAGCTATTCGAACACAAATGAAATTCACCTATTATCCGAAGCGCATTCGATTACTATACGGTATTGTATTCCGTACACTGTACCGCGGCACAGATACGACGCCGTGGGCGACTCTGGCCAACCGGAAGGATATTATCAAATGAATTTCCTGGCCACCGATATAGAGTATAAGGAATTGTATTGACAAAGTATATACAATTCAGATCTTAGCACATACGATGCTATATTCGGTACACAGTATATTCTTCTGCTCTATATACATTCGATACCTATGTGTCGTCGTATCTGTAGTTGTCGCACCCATTGCTTCTACCGTTCGTATTCTGGTCTTCCGCGGGAGATAAGATCGCGAACGGAAGTTCCCCTTCTCCCAGAATCGTTGAAGGCGATAAACGAAAAAATCGAAGAACTTATCGGTTTTTTTTTCTCTCGCGCAAATTTTTTTTATCATGAATCCCAATCACGAAAATATCTTTCGGCTTTATATATCTCTCATCTATTCTTTCTTTTTCCACTGTTTTCTTTTTTCTTCGTTCTTTAGTTACTCTTCAGTTTGTTTTCTTTTTTTTATACGTTTTCATTTTCTCCATCCGCCTTTCTCGTCTCCATCGATCTTTTTTACCACCGTTTCGCATGGTGTTTCACTTCGGATGATTTTTTTTTCTTTTTTCGCTGTAAATTATTAACCTTTCGAGTTATTTGCTGACCCGATCCGGAAAAACATCCGTCGATATTCGAGATGTATTCGGAGAGGCGATGTCTTGTAAATAATTTTTCAGACTAATTAATTGCCGAAGATAAAGTAAAAAAAACTTTGCGATATCGAATGTTTTTCTGCTATAACTATGCGGTATACCGTTTCTTGTAATCGATACCGGAGAGAGAGAGAGAGAGAGAGAGAGAGAGAGAGAGAGAGAGAGAGAGAGAGAGAGAGAGAGAGAGAGAGCCACAGACTTCGTGTGTTTAATTTAATTGCACAGCTTGCGGAGAAATTACATGGAACGACATGAACTTAATGGGAACGGAAAGGTTTCCCCGTAAGTCACCCCGTCGCTCAACCGTTAATCTGCAAAAATTTAATTCCCCTTTTTTTCTATTCCACGGTGAATTTTTTTTTTTCCTCATATGTCGGCTAACGGTGTTCTCTCCGCGGTCGTGTCGGAAATGTCGAAGGACCGTTGAAAGCTCTCGGTGGTTAGCTTTAATATACCGTAATATTCTACACGCTGCGCGTCTCTCGGAGAGTTTCAAATTTATAACTTCCTGAGATCGCAATCCATCGAAGACATTTAATTCGCTCCGGAGGTTGCGCTGATTCTTTATTTCCGTAACTCGGTGAGGGTGAAAAAATAAAAAGGATAAGAAAAAATTCGTCGAAAATATTCCGCTTGCTATTCTTCGCAGCTGCATCAACAGCCAATAATTCATAACTTTCTCGACGTTTTGTTCTCTCGTTGGTTCGCCGTTTCTGCGTTCCATTCCACGATTTAGTCGATGAATGAACGCGCGGAAATCGCGTGTCCTGTCTTCCCTCCCGCCGTTCACGGAGACGGAACTCTTTAAAACGCTTGAAAAGTTTACGGTAGGGATGGGAATTGCGGCGAAGGAAAGCAGTGGAAAGAGGATGAGACGGTATGGTAGCCAGCAGCATGCAGCAGCAGTAAGCAGCAGGCAATCGTTAGTCGTTTTGGGCTCTAAGTGGCTCGAATTTTCACCTGACAAGCGAGCATCGCTGAAAGTATTTGTGTGTCGGAAGTATAGTTTTAAGTACCCCTTCGAGAACCGTTGGCCCTCACTGTTTCTACTTTCGACGTAGAAATCGTCTGTATGTGGACGCCATGCCAGTCGTACACGTGTGCTTTGGAGAAACGGGTACTCGAATAGTATCGTAAAAATATATCACTTTGCTCTCTTAACGAGAGAAGCTATAAGCGAGAAACGAGAAAGAAATATCTATATAATATATAAGTGAAGAGCCGGCAAAATTGCCTCTCATCTTCGGAATCTTCTTGGGGATTAATCTGGAAATAAAACTCTCGTATATAGCCTTTATACTTCCTTCATTCCGCCAACCCTTTCCCTGACTCTATATTTTCCTCGCTCTCCGCAACCAGAGGGGATGTGTTTAAGCTCCACAAATCGCGGCTATATATTTTTGTAACGCATTTGAGCGGCAGATGGTTCAGAATTAAAGCTGAATATAAGTGCCTCTTTAGCATGCGCCGTCTTGAATTTTTTTAATTAAATATAAAACATTCTCTGAAAAATCGTAGTATGATACTATATACATATATATATACGATTCTTCGTGTTTCCCCCGAAGGAATAAGGACGATAAGGCTGAAAAATTGCCGAGTTTTCTTAACTCGAATTTCCAGCATCAGCGAGTATCTATCATGCGGATGCGACAGACATGGGTAGGGAGGTAGTTTTCAATTTTCCATGAGTCCAAAAGGACATCGGGCTGCTGGACAGCCAGTGGACCTTCTTATATATTCTGTACGAACAGATTTTCACGACTGTCCACGAGATATGGGCTGAGAGCCAAAGAATACGGAAAAAAGTGGCCACCATTGGTATAAAGTGATTTTAAGTGAGCGCGTGTTTCCGTCTTGGAAAATACGCCGCTCACGGGGTATCCAAGACTCGCAGTGAGTCCAAAAGTTCACTATCCCGCTGAGATATGGCTGCAAATATTAAAATCTTCTCGGTTGGCGGTAGCCGCGCAGGATGGTACTTATCCCGGAGCGTGTGCTCGCGAGTGGATTGGACAGTGCGGGACGAAGCGAGAGGGTTATATAGATAAAGAGAAAGATGAGGTAAGAATCTTGAACCATCCAGCAGGTCCACCAGCAGCAGTGGTCGCCACTGGTTTTCATTCAAACACTCGTCGCGACCTCGAGAGCAAAGATAAATTCCAACGAATAGGCCATCAGGACAAACTTTTCTCTCGATAGTTTATAAATGATATTCGAAGGTTTCAAATAACCTCCGCCGTGATTCTGCTCGATAAGAAGGAATTTTTAATGATTTCTCCGGAGACCATGGCGAAGAAGAAATAAAGATGCCATAGAAAGGCCAAGTTATGTAGTATATAACTTTATGTACTTTTGGCAGACGGGTTGAACGGGTTGCTCTATATATGAAGATCGATCGTAGTTTTCCTTCGGCATTTCACCACCAACACACATCAACTACGCTTTTTATACATAGCGATTGGAACACGAGCAACGAGACGAATATTGAATTTCTTTAACCAATATCTACTACGGTTGTGTAATGCTATATACTACTGTCTGTGAGGAGTAGAGGATACCTAGCAGTTTCTTCACGAAAAGGATTGCGCGCCACTGTACGGTACACCGTATGGTTATTTGCTGGCGTAAGCTACTGCTACTATTACCACTACTGCTACGAAAAATACTACGTGGGGCAACAATGATCGCTACGACTGCGGGGATGGGGCGCAATGTGGAAAAAGTATTGCCACGCGGACTTTACTCTGTTGGTATATAGTAGATAAAAGTTGGTATTAGAAAAAATTGAAGATGTGTATCTCGTAAACGCACAAGAAAGTCTCTATTTCTTCCAACACTTTTTCCCATTTTTTTTTTTTCATTACCACTTTCCCGTTTTCAATTTAATCGTAATAATGCCGAGTGAATTCGACACAATAACTGAATCAGTAATTCGAGAATTTTTATAATTAATCATTTTTAATAATAATTATTATATGAAGTTTGTTTTTTGTAAATTCACATCGCTGGATAGGTTTTTTTTTTAATACGATTCAACTTTTCGCAGTGCGGAGGATTTTTTAAGATTTATTTTCAACTTTTTTTTTCGCGTAAAAGTGTATATGCGCGCAAGCGGTCTCTATATTGACCGAAATCAGAGAGGAAGAACGTGGAAAACACGTATGCAAGCGAACAGTAAGAGAGGGAGCTGATTTCTGCTTCAATATTTGCGAAACATTGCCCAAGGTGTGTATCACTAGATAACGCGAGATGTTTTCGACTCGCTACAACGTCGAGCACTCCTCTTGGCTCCGGCATATTACGATGCAGAAGCGACGGCTAGGACTCCTGTCGCTCGTGAAAAGAGGACTTGCGATCTCGCGAAACTTTGTATACGTATAATCTTCAAAGGAACTCGTCGTCGTTGTCGTTGTTGTCGTAGTTGTCGGCGGCAACACTGTATCCAGGGGAAAAGCTTTGGACCTTTAAAAGTACCCCTTCGCACGTTCACTGAACATTATATTTCACACAGCCTTTATGCGATTGTCGGATATTCATTTTTCTTGTCTGCAATAATTTGGTACACAGCGATTCGTGAGTCGTTGCGACTATCAGATTTTTTTCTTCGTCATTTTTCGTAATAAACGATTCGAAATATATTTTATTTCCCGACTGCTCCTCAGGTCAAAAAGCCCGGAATTACGCGTTTTACGGAAACGAGCGATTTTATTGTCCGATATATTCTCGAAAACGATTGAAAAATATTCAACAGAATTTCATACAGCGATTCTATGACGGGCGGCCAATGCCCTTTACAATAGAACATTTTTATCTGTTGATTATTGGTACAAATAAAAGGGTTTTACTAAATACCCCTTCGAATACGGTACAAGCTCCGTATATTTAACTCCACTTAACTTAACCGATCCCTTTTTTTTTTACTCGATACCAAGGCAACGGTTTCCCTTAAGAACGGGTGCAATTCCTTCCTCTCCACCCACTCCGACCTCAATCGGTATCAAAAACTGTAAACAACTTTTGTCGTGCATCCTGGCATTTACAGTAAAAAAAATTGTCATTAGCTGCGAAAATGATCAAAGCAGCTAATGACACTTTTTTTTGGCTGTAGGTGGCAGTATACGCAAAAAAAGTTGTTTATAGTTTGTATTACCGACTGCGATATTTTTACGGTTCTTAACTGTATTTCCCCTGAGACCGTTCTCCCCACTCCAAGCGGTATCTACGGACGCGTATACCCCTCATTACCCCTATTCGCAGCAACTGGCCGGGAGTAGGGACGATAGAGGAAATGCAGAAACGGGAGCGTGTCCGGTCCCATCGAGTTAAGAATACGGAGCTCGTACTGTACTTATATTGAAGACGGGCTGCCATCGCTTGATCATGGCAATGTCGGACGTATTGAGCGATACCGTCTCCTTATACACCAATATTGTGCCCTTAAATTTTGACAGGTTTTTTGTCGAAAACAAGACATGGAATCAAAATTCTAATGACACTTTTTTTAAAATATGAGTCGAATACAAGCTTCGAAATGACCCGAAATCAACCCGATCGGTGCACGCAATAATTATTTATCATTATGTTGCCCGGAAAATCCACGCTTTCACGATATAAAGCAATACTTTCTCTGTTTCCATACTTCGTATGCGATGAGAAAGTAAAAATGATAGTATATCCCGTTTATCCGATGTCCCGTCATGCCTGTGTGTTGTGTCCGTATGCTCATGCATGAGTTGTGCATACAAAACGGTATAAGCGACGAACTATCGGCTGTTTTTAGTTTTCCGTTGTGTGAGTTCGTGAGTACAGCAACTAGTTATATCCGTATTCGCGATCCGCGAATAGCACGTTCACACGAAATAAAGGTCGAAAAAAGGTATCGAAATAAAGGTTAAATAGTGACGTTATTTATAATTTCGTTTTTTCGTGAAAATAAAAAAAAAAAAAAAAGATTCTCGTCCAGCTAGAAAAATTCGTCGTTCGTGTGATAAAATTATTTCAAATAATCGCGGACGAGAGGTAACCTCAAATAATAAATATTGCGTGTTAAACAAAAAAATCGTGTTGTGCGAATTTTTAATGTTATAAAGTAATAAAACATTTTTTAAAATATACAATAATAATAATAATTAAAAAAAAAATGAAATAAAAAATAATTTTTCCAAAAAATCTGAAAAACGTCGTAAAAAAAAGCTAGCAGAGTCCTCAGAATTCAAATAAATGTAGTTGCATGAAAGATAGGACAAGCAAAGTTTTTTTTGAATTTTCATTTTACTTATATGATTTGTTATGTTTTACAAGTCCTTTACTTAAAAAAAATTATTTGAAAACTATTTTTAAACTACTTTACGACGTTTTTTTGCCATATTTTTAAATTTATTTTTTCATCTTTATAGACTCGAATGCATGGAGTGCTCTTATTGAAAATATGTTTCTTTAAAAAGGATATAATAAAATAAATGTTTACAAACATTTTTCAACACTCGACTAAAAAAGAGTTAAGCGGTCAATATTGTCGTGAAGTTGTTCTTTTCGTGTCGCATTTTAAATGCTCGTGTTTCCCAACTGCATCGGAAACTTTTTTCTTAACCTATAAAATTATTTAAAATTTTTGCTGTTTGACTCCGTCTTAATGAAAAAGTTTTTCCGATGTTTATATTTTGTTTTGGTTGCCTTTGGTTTTTTCTTTTTTTTACCTGCTCGTAATTCACGCTGTTTATATTACGAGAATCCTGAAAAAAATTTGGCTGATTCAATAACGATTTGTTCTTTTACGTGATAAATAAAAAAAACAATTCTGTCATCGATATTTGCAACGCCCGCAACGTTACAAAGTGAGTGGGCTACAGAATTTCATGAAACTACGCCCGGTCTGTGAACCGAACTACTTCCCATGTACATGTTATAGAACGTCGTGAAAGTCCCTACGTGCTGTAGATCCTGCTACGGTGCTCGGACTTCTTCGCCGTAACTTGGTGAGACCTGTACCGAGAGGCATCTACTTGGAATAATTCGCGTAGTTAGCGGCCCACGTAGTTTATCACGCCTCGGAAAGCACCGTTGGTGCTTTCCGCATCTATCCCCTTCCAACGTGTGGACCCTTTCTCCACGGGTGCTAACCGAGAATTTGCATGAGGGAGGTGTTAGGCTCGCGCGTGTTCACTGTGAACTTGCATCCTCGCCCTTTGGTACATAGTTCAGTAAGCCAAAAGCCAAGACCACAGAGTGCGGTTACGTATAGTATAGTATTCGCCGATGAGAATATACCTCATCCGGGTTCACGGTTAAGAGTCGCTTTAGTACGAAGCTGCAGCAGAAACACCATCGAGATCAGGCAAAAGTCCTTCGGACCTTCTGTAGCATGTAACTTTTCTCGAATCATATTTCGAGTGTAAACTGCGCTCATTTTCATTGCATTCTTGCATTTCCGGCTATTTCATTTTTACGATCGAAGACTTCATGATACGTGGCAAATTACCAATTCTATATACAGTGCAACCTCCCGTACTTGACGCCCGCGTAAAGGCGAGAGGGAGAGGGAAACTGCTAGCTAAGCGATTGGCTCACCACCGCCGTTTCGTGCACCTGATTCGTTATTTTGTTGTTTAACGATGTTTCCTAATTGCGTCAAATAAGGGAGGTTCTACTGTACGCATACAGTCCGGAAATGATATATATTTATTTTCGCGACACGAGAAAAAAAAATTATGTGGTCACGAAACATTCGGTAGACGAATCAGCAATCCTGCGATTAAACTTTAACGCTGCAATGGGTTCGTATGCGCGGACGTAAAATTGAATATAACTACCTTAAGTCTCGAGTGCAGAGGTGAGAGCTTAGTGGCTCTCGACGCGCTCTCGTTTTCTTACTCTCTCGACCCTCGCTATTTGCTACAACTTCCACCCTCACTAATTAATTATTAAAAAAAAAAAACTTTGGGAAAACTGATAATTAAAAAGAAAATTGCAGCGGTATGTAAACTCGACGGTTTTTTTTTCAAATGTACTTTTTTTTGTAACTACAATACAGCGAACTTCTCTCGAAAGATTTTTGTAATATCCTAAATCACATGTATACGTATATTATTTATCGGAGAAAGGTGCTTCCGGTAAATTTATGAGATTTTATTTCCATTTACTCTTATCAACATTGTATAAATATCTCTAAATCTCTCTCTTCTACGCGGTCTTTTGCATATCATAAATGTGTGTATATATAGACGATCCTTGGTGGGAAAATATCACGAGAGAGCCGGCAATAGCAGAAGCACAAGCGTCTCGTATCATGCAAACCCATTTCCCATTCGCTTCTACGGTGATTTATTATGTATCTTGAAGCAACGGTACATCTGATAGGGTGCCTCCTACTCTGCTGGATACAGGACAGAGGACGAGATGGTAGTGCGAACCGGGCATAGGGGTCAACCCGAAATTATCGTGGTTCTCTTTCTCTATCGTGTTTTTTTTTCACCTTTCCTCGAAACCACACCGTACTATATACCGGTTCTTCGATTTATGTGCTCCATAAATTCATACCATTCTCGCGAAGCGTTTTTCCGATTTTCTCTATTTTTCACTACACTCTAACCTCTTTTTTTCCTTCTCTTGTTTGCTTCCTGATAACTGAACTCTTCCGATATACCGATCGTAAAGCGTTTGATTTTCGTTTCGTCAACAAAAAAGAAATGTATTAAAAATTGACGTCACGTTATTTGCGTTACCGGATGCATGGATTGGGGTAATTACAAGAATAATCGACGGATAAAAAATGGCGATGAATAAAAAATGATACACGACGAAAATAACATCTCTGCTGATTGCCTGTTTACAATTTTAATTCGAAATTTATAATAATTGGATTGACATGCGGTGCGGACGGCGATTTGAGAGTTGAACGACACGAGAGCGTCACGTGTTCGCTTCAGTGTCGTTCATCGGTGAGTGTGACGTCAGTAGAGCTCGACGAACAGAGGAATTGGCGGTTCTCGGTCGCCGAAGCTGCTCCTAGTATCGCTTATAAGCTTTGTTGGCCAATGGGAAGGCGACTTTTTTTTTTGTTACGCTCCCCATGTGCATCGTTTCAGCGCCTCTCATCCCTGCGATCGTCATCCCTCTGTGTTACCCTCTCTGCTGTTTGCCTCTCGATATATACACCAGTCAGGGAGTATATATACGTTTGTACATCTCCACGTGCCGCGGGGCAGCGTGAAACGTGTACGAAACTATCGGGGAGGAAAAAAAGGGTTGACGACCTTCTCCATTTTAAACTCGTAGGTGAGGGGTTGCAGGGTAAAAGTAAAAGAGGAAACGTCGTGAAAGAGAGCGATACATAAAACAATATATATATATGCGTATATACACGGCGCTAGAGTCTCACGCGGGAATCGATCGGCCGTGTCTTCGTCGTTATATCCTGATGTCACGATTATCCGCGTTCACGATTTGTATAGCAGTGCAGCGAAAAAAACGTAGAAAAAATAAGCGCCGGGGTAAAGGTATATCACCAACGGGGATTTTTCTTTCTCCGAGTCATATTGCTATAGCGTGAACGCGGCTGCTTCTCGACTTCGTTCTCTCGCCGAGGGTATATCACATTATTTTTCCATATTTTTCTCTGTTTTACTCGCTTATTACACTTCGACAAACACCGCAGCGGTACATATTGGATATAAATACACCAGAAACCCTCGGGATACACAGCGAAAAGCACACTTTTTTCTTTTTCGTAAAAAAATAATAATAATACTTAAATATTATACTTTTTATTTCATATTCCTATAGCAAATATCATTTAGTAAATATTTTAGCACCGAAAATTTATCAAACGGGCGACGATCAAACGCGACATTCAATGAATAATATCGAAAATTTGCGTTAATACGATGAAATTGATTGCCATTACATATATTTCAAAAATATTTCTGCAACGCACGATAAAAATATTCGTAACGAACATTTTTCGATTATAACGTTTCGAATTTGTTAACTTTCATTAAAACGCAGGCTTTTTTTTATTTTTATTTTTGCTTGACGCAATATAATTTTTGCATACGGTACAATATTTATTGCACGCGACGATGGTCTCTTTTTTCCCTCATGTGCGATAGAAATTTGATGGAAATTTGAGGTTAAAAATAATGCACTCTATGCAGTCGCAAAAGCAGCTCCTGCAGCAGCAGCAGCTGGAGAATGACTATCGGAAGGAAGAAACGTGTGCTAATGGGACCGGTGGGTTAACGTCGAGAGATGGAGGTGGTTAATTAAGAAAGAACTTAACGATGGGAAAGAGGGTCGTATATTCTTTCGACCGCACAGCCAGCAGCGATCTATAGCAAACTACCGTTGTATATACATATAGTACAAAAGATACATATATACGTATTACATGTATATCTATATATACCGCGAAGATATACCCGCGAGAACGACTTCGCCCTTTGGAACTAACGTGCAAAGTTTTCCTCGGATTTTTGAAATTCTAATTTTCACGGCTTCAATCCTCTATCCCACTCGTTCCTTCACTCTCATTGTTCATTCACCGTGTCGCTTCGGTATTCCACAGAGGACACTCGTAAGCTATATTCCTCTCGATCATTCTTTTTCTCTTCGAATAACGAAATTATGATGCGAGCAACGGATAGCCATAGAGCGACGATGGAGAAAGGATAAAGATACGCGACGAAGAGTAGGCGGCGACCCATCGTATTGTACCCATTCGCACTTCTGGTAACGCATTCGTTCGAATGTAACAATATATGCATACACGTGTATAAGTGCGCGAAAAAGTAAAGTGGAAATTAGTTCGCATTAGCGCGCACCTTCGAAGCACTGAGTTAACTAATTTTTATGTATTTAATTCAATTAAGTATGCGATTATTTTCCTAATGAGATTCGTGAAGCTTCGTTCTTCATTCCCTTCGTGAAATTTATCCGTTTGAGCTTTCAGCTCTCGGAAATCGCACGGCGTCATGCTTCCATCACTGGCTTTAGAATGTTCCATTACACTTTGGAGGTAAAAATTAATTTCAGTATAATACCGTCGACTACCTTTTTTTTCTTTACTCTGTGCTTCGTCTGCCTACGCGGACTTTTCCGCGTAGCGAACTCTGACAATAACTAACCGTGGGACGCAGAAATAATTCGTTATCTTTTCTCGTGGGCGAAGACACGCGCTCGGTGAACTTCGTTTTTCAACGGGATTCGTATAATTGTAAAAGGACAATACTAGTTAAGAAAGGAATTGAATGCGAGACGAGAAGTAAAATTTCGTTCCATAGTCGTAGCGGCGAATGGGGGTACACGCCGGGGATCGAGAGGGTAATTTGTCTCGGTCTCGAGGAACGCGAGTTCGTTGAATAAACTGAAGAATACAAACTGTAATTAAAACATAACGAAGAGAGAGTAAACGAAGACGAAGTCGGTTTGTGCGTGCGGCGGTAGCGCTGGTTACGATAAGATTGTGCGCAGGGAGTTTTCGTTCGTGATGAGGAAAGAAAGAGTGGAATGAGGGGACTAGAGGTCGGGCAACGTCATCGATGTTTTTTTTTTGCGGTTACTTCTCAACAAGGGGAGAAGCGAACAAGACACAAGAAAGAAAGGGCACGTAAAGGGGAAAGATAAAGGCACGACAACAGGTGCGCGGCAATAAAAATTCTTGGCTTTTATCCAGATGCGTTGCTCTCTGCGAAATGTATGTACATATTTTTATATATACAGTGGAAACTCCCGTATTGGACGCAATTGAGAGACATCTTGAAATAGAAAAATGCCTAATCAGGTGCACGAAACGACGGTGGCGTGCCAATAGCTCAGCCAGCGGTTTCCATCTCCCATTCACCGTTGCAATAACATATTCTAAGTCCCCCTTAGAGGGACTTAGGATATTTTTCGGGGAGGGAGGGGGGGAGAGGGCGGAATGAGAAGGTGGAGAGGGAAGGGAATATTCTAAGTCTCTTTGGGGGGCGGGGGGGGGGGGGGGGGGGGAGAAAAAAATATTCTAAGTCCCTTTAAGGAGGACGCTCCAAGTAAAAATACAAAAGAAAAGCGGGGGCCGCGCCGATTGGTGAAAAGTAGCGGCGGTGATGAAACATTTTTATATACAGTGGAACCTCCCGTATTTGACGCAATTGCAAAACATCGTCAAATACGGAAGTGACTAACCACCAGGTGCACGATGATGGGGTGCCAATCGCTAAGCCAGCAGTTTCACAATCCCACTCCCCCTTGCAAGGCAGTAGCCAATAAGGAGAGTTTTCATCAAATACGAGAGGTTCTACTGTACATGCATTTTTTTGCGCATACCGGCTCTCTTAGACTTACTTTATACTTTGAAACTACAGTAAGAATGGCAATTGTTTTACGTTGATTATAATGATAATAATTTTAATAATAAAAACAAAGTGCGAGAATGAGGTAAAAAAGAGGTCCGTGCCGGTATAAGAAAACGAGCGGGTTTGGCCATGGAGTGCAGAGAGCAAACGAATGAAGGGTCTTGCAGCTTAGCACAAAAGGGGATTGCTTGCTTGGTTTTACTCGGTTGGTTGAATGCCCGTTGGTTCTTCTCTCCAACCTGCTTCTCTGTGTCGTCCCAATCGGTAACGGTCGTACGGCAGCAGTGAGAATCCAGCGGCAACAATGCTGTGTAACAACACTATACTGACTATACGACGAGAGACGAGATGAGCTACGAGAGCAACGGGGCGACGTAATCTAGAAACTTTCACGAACCAATCTTCTCTGATGAAAATACCGGAGTCTCCAGCGTCTCTGAAACTCCCAGACCAAAGGGTTCTCTCGTTCTTCCTTTTATTTTTATTTTTTCACATTCCATCCTATTTTGAAATACCCTCGTTGTTCGACAAGATGTCTAGTTTACCAATTGATATCCCCGACCATTTTCGACCTATGGACATCGATCACCGTCTGGGGGAACGTCCACGTGGCTGACGCTGGTCGCTGCGGTTGAAAACGAAGGAGGGTACTGTCCGTACTCCTATGAGGCTCATTCGCTTTTGTTTTATCTACCGTCTCGTTTTCCATGTAGAATCTGCACTGCGACACTCACGATAGTTTCCACAGTTTTTTTTCTTCATTTTTTCGTCTTCTTCGTCTTTGTTCGTAGCTTCCCGAGCTGTTTTATAACGTTCGCTCGCCTCGGCTCACACCAGCGTGACCAAACGGGGTCAGGGAGGAACCAGATAAGACGAGCGCAATTCCGACAGAGGTCGCAGATTGGCCGCATATGCTAGCGAAAATGGAAAGAGGAATTTCCTCACGTGTTCGATTCTCTAATAAAATTCCTATACCCACCGATTTTCTCTCGGATGAATGAATTTTATATTACCGTAATGAAATTAAAAACGGAAAAGCGTTTGCATAATATTTCTTCGCTATTAAAATGAGTCAATTTACAAAATGATTTTTCACTCGTATATGTATTTTTTTATTTTGATTTCCTCGCAGAGAAAGCTACGTTTGCATGAAATTTTTTTTGTTGGAATTTTAGTCAAAACGTGTTCCAGAATATTTCAAAACGACAGAAGGAAATTTGGAAAAAAATGTCTGATGTATGCCAATAAGAATGTTACACGATAGCTACCATGAATTTCACAGAATTGACAGTGAAATTGAAAAAATTTGAAATTAGGTAGTAGTGATAGATGAAATTTGTGTACAATTAATTTTTTTTTACGATACCCTTCCCCACGTATCGAAGAATGTTATCGCCAAGTTTCAGCCTGCGGACTCGATTTTTTAGATGCAAAAAAAAAACTCTAGGCAAACAGCCGATTTTTGGCTACTTTTCGATACACTTCCCTGCGAATCGAAGAATGTTATCGCCAACTTTTTTGTATGCGTTGTTTTTTGTAATACTTTTCGATCGTGTTACTCGATGTCTATGGAAGACTTGTGTAAAAATAAAACCCAGTTTTGCGATACATTAGGCGCGTTTAATCAAAATAAGGCGGATATAGTTATTCGGCGATGAACTTTACCCTTTGGCGCTTTCGACAGTTGCAACGTGCAAAGACAACTTTGCGACGTTTCAAACTTTACCGCTATCCCATTACGCATTGCCAATAATATGAAAATGTTAAGCGGCCCTAAAGAAGTTTTACTTAAAAAAAAATGTCGTGCCGCATCTAATTTTTAGTTTTCCCAACTAATCATTTTTACATTTTTCATTATTTACCTCTGTGTTTTATATTTCTAAAATAAAGTCGAATTTTATTTTATTACTCACCAATAACGGACAGATTATATCGAAAGTTTCTCGTCTGTCCCTGACTGAAGTCGACCCTGCATCTGTATATCGCAGCGTCGTGCCTCTTTATGTCATTGAGAACGAGAACGGCAGGGGTCGATACGCCAGTTCTGAAGTAAGCCCTCGTACCGAAAACTCTCGGGTCCGACATGTGTAACGCCTCGGTCAGCGCCTTGCCGCGCACGTCCATTCTGCAACGAAGAAGCAAAAAAAAAAAGTTAAACCGATTCATATCTCTCAAATTGTCGGCAATATAGACATTTTTTTTAAATTGATTTAAATATTTATTTGCGCCAAAAGGTAAAAATCGTATTTCGCCGCCCTCTTCGCCCACTTTTCGCGTTCATTCCCAATTTTGTTTTTATACTCGTTTCTGCATTATACATGTAACATCAAACTCTCCTATAGCCATTAGCTACTCTCACTGGAAACTCGCGCTGACTACATGCGCGTATTTCGGTTACTCGGTATTTGGATAGCGGATATTGAAAATTTTATCGATGAAATTTTATCGATGATCAAACATTGGCGCTACGCCCTTCCCATTGCATGTTCTCCCTTTCATTCGGATACACTACTGTCACGACTAGAGTCATTAATTCGGAATAGCGTCATTAATTGTATCGCGTGGGTTTCCGCCGTTGCCTTTTCCTCCTCTCTCGTGCCTCTAGGTACATAATTTCAGCGTGTAGGTATAATTATCAGGAGCCCTCTTCCGCACAAAGGTTAACATTGGCTGATTGCCGCGTATAAACGTGCACCGCCCGTTTGATGATTGCGTTATGACGCTGCGCTATATGTCGGTGCCTCGGCTTATTATATATATACATACATATATATAGTGAACGTATATTGCAATGCTATATATAGCGGGACTCATTGAAATTCATCATATCGTTCGGAAGCTACAAGTCGATATGAATGATTTACAACGTTTGTCATTAAAAGTCAATTTGCGTGGGATATTCTATTCGCGTGATTCCGTTTCCGATTTTCTTCGCTCTGCGACGATTGACGCCCGATATCCTTGATAATCAAAGCCTTCGTTGGGCTTTATATCGGCTTAAAAAGTCATCGGCGCGAGAGGTTTTCCTTTTTCCCCTCCGCTCTTACAGTAAAGAGGGTTCACTCTTTGATTTTCGTTTTTTTTCTGTTGCTATACACCCCTATCGTTCGATTTGCTTCCTGATACGCTACGAAAGTTTCGATTTCCACTTTCGCTTAAACAGCGCCCCAAGCGGAGGAGAGGTACTCGATGGCATTTAAACTCAGGATAGAGTCACAAAATCCCAATCGTATACTCAACGGATATAACACTGCGCAGTATCTTGTCAGTAGTTCTCTTTTGCGCCCATGAGAAGAATAAAAAACTACGCTATAGTTTCCGATATGGTGAACAGAACAAGGGGATTCTACGGTTGACAGTGTGTATACTCAGTATATACGTAAAAGATTCCCTGTATATTCGTATCTACGAGCCGGAGCATCGGTATAAGTATTTATTCGATGAGAAAAAAAAATACAGAACAAGGGGTCGATTGGAAACGTGGGGCTTTTCCCTTATAATCTTTTTCGCTACGACCAAACGCGACTCGCTTTCTACTCTCGAAGCGTCACACGAGAAAATACAGCCCAAGCTTATCGTTCGAGTTCGCGAACTTTTGTGCTGCGAACGCGAAAAATCGATCGAAGGGAGAAGAGGTGTGGGGAGGGGAGGGGGTGCAGGGCATGTACCCTTCACTCGTCGAAAAATCACGCGATTATTTTACTAGTTGACTTACTGTGGATATACCGTACGGGTGTAACTCGATGACGAAACGCAACAATATATCCGTTTGAAATGATAAGCGAAGGAATGGAAATAAAGAAACGTGAAATAAATAAACAATAAAAAAGCGTACGATAGATAGATACGGCGAGAACGTAAACGTTAAGGCAGATACGAAAACTTGACGTATAACGTGCCGGCGTTCGGTAGGTAGCAGCAGTAGCGGAAACCCAGAGGCTGAATATCAGTGCACGAACGGAATGTGAAATTGGTAGCTCGATATGCACGTACCGCCGCTTACATTATTTTCTCGGCTCGGTAGTAGTCGCGTTAGTGTGTATGCCAATTTAAAAGACCAAACGACACAGTTTGCATTAGTGAAGGTGTATATAAAAATAAATGGCTGATTGCACAGTTTAGTTGCGTCACAAAAGTAGCTACAACTTGACAGAAATGTGGAAAAATTCGTTTAAACGTATACAATTTTTATTTTTAGATGGTTTTTTATGCACTTTTTTTTACAGACATTTGGAAAAATACGTTCAAATGTATAGAATTTTTATTTTTAGATGCAATTTTATGTACTTTTTTTGTTCTAAACGACACGAAAGAAAATTAGAGAATCAGATTAGAATGGTGGGGAGGACATGGGGGGGGGGAGTGTATTTGAATGACCATAGATCGAAAAATATAAACATTCAGATTACTTTCTTAACTACGAATATAGGATGTTTAAATAAAGAATAATGTAAAATCATCAATTGTGATTTGATTTCAAGAGAAATGAGCGATTTCATGTATTTTAATCGTTTAATTAATTATATTGCACCTAATTTACTACAAAATAACAATTTTCTGGCGGTGACATAAGTTAAACCGATTATAAGCGGTACGAATCGAATACTATCGTTATGTTTGCGCGCTTATATCGGTCATTTTAATTAATGGCTTGCGAGACTCGGTCGCTCGCGACTGTCGTACAGAAACCATTGCTATGGCAATCGTTGGTATCGAAACCGCACTAAAAAGGTGAAGTAAGCAGCGGTCTGAAGGTAACAATGTTGTCAAGTTAGCAACAGTCTGAAATTAGGCACTGTGTAAAGTTAGGAACGGTCTGAAGTTAGTAGTCTGAAGTTAGCGGTTTAATGCTAAGGGACGGGGGGGGGGGGGGGGGGGGGGGTAGTGCAGAACAATCAAACAACTTTCCAAAATATATATAAGATTTATAATTTTTCATTTAATATCGATAATCTTTAGAAATAAATATAGAAGTTAAGTGAATAACACATACATCGATACATTTTATTCCGCATATAACATTCTTTCCCCTACAAATAATCTTTATTTTTTAAGTTGCAAATCATCGGTCAGGAAGGTGCAGAATAAAGCAAATATTTTTTTTTATTTACTGCGAGTTGTGTAAAGATTAAAATGTTAAGAATTGGTTAGCAATCATGCATTTTGCACGTGAGCAGAAGTCGTTCGAGATAATCAATACTCATTTAGTCGTTGTGGTTTAGCGCTGCCCACTGTTCGCCATTGCCTTATCTTCCTCTAGACACATTTATCGTCTATTGGGCACTTTCTGTATGATTCTTAAATTGTTAAAAAATGTGTAGAAAGCTTCACTCCGCGTTATGGACCCCATAGAAAAATAGAAGTTGTTGCCAGGAAAGTTCGAATCGGGATATAAATGATTGAAGATGATAGTAATGGTGTTCGGGAAGTATAGTTGAAGGGATACAGAGAGAATGACGAGAAGCGTGTGCGCGGTACGTAAGTAAGGTGAAGAAGACGAAGAACGGAAGAAAAGTCGTAGGAGATTGATGAGGCCTGAGGTCTCGGTGTCGTGAGAGGATTAAAAAATTGCGAAAAACGACGAACTACGAGATGGGGAAAGTATGTTGCTTGGTGAACGTCCTGACGGACTATACCTCTGCGTACACCCTCTGCCGCTGTCTGCAGGGGTAAGAAAGGTGAGCGTTTGCAATTACTCTTTCGCGCTTACCAACTCTTCCTCTAGTCGTTGTTGGCATCGCTGGGGGTATAGACGGGGGAAACATATGGATAGTGTGCGAGAAAACTGTCGCACTGGTACGTGCAGGATACGGCAGAGATGAGTAGATATTATATACTGAAATGAAAAGCGGAAGGCCCGAGTGGGGGCTGTCTACGTGGCTCGAGTATCGCCACGAGGATTAGGGTGTAATCGGGGAATTCTCAAGCACGTCAGCCCCAAAGCGACATAGTTGTTGTCTTCTTTTTTTATATTCTTCTTCTCATCTTTGCACATAATTTCATACACGTTTGTGTGCACAATATTTATCAAAAGCTTGCAGAATAAAAAAAAATGTAATAAAAGTATTAATAAAAGTGGCTATACACATCGGCCTCATTCCAGTCCATTGAAGAGATGTAGAAATTCTTCCATTTCAAGATCGCGAATGGAAAAATGAAGCAACGAAGAGTTTTTCGTCTGTTCGGCATTGCAGACCAAAGTGGAATGCTTATACTTGAAACACTGAGGGGTACCGTGTAATAAGAAATCTCGAAATTCGCCAACACTCTCGGGAATGCTCGATAACGTAACGTCGAACCACGTTGACGTACGCCCGCATATCTAATAATACACACCCACACTGCACCGACGCATTTGTGGGCATGGATGGTCGTGAGCGCGAACCCGAAGGGTAATATGGAATCGATGTCTGTTTTATGAATCGTTTTATCTCTCGGCACAGCTCGCTACCCAATATTTCACCCTGTTCTCATCCTCCGAGCTGCGCACATACACACATACAGTACACCGTCCTCCGTCGATACTGCCATTGCCAGTCTGCTCTGGTACTGCTACCAGTACGACCGTTTTCCTCCCCCCTCCCTCTAGCGGCGTGGCTGCGCCTCCGTGACACCCCTCCGCCCAGCATCGACCTCGTAAAAATGATACACGCCTACGAGCAAAGGGTAAATAACAACCGAATAAATGTATACCCTGCCTGCCAGCCTGCCGCCGAAGCTCGCACATGCTACGCCACGACCCACCAAGAAGATACGACCGTTTCTTCTCTCCTTCTCGATTCAGCTAGCAGTACACACCTTTTCTACATCGATGCCCTATATACAGCTTCGCGCGATCCGGTGAGCACGGCATCACCCCTCTTTTATTGCAACCCCCGTAGCGGGGTTGGCTTCTCTGCCTCACGCTGACACACACACACACACACTACGTAGAGAAGAAACGAAATTCCGATATCGTTCCATCCCCGTTCTTCCATAACATCGCACACAGAACCCAAATACTTTTTACCCATATCCTTTTTTTCTTCACCTTCCTTTTTTTTCCCACTCTTTTTTTCTTTATTTCTACGAACGAAAACTTTTCGAAGGGACGGTTATGGAATGTCCATATCTCACACTCTCGTACAGACTCGTACGATATAGCAATAGATATAGTACACATGGTATATCTTCGACAATAGTCATAACATAAATGTACGTGAGCTGAAGTCAGCTTCGCCGACGGCTACTACAAGTTTCTCCGCTGTCTGACCATATTTTTTACTTATACCATTGCGCTCCCCCCTGAGGTTATCCGTCAATGTCGATATATCCATTTTTCGATAAAAAGAATTATCGATCGATCTCTCCTGTGACTGCGGCAGCGTTGTACTGGGGATGTAACGTACACAGGTACAAAAAGGATTTGCGATTCGAGGAGAGATAAAAGTGATTTTTTGGTCGTATTTTCGAAATAATCGATATTACTCCGGTGGTAAAGTCGCTTCGAGTCTTTAATAATTATCATATTTTTTCTTTGACGATGGATCACGATCCTACTTTGTGCGAAACGTGAGGAATATAATGTGCTGCAAATATACACCTCCGCATTGATATCAAACACCGGGTAGCACGACATAGATTCGAAAGTGTACAGTTTTTCACTACCCTCTAATTCTTGTCGTTGAGCTCTCGTCGAGAGCTGAGCTGAGCTCCGCGGCCCTTACCGATAATTTCGATCTCGCGATAAACGAAATTCAATATTTTCCGAGTGTAATATGGACGATGCAGCGTCAGGAGGTGGGGCGGGGGGAGGGGGGGGGGGCTAAAGAAGAAAGCTGGTATGGCCTGTTTCGAAGGCAACGGAGTGGGGGGTTGGTAGGACGGTATAATGCAGCGCAATTCGTTGCATAGGGGCGCCGTGTTAATATTTAGGGTTACTGCCCGAGAGCACGCCACCAAAGTGCATCACGCACTCCGCTTTGTGTTGCGGTCTATGTGAGCCCAGAGTTGCTCGACCCCCTTTTCGCCTGTGTGGCCGTTCGCTCGGTCTTCTACTACCGTTCCTGCTGCTGCTGCTGACCGCACGAAGAACTTTTTAGTGCTTGCGCTAGAGTCGACCACTGCTATCCGACGTCCCATCGCTAGCAGACCCTACCTCGGCAGTGTAACAACCCTTTCCCAACATTTTCACTCACTATTTCGTTCAGTCAAATTTCGATCGTTCTCCGAATAGTTCGACAAGTCCGTGACCACGCAAAAAGTGACGGAAAGATTGAAATCCCGTTCACCGGATGTGAATTTTCGATTTATTGCTCCGGATGTTGTTTATCGGGTAAATGGCTCCGGACGAAATGAAAACATGACATTTTATTGATAATTTAACTCAATTAGTCCATTTAAGACGGTGAAACACGAACAATATGGTAAAATAATAAAATTGTTTAATTCAAGTTTAACGATGAGTTTAGTTAGTCCGTCCTGCCCCACTGTTCTTCGCGGGGTTCCTACATTCCATGTGACCGTTTTCGCCGTCGCCTCTTCAGCATCTCGGCAATGCGGGAATGGGAAGAGCTTTGTTTTCACGGTTAAACATTGTTATGCAGATTTGGACAGACGGCATTGTTGGTAGAAGGGTATATCCGAGAGACTCGGTCGGGTGGTTTTATCCCATTCGCCTACCCCCGCTAGAACGTGGCCTCGTGTCATCTGCATTCTCATGATAATTTTTAGGGGTGATTATTTTTCGTGATTTTTCACGACGAGCACATATAACTAGTCCCAACCCGAATGGGGGCTCAGGGTATAGAAATTCTCGTGTTTTCGTCTTTGTGTTATAACTTATTGTGCCCAACCAGTTTTCTTCGTTAAATAAATTTCGCATCTTCTGCGACGGAAATTATTTTCAACACTGCTTTGTGTCGCAATTCGCTGGCGTTATTCATAACACAGCACAGTTGAGTTGGGGCTCTCGAGCGTCGAGTGTGATAGCTTCAGTATCGTCGCGCTTTATTTCTCACTTTGCTCGAAAAGTTCGTAAAATAAATAAGATATTATTACGAATGTAGGTGGGGGCTTGGGCTTTTTCCTTAAATGGGTTTTTAAGTGTCGGTAACACACGAGTTCAAATGAATTTTCCCGCGTAGTAAGTACACATAGAAGACGAGTATAGGTAAACGCCTGCAACCCTTTCTCAGGGTGAATGGCTGAGGCCCGGGCTTGTGAGAGAGGGCGGGGTTAAGCGCCAGAAATTACTCCCCAGATACAAGAGCCGGGAGTTACCGTAGTATACCAACGCGCGCGAGTATATTAAAACCTATTTAGGAAAGGGTGCTCTCCCCAATTCACTTGAATTACGTCTCTCAAATCCGGCGGCAGTGGTGGTAATACAGGGTAAGGTAGGATGGGGAGCGGTAGAGGGGTCTTACTTTCGTCATAGTCTCTCACTCTCTAATTCTTAGTCTCGAGGCTCCGGCTTGAAGTACCCCTCGCGTTCATGTATACCAGAACAGCATCGCGGCCGCCTTTCGCGTTGGTGGTTATATAGCTTCTTCAGTAACGCCAAGGGCAGAATCGTGCCACGAGATTTTACGAGTGGAAACGTCGCCTCGCTTCACCAGAGCTTTATCGGAGCCTTACAAACCCCCCAAGCCACTCGGCTCCTCTGCGTCCGCTTCCAGGTTTATCCTTGTTCCGCTCTTCTCGCTCTCTCTCCCTTGAGTATTGCGACTCTCGATTGAACTGGGCAAAAAAACATACGGATCGAACGACCGGCTGAATGGGCGTCGGAGAGAGGGAGTGAGAAAGAGAACCGTCCAACGACCGGGTACGACGAAGAGTGGGTAAAGGAATGAGAGAGGGGTAGAACAGGGGCTCTCTCGTGTCACGACGGAATCTTATCGCGCCTCGAAGTTTCTGCGGAAGATACGAGCACGTACTCGGAAAATTAGGAAACTACGCTCAGCGCCGCGTTGCTGCTTCTGTACTCTCGTGAGCTGCTACTACCAACACGAAATTCGGGGTTCCTGATTAAAGGGGATCGAATAAAGATTTCGTCCATCGAGTTCAATCGGGAATTAGGCATCTAAAATGAAAAGGCAATGATACGCAATCGGATTCAAGCACTCGATAATGGGCTGAAAATTATCAAGTTGAAAATAAATAGGAGAACACAAAGTGTGCAGAAAGTACATTAAATATATGTCTTTATTCTGCTGTTGGGGATATATCTGAAGCAATATGTGTTCAAAGTCACATGACATAATTTACAGCGTGAGCACGTCGAACTCTCGCAAGGTTCAACCCTTCTACTTGGATTCAAAGTAAGAGGAAGTCAAACAGCCGGCATCTTCGCCTCTCCTAGATTCGCTCCATGTTTGAGTTTAGCTCAGCTCTTTTTTTTTCTTGTTCCCCCTCGCGGAACGCACTCGTACCTGTGTCGGTCCTCGTTTGCGATGTATGAAGTAACTTTGCGCTCCATTACCGGCTTCTCATCGTCGTTTCCTGGAAACTCGCACACGTATACTCACGACTTACATTTAGCCTCATACCGTTCATATGGTATCAAATAGCATACTGTAGCTATGGTATACATATAGCTATGCAAGTACGTTTTCATCGTGTGCTCACCGCTTCTTGTCGAGGAACATGAGAGGTACGTGCACGACGAGCCTTGTTGCTCGTCCGTTGCTCTCTACGTACCACTACGGCACGACCACACGCAAGCCTTTCCCTTATTTATATGCAAATGGAAAAATGGCAATCGTGTACTCAGAAAGAAGGACATTTCTGCACGGTACCCTGTCTCTGAAGTAACCAGGAGGATTCGACTCTCGGATCCTTGAGTTTCCTTGTTGCTTTTCATTCCCGAAGCCAGACCAAGAGTTCAGGATCAGCCATGAGATCGTAGTGTCTGGTGTTTATCGAAGAAACAACCGAACACAGGAATCGAAGACGCTGTGAATGAAATTATGGAAAAAAGCGAATAATACAGAAATGTAGAGACCGAACAATGATAACCCGAAAAAAAGATATTGACGATGTTGTATCTGGATATTCCACGGAAATTCGAAATTGTTGTTTGAAAAACACGAAGAATCAGTCAGAGTAATCAGAGTTTATGTGCGAAAATATTCGAAAATAGTAGACTTTCTTTCAGTGTGGGTTATATATTTTTTTAATGCTAATCGTGGAATGCAATAAGAAACGCATGATCCGTAAAAAAAATACCTCAGATAGCCGTGAATTTTTTTTATCCATGCAATCGCATTGATTTTCAAACAGCTATATCCTTACTTCCCCATAAAATTACAGCAAAAACAAGGAGCCTATTGTGTTTCAAGGGAAAAATATCCAAGATAAAGAACGCACTGGAGTTTTAAAACAGTTTTTTCAGCCGCTGGGATATCCATTTTTTTCCCTTCCTATTTTTACGCAAAAAAGTGAAAAGTTTTCAACATTGTTGTGAGCCGCATACATTGGGCATTTTTTTCACGCTGATCACGCACTCGATTGCACTTTTAGTATTCCATGAACCGCTTTAGTCTCGTCCATCAGCCAATCAGTGTACGAATCACGTGACAACATACCTTCGATTTTTCAATTGTGATTTTATTTTTTTCTGTTTCGGAACGTTGATGAACCTTTTTTTTTGTATAAAGATCCAAACTTTCTTAATGCCCTTGTAGGGTAAGTACACATTTCGACTGGGATATATGATCCAATTATTCAGTGACGTACCCTGAGGGTTATTACTATTCACTGATCAATGATGTGTAGAATCTACGAATTTGTATCCGTCATCCCACTTCACATTACCGATTGGCAAATCAATAGCGTTGATAGGGTTTGGGGAGATTCAGCGAATGCGTTTAACATCAGACACCATAGTAACGTTCAATCGAGTGCCCTTATCATGCCTCGGTCAGGCTATAGGTTAGTAATCTCAAAGCTTGCAGAAGGGAATGTAACCTACTAGATGATGGGCATGGCTTCTTGTTGGCGAATCTATGCCTGTTAAGCTTGAAGCTTCGGTTACCACAGGTGAGTATTCACTGGGCTAGTTCATGGCTCTTTGGCAGCTTCAAACTACTGAACCTGATCTATCTGCCCTTCTGTATAAGTGATGTATCTCCCTCCCTCTCTCTGTCTCTCTCTCTCTCTCTCTCTCTCTCTCTCCCTCTCCCCTTCTTCATTGCAATGATCGGAGCGTCGATGAGCTACCCTTTCAATCGAAGTTGAGATTCAGAACCTCCACTTTCGCGTGAAGGAGGATGAAACGCTAATCTATATCTAGACTCTCCGTTGAACCTCCCCAAATAGCAATTTGGCATCAAAACGGATATTCCAAAGGGTCTTATCACGTCTGTTGTGAGCACCAATTGCCAAACATGCTGCATAGGAATGAACGGAAATGTCACACATTCGGTCGAACGCTTCTGGAGGGTCTAAATTTTCACTCGTCCCGTAGTCGTGGCAACCGAATATCTCATGCAGATCCCAGGCACACGCACAACAAGCATCGTTGCAGGGCTCATAGCAACACCTTCGCAATTCTCCAGTGTTCGCATACACTTCCGCCACAGTGGAAGTCCCCCTTGTCGCACTTGCCGCAATCCCGTTGAATGTGCACCTCTCGGTCGCTGACACTCATGCCAGCAATATGCATCAAGCACACCAGATGTAGTTTCTCTCGTTCGTTCTGCATAACTCTATCTCACTCCGTCCCTCCATTGAGCCAGGGTTTCTCTCTGCAGGCCCATTGCAACTACCGTGCGCTCTCTGATTTAGACCGAACCCACTAACTGATTGAGGCTGATTGACGCTTCACCTGAATACCGGACGAACCCAGAACCCATTATTTACCAGTCGGACCTGTACAACGTTATAATTGCAATCGACCATTTCAACCTCGTCAACTCCGCAACGCTTCCCCCGTTCTATCCCTCTCCTCGCCATTCCATTGCACACATTTCGGTCACTGACTCGGTCTGCTCTCGCTTACTCACTCTCGAGTCTCGCTTATTACGTGCGCTCTCTTGCATCATTCGACTGAATCGAATTGCTCGGCTTATCGACGAGGTTTCTGCCTTCGGCGGCATCGAATCATTGGCGTGGGTCTGTCTATCTCCCACGAGCTGTACATACCTGTTTGCCTTTTCACAATGACGCGACATGTTTCGATGCGTGCATTCTACTCACCCTTTCTCTTTTTTCTGTATCCTTAATACTCATCGATATCCAATACTGGTAAAAGCAAAATGGGTGAAATACATTATCGCATTTTTTTTCTTTACTCAGTCCCTTGCTGTATTTTCTGATATCATCAAGAATATGTACATCGAAAATGCAAGTCATGGATATCCATCTTACATATTACAGAAGATACATCGGTGAGTGTATAGCGACGGAGTAATTTTTTTGAAATTTAAATACAATTTCTCAAAGTCGCGAGAGAGCAGAAGCTAATGGAGAGCTAATGGCCTTTACGATCGTGGTGAAACCATGTTTTTGTCCAGAATAAAGCCACCGTTTGTATAAATACGCACGCTGCGTTCAAGAATGACGAAATGTAACGTGTCTCAGAAAAGTTACTCTACGACCAATCCATCCTGATATGCAGTGTCGTTAATCAGGTAACCCTACAATCCCCTATCCCGTACCCGTCTCCATCTCGTATCTCCTATCGCGTAACCTTTCATTTCCAACGCCTTCACAATTGTACATACTCTACCTTGATCCTGAAACTCGAGCTGGATCCATTCCTTTTTAGTTCCTTTATCTTCGTTGCAAACAGCATCGGAATCGTATGTCGTGTTACAACGAGTTTCACCCTTCTCTCTTAACGTTCTGCAAACCCGTGACAGTGTGTCTTTCGCACATATTCGTTTCATCTCACCAACCGAAGGTTCACGTACCTCTGACCGGGATCTCTTTTGTACTTGCGAAAGTGCAGATGCGATTTCAGAGACGAGTACGTGAATTCATGGGTATGTGTGTGTCCTTGTAGACACGTCTCTGAACACCGTGCTGGAAAACAGTGAGACACTTATCGTTGGACGGTGGGACAGGGTAAGAATGGAAGGAGCGACCGTGCGGTATCTTCGCGGCTACCAGGGGTAGCCTCGCTCGCGGCACATTCCTTCATCCACTTGAATTACGGGAAGGCACGTCCGGCCTCTAGTGGTCCTTGGCCATCCTCCGTCATCCTCCTCCTGATTCCTCTTTCTCCTCTCCATGTCCCACCAGTCTCCCACTCATCCAGGCTCCTCGTCCAATCGGAGATAGAAAGACGATTCGCGACTCTGGACCGCGTCCAGCTTGCGTGAGGAACTTCGCTGACGTATCCCGAACAGCCCCAGTTCTTCTACTATTCCATCCAACTGGACTTAACTCACTACGCCAATCTGAACAGTATTAAAACCTCAAGTGTACGTGAACCACAGAAGTTTCTTTGCTTGGCATCGCATAAATACACTATTCTATATTAGTTGTGATCGTGATAGCAGCGAAACCCCTGCCAGATTTTCTACAATTTCTCTATGTAGTTCATAAGAATTGTAGTACGCTCTCGATGATTCAACGAAAGAGCAGAGTTCCAGAATTAATATGAAACACGACAAGTGCACAAAGAAGTATTGCAACAAAGAGAAAGGAGCATCAGCGCCGATCTAAAAAGGTTCGTCGACCGTACGTGTCGTCCCCTGGGGAGAGGTTCGTGCGTCGGATGAACAGAGTACGTCGATTGGTTCAGAAACGATTACCCGCTGATTGGCCGCCACCTCGTAACGATAGTATACTGCGCTTTTTTACTACCCCCGGCCTGCTCAATCCTCCCCTATACCTATCTTTCTATCGCCTCGTTTTTTTTTCTTCCCTCACGAAGGACTCGTGAATGAGGGTTGACCATTTCGTCAACGGTGAATTCAAGCATCCAGCGATAGAGAGTTATATTAAACGAGGTGACGACGTACGTGAGGCGTGATTTCTGTAGTCGAAAGTCGGACCTTTCGGAACCCTTGGGTATACTGGAAAATCGGATATACGAAAAATGAGATACTCGTCGATAAAGCATGCGCTCGACTGAATTTTTAATGGATCCCAATGATTATCGAACGACCTTTCTGGCATTATATAGAAATAGGAAATCGATATGAAAATAGATGTCAACTTTTTAAAAAATGTGGACGTATTCAAGCGTGTTCACCAAAATGCACTAGTTTAGCAGCGGTATTACGCATAATTAATCTCTTGAGTGAAATTGAAATTCGAGGGCTTTTTACTTTCTCATTTTACTAGCGAAATTAATTAGTTCGCTAATAATCCCATGAGATTCACGAGTACGATCCGAGTTTCGTGGACTGTTTGACGAGACCAGGAAATAGTAGACCGGAAAGCTCTGCCGGCGAATAAACACACCGTAAAGCAGAGATCGCGAAAGGTCCGTAACAGAAATTAGCTACGGTCTACAGCAGAGACTCGCGATCTTAACTTCTGACTTCGGAGCTTCTAGCATCTACTAGATTCCACTGGGACAGCAACGCGCTTACGTCACTCGTAAAGCACCCTCTCGACTATCCGAGTCTCCTGCAGGACGTCGAGTGGCAATAGAGGCCAGGAGCGTCGAGTACGTAGTACTGTCGACAAACAGTCGTTTGCGGCTTCGCGTCGTAAAGCACTCGGACAACACGAGTTCTGCCTCTATCCAAGACGTTCACCGTTCTCCACAACCGCTCTTCGCGAATTCTAACTCCTGAGCCGGTTTTGTTTTGAATATAGATGAATGGTTCTGTTGCCCCCTTTGTGGCAGTGAATTTATCGGACGTCGCAGTCTCAATTTCTCGCAGGTGAAAGCCTTCTGGTTGCATCTACAATACTGCATCGTGCCCTTTAGACTTGCCATTTTCATTTACATTCCCATCTATACTATAGTCACGATACATCAATGGAATATAATTTTTTTTAAAGTCGACTGTTATCCAAAGTATTATGTTTCTCTCAATTTATATTCGTTTTCGCATTCAATTCAGACGTTCCCGAATAGTCATACGTCTATCTGCGGTATCCCTTTTAAAAGTTTGGCAGTATATTGCTCGGATGCCCGGATGCTCGCTGGGTATTATGTTGCGGACAATTCGCGTTCTGCGGTTCATTCACTGGAGTTTAGGATTTTTCGATAATAATACATACAAACACACACACACATACATATCATCAGCTATCACAACACAACTCCATATCATCACAATCATGCCAATCGAAGCTTCGTTCCAAACTTTTTCGACTATTCGTGCGCCCGATAGTTTTTCGATCGCGAAGTTGAAGTAAAGAGAAACGGCGCTTGCGATGGTGACCTACTTGCCTCTTTAGCCATTCTACAACGAACCCCATCCACTCACCCAATCGACCCCTCATTTTATACCTTACCGAAGCTTAAAATACCTTTTTCGACAAAGCTATTCCGCAAGGCAAACTTTTCGCGGTTTGCAAACTTGTTTGGCTTTTTTTTCCTGCCGCTATACTTTGTTTCTACGATTTACTAATTTAATCTCTTGTACAAAAAAAAAAAGTTTGCGCCTTCTCGCGCAGAACTGCGAGATACTGAAAGCTTTTGCTGTTTCGCTGTCGATTCACAGTGTTAAGTATAGGTTCGCAAATAACGGTGATGCCGTGTATTATTATAGAAGTTTATTGAAACGTAACTCTACGAAATTCTGGAATGTACTTAAACTTCCTTGTAGCCAACGTTCCAGTTCTGTCTGCTCATTTTAGTGTCCCTCAAACGCTTTGGCAAACCTATCAACATTGCACCACCCAACCCTTCGCCAAGGAGTAAGTACCTCAAGCGTTGCCAGTGCAGTAGAACGGTAGAGTACAATTGAACAGGATAGGGAGAGAGTGGAAACAGCGGACTTAGGAATTCCGGTCGCGGTGGCCGTCCAAAAGCAACTCTTAGCGTCCTCTCTACTCGACCTTACCATGTCCATCCGCTACTGTCTGTACGCCGAAGTTTCCATTGATGTTTCTTCTTGCATCCCGAAAACTAGCGCCAAGACTCTCCAACTTCGAAGTACCTCTCGCAACTACGCGTGAGATAATTGGTACAAAGATTGGCAACGTAGTACGACGAAGAATTCAGCGATTGGCACATTGACTCCAAGATTCGCGCAGATTCTCCCAATTACTAAATCGCGCTTCAAATCGCACAGCATACCTGAAGCATCGTTATTTACGCCAAAAACACGACTGCCCACGATCTAAAAAAGTTAAATCTCCTTTTTCCAATTAAATGAAATCGCAAATTGATGTTCTCGATGTGCGATTGGATATCGAACAAACAAGGTGCATGCTGTTGAAATAAAAACGACTCTTGATCGCGTAATAATTACATTTCAACACATTCGACGGCTACCAGAGCGGAAAGCTCGACTAAACGGCAGAACTTTGGATACCATTCGACCTCTTTATTGTTTCAGCATTTCGTTTCTTTTTAATGAACTTTCAAGCTCCGAATATCGCCTACAACCGCTTCGCGGACGTCAAATAGGCATCGAGCGTTTTGTACTTTTCTCTATCATACATATCGGCGTTCATACGGCGGACAATCGAAGTTAATTAACGATTCGTTTGATAAGAAAACATTGTCTTCATCACACCTTTGAATACTCAATCGACATTTAAAGCTGATTTATACCCGATGAAAGTAAACGTTTCGACGATCTTCGAGAGCTGTTCGTGTTCACATGTTATTCGGTCGCGGTCCTTATTCCTTTTCGATTGGGAGGATATATAATTGAGAGAAAACGAGAAGACCAAAGAAAACGGTGGGTTCTCGGGAGTCGAAGGTGTTTAATGAGAAATCCAAAGAGAACAAAGTTTCACCGGCACTACCGAACGTTATAATCCCCGTGGTCGTAACACTCCATCATAAACGCTCGCGAGTACAAAGCTCTGGGGAGGTACGTTGAGTTTCTCATACGGTACGCTTTCGTTGCTTTTCCGCGCTACCCTTTCAACCCGCGCGTCTCCTCACCCTCGTCGTGCAAACTGCAAACTAATATCGCGATAACCTGCGCCCGCGCAAAACTCGAGAGTAGCAATTTTCTTCCATTGATTCTGTACCGAACCTTCCGACGTACGTTCACTTTCATTTTTTTTTTTATTGTTTACGTTCTGTGCTTTTAACATTGTTCCTCTAATAGCGTCTTTCACCGACGCTTTTTTAAATAATGGCCTTTCAACAGGTATAATAGTAAATAATAAAAAAAAACCGACAGCGATGGATGCGTGGTCGGTGTGTGGCTTCGGCGATCACCCAAGTCAAGCAATACTGTCCGCGGGCAGCACTTGGATGGGTGACCGCTTAGCCACGCACTGGCTGGCGCATCAATCGTTGAGCGGGAGGTCAGTTTTTCTGAGACCTCGTTGTCCACACTTAAGTAAATACTTTCGTGTGTACACCGTGGAATCAGGAGAACATGAGCGACTGTACCGGCACGGGTTTTCCGCAGTTTCCCCGTGTCCATGGCAAATGCGGTACAGTGTAGCTAAATCGGCTGCGGACGGACTGGAAGTTAGGTAGCTTAGCGAAGTGCGGGTAGGAAGTGATAGGGGGTATCGGGAAGGGCCGTAAAACCCGAAAGGGATACGCTGGAAAACTCAAAAAATCTTATATTTTAACAAAAAAAAAAAATGTAGTAAATAATAAAAAAAAAATTCTTCAAAAAATGTAAATAAACGGCGCCAAGTAATTTAAAAATTATTATTCAATAATTTTTTGGAAATAAAAAACTTTAAAAAGAATCATGTGAACCAAGTAAAAATAAATTTTTAAAAACTTGACGAGTCCTTAGAACACTAATAAATACACAGTCTAAGCTTCGTATTCTTAACTCCTCTTAACTTAACCGCTTTCTTATTTTAACTTGTTACCATGGCAACGATTTCCTTTAACACATCCTTTTTTTAACCACGAGAGAGGTTTTTTTTCATTAGTAGTTTTCGCGATAATAAAATTATAAATAGCCCCTCACTATTTAACCTCTATTTCGATGATTAAATGCGAGTGTACTATTCGCGGATCGTGGATACGGATATCACGAGTTGCTGTGTTCACGAATTGACACTCGGAAGTCGGTAACAGCTAATCGTTCGTTACGCTTATACAATAGTGTATGCGCACCTCACGTATGGACGCACAGATGCAACACTCAGGCATCATGGGACAAACAACTGACAATCAAAATAATCTCTAAAGAAAGATTCTTATCGGGAAAGTCAGGCTTTTTGGGCGGTATCGCGATATCTCATCATTTCGTTCGCCGATCGAGCTGATTCCGGGCGCATTCTGAAGCTTGTAATCGATTTATCACATGAAAGTGTTTTAGAATTTAGATCCGATGCCTTTGATGTTCCCGAGAACGAAACTGCCAATATTTAGGGAGCACTGTATTGGTGTATGAGAACACGGTAGCGCTCGACGCGCGCGGACTCACTGCGCGGCCTTTTACCCTTTTGAACTACTTGGCGTCAAGACGCTACCGCGTCTCTTGATTTAAGACGTGTGATTCAGAACATTCTTTTGAAAGTCATGTCATCATCTGTAAAACTTCGTAGGTGTTCAATGTGTTGTAACCAATATATATATAAGCTGCCTATTCGATACGGTAGTTCTGTCGCTTCGTATTCATTTCGCTTAAATTCAAGAAAAATAAGAGAACATTAAAAGTACTTTTCTGCATTATAATTCCAAAATATCATTGATAAAGTCATGAAAAAATAAATTCGTCAACAAATTTCCGGACAACCCAAGTTTTTTTTCTTATAAAAATGATTCGTTCATTTTTCTGAATACGTATGCATTTTTGAAGATTTTTCGATTTGCTTTGAATATTGTGTTTTTTCACACATTTTTTCCATATTAAAAAAAATTCAAAACGAATTGTAAAATCTGAAAAAATGCATACGTAAGGTAAACGTACCATTGGTCGGACACTTAAGGGAGCAGTCCCAGTTCAACCGTCCGCAAGCAATCGTATTTCTATCTCTCTTGCATGCACCGCCTTGTCCGGCCACTGAGACGTGTCCGGTCATTGGTACGTTTACCGTATTCAGAAAAATGAACGAATCATTTTTATTAAAAAAAAGTTGGGTTTCGAGAAATTTGTTGATAAATTAATTTTTTCATGAATTTATCAATAATATTTTGGAATTATTATTATGCGAAATGAATCTTTTCAGTACCTTTAACATTCATGCATTTTTTCAGATTTTTATACCATCGAAAAGTATTTGTAATTTTCTGACAGGTTTCTCGAACTTATGCGAAATGAAAACAAAGCGGCAGAATTACCTTAAGACACACGATATTAATTAGGTCTGACAACAGAAGAACGAATGGACGATTGATACGACATCAATCGTCATAACAAGAGCCTTAACTCGACTTTCAAAGCAAACAGACGTATGACATTCCGTGATTGGAATAATTAACGTTCTTCATTATTAAGGGGACTGAGTCACAAAAAAAATCGAAAAGTTAAAAAAAAATTATTCAAGTATATATAAGTTTAATGAAAAATTCCATTTTACCACCATATTATATATATGTTAGACTACCGCTGTAAATTTTTTTGGAGACCTACAGTGTATTCCAGTGTTATGCGCAATGGTCAAACATTTTTCCTTCGCAGCAGCTTTCGGACTGAACGAAAGCATCAATCTTTGCTTGCGACCTCTTATTTTCTTCGGTAGAGAGTTTATTGCGGAACGAGTGCGGAAATTTTTTTTTTAAGCTTCGCTGGCAAAGCTATGAGTTAAAAACTACCAAAAAATTCACTTTTTCCACTTTTTGTCTCGTAACCACTCACATAATGGCTTACGATAAATCCATTCTTGATCGCATGAAAAATCCCCGCACTCGTTTCGTAACACTGACTGTTACGAAGAAAATGGGCCGAAAAGCGAAGAAAAATATAAGTGGCAAAAAATGAATTTCACAGATTAATGAAAATAACCAACTTGGGTGATTCACAATAAAAAAAATTCTTTTTATATTTTTTTTGTCACATAAAAATGTACACTTTTTTTCTATTACAGAAAATTTAGAATTGTATTTGGTTTTTTTTTTTTCATTTCACAAATCTCATAAATACAAAAAAATGTTTAAAAAATAAAAACAGATACTCTTACGTCAAATGTGATGTTTAAAAAGGAGGTTAATTCTGCGAGATTTTTCGCTTTGCGACACTGTCACTGTGAAAATAATTTTTGAACTATTGCGGGCAAAAATACAGAATATATTCCGTTCATTCGGAAAAACTGTAAACACTGACACATAACTAATTACACCAAGTTTACAAGCGCAGTTTTTTACCTGATTGACATAATCGAGTAAAAATCATCGCTGCTACATTACGCCGGTGTACCGCAGACTCAAAACAAAGCGCGGTAGCGGCGATAATCTGAGTTGCATCGATTAGACGTAACGACCCTTTGGTCGGTAAATCGTTACCTACCGAATGCGGTTTCGACGCAAACCGCGGTGGCGGTTTGTTTTTTTATGTTCCTTTCTCGATGTTTCTTGTTGTTCTTATTTGAAGAAAAAGAAACATGCGGAGATGCGGCATTCCGGCATTGTTTGTGTTGCATTTCGGCATTTTTTTTCACGATTTATTTAGTTCTAATATTACTAAAATGCTTCTAACTTTGGTAAATTTTAAATTTCGATCTAAAATTTGGTGTGTATGTAGTACACCGTATGTACATTCAGAAAAAAAATTAAAAACAAAATATTAAAAAATAATTTCTAGGTGACTCAGCCCCCTGAATAATAATTGATCCCAAACCAAATACGCGCGTTATTCATTCCCTTAGTCGTTGCAATATAATAAATTGGACTATGATAAATCTGCTGCAAACCTTGAGCCATTCGTATACTTGTCAACGAAAGCTATTTTGCCGTCAGGTTTAATCGTCAAAGTTTAATCGTCACAGCACCGTGAACTAAACTAAATTTCCTTTGTCTCCCGTGAATTGAAAAGCTTCTCGCGGACCGGGATTACCACGTTTATGATAGCGGCACATACATTTGTAATTAAATTAGGTGCGTACATGTTACATGCAGATACTGTGGGGTGGATGTTCGTTTGGTTTTCAACTAGCCGACCAGCAACCGCAGTGGTACGTATTTATCTCAAAATTTGACCACTCTGACGGTTATATTCACGTGAATTTGTACATAAATCCTTCCAAAGTACCGATACTTTCACCACACTATCTGAATCGTTTTAAAGACTAATAGAAGAGATCTCGTTTTACTTGATGGATTTTAACCTATTTAACCGGTTTTGACCCGTTTTAATTTTACGTTAATAAACGCTAAATTAAAATACTGGGAATTGATGGCAGATTGATTGAGTTTGATTATTGACAACTGAAGTATGAGTTGTTCTATGAAATGGCAACTAAGAGTTAATAAAGGACAATAATTTCGTCGCATCGATCGTTAAAAAAAAACATATTAGAAATCACACTCCAGAAATATTATTGGCTTTCGGCAATTGGCTTTACCAATATCCCTTTTGCTTCTTCTCGTTTTTTCTCGTCTCATTGCTCCGCCATTTTGTCTTGTTATTTTATCCAATTTTTTTGTGTATTCTACCGCGATGGTGCACCATACAATCTTTTTTCTATTTTTTTTTGGTACCATTGTCTGTGCTTTGGTTTGTCTTATATGTTGGGCAATGGGCGGCGAACGATGTCGTTTTCTCAGTGTCTCGACTCTCCACGGTCTCTGGCGCGTATTCCCCGAACTCTTTTGGTTCACGACTCTTAAAGACTACTCTCTAAAACTCATTAGAATTATGACTGCGTCCGTTTCTCCTCTTCTTTCTCTCCGTCGCGCGCCTTTCTTTACTCCATACGTTCTTCTCTCTCCGTCAATTCCCTTAAGGACGACAGACAGTCCGGGTATACCACGAGCAACGTTTTCGCATCTTCTTCGTTTTCTTGGTTACTGTGATTGCACTCAGGCAAAACGAGAAAAACAGAAATCTAGCAGATCTCTCGGTGGCCAGAGGTTCCACCGCGGGCTTTGGAAAATGATCTAATTATCGTAACGAGTTAAGAGTTAAAATAAATCCAGTCCACGAAGCGAAAACAAGTATAAATGGAATGAGGTATAAAATCGATTTTTGGTCGAGAGCTCGAGCTTCGCGTGCCATATACAGCGATGCATAATTGACGCATACCTACCAAATAAACGTAATATCCGCGCAATTTCAATAACATTTTACCGATGATTGATAACAAGCTTTTGATCCTCTCGATACTTTCCTATCGTCGGGTTATTATTCTTCGTCAACATTTCATCGTAAACTGCATAAATAATTGGATGTTCGATGTCAATATTGAGAATATTTTCCGCGTATCTAATAGCCAATATCATTGTGGTGCCTGACAGAGTTCACGAGAATCGATACAAATAATGCAACGCAAGGATACAGTATGTATTACGATCGTATCAAAAACACTAACCCGGCTTGCCGCGAGGTAATGGAAGAATAAATGTGGGAGGGAATGTACTTGGAATCGTCGTAGCGAGTAAATTGAATTATCGACGAGCAATTTTTCTCGTTCTTGAGTTATAACTGAAAAAAGTTGGGAGAAAATCATAATTGTAATTCCGAGACGAATTCAATATTGAAGATATTTTCTCGTAAACACTTTTTTATACATCGAAAGATATATAACAAATTGGACGGCATTTCGCTAAATTTGAGATCGAATAGGACGAAGTAAAAGGCGCGGACCACAGTTGATTGATTCTCAATTGTGTGAAACTACAGACTGCCAAGTCTCCGGACCGAACGACATACTCGTGATAAAGTAAGGGTCGTTAAATTCCCAAGCATGTCAGTCAAAGCTCTTCGCTGCTATGGGCTTTCGTTTATACTTTACTTGCGCACGCGCGCGGAACACATACACAGAGAACTATATATCACTGTAGGTGCGATGAACCCTGTGCCGCAACGGGTTCTAAGCATCAGACGCGTTCGAAGCATTCGCACCGAGTCTCGTGAAAGAAAACGAGATTGCCGCTCGCGTTGAACGCACACGTACCACATTCGGATCGAGAAAGTGAGAAACTCTTCACCACGTCTCGTGCAACGCTTCATCAATGATGCTGCAGTGATGCATCACCGATGTTTGTACAAAGTAACATCTCTCCTTCTCGTTTCGCGGTTAAACAGGTGTGACCTTACCGCTTGATTCGGCTAAAGTAAACGGTTTGCCTTGTGAGAGAAATCGATTGAAATTGATTTCCATTCGCGTCTCGAATACCGTAGGAATTGCGTGTTGAGGTGCTCGGGAGTAAGTTTTTCTCTGCATTTAAGTGTCCCATACATCAGGCAAATTGCTGGGAAACTCAAGAGCTCATTACGAATCACTTAGTACACTTCGTACACTACATCGTAAACTTTTTGAAACAAAAGGCCGCGTGTTACTAACGCAATCGATATAGCAATACATCAATATTTTATATCTCCGGGTTTGCTGAAGCGCGTTTGAAATGTATTCGTGTTCATATGCACACACCCCCCCCCCCCCCCCCCCTGACGGCCAAACTTCTCGTCGTATTACTTCCGAAGGTCTTGCCACCTCGTGACCTACACTTCTCGTGTCTTACACAGTAGGTTAACTCTAATTCTCCCTCTCAAACTCCGTATACGGACGAAAACTCGCGGACGGAATCAAAATTAATTGCGTCCCAAATCGAGAGTAGGAAGCAAGATTTCCATACACGGTGGAACACCAGCCACTCCAATGAAAACCAAGTCTATACTACCCTCTCGCACGTACAAACAAACAACTCGACCTATTCGCGAGAAAGCGCGCAAATGAGTGACTGAGGGAAGCGGGGAGAAGAGTAGCGCGGTGGGATACAGGGGTTTAAAGTTTCTTCTCGGAACGCGTGTGTAACCGACTCGATATCGATCTTTCGGCACGCGACTGCACCGAGTACTTAACGCGAGAGGGTTGGCAACAGGAGAGAAAGATAGTCCTAAAAAGAAAAACCGAGAGAGAGAGCCGTAAACACATTATAGTAGCAGAGTTTAGAAAAAAACAAACGGAATTGACGCGAATGCTAAGGTATAGAAGAAAGAGCATAGAGAGAACGTTCAGAGGGTGAGACATGCCGGGTTTGGCGAGTAGTGCGATAGGGTTGTAGCGCGACCGCGGAAACGACGTTTCCACGGTCGATTACGAACAACGGCGCTGATGACGGTAATATAGTAATAATAATCGTAAAGCCCGACGTGCGCTTCGAGGTTGTATAGGTGAGAGTAGAGAACGGGTTGTCGGACTTCGGGAAACGCTGGGGGAGGGGGGAATACAGACAGTCAAGCGTTTACGTACACGGCGAGAGATCTGGTTTGTACAATACCGGAGGAGGGTTCCCATCCACCCGACTGTGTTCGTGGTAGGAATCGTACCGCGGCTATTATTGCTTTAATTGCGGTTACCCGGCTTGCATTCGGCTTATCCACCGACCGCGCGGCCCTGCATTGTAATTATTTCGTGATTGTGCAACCGGGCATATACCGAACGCGCATCGTAAGTGTCGCGTCTGCCACACCGGTATATATCCCTCCCCTCTCCCACCTATCCTCTTTTGTAACGAGAGAACTAAAGAGAAATATGGGGGTTATACAGTACCGATTAACGTTATCATTATCGTCATCATTATTGCTGTACGAGAATCATAAGGTGAATCAGAATCTCGCCAATCGGATTGCTTGATTTATGGAAAAATTGAAATAAACGAAAAAACGTTGAGCTTATAATGTAAGTACCGGGAGTGGTGCAATACATCGATCATAAAGAAAGGTGATATGACAAACGATATGAATATAAAAAAGATGATAAAAGGAGTTCCATTTTCATACGTCATGCTGGTGAGCCTCTGCTTTACAGAGCTGAACACATAGTCATCACCTCTACCGCTGATATCAACATTGATTAGAATTTATTCAGTAATTTGCAAGTGGAATTATCTGTTATACGTCAGTGAGAGAGCCAAGCGCTGGTTGGTGAATTATTCTGACCGATGTAACGGAAAACGCCCGAGCGAAATTCTTAACCAATGTTTCATGCTACTCGTTTGTACAGCGCGGTTCACCTTTTACCTTAACTAAATTCAATCGAAAAGCTTCTTCCTCCCACCTGTACCTTAGGTATACACGACTGTGTGTATTCAAGTCTTTTGCCGTCGATTTTTCCATTTTCCTCTCGTCTGGCACCTTCGTAACCCCTGCAGTACTTCGTTGACTTACCGTGCCCTCTGTGTGTGCCCTCTGCCCTACTTTTGGCACCCTTCCTCTTTTTTTACATCGACTCGCGAGTTTCCCATCCAATACTTCAAATATATACTGAGAGTGTCAACAGCAGCAACAGCGGGAGCGAAAGACGAATGCCCGCCTGTTCAGTACACGTAGTATAGAGCATAAATGTACACCAACCACCTAAGAAGACATCTTCATTTCCCGTAAAGGGAATTTACCATTGTTGTAAAAATCTTCAATTAACTTGAATGGGACTGTCAACAAGCTATCTATATATATATAACTGAGCGCCTGTGAGAATGTCGGTTTTTCGGTCTTCATTCCCAGGCACTGGCAGATGATCTCATAGACACTCGCGGACACTCCGTTCAAGTATGCTAAGTCTCTCTTCGAACCTTTTCTAGGGTTTGGATATTCAAAGTTCCCTTCAGGATCCCTTCCACTGCTCCTTGATTATTTTAAGGTTAATACGCTTGGAGTCTTTCTCTGAGGCTTTTATTATTCCAAGTCTTCTTTGGCACCTCCGCATGAATTTCGATTATGTGTCCGTTTTGGAAACATTTTTCCAAACTCCGTGCGTTAAGGAGTTCTTAGAAATCGGCAACTTAGATGAGACTTAGGAAAATGCATTTAGAATTCCAGATCATGAATAACTAGGGCTGGAGATCGATATAAGGACATTTGGTAACAATAACAAACAACATCAACATCAATGTCAACATCAATATTGACGATCTACAATTTCTCAGATACGGACACAAAGCGCGCAGGCAACATTATGCATTTGAATGGGACTCCCGGAAAATGGTTATATGGCTGCCCTCGTGTTCTCATAAAGGTATTCCATTCCAATTCAACCACTTCTTTATTTTTCGCGATTTGTTAGATTTGGCCATTCGTCAGTGATACTTCAAAGTACTCTCTCTAATCTTTTTCAGATTATTACCCGAATAATTTTTTTTTACGTCATCCATCTTTCTGAGGGCATAAGAAATTCAAAGAATGCATAGACTATAACTGATCCTTGAAGCTGCAAAACCTCTACAAAAAAAAACTTTTAAGAGATTCATTATCGCTTTTTTGACAGACATAAGTTATAAACTTTTGAGTTCCAATCTGAAAATCAATAACAAGCGTACAAGCGTAACAAGCTCTCGCCTGTTTGCCTTGCAGGTAGTCGGAAGTTAACAATACCGATCATTAAAAATTTTGAACATCGTCCTTTGTTTTTTCATTTACGATTTATATTTGCAACTTAGAGTTTTGTGATGGTAAATGAATTGGTCCGAGAATACAGTTATCATTTTAGTGACTTTTTTTCTTACTTCGAAACAATTCTTTTTTTGTTCCAAAACTTTAAACGATGCCACTCAGACGACTTTTTTTATGTTATCGAAATATATGTCGAAAATTATTTTACATTTCCTGCCGAACAAAACGAGTTTTTGTTTCAGTTTTTCAAATAATTTTCAGTAAAATCAATGTTATCGGGCTGAACAAATTATTTGAACATTTTTACTGACGGCGAGTCTATAAAATTTTCAAGAAATATTGAGTTAAAAAAATACAGTTTTCCACGTAATATCGGGTTTAAAAATCAGAAAGAATTCAGAGAAAGCAATTTTAAGTATTTCTGACGAATGGACGATTATGGAACATCGGATAAAGAAAAATAACCTCAAAAAACCACAAATCATTTTGCACTACTTAACCTCACACATTCGTCTGATACACCCGATGTCTTGATCATTGCAAAAATCTATTAACGGTCAATACAATTTATTTATAGTATCCAATTGTTCAATTCTAAATATTGTAGACGATACGCGCTGATGAGGTTTTTGAAAATAGGCAATTTGAACAATTAATTTTTTTTTAAATAATGACTCGGCACCAGCGATGTTTTTCAAGTGTAATACACTATTTTTGACATTCGTTCTTTATTCTTAAAAATCTTTTGAATATGTCGTTTAACGAAGAATATATGAATCAACGTCCTGTTCAACGCGCACCTGTATCCCCACCCGGATAACATCAGCCGAATACTAAGGTGTAAGGGACAAACACAGAAGTCACAGACAGAACTGAAACATCTTGTGAATCTTGATACAAATTCAAAAGACATCTTCTCGTTTGTTTCAAATATTTACCCAACAAAAATGTCTGACTCGTTTATTCGCGAAAACGAATTAGCGTCGCGACTTTAAATCGCAACACTCTACAAATTGCTTCGTTTATTCATGAAGTTTAATTAATTAATAACGTCAAATAAGGCTTTGCAACCTTACAGACGACGTTATTGCGACGGAAAATATTCCATTGGGATTTCAACGCAGCAACGCTTGTTTCTTGTAGTCGTCAACCGTCTCGTTTCATTCGAATGTCTCTGAGTTATATTGCTTTTCTATTTTCATTATAAATTAACTTAATCATCGTTTTTTATCAAATTCTTCCTTCTCGCAATTTTGTTCGGCATTGAAGCAAAATGTCCTAATTAACTGTACAGAAAATTATATGAACGTTTTCTCCTTCGAGTCGGAAATTTCAATTTGAATTTCACTAAACGACGGAAGGGCATTTTTTAAAAAGACTTTTAGTTACGATTGTTGGCAAATTTTCAAGATAGTGCAAGCTGAGAGGATTGATCGTCCGCTGGATTCGAATAGTTGGCAAATATTTCGAAGTTTCTCCAATTTAATCGGTGCAAAGGGCCACAAAAAATCCAGAGAAATGCGACAATAAAGCGAGAGAATGAGACGAGAAACAGAAGTGAAAAAAAAGAAACAACAAAATATAGGATGCAACCGTAAAGCAATAGACCTTCGGAAGGGTTCGTAAGAAAAGTAGTGCACTGAGGAAAGGGAAATGATGGGTGGAAGGTGGGAGGAGAGACCATTGGAAGCCTTGAAAATCCCACACGGAATGCGAGAAACTGGCAATTTCTTTCCGGCGGTAATCACACGAAACGAGGACCGACACGGGACTCCATAAGGAACCGCTTAAGTCGGCCGAGGCGATTCCTCCGTGCCGAAGTACCCTTTCGTGCCACTATTTTAAAGACTTTTCTCGACTTAAGCTTCTGGTTCCAACCTCTCACTCTCTCTCTCGCCCTCTCCCTTCGTCGCTTGCATCTCTCCCTCGGTATACTTCGTTCTCTTTCCCACTGACTCAGCTATCGCCGTGTCACCCTTCTCCGCCAGTTGCCTCTGTAAACTCTCTTTAATTCCACTCCTCTCTCTCTCTCGTTATACGATTCTCGTTCGAACTCGCGAGAGACTTTTATCGACTTCGCTTTATATGTGTATATATATGTATACACAACATTTTTATCCTCGCCGCTTGACAGACGATATTGGGACCGATATTATCGATAATAAAATAAAGCATTCATACCAACGTATAGTGCCTATATGGATATATATATAAATGACCGGGAAAAAAAATCTGGTAGGCATGGGATTGAGAAAAGCGTGTGAAAGGGACACGAAAATAGAATAAAAGGCAAAACGAGGGTTTGGGCTGATGGTTAGGGTTGACGTACCGCAAAGGATCTTGAAAAGGGAATAAGAGAGTAGGAGCAAAGATATGAAGAGTGTCGGAGGTAAGAGGGCGAACTTGAGAGAAGAAAGGGAGATTGAGAAAAGCATAACGTTAAAGAAAGAGATCGGACTTTGCTGTCGGACGATAACTCAACGTTAAGTGGCATTGCGAAAAGACTTCTACTCGATTCGTATAGCAAAGAGCTTCCAGTAGTGGAGTAAGTGTTCTCCGCGACGAAGAACGAACGGATATGGCGTTCGATTTCTCTCTCTCGGCTATTCGGCGAGCAACCCAATAGGCGACTCGATTGAGATAAGTAGACAAAGAGGTTTAAATATAATAAAAAAAAAAACGAAAAAAAAGGGTAACTAAAGTGGAGAAAGTATTCGGAGAGCTTTATTGCATGGCGTCCATAGAGTATACTGTCGCTACTTCGACCGCCCCTACTATTCAACCCTATAAAACGAAACGCAGGCATCAGCGCCAACGTTTTACTTTTTTTTTTAACACCTCTACTCGGCCACTTTGGCATCGGAAGTCGATTCAGTGTCACGCCGGGAGTATTCCACTCGCTCAACTATAAATCTCAGCTTCGTCATTATTCCCACTCCGGTCGCACGGTATCGTTGGCCCCTCGTCTATAGCTCGATAGGCTAGCAAAGTCCATGCGATTCCCCGAGCTCCACGCTCGTCTACTCGACGAAGCGCACGGACGTCGTAAAAATCGTTCCACCGTCGTTTCCTCCTCTGGTCTCTGGAAAAATCGCGAGACGGTAATAAACCTGGCTGCGTGTAAACGTAACAACGCCGCTACCGGCAACGAAATTCATCCCTCCTGTGTATATATCACAGGGAAAACGAGCTGTCGTGCTCTATTTCACCGATTCAAAACATATATATTCGAAAGAGGATCCCTCCCGCGATCCAATGAAACGAATGCCGAAAAGTCAAATGATCCTTGAATTCCCCGCGGACGCAACACTCCCATGTTATCTTGTCCGGTACAACGAGGGATGCAATATAAAATTCGTATGAGATTCAGCACATTGGGGTAATGGGCTGTTGTGTCTTCGACGCAACGAAATAATTTTATTTGGAAAAAGGGGTCGTTGCCAAATAAAGAATTAATGCTATTTATCACGTATTTATTTAATTAAATGAGTCAATTCGATATTCTTATTTGAATTTCACAAAGTTCAATTACAATTGTATTTTCTTTTCGAAACGTGAACCTAATTCCGAGACGAACCGGCCAATTCAATAATCGAGTTAAGAGAGGCAATTACCCGGTTGCTATCCGCGAGGTTGATTTTGATGCGTTTGCATTATTGACCCGTATCCATATATGGGCACAGGAATCGGCATTGTCCGATTCTTACTCCGCAAATTCCTACACGTATCGGCTTCGCTACTCGGTGGATTTGCGAAAGAATATCGTAAAGCAGTATTCTTTCAAACTCTATTATTTTATTCCCTTATAATTCGAATTTTGTTAGTTATCTTTTGAAAAAAAAAAATAATTCGGAGTATAACGGGACGTCTGCGAGGACGACTCCGTCAACGAGAGAAATCGGCGAAATCGGGTCACATAGAATGATCGGCGAAAGGTTAAATATTATCCGGAAACTCGCCGAACTGTTACGTTTTATGTGACTGGAAAGTCGAACTCTCAGGACAGTCGTCCGACAGACGACGGTCTCGCGCGTCGCTGAACAGTGGAGGATCTCTCTCGTTGCCGCGAGAGACTTTTGCCGTAGAATTGTCGCACGGCGCGAAAAACGGAGCGGCGAACGAATCAGAGAGAAATGCAGACAGTCGGTTGTAGGTGTGTCGCGTGTTACCGAGAGGCAAAAGAGGAAGACGACGGACGGAAAAGGGTGCCGATGAAGAGCCTCGTAACTGTCGGTCGTCGATGAATAGCAGGAAATTGGAGCTGTTGGACAACCTGCTCCATACTCTCCATCATCGACCCCTCTCTCTCGTCCTTCGTCACCAACCGCTCTATTCCTTCTTCAACCTCCTTATCGCTTCTCCGCTCATTTTCCATCACTTCGCAACTTCGCACTTGAAGCTTTCAACTAATCTTGAATGGCTTTTTTCAACATTCCTCGCTTCTCGCACGTGTCCGTGTGAATATGTGTCACGAACGAGAGGTAAATGTCCGATAAGGCACTGGCTGCAAAGTAGTAACGAATTCCTCTCGCGTCAGACAAGCGTTCGTGATAAAAACGGTCATACGGCGAAATTTTTCTTCTTATCCTTTTCACCTCATCGTCGTCTCATCCCGGGCGTTCGCAATGCTATTCGCCGCTTGGAGAAACGGATAAATTGCGAAAATAGTTACTTCAATGTTAAACTTTCGGCATGAAAACTTAAAAAAAAAAAAAATACGGTACAAAAAATGTTGTACAAACTCCGCAACGCGAACAATTAACCTCAAAAACACCCCCCGGAAAAATAAATACAATTTTCACTAACGAGGAAATATTTTTGAGGATGAAAAGCCTCCCGATACAAATTCTATAACATCGAGAGAAAAAAAAAAAGAAAAATGAAGAACACTAGTCGTGGCGAGCCGTCTTGATGAATAGGAGAGAACAAAAGCTCCCTTATTGCTTTTGAGCGGTCTGAGTATATATACATATACATATATCCCTCGTGTTTCATCTTTTCATCGGGTCGTCTGTTTCGTTGACTCTATGTATATAATACAAGTGCGGATGTATAAGTTCGCCTCGTTGGATAGTCCGGACCTCCGCGGTAAGATTCGGATATTCACTCGAGCGATGCAGGCACGTTGGGGGTACAGTACCGAGCTTAGGAAATTGCTTGTTGAGGTCTCGAGGAGGGTCTCGGGTGAGCACCGAGCCGAAGTACAACTCGAAATAGCCCGGACGAACAGGACGGGGAGAACCATAGAGTCTTGCGAGTTGTTCGCTCACCCTCGGTTCCTCTCACTCTTTGTAACGACAATGCACTTCTTTCAGCGTCTACCACGAGCGAAGTAATATCCAACAGACTTTTCAACAAGATTTCATATAAAAATTTCCCTCCGACATGGTAATCTTTTTCACCATTGAACACGAAAAAAAAAAAAAAAAACACAAATATTAATAAAAAAGATTTTCCATAACTATTTATTCCGGGCAATGCTTCCAACGAGAATAACGCCAGACGAATGTTAATACTTTTCACTGTACAAGGAATATTACAAATGCTCTTTTATTGCCGGACGTAGACGTGACTACTCGCGGCTCTAGAGAAAAACGGTTGATTTTGCGCTCTTTGAAAAAGAAAAAAAAAAAAAAATCCGATTATATAATCATTAATGTAATTTAAAACGTCATTATGAAAATTCTGCATGGAACTGCATACAACGACGTTTCCCTGCCGAGTGAAACTTGGTAATTTTTATATATTTTTTTCAATTTTTTTTTCTTTTTCGCGTCAGAGAGACCGAAACACCAATGCCGAACTCCATTTGTTTCTACCGTATGCACGCGTGTATGTACCCACCGTGCAGCTCTATTCCAACACCTACGACTCTCGCGCCGTTTCGTTTCTCCCGGTGACTTGGGTCTCTCGTTGTCTTTCGCTCGAATTCATTTCACGCGTTATAATCTTTAATTAAGCTGAGTTTTCCGTGAGCGCATAATGCGGGGTCGTTAGACGATGAGAATGGGCGGAGAACGATGGTGGATCCCGGCGAGGTTTTCGCGGTGACCGAACCTCGCGCGCCCGTTGCTTTCTACCTCCAGACGTGAACCTGCACGCGGCAGAGTTTCAAGCCCGCCGGCGGTAGTCGGTACCGAGGTGCTCTTCGAACCTCGCGAGAGCTCGTCGTTTTGTTGAAACGATTAAACGAGACGCGGAGCGGTGGCTCACGTCGTTAAAAATTACGAGGCACGGAATTCAACCCGTTCCCACTGAGGGTACATATATATATAGTTATATTGTAATATCATATACATATATATACTTCATTCTACGGCCTCTCACCACCCCCCAAAGTGCCAACATTTCTTCTTTTCCGTCGCATATATATCTTTCCCTCGGCTCATACCTGAGTGAGCAAACGCTCGTTCGTCCTCCACTTGTCACATGGCGCAGTGCACTCGAGTATTCGCAAGGAGTATAGTGCACACTTGCGCGATCATTGAGAAACGAGATCGCGAAAGAAACGAGAAAAAAAATCTGGAAAAACCGTACAAAATTCTGGTTTTTCCGGTAACGCCGTACTGCATCACGCAATTTATGTACATCGTAGTAAACGCGAATATTATGTACACGTGTGGGAAAGACCGGCGTGGATCCCATATGCTCGGTTTTTATTATGAAAAAAATAAAATACGCAAAAGCTCGAGGCTTTGGAATTCTCTGTAAGACGAGGAGGGTATGGAACAATGCGAGAAAAAAATGAAAAAGGCGAAAAAATAACACCGAAAGTAAGAAGTAAGCACCCGTGACATTAAATCGGAGAAGAAAAAATGGTTTTGATCCGCGAAAGAATTTTTTTTCCTCTCGATATCCTTGTACGCGTACTAAACTTTGATGTGATCGACGTCGATGAATGTTGAGATAACAGAACCTCGTAAATTTTTTTTAACTTCTGGGAAAAGTCAAACGTCCGGGATATCGTTAGTAGTCGGCTTTGCCATTTTTCTCGGTCCGGAAAAACGGAAAAACGCGAAGTTACCAAGAGCAAGCATCGATTTTCCACATCGTTGAACTACTAGCGTTTCTCTCATCACTGTTCTCCACGGTACACTCGGTCTCTTGTTCTCTCGCTTTTCCGCGAGCTATAAATAAATTACGTTCGCGTGACATTTATTGCCGCAAACCCTCTCCTCGCGAGCGGCCGCGGGTCTCAAAGACCTGTCCACCCTTTCCGCTCGTAATCGGAGGGGGTTGAGAGAGAGAAAGAGAGAGAGAGAGAGAGAGCGGAGGGGGTATAGTAGCCGAAGCAACTGCCAGAGCACTCGTAGCTCTATACATCGCGGTGATAGCGATGAAGAAATACGAAGAGCCATAGGGAGCTTCTCTCGAACGAAACTGAGTAACGTGCTGTATAACCGACGTGTACACGCCAAGCACCTGGCTGCTCGTCAAAGTCTTTCCCACGAGCGCCATAGAAGAGTTACAGAGTACGTGGATACGGCAAGTTGCGGTAGATAAGAGAAAAAAAAAACTGACGAAACTCACAAATGAAAGGTCTTTCCGATGGGAATTTTTTTTTTATCGATAAATATACATATAAAAAAACACAGACGACAAATGAAAACATTACGCGGACAAGTTAACGAATAGCCACGCGAACGCCGAAGCAAGAAATACAAAAAACTATAAAAATCTATCAAGGGTTGTCAACTTCTCAACATGCGATACACTTATCCGGAATAAAAAAAAACGAAATGAGTCGTAAGCACGAAGAGACGAGATTCAGTGAAGAAGAATAAAGCTGGAAGCGAAGAAAAGCTCTTAAGCTCGTCGCCGATACCTGTGAAAGGGAATAAGGAGACTTCGAACTATCGGGAAAGATATCGAGACAGTGAAAAAGAGATTACCCGTCTAAAGGTGAATCAGAAAAGAACCTACGAGTGAGATTTCGCTTGTACGTGGTACACGATGTAACCTTAGAATGAACTCCACGAGAGAATTGAAAAATCGTCAAAGGGCGTCAGTGAAAGACCGGTATCATCGGTAGTCGAAACAGAGGTGCAGCCGACGCACCAGCAGCAATGGCTGATCGTTAAACGTCATCCATAAAACTCGTTCACCACTTTTACTTCTCCCGTGTGATGTCAGACAATCGAACGAATCCACGAGAAAACTATGTCGACGTAACCTTCCAGACTATCATACGCTCTCTTTGTAGTCGACAGATGATTTTTTACTTTTTTTTATTGTCAAGAGGATAACGAGGGATGAAAACGAAACGAGCAAAGGGACTAAGTGGCCTGACTATCGTTCAACGTACGCGTGTACTTCCAGCGATAGTTACTCACCTCGACAGTGAAGAACTCTGTCGAAGAAGATAGGATAGGTATGTGGATTACAGATACTATTGAACGCACAAAGGACTTTTGCGTCTCTCTATTACATTTTCTGGTGAAAATTGGTACCGACATCAGTCTGACGGGTATTTTTTGATCGTTGATCCGTTGTCACGTCCACTTCTATCGCCGTGTACTCGAGTGAATTGACGTCCTGCATACGCGTACTCTATATAGTATATATATATATCTATTGTTTTTTTTTCACAACGGTCGATCCGTCCCGCCGTTTTGTCTCGCATACTCCAAAATATTATCGATAAAATAAAAATAATGAACCCAACAATGCGATGAGGATACTGGCCATTTTCACACAATCGCAAAACACACGAATACCCATATACCCAAGTGGGGTTTGACAATTGGCTCAGCTCAGGCCCAAGCTTGGTTGCCAGCGCTCCGACGCTGGCGCAATACTGGCCAAGGATGTTGGGCCAACGTCGGCATATGCAGAGGATGCTAACATCGGCCCAAGTCTGACTAGTAAGCAGAAGCCGATGCCGGGCCAGTACTGATTGCACGCACCGACGTCGCGTCGTGGTGTCATGCCGCGTCGCAGTACTTGTTTTGAAAAACAAAATAAAAGTTCAATTTCTTAAAAACTTAAAAATTTGCTTCCAATCTATTTATTATTACTACGCAGAAAGCCAAAAGATTGAAGCAGCGCGTACCATCTTCGGCGCATCGTCGTCTTCATCGAGACTAATCACGGCGCGAATAAACCGACAACAAAATAATTTTCAAACTTGCAATAGCCAAAATAAATAACCGATAACTCGAAAGTGACTAACCAATTTTTTAAGAGGGCGACGACGACCTCTATGATACTTCGGAAATAGAAATGCCCAACCCGACTATAGTCAAATATCTTTAGAACATTTAAGACCCCGAGAATCGTTTTGGATTAGTGTTCAGGAAAATCGAGCAAACCTCTGCACCCTTCACGTGGAATTATTCAATGTCTAATGTAGTCTGAATGCGATCAATTTTTTACTTTTATTTTCATGTATGTAATGGACATCCGCCACTTTCACCTTTCATATAATTCGCGAATTAAGTAATACAGACTGTCCGCTAATAGCCTAAGTACTTTATTATTGCTCAATTTCAGTGGAATGTACATTTCACCTCAGGTTAATCGGTTTTACTTCGAAAATCATACGAGTCTCGAACGCAATGGTTTTTTGCCTTTTAACTAACGATAGTAACTCGATTTGTATCGATTTCCGTATACAGTAATTGACGAAAGGGACCTCATTCTTTTTTTTTTTCGTTCGCAAAATTTGATTACATACATGAGTTTTCCCATCAAGCCGCTTCTATGCAGACTATTAGGCCTGTAAATGTCTTCAACAGAGGCTCATGCTACCCTCACTTCACTTTATGTTTTTCGAAAAACCGTGAAGCCCTGAGTTTCTACCGGACCTTCGTATAGGTTGGTAGTGATGTGATGTACACTGTACGTTAATAAACATAGCTTTTTTTGCAGCATGCATGCTTTACCTTAATAAAGAGTTCACTTTTTCGTTGCAAGAGCTTTCGTGAGTTTTCAGTAAATAGATTGTTACAGCTTCCGAGTAGCGATGGCAACTCAATTATTCTCGATTTTAACGTAGAAAGATAAATAGTAAAAACATTTTTCTTCAAAAATGTGAAAAAAAAAAGACGCCAAGTGGTTTAAATAATTATTGCGAGTAAAAAATTTAAAAAATCATGCAAGCCAAGTAAAAATAAAAATAAAAAAACTGCTCGTCCTTTCATTCATTGCTATTGCATTGATTTGTGTTCTAAGGACTCGCCAAGTTTTTTTATTTTTATTTTTACTTGGCTTGTATGATTTTTTAAATTTTTTACTCGCAATAATTATTTAAACCACTTGGCGTCTTTTTTTTTTCACATTTTTGAAGAAAAATGTTTTTACTATTTATTTTATTCTTTTTTTTCATTTATTTTTTTATTATGAATTTGAATTCTTTATTTTGAAAGAAAGAGATTTTTTTTTGTGTCACACGCATAATATTTATTAATTAAAATTATCACTCGCCTGTTATTAGTTAATATAATTTTTTCACACACGTATCCCTTTTTTTTATTACGAGAGAGGTTTTTTTTTATTACTGGTTTTCGCGATAGTAAAATTATAAATACCCCGTCACTATTTAACCTCTATTTCAATGACTGAATGCGAGTGTACTATTCGCGGATCGCGAATAAGGATATATCAAGTTGCTGTGTTCACGAACTGACACTTGGAAATCGGTGACAACCGTTCGTTCTGCCTATACCATTGTGTATGCCGGGCACACGCATGGACACACAGACGTAAAACACAGGCATGATGGGACATCGGACAAACAACGGACAGACGAAAAAATCTCTGAAGAAAAATTTTATCGTGAAAGTGAGGATTTTTTGGGCGACATCGCGATATCTCATCATTTCGTGCACCGATCGGGCTGATTCCAGGCGCAGTGTAAAGCTTGTATTCGAATTATATCATGAAAGTGTCTTTAGAATTCAGATCCAATGTCTCGTTTCGGAGAAAAAAACTGTCAAACTTTAGGGGGCACGATATTGGCGTATAAGTACACGGTAGCGCTCGACTTTTTAAACCACTTGGCGTCGAGACGCTACCGCGTCTCTTGATTGACAAACGATAGATTCTTGTTTTTCATGGCGCTTTTTAGTATAAAATTGGAAGCAGCTCTGCGCGTTGCTGTGCCCGACTTTGCATCATCTAGAGCTGCGGCCCTTTTATGCCTCGACACAACCAAGTCCGTCCACTGTGGAAGCGTTTGACAGACGATCTAGTCGTGACACACCAACTTTTTATAAGTTGATAAGTTGATTGAACATCACGTTCACATTGAATTTTTAAACAAATGAGACATTACTTTCGAATTATTAAACTGAATAAATATAAATTAGGAATTGTCAACATCGGCATTGTAACGTCGGGTGAACCTTGGGCCAGGCTCGGCGATCGCCACTAAACCAGCGTTGGCTAGAACACATCGGCCAGCCTTGGCCCGAGGTTACATTTCGACGCCGGCGCCCCGGTGTTGTGCCAATATTGGCCCGACTATCAGCATCGGCAGAACCCCACCTGGGTAACGACGAACTCCAATATTCCCGAAAGGTCGTACATAACTACGCAATGCCATTTGGCTATTACGGCAAATGCAAGTTTCATAGTCGAGAGAATTGCCCCATTTCGATGAATCGCGTTAGGATACATCGACGAAGAAAATACCTTTTTGATACCAAGAAAAAAGCCATCATAATGAAATCGGTAGAAATTTTAGATTCCATATTTAAGGGTTTATTTAACACACACATTTGTTGTCATTGAAACATTTCTTCTGGTGGGAAATGGAGCATTTTGAACACTCGTAAAATTATCTCGATTTTTTCTCATTCATAATTCTTCAAGGCAAAGTGTTACACACCTCTTTAAGATTGATTATCTTCTAATAGCTTTTCTAATTACATGATCACTCGATGTCTCGGAGTTGTTTTTTTTTTCAACATCATTTTCCTCTCGCGTGTTCGTCGACGTTAAATTTTTTTCTCATAAAGCAGCTTGTCGCTAGGATCGGAGAGTGAATACCGCGGTCGGGAGAGGACGGTGGCGTATTGTAACGCGGTGCGTCGAAAAGAGAAGGGAAGAGGCGTTTGTAAGGGTGGGTACGTCAGCGCGGTACCGTTACTTTGTGGGCTTTAAATAAAGCGATAAATCTAACGAGGCCAGGCTTTCCGTGTGGGAACGGGAGAACGTCAGCGCTGGTTAACCAGTGCGGTTCTTCGCCACCACCCCCGCCGCTCCACTCTCCTCCCAGCGACGACAACGCCGACCACCTTCATCGCTTCATCCGATTCACTGGCTTCCTTTCTTCGTCTCGGTCGTCAACGAGACTCCTTTTGCTTCCCTCCCCATCGACCTCTGCCCCGACGACGGCCCTTTGATTTACGATCGCGATACTCTTTGCTCACTCGCTCGCTTGTCCATATCGCACGTGCTTTGCTACTCTTACGCCCTCGCAGCACTGTCTGCGCTGTGTCTTTTCTCCTTCATCGTTTCTTCTCTGTGCTGCGAACTGAGAACGAATAATGGCCGGAAAAATCCGCGAGCGCAACCGTTAATTACTTAGTATCGCCGATAAGGTGCAATCGCCTTTCCTCTATATTTTTCTTTCTCTTAGTATCACGCGCAAGAAACCTCCGAAATTGGGTTGAACACTCTATCTCGATAGTCTTTCTATTATTTTCTTTTATATACGGAGAGACGAGGTAGAAAAAAATGTAGTAAAATAAAGAAACTCGCGACTGAAAAGAAGGAAAATGAAAAGGCTATTTTGCCGAATCCTCCACTCTAACACGCGAATATGTATTTGTTATTTAATTCTATTTTGTTAATACATTGTAACAGGAACTACGCTACAACTACAACTACAGCCGTGCGCAGAATATTCGAGCGAAACTCGAAATATATTTAGATTGCGAAAGATAAACTCGATCGGAGAGGGTCGATGGAAAAGGGCCACGAATTATCGGTTGGACGATCCCCTACTTTGCGTTTTTGCGTAACCGAAAAGTACTTTTGACGAAGATATTCGATCCTCGGGCTTCGCGTAAGATGGTTGGACATTAGGAAGCTTAGATCGTAATAATGGATTCTTTGTGTCCAGGGATCGGATCCGTTCGGAATTTCTACTGGTTGATCGTATCTTTCGGAAACTGTAAGTAAATTGTAAATTCGCAAAATTTCTTTGTTCAAATTAAAATGCATTATTCCTTGAAATCTTCGTGTTCTTTGTATTGGAAATATTAATGTAATTAACGGGTCATTCCCTGGACCCGCCTTGAGATTTTATGTAATTTGTTCGAAATTTATTCAAAATTGTCGACAAGAAGTCGGCTGGCGCCCAATCAGTTACTGATTTAAAAATGATCGTAGATAATAAGATTTAATGCCCCGACAGCTGTTGACCGCAGCAACGTCGGGTGAAGGAATCGGTAAAATATTCGTTCGAAATTATTAAAAATAATTAGTTAAAAAAATTCCGATTTCAACATTTCTTTGATTAAATTTCTTTCGGTGCCGCAAGTTTTTTCGTCACGGTAACATTATGTTTATTATATCCTTTTCAAAAATAAAAAACCACCGAATATATTATAATTAATCAATAAAAAATAATGAACAATTATCAACATATAAACACGCAGTAAAATGCGTTGTGACGGGAGAAAATAACGGTGACAATTAGATGTATCAGAATAAAATTTTTGGGGCATTTTTTAAAATGTTTCTTCATCGCTGCCGATTCGTGTTTAATGTTCTTAATTCATCGGCCAAAATGCACTTAATGTAGTGCAGGAAAAAAAAACTACAAAAAAAAAAAGTCGAAAAATGCACTACTAGCAGCAAACACAGTAGCGGCAGGCGATCAACCCGAAATGAGCGTTTAGATAAGAAGTTCATTATTAATATCTTTCATACGATTTAACATACATAACAATTTTTGACAATGAGTTTAATTACTTAATAGAGAAACAGATGGTGCGCCGAAAAACGCCCCGTTACTTCATACTTCCGACAGATATTTCGCGAATTATGTGTAATCCTTTGATCATCAGAATGGCAAAGCTAACTGGTTGAAAATTCTAATAACTAAACGATCTATCTGAACGCCTCCGGGGAGGAGCTTTTGATTAAAGCGCGTGAGGCCGCAGACGTCACGATACGTTTCCAACAGCGAATTCCCGGTCGGTAGGAAATATCGCGAAAGGGAAATATAGCTACGGGTAAAATCAGAGAGCATTTCGGCCCTTCATTCATACCTTAGTTGGAGACTCCAGTTGCAGCGATATATTATTAGATATTTAATACAGTTATATAGTGTAAACCGTTTGCAGTCACGCAGTTGTTACAACGTACCGAATTGCTTGAGACTAGAAACGTAATAATATAGTGAACCCTCATGAGAGCGCGAACACCTCGTTCGTGAAATACGGTCCTTTATTTCAAAGCTCCGTGTGCAGTTACTGCAAACTCGTCCTTCCTCTGTCGGACCATACACGGGATTTTCGTATGCCATAATTGGATTTGAATTTGAGTTACGTTTCGTGCACCTTGCCTTCTCTCGGTCTCTCTTTCTCTTGCTGCTCCTCTTTCACAAGCGTTCATATGACTACGAACTGAATGTCGAGAGTTCGACCGAGCTGTGGGCACTACCTGACACTAAGGGCTCTCCCGGTCGGACCTCGGAGTTTCTACTCCTGCAGAGGGCTATCTATATTTTCCTCTCTCGTCCCAATTCACAGTCGATTCACAGACGCCCTCGAACTCCACCGCAGTTCGTTATACATACGATTGTGCCACATACATGTGACCGAATGTAGTCTTTTGTACACATTCAAGTTTATGCCCGTAACGCCCGCGAGTGTGTAACAAGATGTGAACTTTTTTTTTTCGCGCAATGTAGTAACATTCGCGTAAGTACCGAGGTAAGTACAGTGGAACCTCTCGTATTTGACGAACGCTCTACAGAGTGACTCTGTCTTGAAAGGGTGGTGGGGAGAGGGAAATTGCTGCCTACGCAATTGACTCGTCACCGTCGATTGGTGCACCTGATTGGTTACTTCTGTATTTCACGCTGTCTCCCAATTGTGACAAATACGGGAGGTTCCAATGTAGTCATTAGTATGGCAAGAGCGTTAAAAGGAGGCTATTCTGCACTCGTGTGAACTGCCGCACTTACCTTCGACTCGTGCATCCCTTCTCAGTCGTGCAGAATTGCCTATTGCGCCAATGCTGTACATGCAATTTTTGCGTTGACAGCGCGAAAAGGTCGACTTTGAGTGCCTTAACCTGACTAACTCGTGTGCAGAAAGACACTTTCGTGCTGCACTAATGTGTAAAATGCACTAATGCGTAGAAAGTGACAAATATTGCGCTCTGCGCATGAGTCGATCTTTCTGCGCAGGCTGGCGAAGACAGTCACGAATCACGAATTGATCGTTAATGTGCACGTAGAATTTACGATATTTGTGTACAGTCCCTTGGAACGTATAGACATAATAACATTAAAGTCTGAGCAAGTGCTGCGTTGCTTTTGCATTAATAATTATTTTTGTGTCGCGTATGTCTCGATGAATTTCGTGACAGATGTACATCGCGCTTCGAGCATATCTAATGGACGCAATTATCGCGACAACCGGGAATAACTGAACGACAAATGAAAGCTACGGCGACGTAGAGTATGTAATATCTTGAATATAAACGGATCAAACAGACAGATTGTTAAATTGATGAGGTGTAATTTATTTTTACGTTCGACGAATTGGGTGACTTATTGGGCGGACGAAGCGCGATTAAAGTTTAATTATCATTACATACGAGTTCGCAACGCTATTTATATAATGCGCAAGTGTAACATTTTATTGTATTTTTATTTATAAAAAAAATCGCCGCATCGTTTTTCATAAACGTCACTATTTCTGTATTGTACTAATACCACAGAGCGAGTATCTTCGTTAATTCGCGTCCTTATTCCTTCAGTAATCCTACCGGCGATCACTGACACTCGGTAGCTATGGGGTAATACTACGCGCACAAGTCCTTTTCGTAGCTGCGGCTACGACCCATGAGACGAAATTTTCATGTAGCTCTCTCGGTAACGTCCATCGGTGAGAGAGCTGCAGGAAGCAACCAGCATCCGCAACGAAGTAGTACGGCCGGCAGCGTAACCCTGACACCAACACGGCTACCCTGAATTATTTAAGGCTGTTGGAAAGGGTTCCTGTGGCTGGCGCCACTGCCTCTGCTGTTACTTCCGCTGACTCGAGAGAAGCAGCACACCGGCGGCTCTCGCAATAGCGCAGTTGCGCACGGTACAGTGGGGACGAAAACACAGACGAATCCCGACGAGAGACAAAGTGTACGGTTGTAATGGCTTTGCGTATAGTTTCGCCCAACGGGCACAACTGTGAAACTGCAATGACCCCGACTTCTTCTCGTCTTCTATCTCTCAGCTCGGCTACACTACTCTTCGCTGCGGTTGAAGCGTTTGTGTCACTCGAGAAAAGCAGAAATCGCACAGTGCGACAGAGAATTATGAGAATTATAACTTGTATCTCGTTGTTAAACTATTTTGTCATACACAAAAAGGATTTTTCAAAATATTATTCGAAAAAATAAAAAATTTAACTGTCGAGTGAAAAGACTAATAAATAAACTGTATCAACGAAAAAAGGGAAATAACGAATAACATATAATCGCCCATATTTACATATTATAATCGGGTGATTTATACGTCACTGAGGGTGGGAATTTCCCGACTATAATAATATGCGAGTAATTATTTGTTATTTAAATCTTTTTTGTTGATACAGTTTATTTAAATTCTGATATTTTTTTCAGTTGGGTGTTTTTCAATTTTCGTAACATTTTTTTATATTTGATGAATAAAAAAAAAAAAAATTGTCGCGTATATTGCCGAAATTTCGATATTTTCAAGCGTATTATTTCTTAACAGTTTTATCTTTATCGACTTCAACTTCATGATAATAAAACCGGAAAAAAGGCAAAGATGGCGGTACAAAGTGGCAGTGTAACACAAATTTTGTTGAGATATTTTGTGTCGTTTCGGAAAACATCGCAATATCAAGAAAACACGCGAAGCAACATATTCACCGTAAAACACATAACTCCCGTCGTTTGCCCGGCGGCTAGTCGGGAAGAAAAAAAAAAGGAAAAAACGTTACGCTATCGTAACGATGTAAAACAGATTTACTAAAATGTTACAAAATGATAGATTATGGACAACAAGAGACGCGGTAGCGGCTCGACGTCAAGCACCAGTCAAATGTAATAAGTCCCCGCAACAAACGTATACCGGTCGAGCGCTACCCAGTAGCTATACACCAGTATTGGGTATCCTCATGTTCTGATGTTTTGTTCTCTATGTGAATGACTAAATTAATAAAAAAAATAATACCAGTCTTATCATATAAATCGACTATTAGCTTTTACACGAGTCCAAGCAATCTTATTCGTTCGTGCGTTCTTGAGATATGATCGCGTGGTTCCAAAAACCCACACTTTCGCGAATTTTTCTTCAGACAGTTACACTTTCGATGTCCTGTTCTCTGACGTCAGGAGCCACGTCACGGCCAACGCCGCTGTGTTGTGCCGGTGTCCTCGTGCGTGAGTCACGCTCGCAGACAAATTATCGATCGCGCCAGTCGGTGAGCACCGATTCTGTCAGCTGTGCACATGACGTCACAGATACTTCTTCGATAATACAATACTTAGATGGGTGACCAGAGTGGCCTGAATCGCGAAGCCAGTAGATGGATGGATGACCGCCCGAATTGACGAAAAGTGCATGGCATGGCATACTTAGGCATGGGTAAAAGTGTTTTATGACGCTAACGTGAACGTATAAACATGTTCATTTCAGAAATCAATGGAAATTCGTTACTAATTTGATTAAAAAACCGAAATACATTTCTAATTTGTTTAAACAATGGAAAATTACTACTAATTTGTTTAAAAATTCGAAATACAGTTCTCATTTGTTTAAACAATAGATATTCACTACTAATTAGTTGAAAAAAAAAACCAAAATTCATTATTAATTTGTTTAAACAATAGAAATTCGCTACTGATTAGTTTAAATAAATAAATAAATAATTAAATTTTTTTTCTATAATATTTTTTATTTGAAAATTAAAATTCATTTTTTATTTATTTATTAGTAAATGAAAAATACGCATTAATTGACTGCTCCTGAGTCGCGGCCCTGGTTTCTCTTATCGGTATTGTGTTCGTACAGCTTTCGCCTTCTACGACCCTTCCCACCCCTTTTGCCCTCCTAGCACTCCCTACCTGCACTAAGCTAAGCTACCTGCTCCCCAGTGCATCCGCAGCCGACTTAGCTACACTGTACCGTATTTGCCGTGGGCACAGGGAAACTGCGGAAAACCCGTGCCAGTACAGTCGGTCATGTTTTTCCCATTCCGCAGTATAGACACAAAAGTATTTACTTAAGTGTGGACAACGAGGTCTCAGAAAAACTGACCTTCCGTTCAACGCTCAATGCGCCAGTCAGTGCGCGGCTAAGCGGTCACCCATCCAAGTACTGGCCGCGGACGATACTGCTTGACTTAGATAATCGCCAAAGCAACACACCGACTGCGCATCCAGCGCTGTCGGTTTCTCTTACTAGTAATTTGTGCCGCCAGGCTGTTTAAGGCATAAAAATATGATCAATTTTTAGGAGAGCCGAAAAAAAGTATCGTATGCCATATGGAAGAAGCGGATTTTCACGTCGTGCTAGTGCTGCACTCGCTGCGCTCGGGTTTGCCAAGGTTCGGGTGACGCCAAGGTTTTGAACTGGAATTGAAGCATACTTTTTCTTGATTTTTTTTTAAATAATCCTACTTGGCATTTTTTATTTAAACATTTTTTTGAACAAACCACATTCATGGTACTTGGCGGCGGTTTTTACTTTTTTTTTGTATAAAAGAAGCCACTGCTATTCCACTTTACGCATTGTTAGTGGAGACAAATATATACTTTTTAAGGAAATATTGGATTCTACCACCTAACTATTAATTTTCCCAACTCATCATTTTTTTTCAGTGCAAATACTGCAGATCCTTACCTAAAGGGGCACATCTGCCAGGCCGTTAGTAAACTCAGTCAAATTTTCGATTCTTTTTTTTTAACAAACTATCGGACGAAGTAATTTAATCTTTTTTATTTTTTATTACTCAATATGAATTCGTTGTCTTTTTTTTTTTTTTTCAAAATTTTCACTGCATGCGCTTTTTAGCAAAAGAAAATGAATTTCATTTCCTCATATGGTTTTGAAGCAACACATTCATAGTTTGACTCTGTTTTCGTATCGTCAGCTAGACGAACCCTTTTGATAAACAACTTGAGTATAGCTCCCCAGTAGAAATCCATACTACTGTCGGCGCGATAACATTTGAGGCAAAAATAATAAACGAAGTAATTCTCGATTCAACAGTCGTACGAGACGTGCGGTAACAAGGATTATAACGAGAGGCAAATAGCTTTCTGCCTTTCAGTACCTTATGCTGGTCATCACAAACCTTTTCAGTTTGACGGCGGATAAAATACCGTCAAAAAAGGCGTTTGATAAACACACGGTATCGGAGAGAGTAAGAGAGAAGAACTGGTGTCAGCACGAAGGCCACAGGGCAAAAATGATCAGAGGCGATTGTGGGTTTCTCTTTCTCTCTCGTAGTTCTCTCCTCTGTGTAGGTCTACTCGCCATGTAGAGGCGAAAGGGATTTCGGAGAAAAATCGTGATATATCCACATACCTATTCCACCTTTGTGAACTCGGATGTTCTTGTTGCGTGAGCTTACAGCACTCTTTTGAGGTCAAAGACCTTACGATGCTTTGGATCTCTCGCTATTACAGAGTTTCTACGATGGTGGAGAAATGGTAAAGCGAAGCAAAGGAGTAGACAGATGAACGTGCGAGAGCCCGTGGTTCTGGCTGGTAAAGGACCGATTGAGAATACGAAGATAAAGGTGACGGTCATTAGTATAATTGCAACTGCACAAACATCATAAAATAGTTATAGTCAAAATTTTCCCAATTGCCACTGTACGCAGTATGTTGCGAATCCAAAAAATTCTAAACAACGGATGCAGGTTATTAGCGAAATAGTACGATAGCCGATGTACGAACACGCGATTGATTTCATAAGAGTGGTTTTGGCGGGAGTTTCAAAACGGGCAAAAACGCTAGCGACTGATCGTGATTCGTAATCTACAAGGGTCGTTGCAATTACGAATATCCGTTCCAAATACGAGTATTGCCGTTCAGGTGGGTCATAACAATATCGCACATCGGGCATGTTGAAGCACAACGGAGTACGAATCTCGATTGAGATTTTCTCTTTTACGATCGTTTGTGATGACACGTTCGGTGGAGTTAACAAAAGAGTAAGTGCCTAAAAGCGAACGGGCTTTTCAGTACAGTCACAGACACGCCATTCTGATGGTGAAACGTAAAAAAATATTGATCAACGGAAAAAAAGAATTAACAGTAACGGGAGTGATGACAGTTCGTGAAAAGCGTCACATCGGACGACACATCGAGTGGGTGAATTCAGAAATCGTCGGGTATCGACATGCAATCGGATTAATGGCAGATCGAAAAAGAGACGAACATACAGGGACATGGGACGCGCGAGCGCTGTGCTTTAACGATGAACGAGTCGGTCTTTGAGCGACTGAACGTTGCGCGAATAACTCTCCTCCCCCCCGTTCTCTGTTCCTCCTCTGACGCTCATCAATCGCTGTTTTTTCGCATACCAGATGAAACAAGTACGGTGATGAAAGTGGAAAAAGTTCAAATGAACGGAACGTAAGCGTACGAGCGGCTGAACTAAAAAAAGCGTAAGAGCATGTGAAGCGGGGTTGGGGGAGGGGGGCTTCTCGCAGGCAAAGGTTGCAAACTCGACTATTGCCAAAGGCCCGAAGAGGATAGACAAGATCGGGAAAAGAAAATTTATTTACCGCAAGGTTAAAAAAATTTCAAGTAAAATCCAATCGTCGAAGAGAACGTTTGTTAAACTGCGATGGACTGTTATATGGTCGAGAAGCGTGTTAGCCTCGCGGGGAGTTGGCATTATCAACAGTTTAAGGCAATGGAAGCGGACGGGCCTGAGGACCGAACACTTTTGCACCGTTGAACTATGTATTATCCTCCGAGCGGTGTCGGGAGGAAGTTGGCGTTTTAATAAAATTAGTTCGCGAACTCGAGATAATATATAGGATGGCCGATGAATGATGTCTTTGGATATACTATCTATATTCTCATCGGGGAAGTAGACCGGGTCCTTCGGTGTTGGAACCTATAGGGAAAAAAAAGAGTGATAAAAGGGCGAAGTTATACGACGAAAATGTCGTGATAGCTTCGTGGAAAGGGACGCAAGAGACTCTTAGGGTGTTGGGTACGAGAGAGAAATTAGAAAAGGACGAACTATTAAATGGGAAAGTCGGAATACCGAGGCACCATATCACACTCCCACATGTACAATGGTGCAGGTGAGAGACGAGATTTTCTCGCGAACGAATAAGAGAAGAAGAAGGCCGGAAAGACGAAGCAGGCGAAGAAGGACGAAAGCAACGAGCTGCGCCGACGGTGATAATATTGCCGTGGCGGGACCGCTGCTGGGGACTTGACGCGAAAATACGACCTCACGCGAATACGGCAAGAGGGAGGAGGGTATTTCGGGGTACGGGAAGAGATGGGTGCGCCAGCGTCGGCTTCGTTGCCCAGGCTTGCCAAGTTTCCTGATTAAAGCGTTAATTTGTAATTAAAGAGGGCAGCCGCCAACCGGAGCTTCTCTGGCTTTCTAATACTCTATAGTGGCGACGGGCAAGTGCGACTCGTGCGGCTATGCGCGTATGTGTTGGAGGATGGGGAAGGGGGACGACAGGGAGAAAGGAATGTAGCGTAGAACTATAGGGGTGCCTAATAGGGGTACCGAGCTGCAGAAACGGAGAGAAGCAACGGGATCCTCTTGTTGGCAAAGAGGCCACGTTCGTTGGGATTCGGATGACATGGTGGTGGAGCTCGTGGGGCAGGGGAGTCGACACCCGAGAAAATACCTTCCAGAAACTGTCAACCATCTAAGAAACTATAGTTTGCTCCCTTGTCTCATCCGTCCTCTATACCCCCGTGAAGATTCATCGATTTCGCGTCGTCGACAGGATACTTTGACGAGACGAGAAGGAAAGATGAGTGCAAACTTTACAACGGGGTACGAGTCATGTCGACGTCGTAAATGGATAGCGAGACTCTACGGTATAAGCAGCCTTGAGTAAATTTGATCTGTCTATGTGTACCTAATTTGATTAACGGTCTCTCTACCTCGCGAAAACTTGCACGGTGGAGAACACGAAAGACAGGCGAACGGGGAACTCTACCTTCTACCTTTGCGGAATTAAAGGAAGAAAAAAAAAATTCAAGCCAACTCGATTCGGAGTCGTGAAAGAGAACTCGAAATCAGTGAGTCCAACGCTGGCTTCTCTGACTCGCTATCATCTTCACCTACTTTCGTACCGAAGTTGAAGCTCTTCTAAGAAATTTCCGAACAAACTGAAGATTCTCCTATACTCCGCGAGTCTTTCGCGCTCTCGAGCTTTTCAGCATTCCCACTTTCTCGATGGCGTCTGCCCGAGTCGTAATTTCAGGCCCTTCTTTGAGGGTCTCGAAGTTAGACAAGCTGCTGGGTGTAGAGATTTAAAGTGGGCGCTCTTATCATACAAATTTGACCCTCGTTTCAACCTCAAATGGGTACTTACGTCCCTTTGAGGAGAGACAAACGGTTCACATTGGGGTGAACGCAGCCGCACAGACCCTTCTCGCTGTACAATGAATCGAATATCGCTGATCCGCGATTCATCGAAGCTCTTGTATAAACTCAGTCTTGTTTTGCGAAATTTTTTTTTTATAATAATAAAATTATTTTTTAACTAGAGGTTTCCCGGGCTTGCATTCCTTTTATCGACATTACAACAATGCTTCGTCGCCGATGCAACTAATAGTTATTAGAAACGTCAAATTTTTTTCAAAATGTTATGTAGTGTTTCGAAATTTGGTTTTTTCCTTCTTCAAAAAATCCTCTCCTAAAAAAAGTCGAAAAAAAAAAAAATTAAATAGAGAGATAATGCTAAGCACGCGAAGCGTGTGCTCACTGCTAGTAACGTCAAAATTAGTCTAAAATCGAAAATTAGAAAAATTCTAAAAAATTGTGTGACACATTGTGATCGGAATAATTAACGTTTCGCATTATTATTAATACTATTTGCCCTAAAACCAAAGACACGCGTTATTCATTCGCTTGGTCATTACAATCTAATGAAAGTTATAATATATAACAGTCACCCATAAAAAGTATTAAATAAAAAATAATCGAACATTTGTAACACTCACGATCACACGAAGTTAAATGAAAATGGATAAAACCTATCAAACTAAGCCACTTTAATAGGAATGATGAAATAATGCATCTTACTGTATCAATTAATATTAATGTAATTTAAAGTCGGGCGACCTTTCTGCTCACCGCGCGAATATATATAACCATCACAACCAATGAGTTACTTAAAGTCAATTAATTTAAAAGATTGTCGTGTGCACGACTGGCGTTTTCCAAATGCAATAAGAAAATAATGAACGAATTTTTATAACTATTGATTACCAATATTAATTATTACGATGTAATACATTCTTTTTAAAGTCACTCAGTGTCTTATGTTTTTTTTTCCATTTGATTCCGATATTCGCAGTCCAATATTTTATTAATAACATTTTTTTTCTATACATCACGAAAATTCCGACGATGACGATGCAACATCGGTGTATCGATTATTCAATACCTTTACTCCAACACGTCTCGATTTTTTTTAGGAATAATTCATGCATGGAATACATCGTCAACTATTGCAAAAAATATTTTTTGTGAGTTCATGTGAAACCCCTTCTTTACGGAAATATTTATCCGTCAGATCTTAGCCCCACCGTCAGGTCAGTTTTATGATACAAGAGAAAGATAAAAAAGCTACGCGTGTTCGGCATACAAAAGGCATGTAAGGGCGATTCGGAATACATACGAACGTTCGGGATCCTCGGCCATTCGTCTCCATACATGGATTCAGAAACGTACGAGTGTGAGGAATGAACTGTACACAGATGAAACGGTCGCGGCCACTTTGGTATCCTCTATCTTTCTTTTCCCGCCTTTAGCTATCCTTCCTCTCTTTTCTCTTGTTTCTAACGAGTAAAAGAAGAGTCAAGTTATACATCACCAAGTGAGATCGCACACGTGGCGGGTTTTCAAAGATTAACGATATCGCGTTTTCAAGGCAAGAGAATCCTCAGCAGCGCTTCCGCTCTCGTTTCATCCCTTCTCTCGTTTTTTTTAGTCTGTTCACTCTTATTTTTTTTTCTCCACCGCCGTGCTCTTGAGTCCCGACAGGCCTCGAACGATCTATATCGAAAAAGGAAGGACGAGTTCCAAACCCGAGCAGCATCACAGCACAAGTTCCCCCCCTTTTTCCACTATCTCGATGAAAGCAGAGCGGAACTTTCAAAACTTTCCATCCCTCGTCTCTCATTCTCCGCGCCTGTCGTAATTACGAAGTTCGATGAGCTGGTGACAAATCGCGGGTTCCTCGGTAGAGGCATCGTCGTCCAGCATGCACTCCGGGCATCCATCCCCTCGTCCGACCTTCGTTTGCCGTGAGCACACGCTTCCTTATTCGGTTCAAAAGGTTTTCTCACCGACGAGGCAGAGGCTTTTATATACTCTGTGCACATTTCAGTCAGTCAGGCTTGTCTAATTAATTATATGGGTACAGCGAGAAGGGCGGTGATCGAGAAACGGGACAAAAGATGAGTGTGAGAGGAGTTGAATATTTCATTCCGAAACGTAATTCCGGAATTATACAAAAGCTGAGTTTCATCTTCTTGACGCTCCGAAGGGGAAGTAACATTTTATTTTTCACAATTTTCTTGCTTTGCAATGTTCTTATCTATTTCTGATGGATACGGTTCTAAATTCAGTTTGCGGTAATTTAACGTGCAAACGAACGTATGTCCATAACCTTAATTTTCGTTCCTCCACTCAGTCTTTCCGCTTCTTCTTTTGCTCCATTCCCCACTGACGATTGATCCAACGTTATGACAAAAGACAAGAGAACGCGTTTACGATACTCAAGATGTTCACGCTACGAAGAGTCGAAATTGTACAGTAGCGGAAAACGTCTCGGGTGCGATATTCCGCGAATCATGAAAATCACGCTTTCCGTCTGTGATATCGCGTCGAAAGGATTACGACGTTTCCAGAATAGTTTAATAATACGGAAATCTTGTTCAACACGTGAGAATACTCGAGTTCTCTCAGGCGTTTGTCTCTTTGTCGATGTGAGTTCAGCTCTCTGTTCTCACTCGCTCCACAGGTTTCAGTGAACCAGATGGATTAAAGCGATAGTGGTAGTAGTAAGTGCCAGTAGTGGTACGGCAACATAGAGAAGCAGCGAGTGTATACTCACCGACAGTGCGCGGGAGAAATGAACGAAGAAGGACGATATAAGAGGTTGAAAGAGTAGAGAAAGACGGAGGGAAGGAGGAAAAAGCCTTATCCCCTATCCTCGTCTGTCTGCCTCAGTTCGTTCGTTCGTGAGACAACGAGGTTGACGAACGCCTGCGTTAACGTTGGAGGAATTAACGAGGGTGCCGCTTGGGTCCTCGAGGATAATTGCCAGGCCACGCAAAACGTTACTCTCCTCCTCGACCCGATCTTCAGAATCTTCAAGCAAGAAGTAGCTTGCGCATCCAGAACGGAGAACAGAGACCGGAGAGAGAGACCAAGAGGAATGGAGAAGTGCGAATGAGAATTATAAGAGAAGAGAATATATGTTGGATGGATAACAGCGACTTCAGAAGTTAGCTGCTGCCGAGGGACAAAGAGTAGGTAGTTATACAGCTAACGTTGAGACAGAAACGAGACTCTTGAACTTTTTTTTTTCGTTTTCATTCTACACACCATCGCCGATTTGACAGTCTTAAACTTCCAGAACAACTTGGAATCCGACATTTAGGCAGTAATCCGCGGAAGAATGTTAATCATTTATCGCCCCAAATAATTTGAATGATTCTTCAAAAAGCATTATTACGATCTTTTAGCATTACAACTACCTACTCTACCTTTTCACTTATTGATAAGGAGATAGCTACGTCACAGATCGTTCTTGACATCCTCTCGATACGGCGAACGATTGAAGTACGGAAAACGCAGATCATTGCCTTGGACATACCAAAAAGGGAAAAGAAAAGAGTAGCTTGTGAACCGTAGATAGACGAGAGCCGATGAATTCTGTAAGTCCCTCTTGCAAAGCTCGTCGTTGCAGCGAGCGTTGTAAAATTGAAGAAGTGTCCTCGGTAAACTGTTCTGCTCGAGAGCTAATGTAAAGCATGCCCTCGGTTTTCCCCGTTTGCCAGAGTTGAAAAGGGCTATACGTCGTTGACGAGGACACGGAGAGCCCGAGTCAGGAACGTTGAAGGGAGTCGGATATGGTATATATGTATAGCTATGTGTACGAAGCTTGAACACGCGCCTCTGCATACATGCGAGTACTGCAGCGCCATTGCGTAAAGAGGCAGAGATGGTTGACATAGAATGGGAATTCGTGTAAACACACTACTCAATGCGACGGGGAGGATGAGAACTCGGCCTGTAAATAGATGCGTGGTAACTGCTGCTATCCGGTGCTACAGTTGTTACTGTAATGGTTCTGGTGTTGAGAGTCGGACGAGGCTAAGCGCATGTGTGGCTATGTGTTAGTCTGTACGTTTGTCCATTGCTCGTCGACTCAAGAGATACTGTCAGTAGCAATGTAGCAGTGACTCGAACACTTTCCCTAAAGCTACAGGAAATCATCTCCGTTCGGCTTTAATGCAATATTCGCGGCCGCAATCAGTCCGATCGTATGGCAGACATTTTGATGGAACATCGACGGAAGCCACCAACTGTTTACCGTAATAATTGTATACAGTAATTTCATTCGGTTAGCCTGCAGCTTTGTATTTTGCGTACCCAGTCAACTAATATGTGCAGAGCGAAACCAAGAGAACGTCCCGAGTATTTTATTCGATACTGTCGATATTCACGTATCGTCGATCAACGATACATGATTCGGTGTTCGATCGCCTTTCGAAGTATTCCGGCTGACATACGTCAGTGTAGCTCGGGGCTTTGTCTGTCGTCGATGAAACGTACAAGTGGACAGCAAAAATCCATCAATTAGAGATACGCCTATGACTGTCCAATGCAACTGCGAGCAGCGCATAGTCACTTCAATTATAATGCCGAAGTATCGATGAGTTGTTTTCAGTGTGGATCATTTGTGTACACAAAAACGCTTGAGGACCCGTTGAAGTTTGAACGCGCGCGGTAAAAGCCGTGTATACTAATTTGATTATTTTATGCGCCTATCAACGAACGATAAAGCGATTCGCAGTCGGAATTATATTGAAATTATTACGTTCGCTTCGAAGAATATTTCACTATTGCCGCAGTCTGTTTCCGGGTACTGAATCGCATTAAAATAATATGAAACGTTATGATCGGGTAAACGAAGCTTTACGAGTGATATATAGAGAGGTAGAATAGGAACGGACGTTGAACAGTGGAGGGCAAAGGAAGCGGAAAGTAAATAAAGATGATGAATGAAAGGAGTTACCGGCAGGGGGTCGGAGGGGGGGGGGGGGGGTGGTGGAGATATATATAGACAGAGAAAGAGAAATCGCCGTGGGCCAATGAGAATGACGATGGAGGGTACGAAAGGACGGTGGAGTGGCTGCACTTATACCCAGTATACTCGTGCCGTATAAGCCTTGAGGTTCGGCCGAAAAGGAACGAGATGAGGAGTAACAAAAATGCAGCGGTTTCAATTTCGCCGAGTTCGCCTGAACAAATATTCTTAGATAAAGAGGGATACCTTTTCCGTGGCTATGACGTCGTCAGCTACCGCATCGCTACCCACCGGCAAACGACGACGTCGCCGAACTACGATCACTGGAGCCGTATCCAGCGTCGGGTCTGCTGGATACGGCTAATGTTGGTTGTGCACGTAGCGTAATGGCAATCCGGTGGGAATATCGCCCAAGAACTTAGCTATATTTTCTTCGTCTTACTTACGGTAAATTCGTTGGATATGCGCGAGAATAGTCGACTCGTTCGTGTGCTTCTCGTGATGCTTTGTTCTGCATCTCGGTGCCCGAGAGACAACACAAAAATCCAATATTAAAACTCCACGGGCCTCTTCGCCAAGATCTCTCTCTTTCTCTCCCTCTCTCTGCTTCTCTCTATCTCTCGTGGTTTTGTCGAGAAAATTCAAGAAAGCTTTCTTTCTTTATTTCAAGCCGCTCTTGCTGCAATCATCTTTTTCATCGATCCAGTCTCAACCTCTCGCTCTTCTTTCAATTTCAATGAACCTATCATATTCTTTCACCTCTCTGGATGGTTTGGTGTTAGATCCTTACTGATTGAAAGATACCGCGTGAAATTATGCGACCCATTCGAGTGAACACATAGTGATTTATCCAAGTGGACCGAGGAATGATGCCTTCTATTCGTCTCCTTCTAGTTCTCCCTTCTATTCTTTTTTTTTCGCCAATTTCCCATAGCTTTTTTTCTCGTTGCTCGAGAAAATTCGTGCTCCGCGGAAAAAGCGACGTTGGTTCGAAACGAAGGACGGAGAGAAGGAAAGAGAGAGAAAGAGAGGGAGGCTAAAGAAAAATCAAGTGGTAAATCGATTTCGCGCTCGACGCTCGACGATAGCGTGCGGTATATATAAACTCTTCGCCGCATGTATGGCTATATATACAGTATGGTTGGAGTTTCGGGTCAGTGGTTCCTGCGGCTGCCGCGGTGCCGTAGAACCGAGACGGTCACAGTGCAAGATTCGCATAGAATCAATAAACGGATCTCTATAATGATTTCAATCGTGTCACTTCCTGGTTTCTGCTTTCGCCAACTATCGTGGGCACAAATGATATGATAATATAATATTCGCATGAAACAAGTTATTCCCCATATTAAATTTAATTGCGAGTTATGGATCGGCAATTACATTTAATCGACGAATTAATTTTGGCGACGGGGTATTTTTGTAATAATTGAAGAAATGGAGAACTATTTCCTGCTACGTTATTACAGTTTCACGTGCATATTTGAAACCATAGGTCAAATTGAACTTAGCGATTTTCTCCGTAAATGTATCTGCTACGAATATATCGCTTTGTTAGCGGAGTCAAGTATTGTATTAACGGTGACAGGACGTAGAAGCGTAGGTCATTGCCGGACAGCCGGCGGCTCTTAATCCGTGATTAAGCTACGGCACAGGGGTCATTAAGCCCGAACTGAAGGACAGGGAAATCTGCCTGAGGCTTGACACGAAACGTTCTCCCTCTATCGTCCCATAGTCCTGTCGTCTATCTCGTCTTCCATGCGCCATCCTCTTCCCCGCGTTCTATCGATTCACCCCCTTAATTCGTACCTACCTAACTAACCTACCGTTCGCCGGGGCGTCCACGGCGCGCGACTGACTAAACGCAGGCTTTACTACTATCCTCCCATTGCTCCTCGGCGTACCAGCCGACCGGCTGCGACTATGGACCAGTGGCACGTGACTCCGTATCTCCTCTATATATATCCTTCGCTCACTCTGACCGTAACGCAACGACAACTGTGAAACGCATATTCATGCAGACCCTCTCGGAAACTTCGGGACAGTACGGCGGCAACAACGTTTGCAACATAAACCGATAGTAAATGTGTATATATATGTTTGCTGTATATATATGTATGTGTTATCAACGGAAACACATTGACCCACTTTACGTCCAAGTATCGGGAACTATACGATATTCAAATGGCCTTCGCTCTCACGCGGTTTGAAACTTTCGTAAAAAAGTTTTCACTCTCCGAAAGCCACGTTGAGGATTTAATACCTTTCCAACAAGAGTGCGAGGCGCGTTTTCCGTTGCTTGGATGATTTGTTTTTTTTTTTTCTTTGTTATCACAGAAGTTTATACCGAATCGAAAATCCCAACGACCGGCGCGTATAAGTAGCTTCAAACGCGAGTAAAGCGCTTTCGCGTTTTTTTTTCACGGTTGTATGTATGTCCATTGGACTGTGTGTTGTGCACATTCTACTGTACGTATAAGCGTAGAGGGGTCTCACGAGGGTAACATTATGAAGAAGGGCTATAGAGCACATCAGAGTCCGAAATGAAATACGACCGTTGCTTCATATTTCACTTGAGTTCTCTGTATCTCACAAGTAAGCCGATGACGGGGAAATGCTCTGTATAACAGCGTATGTATAGCGTGTGTTGAGCCATTTCAACATTTTCGACTTGGTTTACGACCAAGTGATCGTTATTAATCCGTTTCCACGAGTCGAGACTTCATAACGGTACTCCCTACGGTCGAGAAGCGACGAGTTCCTACGCGGGGTTCACGACGCCGGTCATCGCTTCCTATGAACGCTGCGAGTTGGACACTCGACGACTTCAGGGAAAGGTCTCGAAGTCCGATGATTTCGAGAAACCTGAACTGCACACACATAACCATCGTGTGAATGCCGTTATTCCGTCAGATTATTAATGGCTTCAGCTCGAGAGTAGAGTCTATCATGAGTCGGACTGTTATATCGTGGAGGATTTCTATCGTGTGTCGACCCTCTCAGCGCTATTTCTCTCGAAACCATCGTTTCATTCGCGACAGCGTGGAATTTAATTACACATCCCGTAATGATTGCTTTTGTGCGAAAAGAGTGAATAATGGATGAGTTTGACGCAAATTGCGCTACGAGGATTAGATAATTGGGTTTGATGCATGGCAGACATAATTAACTCGATGATGACGGTGACTGGCATATTAAGTACGACTATTACTGCGTTGGTGATGCTTATCTTACTCTTCAACCCAAAAATAGCGTCTGTTGGTCGGGTCTCTCATTGGAAAATATATGCGACAGATGCTATTTGCCAAAGTGGCCACCATAATTGTTCTCACGTGTTTAACTATTCCGCATCGATCCAATTCGGAATTTCAGCATTGGCAGCAACGATCGGCCCGATAGTGCAGTTGAACTTTTCGATAATCGAATTTGTGGACGATTCTCGTTGGTCCGTTTGACAATATGTCACGATGGAGACGAGTTTCACGGTTGAACGAATGGTCTATTCTAAGATTTCCGATGACCATTAAGGATCAGTAGTCGACGAGTCGCAGAAAAAAAGAATTAATTTGAAGAAAATTTCGATGGGCTCAAGCTTTCGCCGTCGCGAAGACGAAAGACGAAAGCCGGAAACTCGCGGAAGAAAGGCGAGAGACAGCGGCAGACTCATTCTGTCGATGGGAAGGGGAGAGCGCGGGGGGCACATCAGGGATGATGATGAAAACTATGTCCCTTCGGGGGTTCTTTAAGAAGCCTCAAGAAAATGGAAAGACTAGAGAAACCAACTGGAGCTAAGACTCCGACGAGGAGTTTCATCGTTTTCTCAGTCTCATTCGTCTACTCGGTAATATTTTTTAATTGGAAATATTAATTACTTCCGGTCTCGGGGACGACGCCACTGCCGAGCTATTCTACAAGTCAGAAGCGTGTTTCTCAAATTACCCTCTCCATCTTCTATCTATCTATGGATCCTTTCACTCAGTCCTTCTCTCTCTCTGTCTCTCGGTACCTCGACCTCCTCATTTTCCGCACCCATCTCGCGTCGACAGAAGCTCTCCTTCTAACTTATACACCGTAGTGCTGTTTCACCACTCTCGCTTCACGGCTGATCGTCTAGGATGCCTCGCGCTCGTCTGCGATACTCCACGGAATTTCAATTACAAATGAGGTTTTCATTCCCGGATTGAACGCTGCTCGCGCCTGTTACCTGTACGCTACACTAATCTCGCGCTGTTTCTATTATAGATTGCGAGAGATTCGCCTCAGTTGCGTCTTTTGCCCGAAAAATCGACTCGTCCAACAACCGGGATGGATGGTAAATTCTTTTCAAAGTTTCGGCTACCGGGCAAGTGGTCCGTACGCCGACGGATGATTGCGCGAACGAAAATAGTCGCGGAGTATTTGGCCAATTTGAAACTTCTGTTGAGAGTACAAAACTTTTTAAAGGCCTCATTCTTTCACGCGAGGGAAGAGAAAAAAAAGTTGAGTGAGAGAAAAAAAACGTACATCGGGTAAACAAGAAGCGTACGAAGCGTCGCTCTGGCGACGGAGAAAGACACCGTATTTGAGAATCGCGAAATACTGGGAGCGTCGAGTTTTCTTGTGTTCAGGTCGAAAAGCCGATCGGCGAACCGCATACCTCCTTGCGGGTTGAAGAAGCGTAGAGAATAGAAGAGACGAGAGTGTTACGAGCTGCGAAATTGAACCAGCAGCTCGACCGAACACGGTTTTCTCGTTTCTCCGTCATCCGGACTTTGCCTCGGGGTTTTGTCTCCTTGTCTTTTTCGTACTTCTCGCTGAGACTCTGTGCCGAGAGTTCGACGTGAATACCGCAAGTTATTGCGAAAAAAGTGTACTAAACTTGCGAGGCCAAGCAACCGGCAGAAGCAAAGAGGCGAAAAAAACGGAAACATGTCACGCGAACAGTTTCCGAGTGGAAAGTTCACGAGGCGATACACTGAAGACATTTATTTATTTACACGTATCGTTTTGCATGAAATAAAATTGTTGCGTTTTACTTAACCGAATAATTATATTTACCTTCTTCAAACATAATACTAATCATGTAGCATGTTGTCAAAAAAGCTTTGCGACAATGGCTTTTATGTATTGGTTATTAATGGGTAAGCAAATATTTGTATTAAAGGATCATTCTAGTGTAACGGGCCAAAAAATAGCTGATTTTCACGATTCTTTTTTTCAATGGACAAAATACGTTTATCAATCTGATTTTTTGAATTGTGAAGCCATAACACTGATAAACACAAAAAAAAAATTTCGAACGATTATTCAAATATTTTTTTACATTTTTTTTCGGCGGTTGAAAATGTCTTATAAAAAAATTACTACGTGACGGTGCACACTCCTCCAATCACAAATTGTCTAAAATACAAATTCAAAATAGATTATGGATCAGAATGATACCCGCTATCACGGTATAGAGGTTTTTTTTTTATCAAAATTGAAAAATTGGCGGCGATTTGAAAAAAAAAAAAAAAAAGTATCCAATTTAGGTTTTTTTTCGAGTTTTTTTGTTGAAAAAATATGAAGATTAAAAAAAAGAAAAACGCTTGCATAGCAAGACAAAGAATAGTGTGAAGAATGTTGTATCAAAATTTGAGACGGATTATTTGAAAACTCTTCTTTTGAGAGTGTAAGTCGTGTACACCGAGTGTAAAAAAATTTCTCGACAATACATTTATAAAAATTTTTAAAAACTCGACTGAAAAACAGTGAAATAACAAATAATTATTCGCGGGAGCTCTATTCGTTGTTGAGTTTACGAATCTCCCGACTATAATATGCGAATAATTATTTGTTATTTAACTCTGTTTTCAGTCGGGAGTTATTTTAATTTCTATCAAATTATTTTTAATAAATCAATATAGAAAACAAAAATCCACTCACCCTCAAATAAATAAATTTGAAATTCGCCCGTGAATAATATCGAAAAAACAAAAAATTAATTTCGAAAGTAAAGTAGGCTTATGTTCGAACAATTGAAACAAAAAATGGATATAATAAAAAAAAGTCGTCGAATCCTTCTCTAAGTAATGGTTGGTAACGGTTTTATCTCTACCATAATTGATCATAATAAAACCTGAAAAAAGACGGTCCGCGGCACAATGATAAGGTGTGCCAAGTTTTGCTAAGAAATTTTTTGTCGTTTCGGAGAACAACGTATACCAAGAAAAATGCCCAAAGTCAGATTTCACCGTGAAATGCATAACTCCCGTTTTTTGCCCAGCAGGCAGTCGGGAGTTAAACATGGTACACTAGAACGATCCCTTAATAAATAATGCAGGATTTCTAAATTCTGTACGTCGTTCTGTAAATCATGAATAATTCACCGGGCTTCTGGTGAGCAGCGGTAAAAATTGGTCGAAAAAGAATAACAGCATTAATAAAATATCATTTTATAGAAATTTAAGAACTCCTCTCTGAAATTGTTAATCACGTAAATAATTATTTTTTCCCGACTGCGCTAAAAAGACCATATTTCATGCCTGCAACGCAGGTGTAAAGTTAGCTATTCTTGACCAGCGGCAGTAAAAGTAGCTGAGCGGGAGTAAAAGTAAAAGTCGCCGTAAATAAAATAGAATATACAATTTTTTTTTGCAATTCTTTTTTCCAAATTCATTTATTAATAAATAAATAGAAAATACGCAACAATCCACCGCTGCTGAATCGCGGGCCCGATTCCTCTTATCGCTAATTTGTGCCGCTATGCCGTTGCAGGCATAAAAATATGGTCGATTTTTAGCACGATCGGGAAATAAAGTATCGTATGCCACACGGGAGGAGCGGATTTTCACCTCGTGCGAGTGTTGCCGTCGATGCGCTCGGGCCAGCAATCATCGCACTCGGTGGAAATCACGTACTTTCGTCCGTTGTCGCATAATGTACTATTGTTATTTGAGTCTTTTTTGCCTTTTTTTTATTCTTGTGAATTTATTTTTAATCTTACAATCTGAAAGTAAAAAAAAACCAGAAAAAAGTTATTATTATGAATAAATTAATCATAATTAACGATTAATAATGATAATGTAAATATAACAGAGAATTACAATAATAATAACCAAAAGTTCATTACTACGAGGTCATGAATAATGTTCGTAATTTGTCGTCCAAAACACGCTCCATGATTCGCGGAACTAATTTACAAAAAAATTTCAAGACTTATTAAGCCGTTTCACAAACATGCGTGACCACGAAAACGAGAATTATCACGGGACCTTAGTGAAACGCACACCTCTTTACACAGCGGCGGACAGAGTCGTGAGTTGAAACAGAACAATAAACGAACTATATAAAACGAATCAAACACATTGTTCCTTCTCGTCCTTTTATTCGTTCGATTTTCAGGATACTTTCAATTGGTTTCCCGATATGATTTATTGATTTCCGCGCGACGTATACACTGCATTGTTCCATCTGATCGACATTGCAACTCGAACGCAACGGCTAATTCAATATAAAGCTTTTTCCCCCTGTTGTTCGTTGATGACACTTGAAGTTTCCAATTGAAGTCACAATACTTACTTCTATCCGCTCTGCTTCTCTTACAGTTCTTCAAATCCCAACGATCACGATGGGAGAGTTGCATACTCATGTTCTATGTAACACGTACTTCCTTCCAATAACTTTTATCGTTCACCCGTGACTTTGTAACAAATAATCTCAAAAGGTCCACAATCGACAATTTCCAGTCGCATAAAATTTGAATCCTTTTACGATGTTGCAGACGAGTGCAAAGACGAATGCGAGTTGTTCGATTCACTTGTCTGCTTCGTCTCAATACGGTGCAACAAACGTGAAAGGCTTTTTCTATCATGATGTTCATGCAAATCGTCCCGTCAAGGCGTTTGTTCTCTCGTTTGTGTGTGTTTCTCCGCGATCCGACCTACAAGCGCTACATCATGACAGCCGAGATGGGAATAGACGCTCATGAAAATTTCAAGCATTCCATATTTACACACGGCAATGTACCTATGTGTACCTTTGACAGCTACGGAAATCTCGGTGAATGCATGCATGCCTCGCGATACATGCCAGAGAACCTGCAGACTTAAAGCGCTATAATTCGATATTCAATTTCGATTTACAAACTTTTGCGTATCAGTGACGCGTATATGGTATATAAAATAAATAAATCTATAGATTTTTTGGACCGTCGCGGACAATGAAAACGGTAAATAAGATTATTTTTGAAAGTACAGAAATCATAGAGCAAAATTATTGCAAGACAAATCAAAGAGGATCGAAAGATCGCGAATTCGATTCTCTAGATAATCTGAAAAATCATCCAGTTTATGAGTCGAATGTGAGGCAAAAACAAGGCAACTTCGTGGTCGATCTGACGCAATGGTATATGTTGTGACGGGCTTTTCAAGGGCTTCAGAGTTCCCTCCGTTGGCTGCCCCGTGGAAAATATCATGACGCCCCGTTTAACTTACCTCTTTACCTTTCGTCCTTCGCTGCTGTTGCTAGGCGCCAGAGTATTGTATCAATCGCGATACTCGAGGGATTTCGTATTTCTTCACTTACTTCTATCTTACGGCTATCGGAATGGGGAGTGCAATTCGGGGCGACAAGAAAATGACACCAACGATAAAATTCTATAAAAAGCAATACCTTTGTAGTTTATTCCTTTAACAAGGTATCTTTCCAAGCAATGAATATCTTCGCACGCGTGACTCTACGCTACTCAAGTGCTTTACAATAATCTTCACGACGCGAGCGCGACGCTTCGAGCGAAAACTTTCGATAGGACGGAGCAAATCAATCACCAAGCACGAGCGAGAACACACTATGCAACGCGGGCTCGATTATTCCCAACAGGCCAAATACGATAGACAGTGTGTACCACGTCCGCCTACCTTATCAATCCAGTGTTCCTGTGAATCCCGCAAATCGACGCGTCCACCGTGTGGCTTTTCTCTAGCTGTGACCTTGTAAATGTTCCTTTGAAATATTCTCGGCCATCGACACGGCGTTTCTTATCTCTTCGGTGGAACTCGATATACTACGATCATACGTCTATTCTGTTCGGTGCGGTGCACGAGAATCCGGCGCTCGTGCCTCGTTACGCGCAATTTCGGTAGTTCAGGGGTGAGGGTCACGGCCTCCCTTCGATCGCTCTCTTTGATCGTCGTTCGAGTTCTTGCTGTTCCTACAGCCCCGCGGTCTCTCACCGCGCCTCTCTTCGGCATGTAGTGTAGTCTCCGAAAATCGGTAACTTACAATAGTTCCTTTGGCAGACTCTCTCGCTCTACCTGTAACGTGGTCGATTCATCGATTCTCGTGCGTCCTACTCTAGCATGGATGCGAGCGCACTATAGCGCCTCGTCACAATGTATATGGAGGGCCCTCGTAGCGAGTCCGGTAGATAGTTCGACCTCGAGATTTTCTGTCGATAAGTCGCTGGAACTATTCTCACTCGTGGTCCCTCCTACTTATTCGTTTCGACTACTTTTTTCTTTTATCCTCCGCAGTGCAGTCCATCTTTCCATTTAATACCAATTTCCACACGCGTGCTCCCCTATATCTACCGTTGAAGTCATAGCAACCCATCAGCACCACCAGTGTTACCACCATTATCCCTTCCACTCGCGCTTCCGGCCGGACCAACTTCGAACACCGTATCCGGAGTCCGGAGATTTGTGAACGAATGGTCTATTACTCTCGGAGATTTGACGGTCGGGTAGAATAATAATACCCAACGAAACGCTCAGATTCAACGTGCGAATTATCGAGAAGAGCAACTTTGTCCACGAAACTAGTCGGCTTTTGCATCAACTGCGCACTGCTGCAGTCGCCAAACTATTCCAACTGGAATTCTCGGGTTTCTATTTCCTGTATCGGCGAGGATATAATGAAATATTCATGGGATGAGGACCGCGGCGAACACAACGAATCGATGTCCAGCAAGAGAGTTCCGGTTCTATTTGGTTTGTTAAATTTTAGATTTCCTCGCTGAAACTGCCACGCGACTTCCCGCCTTTAAATGTCCTATTGAAACGGCTTTATATCAAAATTCGTGTGATGTCTGTTATTAAAATTGATCGTACACCAAGGCATCGCAAGTGCGGTTGGAAATGCATCCTGTCATTGACACGCAAAGCGAATTCTAAATAGATATCAACCGTTGCATGACTTCTTTGATGGTAAATTTATGACGCCGTTTTTGATCCGGAAACTCTGGGGAAAGAAGGAGAAAGGGAGTTTTTCATATTGTCCCCGTTCGCTTCCAATTTACCGCGATTATAACCACCGCGACGCTTATATAGCGTTGTTTCTTGTTTGTTTCGTTTAAGGTTTCCGTGTAGATATGAGAAGCATTGAAAAATATTAAAGTTCTTGTCATGGATCGCGCACCACCTCGTCCGTTCCAACGCCCATATACCACGGGAATTGAATTTGCATACGCTTGTAACAAAAACTCACGTAGGTCTCGAGTTGCATACCACGTTCTAGCGCACTCCCCGGTAGATACAGCCAAATTGCGTGTAACTCACGCCAGTGCGGGAGCCATACTCGGGCATGTAATAGCTTAGGGAACACAGAGACCCATATGCCCATATATACACCCGTCTGACTTCCGCTCATTTGATGGATAATGCATTTCATTCGCCGTTGGCGTTTTATATCCTTCCTTTACGCGCACGCATGTTATACTGCGGGATGCGGTATATGATCCTGCGTCCCGGTTTTTACGAGCGGCGCGCTACTGTGAATCGTTCATTTTATCCGTTCCAGAGAGATGGACCCCGCGGAAAAATTGATCAATTGAACCACCAACGCAAAAACTTCCCGGTTCTTCGACCTCGCGATTTGGCTGAAGATCCGATGTTCCCTGAGCTTCACGAAGTTCATCCAATGTCTGTAGACTTGAATTTGTCTCTCAATGTTTCTCGTGCGGAAAACATCCGGTTTTGTCGTATAGCTCGACCGTCTGCGAATATTCCATTTCCCTCGACTCACCCGTACAGACTACCTAATTTCGTTTTCTCCTGTGCCCGGCTATGGAGCCGTATTTCTGCGCGATAAGCGACGATAGAGGATAATTAAGGCTGCGGAGTGTGCCGTGTAACTTGTGCAATTACAAAACCGCGAAAAGAAAAGCTTTCGTTGAAGATTTTCATTTTTTCGGTTGTAAGACGACGGAACGTTGACTAATTGTACATGAATTTTGTGTCAGCGATCCAAAATTCTTCTTTTTCTTTATTGTAGTACTATCATTGGTAATCGCGAATTTGAATGACGCATCAATCAATCGATTGTTGCAGATCTTGAATTGCGCAAAGCCAACGATAATCGTTCCGCAATACTGGCTTTTACGACTTCTGCTCTTGGCTTTCACTTCAACAGCATGGAAATAATGAGAGACAAGGTCGCACCGAGAGCTGCCGGTGTATTCTGACTGCTCTAATCTCCCTCGATCTCGTGAGCTTAGCCAGCTGCGGGAGAACCTCTATAGTTCGAAGAACTGTAGAAGCTGCCCAAGCAATAATACGACACAGCTTGTTCAGTTGAGGGTAGTTCCAACGAGCTCTCGCTTCGTTGGAGGCCAATATTACTCTGTCTCACTGTGTACATACTATAGTTTGAATATATACTATATGTAGTCTATCTCGGTATCCGCTACCCCTCCAATCGTGCTACATCGGACCTCCACCGACACGTTTCTCTCATTGTTGCAAGTTCTGTCTAATCCTCAAGCCTGTCTTTGGCAAGGCCCGCCGGTCTTACGGACCGTGATAAAGGGAGAGAGAGAGAAAGAGAGAGAGAGAGAGAGTGAGAGAGAGAGGGAAATAGAGGGAGAGGGAGAGGACGGAGAACGGCAGGACAAGTTTCGCCTGTACTGACCCGATGTAACTTTCCTACCAGCCGATGTTTCCACAAGCGTGAACGCAGCACTTCGTATTTTCATCGTGGTCTTGCGCGGCGTAACCTTACCATTCCTGATTCTCCAGACGATTGTTCAAACAGACTCGATCTACAGACTAAACTTCCTATCTATACGTAAATATCTAAATCCTGATTTCAGTCCTGTCGTTACGAGGAACAATCTGCGCTATACGAAAGACACCACTAACCCTTTCAAAACAGCATCTTGTCTGTCGTGAATGATCGGGTTTAAGACATTCTACAGTACATGACAATAGATGATCTATTTGCCGAACGGAATTGATAAACACTTCATAGGTCTGAAAGCGGGCGGGCGTGTTTGTAAGGCTGCAGGTTGGTCATTCCCCAAACTACAGCAATCCTATCAATCATTTTTCATTCAGATGTGGGTCTTCAGTTAGAAGACAGTCCAGCTGGTGCGTCGTCCAGTTTTCAGAAATGTTTGTGTAAAAAAAACTAGTTAGGGTGGCAATACGGATTCTCTGAATGTGTAAATTTCTCGAATATAACATAGATTTCTATTTAAATTTGATTAATTTTGGAAAGACACATTAATCGAAGATCAACTTATCTGTTGTGTCTAATCCCATCAAGGCACTCTTTGCTGATCTTGGAAATATAAAACGCAACGCGTAGTCGGCAATTACAAAGGGTTCACTACCACGTCTTGAGTGAAAGACCTTACGGAATTCCTGGTAGGTAACATAAAGCGTAAGCCATGCTACAGGCACATGCCGGAATGTGGTTCATATTTTCGGTTTCCGCCTCAGGCCTCCCCGGGAAGTAGGCGTAAAAGCATCTACGAAATCCAAGTTGGGGGACGGTGATGGTCGTGGGGGGCTGCTAGTGTACCTGATGTTCAACGAGAATATCGAATGCCTTACCTGTACTCGCTCGCTCGTTCGTCGCTCGACTTGACGATACGTGATGTGTATTCCTGTGTGAGTGTCCTAGTTCGAGGGATGACTACGGTGGCCTTCCGAGCCGTCTCTCGCCTCGGAAGGTGATAGCGCGCTGGACGTATAACTATGCCGGAAGCCGACGAGTCTCAACGGAGGTCTGTAAACTCATGTTGCATCTGCCATACTGTATCTTCAACAGTGCCGCAGTAGTGACACTAGATGCAGCAGCAGCAGCAACACATGGGGGAGTGATCCACCCTTATGTTTTACGATGCATGCATACTTATCCAGTCACTTTCGAAATGGCTGCCCAGAGTGAGCGGCGAGGGAACCAAAACAGTGTTCGAGCTGTTTCCAGGCACAGAATTGGGCGTCGGAGGAATCTGAAGGACGAGAGGGAGAGGATAGGCAGAAGTTGAGAACCTGTGGGCTTAAGATATCGTGAGAAGGGTGGGAAAGGGGATACGGTAGAGGGGGTTCAACGTTGTTGGCTAAGAAGGCGAGGGAAAAAGAGGGAGTGCGAAAAAATTGCCTCCGCCGGATAAAGTTACGTACTCACCAGGGGTCCAACGAGGAAAGGAGGACAGAAGGAGAGGCCAAAAGGAACGCTCGCCCGAGCCTCAACCTTTTTACCTCGCCGTATACTATATGCGTGGGCGTATATGTGTAACAGTGTGTACCTGCGGATAAATTTATGTCGCAAGTTTCACCCGGAGCGAACGAAATGCAAGAAAATCCGGTTTGTATATAGATCGAGGATGGTGCTGCTCGCTAAGCCAGTTGGGGAGATAGTTTATCCTCTAAGGTAGACGTCCGAGAGCCTCTTATGACCTCGGTACGGATTCTCGAGAAGCTCGTGTACATTGTGCGCTTTCTTGCGCGCCAAACTATTCGACCTCTTCCAGCCAGCGCTTTTCTAACTTTTGCCACTTGGATAATAGATCTTAGATGGTCAACGATCGTGTCCATTCTAAGCGTTCTCGATTTTTCACGGAATTATATAGATTTTTCCATAGACAACGCGAGTGAATTGTATTCGCAACGTGTGTGATGTCGGCAAAAAATTTTGTACAATTCTTTAAATTACTCGAAAGACTATTTTTCGCGGATTTAGTTGACGTTAAATAATTCGCTCTAACACACGAATTCCCTGGGGGGTCGTTAACTATTAACGACCTCAGCACCAGCTCGTCCGCGTAGATACCTTATACCACGAAGCCCAGTAGCTCTATCCTGTTACCCGCCTCACTGACTGCCTACCTCTGTAAAATTCAGGACACCCATGGGATCTTAAAATAGCGACTGAAACGAGAAGCACAATCGCGGGAGACGCGAAACGCGCGGAGAGATAGTAAAATTGAATAACCAGCAGCACTAGCAGGTGAAACGAGAAACAAAGCTTTCGTGTCCCAACGGATAGTAAGAAATTCAATGTTATACCTATTCCGTTTAGTTATTCGTGAGAAAAAGGGGAGACGAACAAAAGTGGAAAAGCCTCCGATTCTCGGTGAAAATCGTCTAATCGTAAGTGATTCGAAGTGTGTGGTATAGCGTCAAAGTCAGGAGTGCCGGTCGGTGCAGATAGAAGTGGTCTTCAAATATTGAAATGAGCAACGACCTCGTTGCTGACGAACGGGACGATCCGTACCGTTAAAATCAAAACTATACAGGAGAGCAAATACCAAATAGTCAATGTCAACAGCCAGCAAAGCAAACGGTCGATACTTGATAATTCAATTAAATTAGTCACGAGAAGCGCTTAATCATCCAAGTCATGTATCTCTATGATGTGATTCAGTATGTAGAACTCTGCCATAGCAGGGTTTCCGGAGAGTTAATCGTGAACACTATTGAAGGATTATATCTACGATCGCGATCCCTTAGGTATGCTGTTTTGAGGACGTGAGCCTCTGGCAACAGTGGCGAAAGCTGCTGAATGACCGTTAATTGGCACCAATCTGGTTATTGTTGTTGCTAAAGCAAATAATCGCCTTCCACAATAGACGACATGTCCGGAAGCGGCAAATGTTAGGTGTTTGTAAAACATCTGTATTTTATATGACCGTATGTATGCGCGCTGGGCATCCGGGTGGCTGCGCATCCGAACCTGCAGACCCGGATGTTACGACTAAGAATGAAGCGAACGACGCTGCACGAAGGTATAACGTGAGCGTTATACCTCACGTGCTCGACGACTTGGGACGATTTTACATATTCAAGCAGCCGTACGGGACGATGGACCTCTTTTGCGCACATCTCGTTTCGCTTCCTTACTCCCGCACGTTTGTCGAGGTTCTTCGATCGCTCTCCCTCCCGCGCGTCTTGTCGGACGTGCACCCCTTTGAAAATTCGACGCAATCCCGAGGACTGTAGCCATTGGACGGGGAGGGGGTGAGAAACCCGTTTACGATTGATCGAAGACCGGAGAAAAGGTGCGAGAGCGTAGAGGTCGGAGCGATGTGAAAAGGAGATGGGAAGGTAATGGAATTTGTGTTCAGTAAACGCGAAGGCCATCAAATAAACTCATGAATGATTATAGGAGGTATTGCATTGTAGTTGGTTCAAACTTCAATTCCCTCGTTATTACAAAATTATAATCGAGAGATTCGTATACTTAATAACGATTTAATCTCCCGATGAATAATTGTTTGTTATTTTATTCTTATTTTACAATACAATTTGTTATTTTGTGTTAAATCATTTTTCAAAAATCGTTATTTGGTCTTTTCTATTTACTAAAATTTTTCATAAGTAATTTTACGTTTTGACAAATAAATTTACAATTCCGGTATCATCAATTTTTTTTTTCTGGGAGAAATTTGAATTTTTTCACCGTCACGTAAATTTAGTAATACGAACAAAAAAATCTATTCAACGATCATTCGAAATTAATAGAGAATCCATTGAAATTTTTTTTTTTTTCTATTAAATATCCGGGCATAAAAACAATTCTTTTATTACCATTTTGTTTATTAACGCTCCCGTTTCGGTTAGCAATCACAGCAAACTTCTTCAGCTTTTGTTAGAGGCGCGTCGTTTATTCTACAATCTGTTTTGTTCTATCGATCTGTCGTTTCACGTGAAACGAAGCTTTTTTTTTTATTATCCCGCACGGTGAAATCGAGAGAAAAGCTATACAAAACGCGAAAGGAAAGTGGTAGAGGACGTGGGACTTTTGTTATGGAAACGGCGGCCTTCCTATGCGTTTAGTGACGGCTCGACAACCTTCGGCAATTAAGTTACGTACAGAAGTCTATACAATCAGCAGCATAATAAGTGTAACAGGAGTGAAAAACAGTTTTTAAAAACGTCCACCGTAGCTGACTATTTAATCTCCCAGATGACGAGGAGAAAGTAAAGAGAACTTTCGTTAATCAAAGAAGTAAACAGTGGTCGTGGCACTACTGCGTAGCGACAATAGAAACCGTTTAGCTGTACTAGTAATATTGAAATGAGTTGCAGCACCTTTTTGTTGCTTCGTTGAACTCGTTGCAGATTCGTGTTGAATGCTGTGCTACACGTCGCTTAGCTGTAGAGGAAATCAAATCTGTCTTTTTCGTCTTCCGCACTATGGTGATAAAAAAAAACATCGTTTCAAACGGTAAAAAAGTCATTGCACCCTCGGGCTTCATTAGCAAAGCAACGACATCAGTAAAATATTCCGAGGGAAAGTAAATAGGAGCGATAAAAAAAACGAAACAAAATGCACAGCACACTTTTCGAAAGTTGATAAAAGTCCTCAATTCGCTGTTTTTCCTTCGGCCTTCGCTAAGGCGCAAAATATGAAAACTTTGTTTCGCAATCTTTTTTTTTAATTGCTTTCCACTCTTTTTACGTATATCTCGAACGTCTCCTTCGTGGCCTCGTTTTTTCCCTTTAGTCGGATGGATAATGAGAGACTGCGTATTTCAAGTGTGGCACGTAGCCCAGTAACAGAGATGACGGTAGGTGTGGGATACGTTCGCTCGGCACAAACTCGGTCGTTTTTCAATTAGCAAAGTGGGAAGGCAATGACGGAGCTTCGCTCTCAAATCTGTCTCTCTTTTCTGGATACTTTTGGTGCTAAAGCTGCAATGTAACACACATCGTCTGCCATTGTGTCCGGCGTGAGGGAGAAAGGAAAAGTGAAGCTATAGGCATATTCTCGCAGTACCACAGTTGCCCGTACACGATGTTCCGGTTGTGCGAGCGTGTGATTTTTTTTTCCTTTTTCCGAATGCGCGCGCGCCACGTATCTGTACGAAATTCCGGTCCTTCTATGCCTGTTCCGACGCTTTCTTTTTTTGTCTTCTCTTTCTTTCTCTCTAAAAAGCTCTGGTTGTTTTCTCGACCATGAGTTTTCCTGTACAATGAAGCGAGCCGGTTTTTTTCTTCTCATATGTATTCCAATTGACGTGTAGGAGGTATAGACCCAAAGTCCGTACAGATAGATACGCTGGAGTCATCCACTCCAGGCTACCGAAAACCCGAAGCGAAACAGACTCCCGAATTTCTGAAAGAGCTCGATAAAGAAAAAAAACGCTGTTACACTATCCCTATGAATGCCTCCAAATTCGAAACGAGCTTTTCGGTTATAGACTCTTTCTCTTCGGCTACGATGTGAATCCGGTTGGTGAATATTTTCAATACGGTGTGATGCCTGTTGTATGATAGCCGGCGAAGCCAATGGTCACTTTGACTATCATCCATTCCTGCCAGATCTACCCGTATTCGATTATATATCGATGCGAGTACTCACACCCGATGTGTGCCGTACCGAGTATACGTCGAGGTATGCTTCCCTTGAATATAGATCCGCGTTATACGTAGCCGCAACCATGGATGTTGCAATCATACAGATATCCTGCTGTTAATGCTTTCTGCATTACTCTCTTGTACTGTTTATACGCGGACTCTGTGTGCGGAGCCATGGCATTTCGTGGTTTACGAATTAGGAAGGCGATTGGTCTGGGATTCTGCGCCAGTTCCTTCCGCCTCGATCCTCTTCGCTATACGAATTCCCTGAAACGAGCCGAGAATTATGGGAAGCCATTTGTCGGGCATCCTCACCCTCATCACAGCACGAACGTAGTGTATGGGGGTGGAAGTGGGGGCAAATTGGGTCGAATACCGACGAAAGCTCTCCCGTCACGTCCTAACAGCCCGCTATCGGGTACACGAACCTCCCCGGTACTGCACCTGATCGATGTAGTAAAAAGAGGGTGTGCATCGCTGGAGCTTCTGTTCTCCAATATCCCTCCCCGCTTTCTCTCGCTGGCTGTACAGAGATAGAATTGTATGAAACTCCTTCCATCTTTGGCCTCATCACTTTGCAACCCTATTGAAACTTATTCAATGTCCTTGTTGCATATATACAAGTCCTGTGCTTAACGCAAAAGATCTCTTTCGATAAAAATACCGGAAGTTTCGTATTGGAAACTTTACTATACTTCACTGTCATTGAATGAAACACCGTCAGAGTAGAAGACAATTATTTATTTTGCTTTCTCACAGAGGACATTTTTATTCCGAGTTCTTCATGTCAAGGTATCTATAATGTTCCAAGCCTTTCAAAAAAGATGTCTTGAAAAAAAAATTCGGCGTGTTTGCTTCGCAAGATTTGTAAAAATAAAACATTTATGTGAATTTTGAAATCTCTGCAATTGACGCATTTTTTATTGCCCGGTTTTTTTTTCTTTTTCCTTTCGTTGATTTATGTTAATAATAATAATGGTAATAATACTAACTTGTGCATAAATTTTGAGTGCTTTGCTTAAAAATAATTGGAGAATGCGTTATCAATGCAATTGCAAATTTTGGATACAAAAATATCCGTTAATGTGATTTGACTGTTAGATGCCGAGCCATTCCATCGCATTTCTCGGGAATCTCAAACTCAAAGTATGTTATTCTCATATCGCGCTTCATCGAGTTTCTGGTTCAACGAAAGCGAATAGATGTTGACGGCAAAAGCTCCTTCAAGATTTGATCCCCTAGTCGAGATGTCGTAGGAGATCGGAGATAGTTGCTTCTTTTTGAAGAATCGAAAGCATAAGTGGTGCCGCTTCCGACCAAAATAGATTAATCTCAATGGTCGTTCTTCAATAATTAGGCACTTGTCTTCGTAACTTTCCAAAGTCTCAGGCATCAAAATACATATTTATGAGTCTGTTGAAAGGCGTTTCCCGCCTTTGATGTAAAGTGGCGTCTCACAGGAAATATCGTGTGAGGCGATTCCTACACTTCGTCAAAATCGGTAGTCTAAACCATTTTGAAGCTCGTATGTCTCGCTGATATTAGCCCGTCATCTAGGATGCATGTATGCAACCCCTTCGCAGCCAGACAATATTATCGATCGGTCATTTTTTTATTTTTTTTTTCGTGCATTTACGCAACATTTCATATTTATCGATTTTAGCTTAATCACACAACGTAGATGAGTGTACAGTGTGCCGTATCAACTCCCATTCGAGATAACGGTTAACGGCTTTATAGCTGCTTGTAAACGGAAATTGATTCCTTCGTACTATGAAGTAGCGAGTCAAGTAGTTTACGCATCCTCGTTCCCGCACTCTATGTCTCTCGGGTTAAACGGTCTACCGGCCGTTCTGCCAGGTTTAATGGGTAAATAGAGGTGTGTACCGTAGGGGTGGAAAGAGAGAGGAAGGGGGATACACCCGGAAGAACGTATGGATGCGAGAGGGACGGAGAACGTACTCCAACGTATAACCCACGTTGCTGTCGGTTGTTTCCGGCTTCGGGGGCTTCCACCGGCCGTCGTTCCTATTCTCTTCCCGGCGCTATACATACACGAGACTAGCTGTTTATGCAAATTCGCGGATGCTCCGAGTACGCGGAAGTTCCTAATTCAATTCGGTTTTGCGTACACGCCGCATACTTGGCTTCGTTTGCTATATTTCCCTTCTTGTACTACTCGCGCCTGGTACTTCGTTTGTTTCTTCTCGCTTAATAGTTACCGCACCCTGGGGGATGATTCTTGTTCTCAAGTTTTTTGACCCTCAATTTCTTTCAGCAACTTTCAACTATTCCATTATTGTTATCCCTTAACCGTTGCTGCATCACACGTTTGCTTTATCTTGAGGAAACGTACGAACAGAAATTTATTAGATACTCTTCTTTTTCGAGTTCCGTCGTAGCTTTTGTCAGTATCGCAGCGAGCCAAGCAGTTTATAACCCAGTAGTGAAGACCTGTATTGGTCAGACCGAATAGCATTGTACACATTCGACTTGTATACGTGACAGTTGCAGGCAACATCCGGCGCACCGGATTTTCGGTGTACAATCCGATCCGTCGAGCCGTCGAGCGCTTGCGGGATACGGGATCACGAGTCCTTGCTCCCTTTTATTTTTTTTACAACGACCTCGAGCTATCCTCTCGGGAGCCGCTGCCGAGGCCAGAGAGCATATCCCGCGGCATCGGTGGGTCAGAACGAACCGGATAGATCATAAGCGCGACAGACCGCTCGTTCGTCATTCTGTCTCCGGGGTATTTTCTCCTTTTCCTCCTACATCCTCTACTCTGTCACTCAGTCTCCCTTTTTTCCTCGTTCTTTCTCGTTCACAATTTTTCTATAGATATATACTCGTGCGTATTATACTATTTTATATGTCGTCTTCCCCCTTGTCGCGCGTTTTTTCTCAGTTTTTTTTTTTTCTTCTTTTTTTTCTCGTTCGGTTAAGAAAATACCGAAGTCATGAGCGAGTGAGTGAGCTTAACGGTATCTATAATACTTTTATATAGGAATCTATACGTTGCCATATAAATCTATCAATTCCCTTTAGTGGTTGGATAAAGCGTATATACAACCGTATGAGAAGTCGAAGTGGGGCGGGAGTTAGACTGAGAAGGAGGCTACGAAAAAACTTTGAACCCCGTGGCAGTCGCGGTCGTGTTCTCGTCATTCCGAGAAAAAGTTACCCGCCGGCCAGTGGCCCGAGCGCACCAGGGGAAGCGCTTCGAACGGCAATCTTTATATATCGGCGACGATCGAACTTGAAAGAAAAAAAAATTGGTATGGCTAACTCGTTCCAGACTCGACAATTTTTTTTTTTTTGTCGACAGAGACACTCGTTTCCACTATAGAAATCGAAGGTCGGAGGACACAGTCGAGATAAACGATAGCATAAAGCATCGATCTATCCGTATAGAAAATAGTGAAGGACTAAATTTGTTTTGCATCGACGAACATTAATTGCTTTACGAAATCTGCCAGTCACGACCACCTCTTCGTAATTAAGGTAGTGCCTGCGAATAGTGTTCACTGCGCATAAGTTTCAGAGAAATCAGAGGGGATTGCAAATACTTCTCGAAGGTATAAAAATCAGAAACAAAATAAGCAGATTGAAGTTGTTAAAAAGATTTTGGATAATAATAATTCCAAAAAATTACTAAAAAATTATTGGAATAAAAAATAAATCAACAAATTACTCGATGATTTAACTTTTGTTTATGAAGATGATTCGATCATTTTTGAAAATAGCTATGAACTTTCTCAGATTTTTCGACTCACCTTGAATTTTATGGCTTTACACACTTTTTCCGTATTATGAAAAAAAAATTCAAAGTGAATTTAAAAATCTGAAAAAATTCATAGGTGTTCAGAAAATTGAACGAATAATTTTCATTAAAAAAACAGTTAGGTTGACTCGAGACTTATTGAATAATTTTTTAAACTGAATTTGTTAAACATATTTCGGTGCGTAATAACCTTAAATGCGTGAAGCAAAATACTGCAGTGTTTATATGCACTAATTATCATGAGTAATTTGTTTCCAATATTAATTTTCGTTCTCTTCTTTACTTTAAAGCAAACAAATTCAAAAATATTTTACACAAATGAAAAAAATCCTGACTAACAATAGAGCGTAATATATAAATTTTATTAATAATTTACAAATAAATGAATTAATTAAAAATTATATTAATTATTCCAATACTTAATGTCGGATAATTCTTCCGACTATGATATGCCGATAATATTTGAAATTTAACTTATTTTTGTCCGTCTAATTTCTTTATTATGTACGTCTTTTTCAACCGGAAATTTTTAATTCATGTTCATTTTTTTTTATCCTTCCCGTGAATAATTCGTTATTCGAATAATCCTGACGTAAAACATTTCATGTTCGACCTCTAACGTGCGCAGCGTTGTCCAGCGGAAACTGGCATTACAGTAGTCCCGCTTATTCACTGCCAGACTAGCGATCATTGATGAAGCTTTCATCCGCACGATTCTATCAGTGTACCTGTGATGAAGGGCGGACAACGTCAAGTGGCTCATGCTGCTGCATCCTTTCACCGTTCCAATCCACGTTTCACCCCCCTCACTGCACACTGCGATGCTCTCGAACTCGACTCCTCGCCTCCTCCACTGCCCCGTCGCGTTGCCGCGTACTCTCGCTCGCGTACCTCTCAAACGTACCGACAGCCGATAGTTGGCGCCGCGGTAGTGCACAACCTGTGTAAGCGTCGAGTGCTAACCCGACGAATGCTTTTGGTACCGTCCGGTTCGATTGGAACTCCGCACTTCAACTAATGGGATTAGTTTCGCGTCTGGTAGGTATCTCCGATAACGGTTATGTAGGTACGAACCCAACCCTTACCGGGATAGTCCGAAGCTTGGAACGCGGTATTACTACATCTCGAACTTGAGTTGACGCATTTCATCCTTACCGCTTGCTATACCTTCCACAACAATTCGCGAAGATTAATTGAAATTAACTCTGATCGAAGAATTAATGAGAAGACGTCGGAGAATTAAAACATCTCCGACTTTTAAATTCGAAATTCGGTATTACGTTATATGTATAAAGATGACACAGTAAGAAGTAAACGTCTGATGGCTTAAGAAGGAAGTGAGTAAAAAAAAAGGCTCGACGAGTCGCGGATTCAAGAGAGATAAAGGTGGAGTGAACGTGAATGAGGTCTCGTAGATTATTCACAGGGCGTTAAAACGTTACTTTTTCCCGGAGCTCGTAAAAAAAAAAAGAGGCGAGTGTCTCGAGAGTAGAGAGTTCAGCGTCGCGTGTACGTCTATCGTGAGGGAACCGGTGACGGAAATTAGTCTACTCTCTGTATAATGAGAAACAGAGACGTAGAAGAGAAAGATAAAAGCGAGTAAGGAGATGACCAAGCGTCCGCCGGCCTACCTAGAAATTCCCTAGGGACAAAGAGAAGAAGGCCAAGAGCTCCGTGAAGATTTTTCTTTTTTTTTACCCCCTACCCCTCCGCTACGAGAGGCGGAACGAATGGCCAGGACAGCGTGGAAAACGGTATATAACCCAATGGCAAAGTCTCGTCTTTGTCGGTTTCGTTCGCTCGAATTATTTCTCAAGGAGGCACAATCTAGATTCTGAGGCTGGTGTACGAGAAAATCTTGACGGTTAAACGTTGAGAAGAGAGGTTTAGATCCAACGAAGGGAACGAGCAGCGGGGTCCCCCCAACGCTCCCTTCAATGCTCGAAGCTTTGGCACGATTTTGCTTATACTTGTACTTCTCTGACGATGGTTCTGTTAGGGACAAACATGCTGTGCAGCGTACGGTGATTATTCCCTTCGTCCATCTCGTCTGCCTTGTGCAGCCCCGTCGAGAGCGCCAGGGAAAGATGGCTATATAGATAGAAAGGGAAGGGTGCCACTGGTACTGCAGCTGTGTGTCGGCCTCCCGGGGCCTGTGGGTTATGCGGAAGCTTGAAATAATAAAAAAAAGGCCGTCGCGAGAGCCTCGACAAGTCAAGATCAAAGCGAGTGCCACGCGAGTGGCTGCTACTCGGCCATAAGTTGATGCTTCAAGGGTCGCGTCAAGCGGAACGGAGCGCGAGTGACAAAGAGCGCGGGAAAGAGATGGGCCTACCTGCTTCAGGTTGACACCCACGCGAGCTATATAACCTTCGTAGTCAACGAGGATGTGAAAAGAGGGCGAATGAACGACAGCCCCCCTGCTTTCCCTTTTCCGCCTACGTGAAAATCACCCTCGATGCTCCATAATAGTTCTGTTTCTTCGACGTTAATCATCGTTGCATCCAACTACGCGCATCGCTCATGCGATTAATGACTTAAAAAGACCGTATATCCTATATGCTGCGTTTTTAACATGTTTTCGAATGATACCTTGCATCCTATTTCAAAAACATTAGAAATAACAGGCGCTGGTGACGCCCTTAAAGTTTCTATAAAGTTGCCCGGTTCATCGTGATAAATTTTAGACAATCGTACCGACGATAGCTGGAGAGAGCGTCGGATTGTCGGGATTATTAGATCGCACAATAGGAATACGGTACGAGGGGAAAAGCTTGCGGAATATAGGGAACCCGCGCTTATTCAGCGACAAAGACGAAACACGTTCGGATACTAAATTATTGGAGCAGAAAAAAGGAGAGTAGAAAAAGATCGGAGAAACGCTGTCGCGTGCGATGGCGCCGCTAGGTAGATGGCGGAGGCCCTGTAATCGTATTTGTCGTCACCCAACTACCGAACGAAACCTCGACGAATGACTTCTCTATATAGATATATATTTCTTTCTTCTGGACTCCCTATGGCAATTTCTTCGATGAAAAATTTTAGAATGTGGAACTTCGCCAAAACAAAATATAAATTATTATTTGCACAAGATAATTGGAATAAATTAATGAAAATAACTGAAATCTCTTTCTTTTCTTTTTTTTTCTCCCGGAGTACGCACGTTTCTGTTATAATGCACCGCTAAGGTGTAAATAGTGCCCTTAGAAAATTAACGATCTTTAATTTCTCGCCATTACTATTAACTCGATTTTACATACATCATTTCGACTCGAAAATTTCCAACGCTAAACGTCTCTCCGTCGACAACCATGTATGTTTCTTTACCTTTTTTGACAATTTTTTTTTTTGGGTTTTACATATATGTATCTTTCAGCAAAAAAAAATCATTTAATTAATTCCTTAACTTTTAGGGAAAAAAAAAGTAAAAAATTTGGTTCATTTTTCAAACCATCAGGTGGATACACCCTCTTTAAAATGCAGTTGGATTCAATTACAAATATTTACATTGATAGGGCCTTCCTATACCTCACCAGAAGTCGGTATACATAACCATATCGCTCCACTGTACGATAGGAGGAGTCCATACTTTCCACTCTCTTCGCTCGATCGATGTTTCTCCCGCGCTACTGCCCCAGTTTGCGTTAGTTTCTCCGCCGAATTGCTCATCTCGAAACCTACACATTTTATAACTCTGTCCATCGTTGCTCAGGAGTTCTTCTCAGCGCGGATATTTGGCAGGTAAAATATTAAGCGAATTTATATAGCATGGATAACATATATAAAAAACATAAGTACCATGGGACAACCTGCGCTGGCATTGCAAGACATCATCGCCCTTCAGGAAGCGAAGATAGTGCCAATCCCAAGAGAAGACTTTTTTAAAAACCAAATCCTATCAGTGAGGTTATCAAATCCGATATTACGCGAAAGGATCTCTTCCACTCGGTTCGTATCGCTCGCTGTATAAGACCTTTGCTCCTTCGGGGAGTTGTAGAAACGAGACTCTTGAGTCTTCGTGGAATTCGTTGGGGTGCCGTCGCCGACTGAGAGAAGTCAACGAGGTTCTTCGAAGCGAAGATACAAGTATGGGTATTGTATATGTATATAGATATTCGACAGTTGGCCGAAGAGGCGGCTCAGCGCTCAGGAGGGTGGTTTATAGTTTGGGTGCCAAGTTAGCGCACGAAACGAGAGGGAGAAAGCAAGAATCGGTGGACGAGCGTTTATCGGGAAATAAGAACCACTGTTGGACGCTCGACCGGTGGTCGGGATACCCTGTAATAAAACTGAACGAGACTGAACGTCCGAGAAGGGAATAAAAGAGGGATGGAAGGGGGGAGTAAAGAAAAAGCGAAGAAGAATGAGAACGAGGGGTAGGTCCGGGTCACGAATGGCTAAGTTACGGGGATCTGGGCGTATATACGTCGTTTTCTAAGTTACGAACGAAAGAGCGCTGTTGATGCTTGAACACCATTGCCGAATGGATTTCGAAGCCCGAGACTCTTGATCCGAAGCCGGAGGATTAAATATCGAAAATAATTAGCCCTTCCCGCACCAATCTGACAGGCTTTTCTCCTGTGTCGGGTATTTCTGAAACTCCTCCACCTCACTCCACCAGACATCGCTCACAGCAAACTTTTTCGAACGGTTAGCGTTACTTCCGAGCAACTGGCTTCGTCAAAGTTTTACAAATCGGACAGACGGAAATCGATGGACCGAGCATATTCGGCCAAATACGCGCGATCTTTTTTTTCGAACGTTTGATACGAAAAAAGAAAAAAAAAATACATAACGTCCGAGAAAAATATAGTGCATTAAAAAAAAATATATCACGTGGACGTTTAATGAATCGCGAAAAGCTGAAAGTTTTTTTTTTTTTTATTGCCATATAACTACATTTTTGCTTGAATGACGATAGAAGAAAAAAGAAAAAGGACGAATTGAAAGGTACCGTCATTATTATTTTCTTTCCGATATTTCACGGTGCGTTAATCGTCGAAATTTTAATTGGTGAAACGAAAGTGTGGAGTTAAAGTAGTTCATTATTACCAATTGTAATAAAAAATACGTGAACTTTTTCAAAATCTTTTACCTAAACTCTTTACAGATTTTTTTAATGAAATAATGTTAATAAAAAAAGTGCTTAACGAAAAAATATTTAATTTCATTGAAGTGTAACAGAAGAAAGATATTTTTGTATGGAAAAAACTATTGTCTTTTTAATTTAAAAAAATTGCTGTCGAAATTGGCGTTCCAGTGTTCGCAAACATCACGATAAACCGATAACAGTGAACGCCATTTTTTTTTTGTACATTTCATCGGTCATTTCGATGTCGTTACACGAGATTGTCTAAATATTTAGAAACATCGGTCATCTCTCGATTTGCATTATTTCCATATGGCGAATTTCTATTTATAGCCCAATCGGCGTTCGATAATTTACTACGTTCGTGAATGAACAATGGACGAGTGTCGCGCATTAGCTGTCGAGCTGTCGATCTTGTACCTTCGCGAGTAATAATTGATTCGATCGTAATATGGATTCTGACTAACCGGTGAGTATTCACTGATGTCGATTCTATGTTGAATCCATTACTTCCGACAGCCTTATAATTCTCGCAACGCGACAGCTCTGAATTTTTCATTTAAACGAAAGTTCAGTGTCCGTCGAGCTTCGAGGTTATGTTACGGCTTTATTCTTATATTTTTTTGATTCCAAGAGAAATAATGTATAATGCGCGGGATGTATCGTACTAAAACTGCGATTTTCTTTCGCTTCGTTGAAAAATAATTATATTTTAATTTCCCGATAAAGACGATGTTTTCTATATATCCGACGAGTACGTTTGCGTTAATTACTTCTCATCCACTTAAAACGGACAGATGAATATTGTACGCTGATAGGGTAATACAGATGAGTCGACGTGTACAAACTGAGTGGAGAATATCTCGCGAACGACGTACCAGACGACAAGGTTAAATGATACAGGAGAGGAGGCGGGAAAGCTTTGCATCCGAAACCGCGTACCTGTCATCCGATTTAATTAGCTTCCAGCATGGAGAGCTTCGCTAGCAACGTTCGCTTCCGACCAAAACGATCTTTCGCCTTCCCTCTCTCTCTCTCTCCCTGGGTCTCTCTTGTGTCCGTAAGATAAACCGCAGACCAATGTTACACCCGTCCAACATGCAGAGATGACATTTATAGCAATTCAACTCTTCTCTGAACCGACTTCGTACTCTCTACATTCGTGTTCGATATATTATCATTATTATAGATTGTGCAAATTTATACGTATATGATATAAATGGAGTACTGACACATGTCAGAATATGTAACTATAAGATATCTCCGAACTTATTACTCAGATATATGGAATATATATATTGAACACATACAATACGCATGTCAAAAAAAGTATATAAAAATGATATATATTACAACATAAAATTCGATCTTTTCTCTTATCTTCGCATTAAATTTATCTCAGGATATATCTCATTTCCACATAGCGTCCACATAGCGAAGTTTGAAACGTTGCAAAGTTGCAACGGTTTTCCCAACTCTCATGCCGAGGCAACAATCAAAAACGCCAAGGGGTTATGTTCATCGCCGAATAGCTATATCCGCCTTATTTTAATTAAACGTGCCTAGTGTATCCCAAAACTAGGTCCTATTTTTACACAACTCTTCCATAGTCACCGGGGAACACGATCGAAGAGGATTGAAACTCCGCGCTCGAAAAAACGAAAAAAAAAAAAAAAAATTTTAGGCATATCATCGATTTTTGGAATTTGCCGTAGAATTTTTTATTTTTTTTGTTGAAAATCTGATTTTTTAAAACATAATATTCCGAGCGCGGCGTGAGAGTTGGGAAAACCATCGCAACTTTGCAACGTTTCAAACTTCATCGCTATATTTCCACGGGGATTTTTTCTTTGTATATCATTGAGGAGCGTTTAATACAGAGACTGTTGGATCAGTTTCCTTAAGGGATCATTCTAGCGTAAAATTTCCAAGAAATGTTTTTGCACTCTGTGTACACCGTTTACACTCTCAAAGGAAGAGTTTTCAAGCAATCCGTCTCAAATTGCGATACAACCTTCTTCATGCCATTTTTTATCTTGCGATGGAAGCATTTTATTTTCTTTTTTTAAATCTTATTTTTTTTTAACGAAAAACTGTCGAAATAATTTGATATTTCTGTTTTTTCAAATCGCCGCCATTTTGTCTATGCTTTAAGAATGATTAATAATCTTTTTTGAAATGTTGTTTTAGACAATATTGACGATTATTACTTTTTTTGCAAGCTATTTTCTAACACTCATCATTTGTTTTTGGTTTTTATGAGTGCTTTGATTTAACATAAAAAAATAAGACTGCTTAGTTTATTTTATCGATTGAAAAAAAAAACCGTGAACATCCGCTATTTTTTGGCCGTCACACTATAATGATCCCTTAATTTCTAGTCAGCATATTTCTAGAGTTAACTCTATTTCTCAAAACAAAGTTAATAGATGTCGAGCGTTGAATAGTAATACATAAAATATGAAAACACGACGCGGGACCGTCCAACTATTACGGGCTATTTTTCTGATCGAGACGGTAACCGTAATCGCGACGAGTGCGTGTGTACATTCAAAAATGATACTTTGACAAATAAAAGAAAATAGATTATTGAGGCGGCCGAGGAAAAAAACGGAAGCCTCACCGGCGAGAGACTGATGATGAAATGAGGAATTATCAGAAGATTGTCCCAACCTCCAGCCCTTCAATGACTCCCGAGCCGCGATCAGTCCGGTACCGAGGTGAATCAACTTTTAGCGCGAAGTTGTCCCTCTCGCCATCACGATCACCCAAGCACACGTCCTCACACCACAAAAGATACGACGAAAGTCCCCGAGTGATCTACGCTAATTCGCCTCGCGGTCTCGTGTTCCCTTCCCCTCGCACATACTTGCGATACCCCGGTACCTGGCGATGTCCTACCATTATCGCAAACTATCACTCGCGCTAAATTTATATTCGAACGAAGACGGCGCCGACGCCTCGCCCGAACAATCGCACAACGTTTCGCTTGAAAAATCGTCGTAGAGAGTAATCCCAGAGCGCAGACATCGATGCTGATGCTGACATAGCTAAGCTGCGATTTCTCCGTTGTCGGTGCGCCCAGAATAATGATTTTCGGTATTGTTCAAGTGATGAAAGTAGATGCGATGGCCACGTAGAGTTATCGTTAAATAGAAGAACGCTCTTCCTCTTTAATTCGACACGACAAGTGGCGTTGAAATTAAAAATCTCTCTCGTCGATAATTCTTAGCCTTGGCATTACTTGCAAAAATAAATAATAAATAAAATAATAAATAATAAATAAAAATAAATAACCTGTGCTCCACGTGACAAAAGTCCGCCTATGACGCAATCCTTGTAACGCACACAAAAAACTATACAGTTACTATACAGTTATGTTACATACGTTACCATGTAATAACTATGTAAAATAGATATACCAATAACGATCCAGAGGTGGATATGGGATGAAATCTCGTTGTAATCAACTGTGCCAGTTATTTTGATTCGATGAGATGCAGGATGCAGCGACCCAATAAATGTCTTATTGTTCTCGATCTGTTAGCACTAAATTATCGAAATACCCGCAAGTAATTTACGAACACGTATTTCCAAATTAACTACTCGCCAGCGTAATGAATCTTCAATGACTTTAATAGGAAACAGGTAAAAAGTTTATGAAATTTTAATGATTGACTAAACATTTCAAACGTTCACCATATAATGCATATTAAAATATTACGTACAGGTAAAGGTACCGTTTTCGGTCACTTCAGGTCCGATGGCGGCCATCACATTCGAAGCAATGACGAAAAATATAATCGAATAAAAAAGAAACTTCGAATAGATGATTTGTTGAACTTATATGCGAACTTTTGAAGAATCAATATGCGGTTTTGAATAAAAAATTATTCGATGGGTATAATAATAAAAATGGCCATAAATTGTACAGTGGCCACTAACAGTACGTCTACTCTATGCGAAATAAACTCGATATTGTTCAAATATGGATTTCATATCAATATCTATAACTTCGAAATGAGAATTCGAAAATAAACGCGTATTGAGGTCACATTGCATAGCGGGCAACTTCCGAGACTGGTTTCAGCGTCGTCGTCGTCGAGGGATTTTGCGGTAACGCTTGGTTAATACGAATTGCCGGTAGTGATACGTTGCAATTATAATGCGTTAGCATAAATTCAGTCACGAGAAAACCACGTAGCCTACTTTGTACGGTGCTTTAATTCTCCTCTGTATTATAATACGAAGAGTAGAAAGGGCGAGGGGGGGGGGGGGGGGGGGGGGGTGGCGGGCGAAGCAGTTCAAAGCCACGTAGGAAACGCGTACGCAGGTATGCCATCGTCCCGGACTCAAGCTGTAGGGGAAATATTGGGGCAAATCTCTCAGCGAATCAACGATGTAATTTTCGTTTATGCGCAATACTGCACCATTTTCACTTCGCGCTCTACAGTTATACATAACATTCATAGCTTCGGCTATTGCGTATACGGATTTATCGTGTATACATTTGGGGAATACATAGAGATATGTGCGCATATGTGCGCTGTTCGAAACGAGGGATATGCCAAATCAAGCGACGGGCAAACGCTTCCGGATAAATTTAATTGGCGCTTATCTATCCTCGCGCATTACCGAGTTATCTCACGCCTGTCATACGATTCACCGAATTTCGACACATAACACTCGATTCCAACTGTCACGCTATCGATTGCTCTACTTACTGCTTCGCTTCATTTTGTTAAAACAAAAAAAATACCCTATCGATATTCGTTGACGTTTACGTTCTGCAAATCGAATGAATCGCGAGCAAAGTGAAAAATAATAGCCCGTTCGATGTATTTCTAAAAGGCCCCAAGAGTTTCATCGAATATATTGCGCGATCAAAGTCATTAACGTACGAAAAGGAGTTTGTATACACCCTTTAGTTACGCGCATAGAACCTCGCGGCCTGCTCGCCGATTCTCCATTGTCCTTTCTGTTGCGGGCAGTGCAACCTCATCGCCCGTACCGTAGCGAGCTTCGGACAGTTATTTCTGGGTGAGCTTTCGACAAAACACAGGTGAACACTCGGACGACACGTATATAGCTAGATAATGGTCGTGTATCGGGTTCTCGTAACATGTGTACATTGTAGCGGGGAAGTATCCGGTATATGTATGGTCCGACGTTGGTGATGCACTCGATACAGGAGAATAGTGCAAAATAGACGATGGAACAGGAAGGTTGGGATAAAGGGGGATGGGGAGTGATGGGGAGGACCTGATGAGGTAACACACAAGAGATGCGGTTGGAGACCGTGAACAAGCGAGAGATAGATTGAGGTTGAAAGGCGATTGGTGCGAACGCGAGTGAGAGGATGCAAGTAGATATTGCGTCGGTTGGGCGGTGTTGAAACGCAACGGCGATGCGCGCTCTTCTGGAAAATATTGATGAGGCTTAAATGGCTTTTGAAACGATGTATAGAGAGCGAGAGATGAGAGGGACGAAGTGTACAATAGAGTGAGAGGGCAAACGATGGAAAAGCCACGGTGAGAGCGTAGTACCGGTAAATATTTCGATCGGTTTCACAAAGGCTGTGGGTGCATATAGCGTCCCGACACACGCACGATCGCTGCGGCGTTACAATCGCATTAGAAGATGGGTAGCTGCTACGTTCAGGCTTCTGCAACATATAGACAGGCGTACATATACATAGAGACGATCACATAGACGAACGAGCTCACCAGGGATGTTTAGGTCGAGGATTGGTATCCCATGCAACAATGAGGGTGCGAGAGCGGGACAGATAGACTGATATTGCGCTAGTATGCGTCTATGTCCTACTTTGTAGCTGGCTTGTGGAGCAAAGCGACAAGAGGAAACGTATGCCGTGCTGTGTCGATGTTGGAGTATCGGAAAATGAGGAAAAAGGAGAAAAAGTAGGTACAGTGGAATCCCTCACGTTTCGATGAACTCTCGGAAGGGCGAAGGTTTCCCGCGTTGCAGAAACAATTCGCTCTCCCAGCTTCGCCGACATCGGAGAAATTCTGGTTGTTGCAAAGCAGGAAAAAAATGCTAACCGTCGGATTAGTATGTAAGATCATAAATAAGTCTCTATGAGTTGTATCTCATAGAGAGCATACGGTACGTATATAGCCACCCTAATAGACGCTAATGAAAAAAACAGCGCTGTTAAAACGGAATGAAATAGCAACTTTAATGCTACTTTAGAGGCATTCTAGAATTACCGGAATACGGCGACTTCCAGAAGCCTAGGATTGCCAATTACAGGAGTACTTACATTCGGGAGCTTACAGAAGTAACTTGCGGGGGATGATGCGAGAGGAAAATAGGACGAGGTAGCGAAGGAGGAAAAGATAGGGGACCTACTTAACAACTGCTATAGTAGGTACTGTTGTAGGATACTGTGGACCATGCACAGCTCGCAAATTCTAAAGCGTAAAGAGGTGAAGCTTGTTCGCACAAGAATGGGGATAGAAGCGCTCTGCAGTGCCAGGTGGCTGGTGGTCCATGGGATAGGAAGGGCAAAAACAAGTAGAAAAAAAAACCGCTTCGCCAGCAGCCACCTTCGCTTTCTCCAGTGGTCCGAGCGAAGCGAAATAAAGATAGGGAGATGGAATGAGTGAGAGCCATATGTAGCTCTACCTATGGCGAATAGAAAAAGCGAGAGGAGATACGAAAAGAAAAAGCGAAGCATGGGCTACAGCTGTACTTTACTGCGCGTATGTTCCGTGTTCTTGTTGTTGTTGTTGTTGTTGTTGTTTCTCGTGTACTTCTATTGCAAAAGGCGTTTACGTGAAGATTCAGAGGGCATTCTCAGGGGCGGGGAAAATAGGAAAAGGATGTATAGGAGAGAACTACTAAGGATAAACACGGAAACACGATATAACGCACATACCAACGACTGAGAGAGACAGTTACCACGTTGGAAACGATCTTTTTTGTCCGAGGCACACGGGAACGCGGTGTGTCTCGAGCGGCAAAGAACACACTAAACCCGTTTACGAGCGGCCTACAAACCGTTGCCACGCCTCGAGCGTGAGAGGCAAACAGGAGACGGTTGAACAACGACGAGAAGGATTCTGCGGTGCTGTGGAAAGATCCACGGTGCCAGAATTGCAGCCTGCAGCGCTTGCTCTCGTCGTCGGTTCTCGCTTCACATATCGTCGCAAAGACGTATGGGGCATCACTACGAAAGACCATTCCCATCCACACCCGTCGTATATGCTATCGTAAAGCTTCCGACGTGTCTAAGAATAATGCGATTGATCTCGCAATGATACTTCCCTTTTGTTCTACTTGCTGACGGCTGCAAGTGCAGCTCACACTCCTTTGTGTGCTCCCTGAGAATATCTCGAGGGAGATATTTCCTTCGGATCGCGAAGTCAGCCACACTTCGCTCATCTTGACGTCTTTTAAAAAAATTCTTTGAAAACTTCAGGGTTAATAGCGAAATGCGAAAAAATAGGCAAAAACAGGCTTTAGGCAAAAATATCATATTTTTTTTTATCGAGATTTGTTCCGTTACAAAATATCAAAGATCATTCATAATAATCCTATAAGAAAAACGATTTCAACCGAAACGTGGGATATAAAATTTGTCAGAAATACTATTTAATTCCGATGAATAAACATTACAAATTTAACGTTGACAGTCGTTACGATTTCCAGGAAGTAATATAATTGGCTTTCTCTCTTTTTTTTACACGTGTATTCCAACGACGCACTCTGCACTAAGGGAAATTAAGCGGAATGTTGGTTCCGCCTTAGGCATTGTACGTGATGCGAATCTCGGGTGTGGATTATACAATAATCTATTTCCACGAATGTACTATGATAGTGTTGGCGATACGTTAGGGTCTCAGTGTGTGCTTTACTACACTATGGTATACATTAGTATACATCGATGCGGGATTGCATGCCGCTGCTGTGAGTTCCATATATAGATTCCGTTCATGCTGGTCTCGCTCCGTTAGCACGCAATACCGTCGTCTCGGTACGCTGGGGGTGCTATCATCCTGCCCCTTCGATATAGTATCCGCAGCGGTATTAGTTTACCCGGTGCAGCGTTATACACATGTAGAATCGTGACTGCCGCGACTACGAGAACAAACGTGGAGAAACCCCTCTCAAGCCTTCGAGAACTTCAGAAGCACACGAGAGACCAGAGTCGGAGGGCCTGTGTTACAAGCCTATAATCGAGGTGAGGTCGTAAGGGAGGACCGGGGGTGGGGGGTGGGGGATTTCATCGTAGTTGATCTCAACGGCGAGGACAACCTCTCGGGCCAACACGGGAACGATGTAGACAGGGGCGTGCGCAAAGGCTCGTTGTTACCGCTTATTTACCATGTAATGCAAAATCTCGAAGCGAGAGGTATGCTAGGTGGGCGGTGAACGTAGGAAAGAAGGCGAGAAGACCGTAGAAGAGGTTTAACGTGCGGGAGAGAGCGAGTGAACACTCTGATTTATGAGGTTTGTTAATGGAGATCGCGAGGGAGGGCAAAGGCCTCTCTCCTCTCTTGAATGTATATAGAACACACGAAAGACTGTCGTGTATATCGTCTCTCGTCTGTTATATGCAGTTTTCGACTGCACATACACGCATACTATGAATGCTTAATGTATCGGACTCTGCAGACACAGACACACATGCATATGCATGTATATATATATACACGATGCTCGTATATTTATCGTTATTGAGAAATTACTAATAGCAGTCAAATAAATCTCCGAAGCTCGCCGGTCGACTCACAGCTAATCTTGCGCATACATACGGTACTATAGAAATTGATAACCTATATAAATCTCCAAGAGAGGCCGGTGGGTTTTCGTCACACTCCTCTACAACCTCTGCTCGACGCCTGCACACCCAGCCGCTAAACTTTCATGGTACCACTCCACGTTCAGGGGGTCGCTGAACATACTGCTGGCGAGCTTTAGAGAATGGCACACCAAGTCGGGTGGGAATAAAAACCAGCGCTCTATACTCTAGCGCCGACTGACCCTCGAAAGCACTCTTGTCGAAAGAGCATAGGATATCTCAAGGGGATCTCTCGACCTCTCAAGCTCTACGATGATCGCCTTATAAACATTCAACCCTCTCCGCCGTTATCCTACTCGCGATTCGTAATCCAGTTCATGACCTCGAAGATTCTCCGGTTCCTTATACTAAGTACTTTCTACAGGGCGTATTAACGCAACTTCTGTACGAAAGTAGATTCATTTTATTCGTTCGACAATGAGTTTTTTTTTTTAATTTCACCTTAAAATAGTAACTCAATGTTAAGATTCTGCAGAAAAGTGTAAAATTGTTTGACTCGACTCGGGAGCTACGTTTTGGCATCGTAAACTGTAAATTCGTTTATCGAGAAAATTCGCTGAGATACTTAAAACTCAGTTTATGCTGTTGCGTGGGTCTGATGGATGCGACTGCACCTAAATGCACTATATCCTTCTGCTACGTGGGAGAAAGGGAATGTTGAGGTGGCGCACCAAAACAGAACAAAGTACCGCTGAGGCGTTGGTGATGCGAAGAAGGAACGTCGCGCGCCGTAACCGAAAGAGCTTTAAGTATATAGGGGATGGATACCACCGAGCCGAGAGCGCGTTTCGAAGGAGACCGTCAAATTTATGGGATCGTTCGATTACCACCACCAGCCGCGGTTTTCGCCGTTCCATATTCTTCGTACAAACTGCTGCTGCTGCTGCTGATTCTACTTATCTGTACTGCGCTTCCAACCCCTCGTGACGTTAACCGGTCGCAGTCAACTTCGCAAGTCATCTGTCTTTCTTACTGTCGCAAAGTTCTTCCTCGCTTCGCAAAATTTTATCCTCAGGATAATCGCATCCAAATTAATAATATATACCGTGAATTCAAAACTCTCAATTGAAACAGACATGTAACGCGGACACTTTGTCAAGCGAAGAGAGAATGAAGGGATCATCCTAGCGCGACGGGCCAAAAAATAGCTAATTTTCACAATTTTTTTCGATGGAAAAAATACGCTAATCAGGTCGCATTTTTTTTATGTCGAGTGAAAACAGTCATAAACAAAAAAAAATGATAAGCTGTTCCGTCGCGAACGGAACGTGTGCACATTTTTACTAAAATTCATGTACCGTTAGAACACATCTGCAGACCACTTGGAGAAATCCTTCACTTCACAGCAATATGAGAAGTTCGAAGATTTAAATATAAGAAAATTAGCTGCGAATCTCGATGAGTTTATTGCTAAGCGTACATTTTCGTTAATCCGTCGATAGCTCGAGTTGAACACGTACGCACCATCATGAAAAAGGGTCAGCGACGCGCTGTAAATCAATTGGTCAGTTATATTGCTTTACGGCGTTAATCCTTCGCGACCGTCAAACAATGCGACGGAAGAATTTTTTAAGCTATCCGCAGTAACTCTTACAGTACCTTCATGCGACGCTACGAAACGCTCACGAGACGCTAATATTAAAAAATATCCCCTCTTAAAATATTTTAACAAATTATCTTGCAGAAAATTCATGGAGAATGAATGTTCAAATATCTCCACCTTTGTCACCTTTTCTTTAAAGTAACTTAGAAAAATCAGTAACCAACTAGACTTCGGAAAGTGCACATCGAAACTCCAATTAGCTCGGCGCCTCTACACCCTCCGGCTAACGCGCATAACATTGTCATCTCCAAGTGGTCACTCGCGTATACAGTCGATACATTCCATAAGTGTTTTTCCATTGTAATTCCATTGTAAATAATTCGTGAATAAAGTTAAGGGTTGTTTAATTTGTTCATTCAACAAACTACCCTCATCAAATTAATTTGCGGTGTGGGAGTTCGCGGAATTCACGGTTTCGAATTATATGCGTTCGGTATTACGATTTACAACCCAAGTTGATTCGCATCGTAAGTCGTGTCGCGCTGTTAGGGCAAACGTAACCATTTATTTTTTTCCCCCAGTTTCTTTGGGCGGTTAACAATGACTTGTAAAAAGATTGTTTCTTGTACTCTTTACTCTTCACGGTGTTTACTCTCTCTAATCCTAAATATTGCCTTCGATCAAAATTGACAAAATGCTGGCGATTTGAAAAAAGATCGCGAATTTGACCGTTTTTTTCGGCAATTTTTCGTCAAAAAAATAGAAAGATAAAAGAAATAAAATGCTTCCGTAGGGAGATAAATAGGAATATAAATGGTGTGAAGAATGTTGTGTCAAAATTTGAGCGGATCGTTTGGAAACTGTTTCTTTAAGAGTGTAAACTGTTTACATCGCGTGTAAAATACATTCTGGAAAATCCTACGCTACAATGATCCATTAAAAAATAATTAATGGCGTATTGTAATCGAGAAAATTGTTAATCAGACTACAACGGTGCTATATACAAAAATGTAAATAATTTTTTCATTGTCTCGACAAATATACAGGCGCTTTTGGAAAATCGTCAAACTGCGGATTTTGTTACGAAAACTTATACTCTCGTCGTTTGCCGGGTGATCAATCTGAAATAATGAAACGCATAACTCCCATCTTTTACCCGTCGGGCAGTCGGGAGTTAAAAATAGACACATTTGATGTCTCGATACTCTTAAGATTAAAGTTTCTCCACTTTCCGACGATGAATAGTCGAACTGTTTCGGCCGTTCACCGTATATGTGAAACTTGGAGTCACGTCGTTGCGAAGTAGGAAGAGAGTTGTGTTGCGGGAGGGTTAGTCTAACGATAGCGTAGATTCGGTACCGCAAGAAAGGGGTGGGGGGAGCGGGGGGATATGGTTCGAACGCGGCGTGTCTCGCATACCAAGTTTCCCAAGCGTGGTATGTTATAATTAGTGCGCTCTCTGCTCATGTATGCACGCAACATTGATATGTCCGAAGGGTTTTGGATACCCGCGTAATCGCATCGCCTTCGATAAGTAACATCCAGGAGTTTGGCGATAAGCGGACGAGTACGGTGTTTCGCGTTGTTTGGGTCACATAATGGTACTAAGAGGTTTGCAGGGCAGCGCTTGAGTTCAAAACCGCCACCGAGAAGCGACACACGATCCAAGGAGCGCAAAATGTCTTTCATTCTCTCTCTCGGTCTCTCTCATGGCTTCTAACTTTCCATATCACAGGAATTCTCTCGATTTCTCTGCGTTATCTTTCTCGATCGCTGCGGCGACACCATAGGGTGTGAATTTCACGAATCGCGTACTTAACTCACTAAGATCCCCTCGCGTATACCATCGTCTTGTGTTTTGCATATTGTCTTCCTATCTTTCGCGGCCGGGCAATTCACATAGCGAAACGGAATCGCAAATGAGTATAACTGCCTCGGTCTCGTGTTCATTATCGTGCCATCGCTTTATGAGGGAGAATATAGGGAGACGTTGGAAACGAAGGTATATAGAGACGTTGAGAGAGGCACAAGTCGTGAACCCTTTGACTTCAACTTCAGAGATGATTATAGTTCTGCCAGTAAGTACGCTCGCGATTTCTATATCTCTCTTTCGGTTTCACGCTTAAACGTCGAGGGTAATATAGCACATAACATTCGTGAAATTCTCCGTTTAACAGAAAAATACCATAGTACAGAGAGCACACGATTCAGAAAACTATTTTTACGAATCTATCACTTTTTTTTCCTGTCGAAAGAGAGCGAATCATAGCTAACGAGAGCTGCCGGTATCGCAGTAAAATACACCTGCGTACACAAACACAGCGACTACAGAGGTTTATGTGCCCATTGAAGCGTAAAAAGGGGTTTACGATTCGGAGAGAGAATGTATTACGGCAATGGGAACAGGAACCCCTGCGCGAATGAAGTACAGAGAAATGATGAAGTTAAAAAAAAAAAATATTGGATGACGGAGGGAAGGTGGGTTTGCAGCGACTCGGTAGGTTTGCTATCGATTAATTCTCATCAGATATCCCAACCGCGAATTAAGAGGAGACTAAACATGCGCAATGGTTTCTTGAGTGGGAAGAAGATGGGACAATAGGGGAGCGCGCAGCTTCGAAAGGGTAAAAGAGAGACCGGAGGCCGTGCCGTTTAGCCCTCTCTTAAGCTCGATATCGCGATATCGTATACCAGAAAACTCAGTGAAGCGTAAGAACGGAGTAAAATATGAATAACCGCGGAGGATAGAGCGAAGGTGAAAGCGAACGAGGAAAAACACGTACCAAGGGTTGGTGAACGTGCACTATATTATAACGTTCTATACATTTTTCGACGGCGCGCGAGCTTACGAGATAGCAGAATAGGGTGCAAGCGAGACGAGAGATCAAGGCTGTGAGAGGGCTGAAGGTGGAGGCACCGCAGCAAGTCAGCGCTTTTAATTATTTTGCGTAATAACGCGAGAAATATTGAGCCGAGCGGAGAGAGGTACCGAGGCACCCGCGGTACAGGGTTCTTGCGCCCACTCCTCCCCCATACCGTTGTACACCACTGGAACTTTCACTACTATACTTTAATCTGGTTGCCCTTAATGTGCTATATTACGCCAGCCACGATATTTTGTACCTCCACGTTTGCAATATTTGAGAAGAGATTCAGACGCTGAAGTATAGACTGACAGGGATGAAAAAAATATTTATTGATGAAAATGATGTATACATTTTTCCAATAAGATGGGTTCGGGAATTTTAGGTAAAAAAAAATAACAGGTCGTAATATAATAGACGAGTGAACGAGATTTCATTTTTTTAATGTCATTTTGGTCATTTCTACTATAAAAAAAAATACGCTTTTCTACAAATCATTAATATGGGCAGTTGAGGAATTTTAAACATAAACAGTAACAAATAATTCAATGGGATTAGTGATACGATTTTTTCTTACCTTAAAAAAATGAAACTTTAATGATTTTTTTTTTAAATATATCGCTATATTAGTTTCACTTTCGGAAAATGTACACATTTACTTAAAACAATAGTTTGTCAAAGCTGCAGACGACAACTTTTTGAGATTTTGTAATTATCTGTATAGATTGACATGAATCCAATGTTCTGAAGGTATTTCTTGCGAATAGTGTTCACGTCGCATAAGTTTGAGACAAATGAGAGGGAATTGCGAATACTTCTGGACGGTATAAAAATCTGAAAAGAATAAAGCATATTGAAGGTACTGAAAAGATTGATTTTCCATAATAATAATTCTGAAATATTATTAGAAAATTATTGAAATAAACAATTCAGCAACAAATTACTCGGCAATCTAACTTTTTATTTAATGAAAATGATTCGTTCATTTTCCCGAATACGTATGCATTTTTTTTATATGGAAAAAACGTGTGAATATTTACAAAATTCAAAGTGTATTTAAAAATCTGAAAAAATGTATACGTATTCACAAAAAAAACCGAATCATTTTCATTAAAAAAAAAGTTAGATTGCCGGATAATTTGTTGGGGAATTTTTTTTTCAGTAATTTGTTAATAACATTTCGAAATTATTATTATGCTAAATCATTTTTCGGCACCTTCAATATGCTTGATTTTTTTCAGATTTTTTCATCATTGACAATGATTGCAATTCTCTCATTTCTCTCAAACTTATGCGGAATGAACACTATTCGCAAGGGATAACTCAACGCAATTGAAGATACTCGGGAGTGTCATTACAGCAGTTGCAAACTTCAAGACCATCGTATTATAGATTATCTGCAGAATAAAGCGGGCTAAGAGAACCTCGTTATCATCGAGTACAGAGAAGCGTCTGAAGCAGAACCCCGTTTGACGGTGCGTAGAGCTATCGCTATTGCTTTGGCCTGCCTGCCTGTCTTCCTACCTACAGCCGTGTCTCGATTGAAATTTATTGACACGATATAATTACATGCCACGTTGCTTGAACGCGTTCAGCAGACGTGTTCGTCACGTTAGCCTCCGGGGCCGACGCCTCTCATTATGCGGCTTCGTAGGCACGGAACCTGTCACGCCTGCCTCCGGATCACACCGTGAAAATATCCTCTGTGGGAAATGCTCGCATTTCTCGTGGCCTGCAACCAGTCCTATTAGGACAGGTAACATCCGTTTCTCGTGTTTCGATTGAACATCCATAGCACGTAGGATAGCGAGTTTCGACTATAATATTCTACAGCCGATGTTACGAATTAATTCCACCGCGAAATACCACCACAAAAAAATAAAAAGCTTTTCAATTTCGTTTAAAAACTCTCATAACTCTTTCCGGCATACCGAAACGTATCTACCAATTCCGAATTAAAAAAAAAAGGAATTTGGAGATCAGGATGTTTTTAAAACCGTCTCAATTTAAAACTGATCGATAATGATAAGTAGCTAATCGATAATCCAGTTACCATATCTGATAGCGTATTGTTTACAACACCGTGCAGCGAGAGATTCCGTGAGAACGCCTCCGATGTAACGAGATATCGATTAGGTGTAATATCTCGAGTACGGGGTATCGCGCGTACCCACGGATTCACACCGTTCGTGCCACTGGAGGATTAAGTGCTAACCCCGGTTACGATGCGATGCAGCGTTAGGGAGCTCTTTGTCTTCCTGCCGATAGGCTATCCAATGCTTGCCACCGAGAGGCGGGGAGAAATAAATTTTCAACGATACACACTGTAACCCTAAATTCGACACAATAATGTATATTGCAAGCGTGTGCCACTAAATAACTGTACCAACACAGTAGAAAAACCTCGTGAGTGTGATGAGGTTTACCGGAAATTAATTTGTCTATAGCTGACACATCGTTCACAGGTTATATCCGATAGATTACCGAATCCACCAAAGTATTAGTAGAAAATTCAATTCGCATTGTTTATAGATAGCGATGGATGTTTAATCGAAATTTTGATCTTCCAGAAAAATCTGAGAAGCGTTAATACGTGTTTCGATATATATATTGTGACGTGGGTTTTTTGCATGTCACAAAAATATTTAAATAAATAAAGTTCCAACCGGCACGGAGCGTTTAGCAGCGTTCCGGTTCCCGGAAGAATCCCCTCGACGATCCAACAGGGCAAACGATAGCACTACCGAGCAATTTTTGTTAATTTATTTTATTTCCGGAGCGAACGACATCTCTTTAAACCGTCGTCGACAGCAGCTGCCGAGGAAATCAAGAAAAACAAGTACTCGTTAGAGCGGCTAGAGGGCCAAATATTAGACTAGGCAGGGGTGGGGATCGGTATCCGTTTTCCGAGAAGTCGCAAGGCGCTTCAGCGATTCACGCGTTGTCCAGCGACGAGCCACAACGTTGCTACCGTTGACGGACCGCGCTTTCCGACGAGAACCAACACCTACCACCCGCGATCTCGGGGAGGAATTTCCCGGGGGACTTTGGTTACTGCAAAATTACCCGGTAAGCCTGTCATTCGTCTCTGATAATTATTTTGTTTTTGAGTTCTGTTGCCATCTTACTTTGCGTCATGCATTATCCGAGCGATATTGTCTGGACGGTGCGCTCCCGCGTACGGTTTGTTGACTCTGGTATATTCACGCGGTCGAACAGCTACCGCCGGTGCTATCGCGCACTCGTTGTTTTTTTGATGAGTAAAAGAGCCGCCACAAGAGGTTCGTGTAGAGTCATTTTTATTTTATTTTACTTGCTGGCGAGAAGCGCGCGATCCACTTGATTAATTAGAATAATTTCATCCAGGAAAAAAATACTTTGTCGTTCTCACGCGCACGCGCCGTTAAAGAAATTGCGATAGTTTTTACTTTTATTCATTTTAGTTTGTTATTGATTTTTGTAATTTTTTAGTTCGATTTATTGACCAATTTTACGACTTTATTTTATGACGAATTTTTATGATTGCTTTTTGACTAATTTATTATTTAACAAAGGCGTGTGGCTCTTGTGTTCAACGCGCTCTTATAAAACACCTGTTATTTTGCTCTCGAGGTCACCTAAGGTCAGTAAGAATATTCGCGAAATCGATTGTTTTGTTATTTTATTGTTTATTAATTATTATGAGAATTATTAAAGGAACTTTTCATTTCCTACCGATGTCGATGATTTTAAATAAAAAAAAATTTATTAAAATTTTTGATGAATTAATAATTTATTTTCGTTCCCGAAAACACGAATATTGGTAATTCTTTTTCGCATAGACTTTGGTCGAACCACTCCCTCTACCATTTTCCATGGCTGCTTCCTAGCCGAGCCTATTTCGACATTTTGCTTCCGCGAAATAAATTTGTCTCGAGAGCTCTCGTTCTCGCGGCTGGCGCCCAGTGGAGGGCGAAAAGCCGATTTTTTTTTGTGAAATCCGAAGATGTGCCAGAAATTGTCGTCACAATATATTGTAACGATCGAGCGAATGAATAACACGCGTATTTGGTTTTGGGGCGGATATTATTAATTATAAGAAACGTTAATTATCCCGGTCTCGAAATGTCACACGCCCGCTCGCTTTTAGAGTCCCGTCCAGACTCTCTTGTCGTGATGATCGTGATGATGTCTTAATACATTCGTTAGCTAGTCAGCTATATTCGTTACAATATATATGCGCCAAATGAGTGACTACACTTACGCTTATCAAAAAAACTAATTATGGCTTCATTATAACGCCGATATGTAAACAGAAGGGGGGACATTCAATCTTCTCAAAAGTGCATCAAATATGCTCTGATTTGTTTTCGTTGATATATGTATTCGGTGGATAATTAATTATTTCTGCTAATGGATTACCGCTTCGTTCAAACGCCGGGAGATTGAAAAACGAGCGACCGCTGCTAATAATATGATAAATTAATTACCACGTGCTGCTTCGTTATCGTATTTTCAACAGTGACGCGATGCCGCCGGAGAACAAAGTTTCGTAAGTAGAACGAGTCAGATGATAGTCAGCCTTCGATGTCGTAGGAGAAAAAAAAAATAAAAAATAGAATGAAAAATTCCCGAGAAGAACGAGGTACCCGAGTATTTCGATGCCTCACTGCGAACACCGAGTCGTAGAATGCTGCCGGAGGCTTACGACGATAAAGTTCGTTCCTCGTGGAATGCAGGCTCTCCGGAATTTTGGTCAAAAGTTGTGGAGTAGCTAGTGGTACGAACGTTTCTGTGCTCAACGCTCGACGTTGGATAGCTACCTCGCTGCTTCCATAGCTGTGACGTACCTTTAATAACGCGGAGGGTTGCGCGCTCGCGCATAGCACTGTAGCATCGTATAATATATGTTACTATAGCGTACCCCCAGACGTACATAGTGTACGACACGTGGCGCGATATGGAACGAAACGACTTCCCGGCGGTTTACTGCATATTAGTTCGAAAGCCATGGATTCCCGGAAGTCAACGTGAAGTTACTATTAAAGGAAATGAGGCTGTTCCGCATTAATAGATCCTTCAGAGGGGAAGTGTTTTTATTTTTTACTTTTTTTTTCATTAGTTCGCCATTAAAGAGTTAATACATTATTAACGAACTATTGGTCGCGACAGGTAGGAACAAAAGTGTCAACGGGTTGTCGATAAACGCCGGAGGAGATTTTTTGATTATCGCGAATTGCAATTTCATTCCAACTCTTTAATTCCAGCAGCCAATAGGAGCGTACAGTATATTTTCCTGGCTCTTTTTCCGCGCCTCTCAACTTCCGTTGAAGTCGCGGAGTGAAAATGTACGAAATATAATCTTTAAGGTACTCACGTGTACAACGGTCTACCGTTGTTGTCGTTCTTGAACCACAGTACCATGCCGAGAAAATCGGTTCCCGACGGCGTGATGTCGCACGGCAATTCTACAATGCCACCCTCCACTGCACTGATGTTTACCAGCGGCACTGCGACATACGGAAAGGAAAAACAAACGTACTTGAGATAAAATTGAACCAATTTCGATAGACTATCGTACAATTTACTTCACGTGTCCATAGTATCGGATACGAAGCTTAAGCCGAATTCATATACATATACAAATTCGGGACTTAGGAAAATCTCGATGCGATCCAATTTCTTCAGGAAACGGTTCTTATCGCCGCCATGCAGCCAAAACTGTCCAAAAGACATTTCTTATCATTTTATTAGTATTTTTTTTTACTTCTGATTCGCTACTTCGTTTGATGGTATTCATCTATTTCCATATCTATCGGTTCGCCGTATATATCATCAATCTATGATGACTACGAGAAGACGAGAGTATCGGCGAGGTGCACCTTTCCATCGCCGATTCTGTATTACTGTAAAGTACGAACCATCGAAAGAAATCAAGTTAAACGAATTTACGATAAATCATCGAACGTCGAAATCACGATTGAAAAGCGCAGATTGAAGTCGAAGTTCGGATATTCTCGATAATTATCGAAGTTTCGATTCGGTTGAATCGTCATTGCAGTATATTCATCGGTGTGACCAAAGATCGTAATAAGAATAATTCATCATATCTGTACAAAGATATAACAAGACATTGTAATTATTCATGTAGTACAGCAGTTAGCGCTTCCGTTCATCAATGGTTTTTCTACTTCTTGCCGCGGAAATATTAAGATTGTGGAGTAGAAAAAGAGTAAAACTCGGTGTAACGCTGCCGGTGTGCCTGGTTTTGAATTCCAAGTGGCTGTTTTAAGGCGCCCCCGGGAGAATATACATTTTTCTCTCCACCTCCCCCCCCCCCCCCCCCCCCCCCCCTTCCCTCCTCTGAGACGAGAGCGGAGGTTGGCCAGTTGAGAAGCGGCGAGATCGTGAGAGTGAGAGGGACCGCCATCCTCTCGAGAATATACAGGAAAGTATATACACATAGACGCACACAAGAACGGTAGATACGAAGTCACGGTAGGGGTGTAAGGAATTAGCATAGACCTCTTATTTATTGCACGGCACCCGACCCACCGCGACGCATAAATATTGTTTAAGGGTGACTCTTTATCATATAAACGCCCGACGACCTTAACGGACCACGTTCGCGCATTAGAATTCTCGTGAGCTATTTTTTTTTTGTACATTCCTCGTTTTTCTTTTTTCTCTCGTGCACTGACTCCTCTTCACTCTTCGTCTAATGAAGCCCAGCAGCGAGGCGCAACAAGCAGTTTTCTTAATATCGGATTAGCATCGTCCATACATGTAACTCGTTCGCAACACTGGTTGTTCTCGCTGACCATAGACACCGATAGCGGCTTTTTTTTTTGTCGCGAGCTTGAAGCGGCGTGACAACATCGGTTAATCGAATTCCGTCGTGAACAGTGAGATAGACTCTCGACCGGAGTGAAAGCAGCTTTCACACAAAACACAATGACGACGCGGTTGATACACCGGGCACGCAAAGCTCGAACGCTTTCTCCTCTGTATCGATCAAATTTCAACACCCAACCTATCGAACCAGTGTTGGAATATAGCTACCGGACGAAAGCTTCTCTATCGTCATAGCTAATATTTACAATAGAATAAACCCCGTCAAGAGCCTCTCGTGTCATGTCTATATACACCTTCCAACATTGTCAGAGTATTGGTAACACTGAAATCGTGCTGCGTCTTGTTTCAACGCATATAACTTCATTACCAACAAATTCATCGATTAATAAGGCAGCTACGAGGGACTCCCGCAATTTCAACAAAAGTCAAGAGTCTCAACTTTCGACTATACAGTGGAACCTCTCGTATTTGACGACAGACTTGCCTATTGGCTGCTACCTTGCAAGGAAGAGTGGAAGAGGAAAGCTACTGGCTAAGCGATTGGCTCTCCACCATCATTTCGTGCACCTGATTGGTTACTCCCGTCTTTAATGTCGTCTCCCAATTGCGTCAAATAATGGAGGTTCCACTGTACGGTCATTGTGTTCAAAGCTCACAAGCAATCAAGAACGGAGCAGCAAAAGCACAGAACATGCAAGCGAGGCGTGCGTCGAAAAATGATTCGTAACAAGTTCTCATTTGTCAGAAAGACACATTCGACGTTAAGCCATAAATGTTCAGAGTATGCAGAAGTGTACTTTGAAAGTTTCGTTAACGCGAGCGGGGAACGAGGTTGAACTTGCGTCACCGGGATCACAGCGGTGAAACAGAATAGATCGACGGTAGCGAAGTGCTTTTACGACGAAGACGGGAGACCCGGGGCAGTTTAATTTTAATCAAGCCTCCGATCTCCCAGCCACGATTAAGGCGACGTATGTACTCAAACGAACGAAATTAACTCTCACGGGGTAGCTGAGTGATGGCGCTGCCGCTGTTGCTCATGTTCCACGCTATTACCCACATCTCTCAACCCCCGGGCAGAGCGAGTGGGACAAGTCGCACACGCACAAGGATATGTTCCATAGTTATGCTATACTGTTGCATGTTCCCACGGTCACCACTACGTCGCGATATATTGTGAACGAGATGATACAAGCCGGGAAGCATCAGCGTAGTGTATATATGGTATAATGCACTAGGATCGGAGGGGGTCTATCCTGTGGAAGAGGCAGGCAACTCAGTTCGACCGTTCGGACAGAGGTCGATTGTAGACCGGCTCGCTGTTATTTACAGCTAGTTAAGGGTAGCTACTGGCTTCGCTGCCTGTGCTTGCGAATCGTTTGCTTCTCTCTCCAGTAATGTTTCAGAGCATACGAGCCATTGTCTCGTATACACCATCCCTTACCGTTCGCGAGTTCGCTTCCCTTCCTCGATGCGCTTCTCCGACTCACCCCATTTCTGTTTTCTTTACCCTCGCAGTACTTCAGCCCTGTCCAGCCCCCCATGTGGAAACTCTACCCGACGTACGAGCTTATTGTCCTCCCCCTCCGTCGCGTATTAAAGCTAAAGTCTGGCCTAAAGGACACTGCAGCATCATAAATTCAGGCGCAGGTTGATTAGCCACAATTGGCTAATCTTCCTTTGACGTCTGGGGAGCTACTGTTGAGGCATGATAAGAGAATTAAACTAAACGTTGGCCGCTTTATTGCTATTAGATTGCAGCGAGTTATCCTTGTCTGCTTTAAAGAGTATATTATTTAACGGCCCATCGTGGTAACGCGTGGAGGCCATTTTGGATAATATAGAAATGCTGCGAAATATTACACTTCTACGAACTCGTACTTCATTTTGATGAGGGCAGCATCAAGTACCAATAGGGTTAATAACACACTACGGTTGTGTGCGGCGGTGGTTACGCAGTTTATGCGGTGTTATAATCTATCGAGAGCACTCTATGATCCTACGAATAATGCAACAGCGCACTGTAATGCGTAAACCGTGATTATAATCTATACGGAAATCTGTGGGGAATTGTACAACCGTTATGCATTTAATTTGTCGTTCTGTTTCCTCAGTATCGTTTGTTTCTCAAACTAGGCGGCCATACGATATTTAAACATTCTCGACGCGGCTCTTTCAATTTTCATCCACACCGGCAAATTCGGAATATGCGGACCCGTTGAGCGCCGTCAAAGCTTTGGAGAACAGTGGAGACCCCCGAAGCTTGTGAATGTTTTATAACGAAAGCTTCCTGCAAATAGTTTGAATGACAATTTCTGCCACTGCCGAAGGTTCCGGATCTCTGATGAAAAGTACTTTAGTTCATTTCCTCGTAGGGGTCTCGGTTGCTCGGTTTCGCCGTACTTTGTCCCTTCTCATCCCTCTCAATTGTCTATTGCACAAAGGCTTCGTCCGGCAATGCCCGGCGGTTATTTCACTCTTGCAGAGCAAAATATCGCTTAACCAGAAATTGTGGACAGTCAAGAGAAAAAAAATGTCGGTAACGTAATACACAGCGTTACGAGAAGAAACCGTAATTAATCATCTAAAAACATGCATAAGCCATCAACCGAAAGCTTCGGGCGGCAGTGTTACCTCGCAGTTATTTTAATGTTGCTGAACAATGGCTCGGCTGATATCATCGGTATCTGTACCGGATATGAAAAAAAAAAAAAAAAAACAGTAGCGAATAAAAAAAATGAAGATCATACCTTTGCGAATACAGTAAAATGAAGACGACTTACGGTAAAGAAAGATTAATGGAATATTTTGCAATATACATAATATAAGAGGAAGAAGAGTTATACACTCGAGACATCTTTCCTTCCGCGCACTCTCGTCTCGGATCTACTATCACGATCTACCAAAGTTACTCGTACGCATACACACACACACACAGATAATGTGGGTGTGTTGAGAAAGCCCTCTGTGGAGAACTGTTCAAAATAAAGTCTGGCGAGTAACGGTACTGACGGACAGCCCGACGATATTACAATTTCACCACATCCAAGCTCTTGATTCTTTTCGTTGCTTCTGCGGTAGCTTTTCCATAGCATCGCTCGCTATGTCACGACTTACTACTACAGCGCGTCTCGCTCTCTTCGCCATTTTGCCTTCGTGTACGCACTTTACGTTCGTGTCTGGTACGCCCGTTGAACGTTTCCGTTGCGGCTTGTATCTACTTTTACGAGGTATTTCCACTTAAGAATCTGTCGTGCACGTTCCTCCTGTATTCGCTAGCTTACTCTCTTCCTTTCTCAACACGGCTGGCATACACATGCGCGCATACACGCACACACACACGCATAGGAACATATACATTTCTCGCTTTCTCATTGTCATGCTTTCTCCTTTGCTTCGCCTGGGCTGTCGCGTATCGCGCGGAGAGTCTCTCGGCAACAAGTTGGATTTAGATTCAATCTCCATCGCGCTTGGAGAGTACCAAACGTGCGAGAGAGCAAGCTAGCTACAGCATCCAGAGGTAGATGACGAGGAGAGAGAGCAAAGTTTATACCGAGAGTTGTCGACGTGGAAGAGGAAGTTCTCCCTTCGAGTCTCGCGGTTGCTCTCCCGCATGCGGCAATGGGAAATAAGGGATCGCCGCCGTAGCAAGAGCGGTAGTACGAGAAGGATCGAAGAAGATTGTTCTGAAAAGCAACCGGGACAATCGAGTGAGTTCCGGGGGCACGGGAGAAGCATCGTCCCCGAAGCTTCCGCAAAGCCATGCCTTTCTCTTTCGCTAATTCCAAAGTAAAGTTAATTAGAACGTTTACGAGGCACCGAGTTGTTCTGCCGTATTCGGTTGCGATGAGCACCCGAACCTAATGCCTCCTCCCCTATCGCAGATTCATGCTGTCTTCTCTAACTTCTTCCGCAGAGACTCTGTAAAATCCTACTGTTCGATCGGCTTAACGGTGATCCGGAGTAAAGGCTTCAAAGTTTAAGAGTCAATTGTTATCACGAATAGACATGACTTTTTTCGATTGTATTGGCTTAAGTCTAGTAATGAACTTTAGTCGGCTACATTTTTCCAATTAAAAGCTCATCTGCGTAATTTCCTAATTGGCTAATTTCTATAAGCTAAATGGGGCGCGTATTCCATGACGTGAACCATGCGTATACGCATACCGAATTATGCAGTGAATTAGTATACATCGTCGCAGTGAATTATTAATAACGGAAGGGACCGTTGGCCGTGGCGAATTCCGCTATTACCGGAAACCAAGAAACCCTTGCCACCACTGGCTCCAGGGGACCGTGCGACACGGTGACGTTTCTTGTCGACACATGCCAACCTCCGTGTACGCGCTTTGGGAGATCAGGTAGAGTGCCGAGAGACCGTGAGGAACAAGCGATGAATGGAGGAGAGAGTAGCGCGAAGTGTGTCCCGCAGTAGCGCTTATGTAGGTGAGGAGCTGTGGAACAAGAGGATAACCAAGATGCAGCAACCCTCGAACCCTTCTCCACTACCTATACACCACCCCCTCGTCGACGCTGTCGTCGCTTGAGTCTACGGCCGTTTGACTACTATGACCTACACACTGCATGTCCGAGACGATCCTCTTCCTCAGCATTCTCTGAATTGTTGCAACAACCACCCCTTCACAGACATAATATAATGTCGTGTCACGTAATGCAAGGCGCATTGTGCCCACATTGGCCCTCCCGCTGACTGGCGCGACGCACTGAATTACGAGACCCGGAAGGTAGAACGCGCGGCGGCTACTTCCGGTTGTAATATAGTTTGAGCACACAATGGAAGCTGCAATGGGCCAAGGGGTGCTCTACCGAAGCGAGCAGTCTGCGAGTAACACTGATGCCAGAATAGCTGAACTGTGCCGACGAGGAACGTTGCTCCTTTGACCGAGGATCAAAGTGCCCGGCTAAACGGTCGCCAACTAGGCGACGTGACGACTCTCACTACCCCTCTCTCCCTCTGTTTCCTCTCTTCCTCTAACAATTTACCCGGGTACTCGTTTTGCTACAACTCGTAAATCCTGTTCTCCTTGCCCCGCTGACGGTCGGCTTCATCAAGTCGGAACACGCCTGATTCATTGGTCCCCATTGAATTTTATCGAAGTCCCGTTAGTAATCAAATTACATAAAAAAAGAAGAATATACAGGCGGAATACCAAGTCAGAGTTTGAAGGAGTCTAACCTAATTTCTCCGAACTTTTACCATATTTTTTTTTATTCTCATTCAATGCTGGTAAAGCTCTCGTTTCAATTATTCGTACAATTTTCGGAATTTCTTTAAGGGCTTAATTTTTTCGTTCGAGAACTAATTGTTATAAAGTCCGTTTGACAGATTTATATGGCAATGAGATGTAACAGATGAAGGAAGTTTTGAAAAAAAAAAAATGCTTATGTTGATGTGTAGCCTTCGTGAAAATCAGAGGGGCGATGACAAAACTCGACGATAACCTTTCGATATCGATCGAGGGAACTTCGAAGTTAATCGGTCGCCCGTAGAGAAAGATGTCGACCGCTGACATATTGGTATTTCGTACTGGCGACGCGTCAATGGTGTCACGTAACTGGCAAATTATCCGAGGAGGTAGCGATCGCGACTACGTGGATTCGCGTCTCGTGGGAATATCTTCCGAGCGATTTAGCCGGTAGCAGTGTATAATACTATATCGCACGTGCGCCAGGCAGATTCGACGCGACGATCGACCTCTTATTCCCCGCAGACTGTACGTCGAGGGGAAAGAGTCTTTCGTCAGAAAAGGGTCGCCTTGCATGCTGCTTTCCCCGCGGGATATAACTATTTCAATAGGGGCGTCAAAAAATGTCTCAATCTGACCAAAAATAATAATAACCATTGCAATTGTCATATGCGCGGATCGGAAAACGGATCCCAAGTTATCCCTGACAATACGTCATTAGCTCAACCGCTAACGACATCAGACAAACTTCATTACAGAACCCGCGAAAGTGTTAACTGCTCGAACGCAAGTGAGGAAATATTTGACGTAAAAAAAGAATTCCTCCGACATTAACAGATAAAGCTGTAGGTAAAGGATGCCAGGTTCAGCGTGTCCTGGGATTCGTGTCGGTGTACAAAGTTCTTCCACATTCACAACTATTATAGGATGCCAGGAGGCGCGGAACGACGGTACGAGAAGCCTGTAGCCGGAGGAGCGTGGCAACAGCCCAGTAGCAGAGTAGCACGGTCCGTTGATGCTCTCTCGGCCCGCGGGAGTCACGACGGCACTGGTGAAGATCTCGTTACCAGGAAACGCGAGCAAGTATGAAAATATGCGAAGCGTGCCTCGTAAAGCGCACAGCTTTCCGCCCCAGTGGGTGTGCTTTCGCCCGTTCCCTCGCCCTTGCGCCTTCGCCTCACATCTCTTCACGAGAGTTGTATAGTCATCATGCATATATATGTATATATACACACACACCCAAGTATATGCAATGTTGTATATGGAAACACAACGGGAGTGAGACAAAACTCGTCCTGCTTGGACTGCGCTAACGTACACTTATACTATATGTGTACAGAATACACGTTTCTGTTATGCAACATCTACATATAACCGTACCTCGGGAGAGAACACCCAAGCGGGAATTAACGTACGTACAGGTGCGCGTTACTCGTGCGCATACACGGATCGCGTCAGGGGTAACTTACACGTATAGCTTCCTCTACCTCACCTTGCTTTCCTCATCCTCCTCTTGTATTTCCGCCCCTAGGGTTTCCATGCTATGCCACTGTCTCCCCAGTTGGATGCGCCTCTTGCGCCTCTCTGGGACTCTCAGTGATACCTATACGAGGCGTCGTGCCCTATGGGTATTGCGTTACGAGATGCAATCAACGCTTCGCGGCGTGTCGGGTTGCGCTCTGCGCTCCGAACGTTACGTACACCAACCCCTATAGCTTTTCCTGAGTCTCTCTATCCCTCTCGGTCTCCTACTCTCGTTAACTGTGTTTGTATGCGAATGGTACCTTACCCGCGCACAACTCAGCTCAGGCGCTTGAACAAGGTGAAATATCGGTTCGCATAAACGCGTCGGTATTAAGCAAGATAACACAAATTATCGTAGCAAGCCACTTGGGCGTGCGCACACCCGTAAACCTGAAACAGCTATAACAACAGCCAGAGATGCAACGCAGCGAGAGGCTTTTCAGGGGAATACGAGAAGGGTAGTGGAATCCCTCCCTCCCTCCCTTCCTCTCCCTTTCTCTCCCTTCGTCCCTGTGAACGTCCCATCGCATCCTTAAACTATACACGCCCCTGTGTTCGCAACGTACACAATGCAACAATTTCTCGCTACCCCGTTGGGTATCTCTCACTCTTCCACACTTCTATTCCATAGTAATTTCACGGCAGTATCGAAGCAAGCGTAGGGAATTCGTGCAACGCTCGAATGCTACATTCGTTCACTCCCATGTGTGTGGGGGATTCTTGTAATCGGTTGTGTGAGGCAAAACCCGAGTGGATATACTAATATTGACAGTAGGATATTTCGCGCCTCGATTAAATTCCATTGTTGTTACATGCGTCCACTCGCTACATGCTTTCGCTCAGTTTGATATTTTTCTATTGGATATTCTGCGGCCGGTTGGCGTAATTTTGGAATAAATCGCTTCCAATCAAATAAGTGGAAAAATAACGATGAAAAACTACCGCGGCATTTTTTTTTAATTAACTGGATTGGGATAGTCGGAACCAAGCTATAAAGAAAATGGAGATTTCATGTAGTACTCTAAGGAATAACCTACCGTAGTATGCACTCTAATTCATTAGAATGTTTCACTGCAGGAACTTACGTTTTTGTTTTGGCGTCGCGTTGACTTGCGCTGTGCTCCAACATAAGCTAATCTGTACAGTATGACACAATAGATAACAACTCTGTGATCCAATAAAACTAAATATGTCGTCACAGAAAACGACTCCATTATCCACGAACGCGGACACAAACAATTCATCTATTACCGTGCGACAGATTCGTTAGATAAACGCAGTCAAGAAATCCTACCTGATCTAACTACGAAGATAATAGAACTATTATCTTCTCGAGATCTTACCTCGGGATACTTAACACAAGGGCATCGAACGGGTGTGGACTACAGTACAAGCTCCGTATTCTTAACTCGGCGGGACCGGTCTCGCTCCCGTTTCTGCATTTCCCCTGTCGTCCCTACAGCTGGTCAGTTGTTGCGAGTAGAGATAATGAGGAGTATAAGAGTCCGTAGATACCGCTTGGTGCGGGGACAACGGACTCAGTGGGAAATACAGTTAAGAGAAGACGTTGCCATGGTAACAGGTTAAAATAAGGGAGCGGTTAAGTTAAGAGAAGTTAAGAATAAGGAGCTTAGACTATACTACAAGGCCTCAACGTTTAGCACGTAAACTACCAATGGTATAGACTTATCTACGCCGTCCTTGAATGACCGTTACTCTGCTGCACATTGTGGGTAGAGAAGTAGTTAATAAGAGGTGATGCGGTTTTAGTGGAACCGTTTATGAGTGACTGGCGGTTCCTTCGTTCTTCGTATACCCACTATAGATGACTTAAACCCCTATCTAACTAGTTACGAGCACATCCACTCTAACATTCGCTAGTTGCCAATCTATCGGAGCGCGTGCCACTTTCGCTGTGGGAATTGGTACATCGTGCTAACGCCCGTTGTACTGTAACTTCCTAATAGTATTATTATGCCGAGTATCGAACCAGAGGTCTCGCTTGAACGACTGCGAAGGACGAGAGCGGTACAGTTGGAAAACGGCAATATATCTCACGCACTTTGCCGCTTACTTGTGCAAAGCAACTTTGTCTGTTATCTGCAATGCATGATGCTCGCATAATCTTACTATGAAGCATGCGCTATAAATAGCATGAATTTCGTGAGCATATTTGAGGAATTTCTACAATTTCATCGTTCCTATATCATTCGAGCGTCAGATTGAGATCGTGTGAGCGTGCAGCTTAAAGCGGGAAAAGCAATACATGGTGACGTTGCTTGCACGCTTTTGGCATCGAGACAATCGTATTATTGGAGTCTCAAGTGGAGATTACACAAGGAAGAACCCGCGATAATTGACTTCGAAGATTCGGGATGCACGCGTGATATCATTGTTCGTTTGCGGTAAATCGGTCTTCAAACCTTGAGCTTTGCTAGCAGGTTCCAACTGTGTAATTCGCCACCCTTGGTAGGTGCGGAGAAATTCTCCTAATATAGTTAGACCCGTGAACGCGCAGGCGCGCAGGCGTTCTATGTATACCTATCTGGTACACATTCCGTACATACATTCTATACTACATATCGCAAGATACCGCGCAAAACACGACATGAAATCGCGCGGGATCGGTTAAGCTGAGAATGATTGCCTCTAATTTTCCAACGTGCCTCGAGAGGGTAGGGGACCTGCCATCTCTCTTCGGTGATCTCTCTGCCGCTCGTTTCGCCAATGCTCACTTACGAGCAAGAAACTTCCTAATGCTTTCAACATGCTCAGGCACCCGGGCGTTCTCGGGTAAGAGGAAATCGGTGCATGGTCCTTCGTGTCCCCGGTTTTTACTCTATCGAATGGCGTTCAACTCCTCCTAAACCAGACACTGCTATGGCGCATTTCGCTATCGATATAGAATTTAACCCTTTCAATCGTGTGCACAATCTCAGTAGCGACATATAGGTATACCATGTATACTACCGATCGCAAGGTATACACGAGGCGGGCATGGGATGGGTATGTGGGGTATTGTCATGTTTGGAACTTTTCCGATGTTGTACCGCGTTTGAAAGAAAATAGAATTAACAGACGAAGAAACAGGTCTAAGCTCTTTTTGTCCAATTGGAATAGAAAGAAATCGAATCGTATAGTTTTCGCCTTACAATAGGTTAGTGTCCTGTGGAGAGTTGGACGATTGGGAATTCTCATCGTACCGCAGAGAGAGGTTGATATCCAAAAGTCCAGTAGAACAAGCTGAGGCTGTAAGCTTGCCATCTCGCGATCTGCCTGGCCGGCTCTAGAAGCGCGACAAACTTCGAACAAGTTCCGCAATCTCGCATCGAATGGGACAGAAAGAGGATGGGACATTTCGCGGGGTGGAGGCTGAGGGGGAGGCGAGGCGGGATGAGAGTCCGTGCGGAGACTTAGCCGAGTGAAAAATTGCTCGGAGAACTTTCGTTGCAGGAACGAACCAGGTCCGCTTTTCAGACCCATTAGGCGGCTCAACAAGTACGATTCTAGTAGTAAGCGTCCGGTCCGTAGTGACGGAGAGCTTGGGAGCTTTCTGTGGACTTTGAATGGAGCAAACGGAAGAGTAGTGGAAACGAGTGAAAAGAGAGGGAGAGAAAGATAGAGAGATGAAAGATTATACGAACAAGGGACCGTAGCAAGCTATAGATCGGCAAGAAAGAGAATCATTACTGCCTGCTTAGCTGCTGGAAGAACTGAAAGTCTTGATAATAGAGAAGACACAGAATAGATTGCTCGGACGAAGATGAAGTTTTAACCAATCCGGAGAAGAAGAATAATAATAAGAAGAAGTATCAGACATTTGACGGTTAATGGAAACAGTAGAACTAACAAGCGCTGGAATCAACGGGAACATTTTTGGAAATTTCTTCCGTCTGTTTGCTGCGCTCTTTTATCGAATAACCGATCTTTTTTTCATTATCGAAAGTAGTATCGTATGCAAGACCGGACGAAAAGGTAAATGAGATATACGTTAAAGTGGCCCCCCGTTCTTTGTGGAAAGTATAAAATAGTAACTAGTAGGTACACAGTGCTTGAAGCTGAGGAAAAAAGGCACCATGATTAATCCAACGTGAAGCCCAAAACTCTCTTGGTCTCTGCAGAAATCTGGGCTTGGAGTTTTCCCGTATGCATATATGCAACGTCAAAAGAGAGGATGGAAAGGAGTAACTGAGAGTAAAGCAGAGGAACTCTTCTCCTGCTCATAGGGTCTGTGGGTGCACGAGTCGAGGACGAGAGGCCTTGCCAGAAAAAAGAAAGGAGAAAAAAAAAGGAGTTGAAACTCCGAGGAGCTGCTTGACCCGCGGTAGCTGCGGGCGAGACTTTTGATCTTGCAGGATTCAAAAGGTAGAAAGCTTTTGAGGTCGCGTTCTCCTTCGCGGAGTGGTACGGAGGGCGCCGGAGAGAGCGAGCATACCACCGGCTACGAACTCCACACTATGCTGCTATCGTTCTCTTCTCGCTTCCCTATTCCCACAAGATTCTCCATTTCTCTCGGCAAGCAATTTTCCAAAAGCTTGCACTCTCGGACTTACCGTACGTGTGTCTAACATCTGAGTGTCTCCGTCTCGCCCTTTTTCGTCTCTTCGTATATACATATATATACATCCAGGTAGCCGTCTGTCTCTTCTCTTATAACAGAAGCTTCTTCTTCTTCTTCTTCTTCTGCAGACATCGCTGAACTCCAAAGAAGAACCTTATTCGCAAGGACACATTCTTTTTCATTATACCTCGAAAGTTCACGTTGCATTGAATGCATCTGCATTCAGCGCAGAGATTCCGGCAAAGTTTAAAATTCAACCTCCAAGTTCTATCATCAGATCAGATCATAGACGACGAGGCAGTTGAATCGTCCATTAAATCCTATCGTCCCTTTTCGTTCCTTCAAGTTTCATCGAAGAAATGAGGACACGCATGATTTATGACGGTGAAATGGATACTGGAGGTCCCTGAACCGCAATCGGTTCTCTGCAACGTGTACATTCTACATTGGATATTATACATAATATATCCATATTGACCACTTCGTTACGGCTAACGAGTTGCGAGGTGCACATTGCCGTGTGCGTGCGCACGCACTATCGTCCAAGTCCACGGGGAGTAATAGGCGTCATCGCCAATACTCGGGACTACATACAAGCTGATCGCATGCGACACGTTCCTGCAATTTCAAATTTGTATACAGCACTGCTATTCCATGCGACCTAACGCTGTCCATGTCTAACTATGTCAGTATCTCGTTTCAGTACACGACTGTGATATAGCGATACATATGATATGTCTCTTGGTATACGTGAAGAGACCGGCAACTCTACAATACCTCCACATCGGAATATGGAACTGTGTGACGACTAGTAGACGGTCGTGACATGAACTTTAACGATAATAACTCATCGGAATTATTGTGATTCCTTTGTTATTGTCTGCTTTCGCGTGACATGGAACAAAAATTTCGTCTTATTTTACATTTCTTACGAGCTCGATATTTCAATATGGTTTCCTTTTATGATGAAGTCATTACTCGTGTCATACGACACGTATATATACGTCTCATAGGAATCCAGAACATTTGAACATCCCCTTCCCACCCTTCCGCCCTTCCATCTCACCCCAGCGCGAAAATTGCGTGAAAGCATTCTTTGCGAATAAGCCGTTGGGTGGGCGGTATATATACAAAGTAAGTTCCGATCGAAGCAGCGAGAAGCGAAGGCAGCGCTTCCAAGATTACTGCAGCTTCGAGACTTCACTCTCGTGGCATGCTGCGGTCTCTCACCCCTTCTCTTCTCCCATTCGCTCTCCGCAGAGTTTTAATATAAAACATAGCCACACTGCCCAAACCCCTCTCTCGTATCTTCGCCGAGTCCAGTTGAGGGAAAAAAAAGAAAGAAATACTATGGAAGAAGAAGTAGAAAAAACGAACACGAGGAGACAGTTTAAATATTTTGGCTGGCGATGGAGAGAAGCCAGCTTCGGCGAAAGCTTGGAAGTTTTCATTGGCTCGTTGGTTATAGCGAGGAGAGTCGGCGAGAGAGTGTAGTAGATGGAAGTAGAGGTAGCTAGGTAGGTAGGTAGACGAGGCGAACGGGTGGGCTGTGGCAGCGAGCTGGCGTGCAACCCCCGAAACTTGGTAGGCGTCGGCGGTACCCAACTTTCCGCGAGAGTCCGTCGAGGTTGGTAAAGATAATATTTTGGAGAGGTGGTTCCTGCTCCTGCTAGCGGTGGTGGTGATTCTCCTGCGAAACCGGCAAAGTTTCCACGTTGTTGTCTTTAACCATGGAATAGTCGTTGAAGAGTATTGCGCTCCCCTTCCACCCTTTCCCTTCTTTCCCCACTACCCCTATTCACCGGGTGTTATATATACAGTTTCCTGCGGAGCTTTGCCTCCACTCTTGGCTATCATCCGGCGCTTATACCTAAAGCCTCTCCCGCGACTTAGCGTTAACTTATTCCCTCCTATCCAAACAAACGATGCTCCCAGAGTCAATCAACTCTGGAGTTTCCGGCACCACTCATATTATTCATCATATATTATGGTTACATTATTGCATCGCTATGTGGTCATTTTCACGCGCAGGCTGTTCCCGTGTTACGCAATAGCTGCTGTATTGTCGCAGGAAGGCTACGCATGCATAGCTGTGTTTTGTTCGATATATCGTGCCACCATTTTTATGTCCGGTACGGGAAATACTTATATTGTAGAAAATTATCGGATAATTTGACTCCTGCGCAATTCTTTTGTACATTCAATTTCATTTCGAGTTCCTCTGTAGCGTGATAACACCGTGAATGGCTCACGTCGAAAGGAACGATGGATCGTTATTGTTAGCTCCCTATAGCATACACGCCTTTATTCACTCAGTATGACTAAACAGCACACAGCATCGACACATACACAAAGTTCAGCTCTTAGCCCGATGTTCAGCTTGGAGGATCCTATAGCATGCCTAATGCAACCAAATTCTCCATTGCTGGCACACCGCAGGCGTCACATGGCTATGTGCAACCGATGCGCGTTTCCTACCCCAGGGTATACAAGGAAGCACACTTAGAGTCAGAGGTAATGGCTTCCTAGGCGCATCAATAGCACTGTAGGTCGTGTGAATGAAAAAAAAAAAAAAATCGAAGAGAGGGATTCAAGACGAGAGAAAGAAGAGTCCTAAGACGCCGAATCTCAGGCTTTTGCAAATTCTACCAAAATGTAGGGAGGGTTGAATGATTTTCATTGTCAGGTCAGATTCCAGCGGAAATTTGAAGACCGCAGCATAAGTTGCCATTGCCGTTTCATAATATATATGTTACATTTGTCGGCTACCATAGATCGATCAACATATCAAATTGCTTAGATCACGATACACACGTGGCAATAACTAACGATTGACCTTTTACTGGAGAGCCACCGTCACTGTATCCTCCGGCTGGTACTTCGTTGTCTCGTCGTCTGGGTACACGCTGAAGAGAATCAACCAACTCGGAACGTCGAATCTATTGGGTCAAATGGCTATCGCGATTCCGACGAATACCCTTTCCCCTTGGACTCTCTGCCACTGCTCTTCTACCCTCGCGACGAAACCTCGTATTTATCTTGTATAGGACCCAAGAGAGATCTCACTTTTGTCCTTTTTTGCTTTTTCTTTCTCTATCTCTACTCTTTACTGCTCGCACTCGATCCTTCGATTCTTATCCTGTGTTCCCACTTCCCATTTTGTTTTTTTTTTATTTCTATATACTGCACGCGAGATCTTCCCTTTTATCGTAGCGTTTTATTTTTCTGCTTGCTATACGTTTCTTCGGGACTTGATCTCTTTTTCTATTACTCTCAGCTCGTCCTGTCAACGACATTCTTCGTAATGTATAGTTATATCTGCGAGCTTATCCCGGCATCGTTCTGAAGTCTGTGTATTTTCATCGGATTTTGTCTGTCTGTGCATCTTATGCGTCAGTGTGTATGCGTCTATGTGTATTTCGATCTAACGTGCGAATCTCGTACTTACTCACAGACCAAAGAGTTTTCACCCAACTTGGAAAGTGCCTGAAGCGAGTAAAAGAGAGATGAAACCGTGGAAAGGATGAGTGATTGCGTGAAAGTGGGAAAGATAGAGAGAGAGTTGGAAATAGATCCGACGAGTTGATTAAGAGGATGCAAAAGGAGATACCGGGACGGATAGACGAGAGAAAGGGAGAACCGTCAAGACCTTCGAAAGTCCTTAGTAGTTTGCTTATTTGAAGATCGGCTCGGGTAAAGCTTTTCGTCTCGAACTCCACTTTGCCCCGATGAGAAAGACGAAGCCGAAGACAAATGCGCACAAACGGTACCCGCCGTTCTATTGACACGTCGAACGTCGTTGAAGGAGGCTGTCCTCGAATTATCGATGGACCAAAGTCTTTTGCGTGAATAAATTACACCCAATTGTATTTTAACTTCACGATCTTCTTTTTAACAACGAAAAAGAGCATTACGCTAGTTAATTTTATCGGAGTTTCAGTTTTTTTTATAATTTCAAATAATTGCATCTGCATCTTCTCCGCAACTCCGCATTTTTAATTGCATCTGAATAAACTACGTATGTAAAATGTGATAAAGAGATCGAAAATCGAAACATAAAACATCGCATCGCAGTTTTAGAAATAGCAATTCTCAGGGAAGATAATTGATGTATTTCCATTACGCTAAGATGCGTATTTCGGTATTTACATCGCGTCATCTAACGAGCTGTTCACCTTCCTGAACTCAACCATTAATCTGTCCTTCCGAAGCGGCTACTTGATCATCGGCTTGAACTATCCACACGTGTTAACTCCGCCTCTCTCCGTCAGTACAGACACAATCGTCTCGTGTGGCAACATTGTAGAACGTATTTGTAGAATGAAGATAACCACAATAATAGGCGTATGAAAAATGATTATCTTTTCACTGGCATTTGAATGGCCTGATTTCCGATAGACAAGACAACAATAGATAAAATATTGAGCATAAAAATGATTATATATATGATAACAGTGGATCTTCGTATTGGTTAATACGATAAGCCAATTCATTGTCTATTTCGAAAATCACAATCCGAGAAATCTTAGTACAATATACGTAACTCCGGCAGCCGCGAGATTCTTATCGGCTCGGTGATAGTCCGATAATTCCCGGAGTGGCCATGCAGGTGGTGCGTGGCGTGTCGAACATCTGTGTGTTTGCATACCAATATCCATCCGGCAAGATCGATAAAACACCAATACACACCATTCTCTACGAGGAGGCAATATAACTCTCGTGTTTTTTCCAGATTTTTAATTTAATATTTACACAGCTTCTTTGTGAATCCAGAAATATTGACATGGAAATCAAATATATGCAAAGAATATAATAGAGATTCATAAGAGACCTGTATAATTCAGTGATTTTGTGTGATTGATATATTAATATATTATTATTATTATTCCATAATTTATATAATAATATATCGTAAATAAATATCATAGATATAAGAAATCTGTTTAATTCGGTGATTCTGTACGATTGATATATTAATATATGTATATATATATTATTATTATTATTATTATTCCACAATTCATATATTAATATATCGTAAATAGATATCATAGATATATTTTCAATTTACTTTTTTTTTATGCAGGTAATTTCTCTACGTCACTTATATTTACTCGTGTATTGATCGAACGGAAAAGGCCTGCGGGATAATTTATCGAACGCACGATTACCCCCGTGTCGCACGAACCCTCAGCATTTTCCAGGTTATAGGCGATATTTTCCCGTTCTCTTTCAGAATTTCACCATCAAGTACTGGAAGTATAGGTTACATCGGCCCTTTGAATATATGAATTTCAATGCATCGACAACGCATCTCCCGGATTCAGCGGTAGGCGCTTATGAGAAACCGGGAAATATCGTAAGATTATGCGATAATCGCGTAATTACCGTAGTCAGAGGGGAATACGGTGCGTCGATAATCGTACAGACGAGTGAGTGGTGAGATTAAAATCTCGTTGGCCAAACGACTCAGCAGGTTTGTTCTATAGTTCGGATGCTAAGGATTACCGACGTTGCGGGAAAGATAGAAAAAAAGCGATTATCGATTATCAAGAAAAACCATTAAGTGAAAAATGGTAGAAGACTCCGTACGTGACGGATGACACATGTTGGGAATACACGTTGTTAGACTTTATCAGACGAATTTATGAGTGGTACTCATGGGTTTATTTTTAATATTCCGTTGATAATATTTCCGAGAATCGCAACCGGCGATCGGGATCGCTTATCGCATTCTAAACTTGTTGCATCTTTCGCGATTGATCGATATTGAAATCGTCAAAAATATTTTTTTACATCATTTCGTATGCTACATTTCGTAGTATCTTTGGGGGATTATTGCGCAATATATCGCCGAAGGGATGTTGGATTATCATCAGTCCGCTTTTGCGGTGAACTGAGAACCAGCGGTAGACGAGAGCGGATCGAGGAGAGACAAAAAAAAAGAACGAAGTGGCAGTGCTGCTTCTGTCGCAGAGCCGCTATAGCAGAGTTATTGCTTGTGGCTCGTGACTTGGTGGAGGTCGTCTTATTTCTTCCGAGTTGAGAATCGACAAAGGCTCTGGCAGATGCGCGAGAGGCCTCTCATCCCGAGATTTCTCGGACCACCAAAGACAATGTACAGTTTCTCGAACGCCGGATGAGCTCTTGTACATCAGCCATCTCGTCAAAGACCTCGAACCCTCTTTTTGCTCTCATAGATCGACCTGCCTTTGTACATTGTAGGCCGCTCCTCTCATTCTGCTGCGCTCTCCGCTACATTTTCGTCGTGTTATTTTTGCTTCTTTTTGTAGCAGATGCGCCATTTTTCTTGCAAAACGTCATAATGATTCGGCAGCATGTACGGTATTATCGAGTGAACGTGAGAGATAAAAAAAATATTTGCACGTACTGCATACAAACAGTTGTTGGTAATCGTACGTTATCCGTCGTTTGTGACTGTCAAGAAAAATAAAGAATAACTTTCGGCCGTTGAGTTTTCGCAATTTGCTTGCGTACGTTATGCCAACGGGAGATGAAGTACTATTCATCTTTTTTCAAGCAGTTTTCGAAGCGACCGAAAGTGAGAGCGAAAGAGAGAACTCCCCAAGCAAAGCGGACGTAACAGTTACGATTTATGATGGTATAGTTAGACCTTCGCGCGGGTTGTTGGCTCTGCCAACGACGAGAGATGCGCGACGCGCCGAGCCCAGCGAGACCAGCGCTCCGCGGTCCGTGACAAACGAAATAAAAAAAAACCGGAAACCCCATTGTCACGATTCGTGACGCTTCGCGCGAAATATGATTTTGCACGACCGACTAACCTCAAAAAATCTGCAAATCGGCAACACTTAACTTTTCAGTGACACTTTCGCTCCGACGATACTTTCAGTACAATAATTGAATTTACATTCCAAAATTACAGGAATCATCCTCCATAAAAAAAAAATCCGAAAAAAAAGTTATGCTGATTCGGCGATATTTCAGTGTTCTCGTCGATCGATATCGGCTATAATTAAATCTTTAAAACGATATACGGAGATTAATGATTAAGGGTTATATGTCGGTAGAATCGTTACTGCGCAATGCAATCGAAATTTTTCTGTCTTCTTTAGATTACAGAGCAGTACACCCGAAATTATCGAGATCATCGTCGAGTCTCCAAAGTTCATTAAGCGATTCGTACAATTAGCATCGAATCGAGAGGAGAAAGGGTAGGGGTGGGTTAGGGGGATTGGAAAATCGGTATTTACCAACAGAGACGCTTCATTCTGCTACTGTTGATGCTGATGATCGGAGGGTGAGCGGTTGTGTGGCCGCTGACGAGTTCCCAATGCCGTTGGCGAAAACGGGTTGGTGAACACTCGGCGCCAGAACACGCCGGGATGTTCCCGCTTTCGGACGATAACGCAATAATAACTGTCCGTAATGCGATCGGTAATTGTAATTTTGATAATGGCACCGTTGCTGCTACTGCGCTGTTGGATGCATGGACTCCGAAACGGCGTTGCTGTTTCGCTCGGTCGAACACCTGCGTCCTGGTGAGCACCCGGCTGCCACCAAATCTCAGCATGAATTGCGAATACGTATACGATATAACATTAGTACACAGTACATGGAGAACGCATACGTATATATCCCGAGGTAGTGGATATAATCCGTGCGGCCAGCCGCACGCGGTTTTCGTTGACCCGTTAGCGAATTATCGGCGAGGGTGCGTGAATCCTGTGTGTCGCGTGCACAGATGAACGCTCATCCAAACCTAGAAGCGAAGGGGAATGCGGGAAACTAGCGATGAGCAACGGTGCCGGACATTTGTAACCGGTCGCCTTTCTCGCTCATCGTTCAAATACGATTATTCCTACTCTTGAATAACATTCATTCTATCCATTATGTATTGTAATAACACTGGTAAACTGACGAAGAGAATATGACGATTGCGCAACTCTCGAATTAACAATATGGGAGTCTACGGCTTCGGGAAAAACCCCGTAACCTTTTGACCTATCAATGACGGTGAGATGAGCTCACAAACGGACTTTTGTCAGGTGCTTATGTCATAGTGGAAAAAGAAAAATCAAAACATTTCGAATCGGTAAACAAATGGATCGTAAACTTATAATAGCGATACGAATATACAGCGTTGGATCGGTCGTTTGCGTTTAAGTTTCATATTAGCGTTTTGTACGCGATGTGCTTTGGTCTCAAGAGAATAGCGGGCATTTATCTTACCGCCTTAATTCTTTGGTTACATTGACAAGGTTCGCCAACATTTATTTCGCCGGGACGGGTATGTATAGGCGAAGAGATACCGTAGAAGTGAGATGGCAAACAGAAACTTAGGGGCAAAGTTTGCGCGGGAGCAGTAGAGCAACAGAAAGCAGTTAAACTTTCTATGCGGCACAGTAGGAGAGTAAAGCGTTGGATGGTAGGAACAGGTCACTGTGGAATTGCTTGCCGGTGGTGATGTTGCTGGTGCCGTTGCTGCACATAGAAGTTGTCTATGCAAGCGAATGCAGCAGGAGGTGGTCGAAACTCACGGTGTCAATATGGTTTTCTCATTAGCGACAATTTTGCGCTCCGGAGTAAATAGTAACTTTTCCGAAACTACGATCGTTAGACTCGCGATTGACGCCCATTCGTCGTTCTTCACTTTCTCATGCTCGTACGTTATATTTGCGTATTTTCCTGGAAACTCTACTCGCGAACAGTCGATTTGTTCTTCGAAACACCGAAAATTTTCTATTTACTCTTTCACCGGTTTGTCGTCCAAACTTTGTACAGCTGAAACTATACGACGCTGTTACATAAGTCGTGTAGCAAAAATTCAATGTTCAATTATTAATTCGTTAATTAATTATTAATTCAATAATTAATAAGGCCGTACAACACTGTTGACAAAAGTATAAGTTATGGGAAAAATATGATTATATTGATGACAGTCAATACATTAATGACGATTCGGCAATATTTCGTAAGATTGCACCATTCATGTATATTGACTAATTTGGCAAATAATTCTCGCATTTTTGCTATCCAATTTAGTCGATAACATTGATAGCACTTTATGAAGATATCATCTATTTCTATCCATAAACACGTGGGTTGCGGTACTTGATCATAGAACACATTTTTATGTAATATTGATTCATGGTTGATGCTCGATGCTCGATCACGCGATTCCCATTCATCAAAACGGAAGATCGCATCATTCATTTTTATTGACTGACTTGGCAAATAATTTTCGCATTCTTGCTATCCAATTTAATCGATGACATTAATATCACTTTATGAAAATATTATCTATTACTATTCATAAACATGTGGGTTCCGGTATTTGATTGTAAGTCATGTTTTTATCCAATATTGACGACCGCGAACACGTGCTTCCCATTCATCGAAACGGATCTATGATCAATTAACTTATTCTTACAACTGTGAATATAGATGTTACTTATCAAGAAAGATATTAAAATGATGTTCACCAACTGAAAAAACCCACAAACGTCACGGGTCACAGGTGTTTCGATAATCGATGAGTAGACTGGAAAATCGGGGGATAAGCCCGCCGTGTACGCTGCGACGGTGGGAGATGAATTATAAAGTGACTGAGCACAGTGAGAGGTACTGCAGTATGTCCCCCAGTGTGTCTCTTGTAGTTTCCACCTGAGCTACAAGCTGAAGTGAGTGCAGCAATAGTGCGGTTTTATCTTATACTTCCTATAAGTCGGCGGATATAATAATCACCTGCCAAGTGCTCGACTTGCACGTGTATACATCAGGTATATAGCTATTGCTCTTGATCTTGAAACAATCGATGTAAGGTCTGCTTGAGTGCATAAGACAGCGTTATAAATTACCCAAAGAAAGTCGACTATTATCTACACAAACGTAACCCGTATCGTCGGAGCCGAAAACCGATCGGTAATTTTTTTCATATTTGCGCAAATCAAATACATTTTTTCGAATCACTATATTCTGTCGATGTTAATATCTGTAGTAATGATAATAATAATAACGGTTTCCCGTAACAATTTCGGATACATATCTTGATGGTCGTTATGCCGGATAATTAAATTCTATGTGGTTGAACCATTGGTAGAGGGTTTTCATTCGAATACTATATTTGTATTACTAATGACTATGACATTCTTATGCCGATGTATACCGCAGCAAGCTTTCGGTGAATGATAGAAATGGTCAGCACGAATCAATCGGTTATTGATGATCCTGAAAGAGGCGCTCAGAGATTGAATATTGTGCGGTACATGCAATGCACAATTTGTGACGACCGCAGAAATGCGAATTAGTTTGCGGTTAACATTTCCAACGGTGATACGCGATACTATTTCGATTACAATAGAAACCGATTCAGTGACTGTAAATAATGAGAGGATTTCGTAACGTCTCAAATTCGTTCGGCGCAAAAATAATTGCTGGTCTGATTCTTACGTTCTACTACTACTTCGCATTTGCCGTTCCATTTCTTTCGGAGCTCAGACTGTTTTTCGCTGTTTTGTTTTCGCGGGTCTCGGTATACTTGAAGCCTGGGAAGTGTCGCGCCAACGGACAATCCGGAAGTGAAGAAGGATTTCGATACCGAACCGCGAAGGGGGGATGATAGAGGTGCCGAGACGGAAACTAGAGAAGGCTTTCAAGCGATCCTCGTGGCTTGCGACGTATTGCTGCGAGCTAAAGCGTTTTTCGTATCACCGGGACGCGTGCGACACTGGAGAATCGAGGGCTTTCCAGCGAGAACTTCTCATATCGCTCTTCGGCAAAATATATAATAGCCACGTGCCCGCCGGCTGTAGTGTCGTGTGTCTCTCGACCAGCCCCACTCTTGCAGTAGTGGTCGTAGTAACACGGATACTTTTCTACACATTTGTGTCACGTGTTTTCTCTGCACTTCGGTATGCGCGCCAGCGAACGGGTTACCGCGCTCCGCAAGCGGTTAAAATGCGACCATGACTCGGTTTTACCTCTAACAACGGGATATGTGGGTTTTAAGGGCGTTTAAAAAAAAAGTCTAAAAAACGGAAATGACCAACGAACTATAGAGTCACAATCGAGGGACTAAGTAATGTTCTAAACTGCAGCGAACCGTGAGCTACACGAAACAATCGGTGCTCCAATTATTAGTCTGTGACACAGTATTGCAGTACCCAGTGCCAGGTGGACGAAAAGAGAAAGAAACAGCGCTATTATAAACCCGTTAAGGGAACTTCGGCAACAGCGCCGAACCACTGTTAGCTTCTTTCGCTGACTGCTTTTTTGGCGAAACAATTAAACGAGTTTCGCGACCATTAACGAATCGAGTGTGCATTTTTTTCTTTTTCAAGTAGGTTTTCGTGCTCATTAACATTGTCGCCATTAGCGATTAACATATTTGTGTCACGTTTCGTACTCCTCGTCATTGTTTACTTGATTCGAAGATGTAAAAATATAACCTGCAGCGGACTTGTTAATTACTGTTTCAGAATGGCGTACAACGTCTCAGTGGCGCAGGACTGTCCACAGCCGTTTTTGGGACCAAGTCTCGCGCAGTCATGTCCGGGAACTCAGTTTCTCATGTTCATGACCCTTCTAGATACTTTCATTCGTTCGAAAAGAGAAATCGCCCAGCTTTGCGAACGCGTACGACCGGTTAATCCAGCCGATTATTACTACGATTTCATCGTTGTCGGAGGTTGGTATAAATTTCTACTAATCAGCACTTAGTCGACGTAGTAATTATAACTCGTTACTTAGTTTCTATGTGCCAAAGAATTACTTGGATATCGAGAAACCGGTTAAACGCGGAATGATGTAGTAAGACGAAGACATTGATTGACATGCTAAATTATACGTCCCATCGAACATTACCGGTTAAATCTATTTTCTCGAAAGTTGTCACGTGCCGTCACGACAGTTCCCTGTCGCGTGTTCATTGAAGCGGGTGGTTGTTACAACGAAACTGCCACCTGAATAAAGAGTCAACCGGATGAATTCGTCTATTACCGAAATTATGCGCGAAATACCGATGTGAGTGATCAGAGAGTCGCTTATTAATCGCATTACGATTCAGTCGATTTACACAACGATCTATAGTAATATTTCTCGTTTAACGGTTAAACAGTTGCCGATTGACCGATTGGACGCTACGCGCGATTGTCAATCAACCGTAGTCAAAAATTCCTGTAGTCCCGCGTTTGCCTCGTGTATACCGATAAAAAATACGATACAGCATAACGTACTCATTATACATTTTTATTCGCATCTGCATCTCTACAGCATTCGCATCTCTACATTCGCATCTCTACAGCATAACGTACTCATTATACATTTTTATTCGCATCTGTAATGTAATCATTTATTCCGCATGTCCACATGTAATCGCATGTTCCACATGTAATCATTTATTCCGCCGAACGAAACACATTTTACGCAACGATATTCTCGTGATAAACACTGAGTTATATCGATACATTTTTTTACAAAAGTTTCAAAATGACCAAATGAAAAAAAGAGTGAAATAAAGATTAATTATTAACATTTCATAGTCGAGCGATTACTTCGTCACTGTGTATCATAATCTCCTGATTACAACATGTGAATAATTAATTGTTATATCACTCTTTTTTTCATTCGGGAATTTTTAAATTTTTGTAAAATTTCTTCATTTCACTCTTATTAAAGAAAACAAATTTTAACTAAAACCCATACGTTCGTGAATTTGTCTGATTTGGAATTTGAATCAAACGAATATATCGCAGAAAATGGCGCCTAATTTTCGATATATCTACAGGACTATTCCGAAAAATGCTTTTTTCTCTATGGCTATGCAACTAATTAAAATTCTCCATTGCAAACGACATCGACCGTATGTCATAGATTCGCTGTATTAAATTCTGTTAAGTAATTTTTAGCCGTTTTCGAGAACCTTCCAAACAATGAAATTGTTCGTTTCCGTGAAACGCACACCTTCCGTGTCGAGCATTCGGGAGTTAAAAATAACGCATAGTATTCACATTCAGTTTGTTCGTGAATTTGGTTTTAAAGATGCGTCGAAAACGCCATTACCTTTTTTTTTGTCAGTCGAAATCGCATGATGCGGCTCGTCCGGTGAGTGGGCAATCTATGCGCGTAGTATATATGCGCATCTATATGTAGATGTAATCAGTGTACCGTGTGGAACTGAGTGGAAATCCAGCGCGTATCCTGCTGAACTATATCCACGCCGATCTACCTATACCTCCGAAAGCTACCACAGCGCAGCATCATCACCCCACTTTTGACAAGTAGCACTAGTCGGAGAGACAGGGAAAGGGAGAGGGGTGGGGGTGGGGCGGCGGAGAGAAAGCTTGCGTGGGATTCTCGTAACGCCGGACGTTCGGAATTGTTTGTCGGGGTTAAACAAAATTATCGCGACCGATCGTTATTCGTTGATTATTGGGAGCCACCCAAACGTCCTCCCCAGAAGCATCCAACTACCAGCATCGAATGCAATTCCGACGGCACAGTTTAGATGTGAAATTAATACAAACTGTTATTTATTCAGGCGGCTCTCGTGATTACCGCGTCATTAATTTAATTTCTACTCAGCCTACTGTTTGCTTTCTGCTCTCCGCAGCTTCGCCTCCCCGGCTACTATCCATTTACATCGTTGCACACTGCCGAATCCCCGACGATTCTCACATTGTGGGATGCATTAATATTCGTCATATATCTATACATCGAACGAGAAAACGCAACGCTCTAGAGGCAACCTATTTGCAGCCCCCACGAGTGTAGATGTATATGCGTCGCGGGTATTATTACACCCCTCTCGTTTATTTCATCTCCGCCGTTCTATATATCCCCCCAATTCCCGTAGCTCTCGCGTCTCTCTCCTCACCGCATTCCATCTCATACTCTTACTCGGTTCCTCGCTCTTTTGCTCTTCGGCTTTTGGAGCTTTGGAGGTGAATTCTCAAGAGGCAACGGATTTAACGAGCTGACAAATTCCCGTAGTCGTGCGTATACGTGCATATCGAACCCACAGTCGAGCAAACCGCGTATCTGATATTTGACACGACACGCCGAGCGTTCGTATTATCTTTCTCTTTGCCTCTGTGTTTTATTATACAGTGTTGCGCACTGATAGTTTTGAATTTCAGCTTTACTCGTTACCCATCGCGAATGTTATACTATTAACCATTACAGTCGGTTATGCATTTTGACAATCTCGTTAATCGAACGTCCGCGCGGGTCACGGATTCAGTTCATGGGTTTTATGTATGCGCTCTTTAATAACGCGACAATATATATATATATACTTTTTTTTTATTGGATACAATATCGTCTCATTATCCGGTACGCCTGCAAACCCAAGTCTCATTAATCTTATACTTATTGGCGGAGAGGCCGAAAGTGAGTGAGAAAGACTCTTGTACGTCGCCTTCTGCTAACTTTGTTCGCGGAATACCAAGGAGTTTAAACGACGCGAACCTCGAGTAATAGCACAACGAGGGAACCCGTCACAGGGTTCCTTCAAAGTTCCTTCGCGAGTTCATTTAGAAAGACGCTGCGGCCACCGCCGCTTCTATACCGCGTCGGAGTAAAAGCAGCCCAGTGGCAAAACTCCCGAAGTTAAGAGTTCGCGAAATTCTGACGCAGTTGATTTCGCATAGTCAGCCGCAAACTATGCGTCGCTTCACGATCTCGGCGTTGTTATATACGCCGCTCTCTCTTAGTTTTCCCTTCGAATCTCCAATGACAAGGAATAGTAGAATACCACTTAGTTCCGACAAATTCTTGATTCATCTGTTCGGTTTCCACGGAGCGGTTGCGCCCTCTTCATCGTATTTCTGTTGAGGGATTATTCTATTGTGACGCGCCAAAAAATATCTGATTTTCACAATTTTTTTTTCGATCGATAAAATACGTTAAGCAGTATGATTTTTTAATGGCAAAGCAAAGTATTCACGAAAAACAGAAAAAAAATTCCACACTTTTTTTTAGTTTTTCTGGGCAGTTCAAAAAGGCTTGTAAACATTGTCTCTTGACGGTGTATCCTCCCTTAATAGTAAATATTGTCTAAAACCGAATTTGAAAGAAGACTTTAAACAGTGTGAATTCCACTATCGCGCTATGGACGATTTTTTTGTTTTCGACCAAAATTGACAAAATGGCGACAATTTGAAAAAAAAAGTACCAAATTTAATTTTTTTTTCGACGGTTTTTCGTAAAAAGAAATATGAAGATTTCATGAAAAATTACAAAATTCAATAGTAACATAAATGATGGCGTAAAGAATTTTGTGTCAAAATTTGAGACCAATAGCTTGAAATCTCTTCCTTTGAGTGTTTAAACGGTGTACACTGAGTGTAAAAAGATATCTTGAAAATGTTCACTAGAATGATTCCTTAACTCAGTTATGCGAGATCCGCAGGGTTTTCGACTCTTACGATAGTTGAAATTTTATTTCTGTTGCGGTTGTAAAATATAAAAAAAAAAAAGTAACCCAGATGCCGCACGAATTCATATATATTGGAGACGCCTTATCTGAAACGGCAGCGACCGATGAATCCATTTACGATGGACAAAGGATTCTACGTGTAAAATCATTCGATAAACGCGTTATCATCCGTCTGCTATCATAAAAATGTGAATGTAAGCGCTCGTTTTATACTCGCATATTGTCACTTTATTGCCGTTGCAAAAAAAGACATTTAAAAATGTATTTTACTTTGAATATTCGTATGAACATTAAAAAGAACTAATCTACGTTTTACGGTTGCCACGATGCACTGTAGTTATCCAAATAAACTCAGTTTATTTATCATCATCGATTCGATAATCACAACACTTCGAAGAAAAACTCGTTCGCCTGCCAAGACTAGCGAAGTATCGCTTGAGTAAATAAAGTCGAACGAGAGTCGTTCTACGAGCAAAAGATCGGTAACGTTCTGACAGTCTGAGTGCCGGATACACCGTTTAACGCTTGTAAAATAAAAAAAAAACCTACAGTTGACGACGAGTGCATACGTATTCCCGCCACCTACACTCAACCGTAGCAGTGGACGCATTCACTTTCGAATGTCGACCGCGAATCGAGAGCGCATTAGTCCCGCATGCGAGTTGTCCCCGACATTGCGAATAACAGTTCCCATGCAGCCCACACTATATATAGTACATTAGAGAAAAGATATCATCAAGAATCCGCCAACAAACGAGTTTTTTGCTCCTTAGTTTACGCGACAACGAGTCTGCGAGAATTTAGCACGGAACTTGGAAATTTCTTCGAATGAGCGTTGTATGAGCTGCAAATCGCAGCGATGTATAATAATATATTCGGAAAGTTTTGTCGCGGGCAATAAAATCACGAGTGCGTAACCGAAGCGATTAAATTATGCAAGAAATACCTCGGATATTGGATTTTCTTATTGTCTATCCGTACGAAAAAATTACTACCGAGCAACGCGAACCGTGAAAATATTCGTTTTCATCGACCTTATACAATGAACAGCTTGTCCAGTACGCGTATAGGCATAGTATTCAAGCACCATGATAGGACAAAGAACTGCATCAGCGGAGCGACGACCAAGAAGTGTATTTTATGGTATATAAAATGAAAAAATTCACGAAGGATAATTCCCGACGTATTGACTGACGGATGTCGCAACGTGTTCAGCACCGTTCGACACTCCGCAACCCGGCAATTTTTCTCTGTTTTTTTTTTTCCTCTCACACTTTCATTACTTTCAATGCGGCACGTTACTATCGAGTGCCCGGTAAAGCACTTTTCCTGTTATTACAATGATTACTGTACTGTCAATAATGACACGCGCGGGAGACATTTATCGCTACTTTTTAATCATTGCTATACTGCGAGCGAAACAATCGATATTTGCGAGGAAGAGAAAGAGGCGGCAGTCGATTGCGTTGCGGTCGTTGATGTCGAATAGATCGGGTCGCGTGGACGGCAGACACATTGTCGTTATACACATTGTATACACATATATGAATGAAATGGTATATTTCTCGTACAGCGTTCGCTGACACAATTAAACAGCACATGGGCGCACTGTGTTGCGAATGTGCGAAAACAACGATTGGCCGATGGGTGCGATATAAATGGATAATGACGGTTCATTGTAGAACCATTCCTCTCATTATGTCGGTTCGGCTTAATTGACACGACGGAACTCCAATGATTATAGTTACAACTCGTACGCGCGTTATTCATAATGTTTTCGGAGTAAAATGTTGCCAGACGCGTGTCGTTACAGCGTTTCTTCGAATTTCCTTACACGAGGCTAAATTAATCGACAAATGCTCGAACTAAACGCTAAAGGAGAGAAATGACAACCGCCGCGTGACGCTGCGGCGATCAGCGTTTTGCCCGAATAACCTATCGCGTATTCAAGATGCTTCGCGTTCTCACTTGTGCGCATTGTTTTCCTCATTTCTCTTCGTCTGGAATGCATTCAACATATCTACTCATATAGCATGCAAATGAGACCGTCAACAGCGACGACGATAACGAAGTTAATTTTCCACCCAATATCCTATTCCATTTTAAACCGAAAGCAACATGCATCAGCGTCAAATCTGCTCTGATAAGAATTGTCTCGAAGCCTTGTTCACGAAATACATATATGCGCATACGAAATACCAGTCAACAAATTCTAAATTCAACGTACGCGCTTCTACGACGCGGATTTCCTCATAGCAGCGAGATACTTCATTTTTCAAGAATATTATTTCGTTGGTTCCTAAATGTTATGCTTCTCGAATATGTTTATTATTATGTTTTTTTTTTACGATTTTACGATGAAAAAAAATTACGATTTTTTACGATATTCTCCTTTACCAACAGGCGGTTCTGCAGGAGCCGTGGTAGCGCAGAGATTGAGCGATATACCGGAATGGAACGTTTTGCTTCTCGAGGCGGGTCCCGACGAGCCGCCGGGAGCCGATGTCCCCAGTATGGTGGCTATGTACCTAGGCGAGTTGCAATTCACCATTTCTAATACGATTCCAAATTTATGCGCGTCAACAGCGAATCGATTAAATTAATACTAAAACCGGATAAATCTAATAGGTTCAGAAATCGACTGGCAATACGCAACTTCTAATGAAGCGAATGCTTGTCTGTCGACTGGTGGTTCGTGTAGCTGGCCCCGTGGCAAGAATCTCGGTGGTACATCCGTCCATAATGGTATGATGTATGTTCGGGGCCACGCGAGAGATTACGACGACTGGGCAGCTCTCGGAAATCCGGGATGGAGTTGGTCAGAGGTTCTGCCGTATTTTACATGTTCCGAGAATAACACCGAGCTGCACAGAGTCAGCCGCGATTATCACGGCGTAGGTGGACCTCTGAACGTCGAGAGATTCCCTTGGCGACCAGCGATCACCGAGAATATTCTGGCCGCAGCTGTGGAAAAGGGATATGGCCTCACCGAGGATTTGAATGGTCCGCAAATTACCGGTTTCACCGTTGCGCAAACAAACAGCAAAGACGGCGTGAGAGTCAGCAGTGCCAGTGCCTTTTTGAGACCGATTCGGGATCGCAGAAATCTAGACATAGCATTAAATGCTACCGCTACTAAAATTCTCGTCGAAGGCTTAAGGGCTGTCGGTGTTCAATATATACAGGACGGCGAGCTGAGAACAGCCCGTGCATCACGCGAAGTTATTGTGTCAGGAGGTGCGGTTAACTCGCCTCAGCTTCTGCTACTCTCGGGTATAGGTCCCAAGGCACATCTGGAAGCTGTCAAGGTTCCGGTGGTTCTGGATCTCCCCGGTGTCGGTGAAAATCTTCACAATCACGTCTCGTACACCCTATCTTACACGATCAATGAGCCGAACGAGTACGATCTGAATTGGGCAGCTGCCTTAGAGTACGTGTCCTATCAGAAAGGTCCAATGGCCTCAACAGGACTTTCGCAGGTCACAGGGGTCGTTGCATCAAAATATACGACGCGGGATCATCCTGACCTGCAATTTTATTTCGGTGGCTATCAAGCAGCGTGTGCGGCCACCGGTGAAGTTGGCGCACTTCTGGACAACGGTCGTCGCAGCATCAGCGTTTCTCCGACGAATCTGCATCCGCTCAGCAGAGGTACGTTTGCAATTCGTGGCTTCGCATTGCGATATCTTTTTTTTCGTGGGATGTTGAAAGTATCGTTGATTCATTGGATTTACAGGAAATCTTCGACTAGCGAGCAATGATCCGCTGGCGAAGCCAATAATCTGGGGCAATTATCTGAAGGATTCGCGTGACGTGGATGTTCTCGTTGAGGGAATACAGATTGCTCTTTCTCTAATGAACTCGACTTCGATGGCAATGCTTGAAGCCAAGCTAACCTCTGCACCGATAGAAGCGTGCAAAAAATTTCCATACTTATCGAACGAGTACTGGAAATGCGCGGTTCGTCAAGAAACAGGTCCCGAGAATCATCAAGCCGGATCCTGCAAAATGGGCCCTTCGAATGATCCCATGGCAGTTGTTAACTCGCAATTGAAGGTTCACGGTATCCGAGGACTTCGAGTTGCCGATACATCTATCATGCCCCGGGTAAATTCTGACATTGGTTATAGAACGATATATCCACGATTCCGTCCGTATTGCGCAAAAATAGGTATTGATGATTTGAATTATTACAGGTTACATCTGGAAATACTGCCGCACCTGCTATGATGATCGGCGAAAGAGTGGCCGACTTCATCAAACTTGAATGGAACACTTATCCGTTTCATTGGTACGGAAAGCCACCAAACTTTTGGAAACAGGGTCGATGATTGCCATGCTGTGCTATCAATATATCGATCGAACGAACGACTTTCCTAGTCAATCGAATTATGTCAAATGTTTATTAGTTACCGTTCACCGATCGAGAGCAACGACCTAGAGAAGATACTACGGAGAATCAAGTATCACAGTTGAGACGACAATTGCGGGACAACGTGGAAAGCGAAAATATAATTGCGATACTGTACTAATGAGGACGATAACGAACGAACGTGCATGTCGTTCAGAAAAGAAAAAAACCAAAGACTTCACCTGTTCCTTGACAATGTTGGCTCGACGACGATCCCATGGATAGCGCTTCGTCAACCTCAGTTATATCGCTTCGACATGATAACGATATCGAAATGATTATTCCTGTATACGAGGCACGAACAGACTTGCCATGCGCACAATACTTGTAAATCAAAAATATGAAAAATAAAGTTCAAGTTAAATAGCATTTATCAGTATTTTATTATTTGTTTCTTCCGTCGGTCTTCACATTGCCGCGGTAATATGACGAATATGGGATCAATGCAAATCTGGCTGAAAAATCCTTTTATCTATTATAATTGGGAGGTTTTTATTTATTCAATATTTTTTTATGTCGTTGACATCGCCATGAAACTGCTTATCGCACGATAGCTTAATTCGCTGTGTGAAAAATTGGTTTCCTGATGATGAACTTCCGACTGTTTTACTCTTTTTACTTCCGACTGCCCGTCCGGGCAAAAAACAGGAATTATTTTGTTTTGCTGAGATCTCGTGATTTTTACGGTTTTCATTGTCATGCATTTTTGCAGAAACGACTTAAGATTTCTTAACCAAATTTAATGTAATAGTTCTCGCAGAGATAATGAACTTTGAAAATAAAATAAGCCAAAAACTATTGTATCGTAGCTACATACAGATGTATCGTCAGCGCTATCTTTTTTCTCAAACTCGACTATTTTTTTGTAAATAATCATAAAATACACGAAAATTCTGTTGAGTGTTATAATTCCAGCACATTTGTTTTGTGTTTTTTTTTTTTCACTTATAATGAAAAATTAGTATTGTCCGTTACACAACAAATGTCAACAAATAGAATTGTACTTCCAAGTGTTTCGAAATAATGAACGTCAACGAGATATTCGAAGAAAAAAATTATTTGTAAATCATCGATACTACTGTGGTAAATAATATTATTCTCTTTCTCCTAATTCATTGGCTTCTGTGTTTTTTTTTTTAGATTATTCACAGGCGAATTTTCTGCTTATTTAGCTTTTTGTCTTTAATATTGTTTTATTAACATGCGTTCTATCGTTGCAAATTACACGCATCGGCTTCATCACTGCAAATTTAATGCGGCTACACTTATACACCGCAGCGATTTCAAATATTTATAATTTTTAAATTAAAACAACGATTCATATTAAAATAAATCAACAAGTGTAATACAAAAAATACGTTTTAATAAATTAAGAAAAAATAGAAAAACAATTCGTCGCATGTATGGGACGATTCTCGTTCTAGAAAGGATGATATAAAAATCATTTTAGAAACATTCAAAAAACTCTCAACTGAATAAAGAGTAAAATAACAAATAACTATTCGAATATTACAGTCGGAAGATTCCTACACTCAACGATGAATAATTGTCCCGACTATAATATACGAATAATTATTCGTTACTTCACTCTTTTTCAGTCGCGATTTTTTTTAAATTTTTATAAAATTACTTTGTTGCTTATCCTGTTTTCCTATATGTTAACTTACCTTTGCGACTAAATTTTGCTGCCAATAATGACCTACCTATTCATGTATTCATGTTAAACTTGACATATTCTAGGTGTACTTGCGTGGAGAGAGAAGTAGTCAAGCAGACACTCTTTTCCGTGTAATATTAATGAAGTACATGGAATCTGGTGATTTACCGTGATTATCGCGGAAATTTATGCTGCTTCTCAACTTTATCATGCTCCGTGTGGATATTACGTACGTGCATCGCAATCAACGTGCAATTGGAGCACACACCAAGCTTGCGCGTATAAATAACACTGGACTATCTCCAGACAGCACTGTAAGGTTTAAGCCGGCTTCCGAGGATCATCGGTGTTTCGCGTGGGAGCAATGGTTCGACTTTGTTTCAATAATTTATTTTGACTTTGTTCAATAATACATGAATAGATTATTCGCGTAACTACGATCATTTTCTAGGCATCCACTAACGGCTTACCAACACCAACGTGTACAAACGCATTTATCGGAGGACCGGCGTTATCACAAGTATGTACCGCAAATTCTGTCGCAGTTTTTCTCACGATACTGAATACTCTTGTCGACGTGAATAATAAAATCGGAGAACCATGCGGAAGAGTAATACCGACGGAAAAACCAGCGGGAACATATGATTTTGTCGTAATCGGAGTTAAGTGAAATTAGGTGTCGACCAAGCATTTTGGTAGATTTGACAACTGGTCGTTATTTGACTTTCAACAATTTAACTTCAGGTGGCGCAGCCGGAGCTGCAGTTGCTGCAAGATTGAGTGATGTACCGGAATGGAAAGTTCTCCTCGTTGAAGCCGGTCCTGACGAACCCGCTGGAATCGAAATCCCTGCTAACTATGGAGTCTATCTTAGTATGGATTAGACGCTTTGCACTTGTACTCATTAATTATCTTTCGACTGTTGATTGTTTGATGACTTTCATGACAGACACGGAACTCGATTGGAAATTCGAGACATCTGACGAGAAGCATGCCTGTCTGGCTAGAAATGGAACATGTAGATGGCCGAGAGGGAAAAATCTTGGGGGTACGACCGCTCATCATGGCATGGGGTATCATCGTGGTCATGCCGCCGATTACACGAGATGGTTCGAATGGGGAAATTACGGTTGGAGTTGGCTTGATGTGAGTTTTGCAGCTGAACATCACTATTCGTTGATCAATGGCCGACTGCAATTGCCCTTCGTCAATAATAGGTACTTCCATACTTCAAAAAATCTGAAGACAACCAAGAGATCGGTAGAGTGGGTTCTGAGTTCCATGGTACAGGTGGTCCTATGACCGTTGAAAGATTCTCATGGCAGCCAGAGATAGCTAAGTCTATCTTAGATGCCGCTGTGGAAACCGGTTACGGTTACTCGGAAGACCTTGTTGGTTCTAAAATTACGGGTTTCACCATAGCCCAGACGATGAGCAAAGACGGTGTCAGGCAGACATCTGCATCAGCATTTTTGCGCCCTATACGAGATCGAAAGAATCTCGATATTGTCCTCAACGCTACGGCCACGAGAATTGTGACGCGTAACAAAAAAGTTCGGGAAGTCGAATTCTTCATGGTAAGTAATAAACAAATGAATGAGAACTTCTAGGCATGTAGGTCAATCCGATTTTTTTACAAGCGATAATCGCATCAAGTTGAATCCAACGACCCGCAATCTTACTTCTTTCTGTTTGTTACTATTACAATAACAGAACAATAAGATTCGAAGTGTGAAAGTAAGACGCGAAGTCGTGATATCCGGAGGGGCCGTGAACTCTCCGCAACTTTTGCTTCTCTCGGGAATTGGACCAGCGTCTGAGCTTCAGGAACTTGGTATTCCAGTGGTTCACGACTTGCCCGGAGTAGGGAAGAATCTTCACAATCATGTGTCTTACGGAATGGATTTCACGGTGCCGACGCCGCGCTTGACGAGTTACAACTACGGCGACGTTGACCGTTACCTTGCCAATCAAACTGGACCATTAGCATCGACTGGATTAGCTCAACTGACTGGTATACTACCGTCGAAATACACGACACCTGATGATCCCGATATTCAGATATTTTTCTCGGGATATCAAGAGTCTTGCCTATTTGATTCGACTGTCGATGCCAAGGTGACGGGCACCGACAACGCTGTCAGATTCACCGCGGTGAATCTTCATGCTAAGAGCCGAGGTATTGACGGATTGACTCCTCGATGAAAATTATAAATGATTGTCGATTAATAACGCACTTTTGCGATGGCGCAGGTAATCTTACACTGAATACCAAGGATCCTCTGAAACCTCCAAAAATTGTTAGCAACGATCTTGCCAATCAACAAGACGTCGAAGTAATCATTGAGGGTATTCATATTCTCCAAAAACTGGCGAATTCGCGCGCCCTGCAAAGGACAGGATTGACCATTGCCATGACACCCGTCCCGGCGTGTTCGGACTATGAATTTCTCAGCGATGATTACTTTAGATGTGCTGTCAGATGGGACACGAGAACTGAGAATCACCAAGCTGGATCATGCAAAATGGGACCTGCCTCGGATCCAATGGCTGTCGTTGATCCCGAGCTACGAGTTTATGGAATTGAGGGGCTGCGTGTCGCGGACGCTTCCATCATGCCCATGGTAAGTTAATCACACGGAAAATCGTTAAATGGATATCCATAAGCGTTAGATCATATGGATATTGTCAGTACATTTTTCATTAAATTTAGCAAATTTCTGGGAATCCTCATGCACCCATCACTATGATTGGAGAACGAGCTGCCGATTTCATCAAAAAGACGTACACCAAATGCACATATACATAAAAACTATGCAGGTAACATATGTCGTATTGGTCTAACATGAACAAGAATCGGACTGGCCAGTTTATTGCATATGTTATGAAATGTTACATATCTTAGTTGCAAAATAAAGAATTTATAAATGAACAATCATTATTTTGCAACGAGTTCATACAAACGTAAACCAACAGTGCATCAATTGTCGTCGGGTTGCACAGCTTAAACGTTGCGATCCCGCTGTCGTCCAAACAAATTTAATCTCATTTGTGGAACGGCTTTGCGTGCGGTGAAAAATGGTTGACCTAATGAAGGGGAGAAACAACGAGGAGTTGTGACCGTCTCATGCATGAATTGGTCGGATTGAATTCCCGCGAAGAAAGCGGTAGTCGGATCATTGAAATTACTCGACATCAGTTTCTGCTTCGAGTTTCTTCCTTTTGATGGTGTTGTGTATCGCACCGCGTGGATGCATTGACGTCAACTATCAACGTAAACAATGTGTATAGTTGAAGCTAATGCAGGCGCTACAAACTTCCATCAGAGAAAAGTGGTGACGATAATTATTTATGAAGACGCGGAGTTCTAAAGCAACGTATTGACTGTAAGCACCGCTTCAACGGATAATGAATGTTACCAAAGTGGGCGAATCGAGGATGGACTTGTATCCCAACGGTTCTTCACGATTGTATACTGGAAGGAGAATATATTTGCAGTTTAAGGGGTTGAAGAATATTGAGTCTTTCGTACCAAAGTCTGAGAGTTACACAACGACAATACAATTCCGTTACGCAAATTCGGTAGAAGGACGAGCCATCAAACACGTAAATTACCCATATTTGTACCGAGAGGAGATTTTCCGGACTCCTACACTTTGTGGCCCCGATAATCCCATCCTCACCGTCGGGGCGGTTCAGATACGAACCCACGACGAGATATGATTCCTGGAAATGATAATCTCGCACCTCGCGATTCCCGAGCGGCCACGTACTACGTACCGCCGATCGAAGATCGGTTTTATGTGAATCCCGAGGCACGACAAAAGGGTCCCCTAATAGTGAGGGAAGGCGTACGGCTAATGAGAATCGGCCAACTCAGCCCGCCGGGAAAAATGGTAGAGGGGGGTGGACGGGGAGAGTAACGAAACGTCGAAATTAAGTGCATTGACTCGTTTATTATAATAGGAAAGAGAGCCATGATGAATGAATAAAGCAGTACACAACAGTGATAGATAACGAAAGATAGTTTGTCGACAAATATTGTTGAGCGACACAAAACCCGGGTAGGTAGACGGCGGCAGGTAGTAAGAATAATTCGGCACTAAAATCTCGTTACAATTCATGAAAATTCATGTAAACGCGGGTAGATAGTAGGCAATAATTCGGCGATAAAATCTCAATGCAATTCGTGAAAAACCGGGTAGATAAACGGAAGTAGATAACAGTAGATAATGTAGATAAATAGTCTATTGCAATTGATGAAACCGGTTAGGTAAATGACGGTAGGTCGTAAAAGATATTTCGGCGACAGCGCATTGTTGTAACTTCTGTAAACCGGGTATGTAACGGAAGTAGATAACAATAGATAACTGAGATAAATTTTGTTGTAATTTATAAGGCCGGATACGTAGTTGACAGTATATAGTATGAAATAATTTGGTGACAACGCGTCGTTGCAATTCATGTAAACGGAGTAGATAACGGCAATAGATAATAAAAGATAACGTAAATCAATAGTGAACGATAGGAAATTACTAATGCTGGAGGATCCTTGCAAAGTTATTAACCCGGTAGCACTCGCAATCACGAGGTAGATAAATCGATGCACAGCGGATAAAGCGATGGGAATTTCACTGAATAAGAAAAGATAATATGGTGACGGAAAAAGACAATAACGCGAATCATGATTCGCAAAATAAGTTGCGACTGCCAGAATACTTATCGAAAGAAATAAACGAACCGTACTCACCCACCCCTCACCCCTTTGTATATTCACCATACAAATTAATCCAAAAGTTCACAAACCACCAATAGATAAAACACAAGATAACAAAAAAAGATAATTAGAGAATCTGCGACCAGAGCCGAGCCAATCGGGTCACTCGCGTTTAACACCAAAAGCACTTGCAAGGCACTGAAAAAGATAAAATACGCGAACCGATTCGCCGAAATAATTAACCCGAGTGAATTGTTAATAAACAACGAAAGAAAATAATTAATACGCGAAATCCCGACCGACTCACACAGAGAAACGGGAAGCCACGGGCCCACTCCGTAATTCGCTCAGCCGAGAGCGCGAAAGAACAGTGTGTCACTTATTCGCCGGAGCGTCCAGAACTGACTCTTCGCACCTCTCGGCTGGTAGACAATAACCTTGATCTACCTCCCCCAGTTCACGTAATACGTAATACACGTAATACCTCAGCGAGTTGAGCCATAAAGGAATTCCGGGAATTCGGCAATGACGCACCACTCCCCTACTGTATTCCGATAGCGCGTATGAAAATTTACACGAGCGCCTCGGGGAATCATGATGCCAGGGGTAACGATACCACGAGTTTAACACGTGATCGCACGCTAAGTACAGTCAGGGCTCAAATTACAACAGATCTATCGAAAATTTTTGAGATACTTTCTCGAAGGACTCGATCATGTGTGATAGCAATGGGGGCAGACTTCCCTCGCGAGGAAAAAGCGTCCCTCCTCTTCACGGTGAGTACACGCGATATGATATACTACACTCATGTATCCAATCCCATTCCCCCACTTAGCGAGATACCGTTTAATGCGGACTACAAAACTCGACTCTGTGCATCGGCCATTCTACCGCATTCATCCCGGCATCCATTTTACCACGAATCTTGATGTTCGGTATTCGCTTGTGCTTAATTAAAACTCCCTTTCGAATTCTCTTGAACTGACTGTAACTATACCGCGCGCGATCTGCGACGATCCGCGGCATCGAATGCCCGCACCGGTCGGTGAAGATTAAACTTTCTCTCCCGACTGTGTCTGACGGTTCTCCGTGCTCCGACGCGCCGTAAACATTACTGTGAGCTTTCGATATTTCGCCAAAGGCAAGAAAGAAAACAAAGGTAGATAGTCGCGAGTAAACGAAAGACTCGGCAATTCGAAATAATAATTTAAAATAGAGAGTTCTCGGATAATAATAAGTTTGCGAGGTAGATAGTAACGCTAAGGTAAATAAACTAGGTAGGGAGTAAATACTAGATAGATAATTGCAATTTATATCAAAGAAAGAGAAAATAATATACGGGAGTGGAGTTCCGGACGACCGACTCGATGTGCGACGTGAAATGGGTCGTACAGCCGACCCACTGCCCAATGCCTCCTTCGTGCGGGTAGCGCGACGAACTGTCACGTCACAATACAAAGAATAATAGATCTTAGAGACTACGGAATCATCATAAGCATCATATTTTCGACGGAGTTATTAAAATTCGAGAAGCGCCGAAAGAAGACGTCACAAAGCTTCGTGCTTTCTTCATTGCTTTATCTGTCGAGATGCGCGGCGAGTCAAATACTACGTAGTCGTCTGTCACACAAACTATAAAGGGAAAGTACTCAGTGCAATAGTTCATAGAAATAATGGATTGACGCTTCCGCTATTTCTGTTGGTAACATTACAAACTCAGTTTCAGTACGTCTATCCGCCTGGCTAGACAATCCAGATTATCCATTACTTGTGAGACCGTGAATACATTCGCCACATTCTACTCTCAGCTCGTCTTCCGTAGACAAGATGGAACTCATCATAACTAAAACTATTATAAATCCCACCAACGCGTATTTCGTATTGCAATATATAGGTCGTTTTTCCATAAGTTATCATAAATTTCATCCCCTGTTAAATTGAATTAATCGAAACCCACTGGAGTATGGACACTCGAAAAAGCAAACCCCCCACAGCGTCAGCAGTTTATCTACGAAAAATTGTACAAGTTCGAGCGAATGATGAGATAAACAAATGATAAATAAAACATCGAAAGCCGCGGGATATAGAAAGAGGAAGGTACCGTTGGTGGAGTTAGGAGTGGGTGGTAGTGTCAGCTCGAAGTATACGTACATCGCGTACATCGTCAGAAGGGTAACGACTGCTTTGAATTTCATGAGAGACGTGGAGGAGAACGGTAGAGAAGTAGTAGAGGAGGGCTTGGTAAATGGGAGCGGGCCAGCAGCGACGGTGGCAAATAAATTCATAGGCGGGACCGTTGCGCCGCTGCCACTGCAGTCTCCGTGCTGAACTGCCTTCGAGCATCCCCTTCACACCGGTATAACCGAGCGGAGGTAGTGCTTCGAACTAACCTTTACAGTCGTACCAACTACCGAACGTAATTCATAGGTGGAATGATACGGGAAATCGTGAGGATCATAACCAATAGAAAAAAGGATGAGAGAGATTGCGATATTTATTATGCTTTTCGGGATGAATCCTTTCCCTAACCTAAGTGCTAACCCGGTTTTGATGAAGTTTAAATTTGGAAGATCAGCCAGAACTTCCGAGTCGGATTCTTACACATACAAGTCCACATTTTAAGCTGCTTCGCGAGAAGCTCGCTGAAGACTTAAGTAGATAACGTTAATAGCCTCTCTCGTCCATCGCCGTGAAGCACCACAAGACAGTATCGAGTAACATTAAACCCCGTAAGCATACACTGAAGAAGGAAAAAACTTGACGTCGTGTATCCAAAAGCAGATGATGCGATTTGAACTCTGCTTACAATACTTTCAATTTCATAGGAGATTGAAACCCCAAATAAATGAACTCACGTGAATTTTTCAATCTTCTGCTACCCATACTTATCTATCGTTTGAATTCGGCATCGTATCCTCTCGAGAATTGTTTTATTGTTCGTCAGCTTCCGCTTTCATTCAAACAGAGGAGACGCCATTTCCGAAATATAAGAAGCGTAAAATAAGTTGGAATTGCTATTCGCGCACCGAGATTGTTAGAGCTACGGAATTAATCAGACACTTCTGGTTCGATAGTTGCCTCTTTTAGTATAAAAATATGGCCAGCTACGTTGTCGTCCGAAAATTTAATAAGAATCGCATTAGCGCTGCATTAACGCTGTCGGGAGTTATAATTTTCAGCTTCAAACTACCATGGACTCAACGAAGCGTCGAATATTCGATTATCACGCCTGCGTTCCCTTCTCTTTGTGCAATCTCGTCACTTCTCGCTGTTCGTTGGCTATGCATACCGCATACCTGGTCTAGTAGTTTTACGCGTAAATATTCGTAAACTTTTTAATACACCTCATTTCAATCAACTCATTCTCCGCAACCCGGATAAATTTAAGTAATATACGCTGCGTTAAAGTATGCAATATTATTAATAAAAAAAATCTCATTCCGCTTGTATGTATAAAAAATTCGTTAAAATGGAACACGGTTCTCGTGAGAATTGAACTCAGGTCCTTGTCATGCTATGCAACGTTCACTCGCTATTTATTCCCATGTCGTCGCGAGAACCTCGAGTAGAAAAGCCCTATGCCATTTCGACGTATACGTGGACTCCAACGCGAGGCAACAGTCACCGAAGACAAATGCGCGTCGTGAGAAGTGTCGTTGCGATACGACGACGGAGGAGGAAGGAGAGTTAGAAGAGAGAATACCCTCACTTCCGGTATAAACGGCTCTTTGCTAACCGAGATAACAAATCCTGCACGGTACCTCACTGTCCCACCAATCGCTAAACGCCTCGAGCTACCGAAACTTTTACTCTTCTACATCCCCCTTCGTTGGCCCTTTTTTTATTTCTGAATGTGTTACTAACACATTACTACGCACTAACTTATTTTTTCGAGAAATAAATAAGAGTAACACCTGAATAATGATGAATAAAAAATATTTATATAGTGGAATCGCCCGTATTTGACGACAGACCTACTTATTGGCTGCTGCCTTGCAAGGAAGGAGGGGGGGGGGGGGGGAAGGGAAGGGGAAGGTCTGCTGGCTAAGCGATTGGCTCGCCACCGTCATTTCGTGAACCTGATTGGTCACTGCCGTATTTATCGATGTCTCCAAATTGCGTCAAGTATGGGAGGTTCCACTGTATAAAATAGACATTTTGTTTTCGGTCACCTTAATTTCGATAGTGGCCATCACATTGGAAGAAAAAAAAAATTTTATCGAATAAAAAAAATCCTATGGATCATTTATTGAATTGATGTGAATTATGTTTACGAAAAATGTAATATTAGAAATTGATACAAATGGTACAGTGGCCACTTACGGTACATCTACCCTAACATTAATTATAATAAATAAATATTATTCCCATTAAAGCTTACAAAATGTACTCTATTTTTGCCAGTGGCCCCATTAGGACCGTGTGGTCTGAACCGTCGACCCAAGCAGAGGCGGTCAAGTCTGGCAAAACTTTTCGCAGCCTTATAAGAGCATATGCTTTCTTTATCGTCTCTTCTTCATCTTCTTCTTCTTCTTCTGTCTCCGTGGCTCTTGACGCTCCCAAAAGAGTCGATATGGCCAAAGTACGCGGTAAGAGAAAGAGGAAAGAAGGACGAGAGTAGGGGATCAAGGATCTCGGTCGCAGAGGATTCTCACCAAATCTCAGCTCCGTTCCCATGCCGAGTACATCCTAATCCGGCCGGAAAATTCTCGGGTGCGAAGGAGAGCAAGAGGGACGGTAGAAGAAAATGGGTCGGGTTCTTGGTGTCATACATGCCTGGGGTGCGGGAGCTTCGTCCTCTTTCCTCAGTTCGCAGCTTCCGTGCAGCACCAGCAACCGCGGTCGTCGCACAACCTATTCAAACTCCTTAATTTATGGACGACTCGCGAGAATATTCGGGTCCCCCGTGGACTAAAATCCCAGTGTAGAGTCCAAACGGACTCGGTAATGTCCCTCAGGGTCTCCAACTGAACCGCTATCATCCCCAGGAGCTCGACGGTTCTCCCCTTCTTTCCTCAACTACCTATGAATGCGTATATACTTCTTCGAGTTAAGAGGGTGAGTACATTGCCCGGGAAATCTTGTGAAACCACTCTGGAAAGCTGTTGTCCATTCCACCACCGTAGATGGACTGTGTTATTTCGGGAGCGCTGAGATAAATACTGAAGTTTCACTATCAGACGTGCAGCATTGTATTAATAAAATAGTAAAAACATTTTTCTACAAAAATGTTAAAAAAAAGACACCAAGTGGTTTAAATAATGTTTGCGAAAAAAAAATCAAAAAATAAAAAATCATAGAAGCCAAGGAAAAATAAAAATAAAAAAACTTTGCTCGTCCTTTCTTTCATTCCTACTACATTTATTTGTGGTCTAAGGACTCGCCAAGTTTTTTTATTTTTATTTTTACTTGGCTTCTATGATTTTGTATTTTTTGATTTTTTTTTTCGCAAACATTATTTAAACCACTTGGCGTCTTTTTTTTTACATTTTTGTAGAAAAATGTTTTTACTATTTATTTTATTCTTTTTTTTCATTTATTTTATTATTATTAATTTGAATTATTTATTTTTAAAGATTTTTTTTGTATCACACGCGTAATATTTATTAATTGAAATTACCACTCGTCTGCAATTAGTTAAGATAATTTTTTCACACAGGTATCCCTTTTTTTTTACCACGAGAGATTTTTTTTATTAGTACCTTTCGCGATAGTAAAATTATAAATAACCTCTTAGTATTTAACCTCTATTTCGATGACTGAATGCGAGTGCACTATTCGCGGATCGCGGATACGGATATCACAAGTTGCTGTGTTCACGAACTGACACTTGGAATCGGTAACAGCTAACCGTTCGTTCCGCATATACCATTGTATATACAGGGCGCACGCATGGACACACAGACGCAACACACAGGCATGATGGGACATCGGACAAACAACGGACAGACGAAAAAATCTCTGAAGAAAAATTTTATCGTGAAAGGGAGGATTTTTTGGGCGACATCGCGATATCTCATCATTTCGAGCACCGATCGGGCTGATTCCAGGCGCATTTGGAAGCTTGTATTCGAATTATATGATGAAAGTGTCTTTGGAATTCAGTTCCGATGTCTCGTTTCAGAGAAAAAAAATGTCAAACTTTAGGGGGCACGATATTAGCGTATAAGTATACGGTAGCGCTCGACGCGCGCGGACTCACCGCGCGGACTTTTCACTTTTTAAACCACTTGGCGTCGAGACGCTACCGCGTCTCTTGATATTATTCAGGAAGCATTCCAGTGTTATTTTCCAGTGGATATCGCATTATACGTTGAACAGACGTATAGAGAGAAGAACAGAGAAGATTCAATGATTAAACAAGGTAATGGACACCAAATTCGACGCGTGATTGCAGTTACAGTTAATCCGGTTATGACGAACGTGCCGTGGGACACGATCTCGCCTTGTCGAGATATTCATTACAATACGGATACGCAAAAACTGAACAAGTGCCAGTTCCCTGGTAACAAAGAGAAGTGATGAGTGGCGGTACGCGGCGCAAAAAAGAGGAGTTTTGAGTGCGCAAAGGGGCTGCAGCGCGGACTAATGTTCGGGGCGGAAAAAATGAAACACAAATGAAAAAAAAAAGAAAAAAATACGCGACGTCGTATAAGCCGGGTTATGAGTTTTTTTCCCCAGAGGCCATTGGATTGAGTGACGCCAGAGGAGTTTAAAAAAAATCGACGGTTCACCGGGGATGAAACGCGAATGAACGCTGGAGGCGAGGATGGTGTAGTTTAGTCGGTGTTAGAGATGATGGGAGATCACCAATGGCCTCGACCCTCCGGTTTTCCTCGTTCACTCTATCGCAAATACTGGAGTGGTCGAGGTTTGTGGGTAAAGCTTTGAAAAGTGTTCACCAAAGCGCCAAAGCAGATAGTAGAAACAAGGATCGGCACAGCCGCCCGTTATGCTCCGCACTCTACTGTTCACTGTCTATCCGTTCGCTAACCTTCGAAAGATTTTTTTTATGAATCTGCATACGCAGTGCACTGAGTAATTTGTTATTTAAAACGGCCATACTAATCGTACTTGTAGATTCGCATGAACAAAAATTACCCTCGTCTAACATTTTACGCCACACCTTTTTCCGCTTGGATTTTTGACGTTTACACAAATTTCTCGACATTACGAGTGATTTCTATTGGTATTGCAAAATACAAATGTGCGTCTCGAATGATACATTTAGTTTGATTCTGACATTGACATTGTATAAATGGATTCTGTTTTATGCTACGATAACTTTTATTTTTGTAAATTTTACTTCCTCAAGAAGCTTTGTTTTGGTAAAGTTTTTATTTCACAGATTTTCATGTAAACGTTTTCAGAATGTTTTAAAACATCGAAAAATCACATTTACAAAAAATGTCTCTTCGTATGTATATGTGTGTGTAAGCGCGCGTCGTTTGGCCTCGAAACTTGAGAACGGTTTGAGATATCAAGTTTCCCCTTCCAAGAGTCCCCTTCTTTGGTTCAATTTTTGTGAAAATCAAGCAGTCGATGAGTTTTTACGCCATTTAAAATGTTTTGAAAAATTGGTGGATGCGCTGAAACTACCACATTTGTTACGTTTGGTTTAATTTTTATTCATCAACATTTTGCTTCATTCGAAATCTCTTACTTTTGAATGGATAGTTTTTTCAAACTATTGAAGTGCTGTACTGCACATGTAAAATAACGAGTGAGCAGTATATGCAAACGCTGTAATAACAGCCGATTAACGCATTCTCACATGACTGTTAACAATGAAGAGCAGAGCTTACCGTCAGGCAAAATCTATTATATATGCAGATAAATATCTATCTCTGTTACTGGGTTTCTGGGTTCGTGACTTTGGTGACTTATCGATTCATCGGCGCTGGATGCGCGTCCCCAAAACCCAGTGGCAGTACCTGTTTTTTTTTCTCGCACGCGCTCGTGTCTCCCTCGCCTTCGATACGATCAGTGTTTGTCGATATGTATGTACATATATCTATATCGGTTTCCTGTATCCACAAGTGTGAACTATAACGATAGGTATGAATAGCTACAACCCGTCAACGTAAATCGGTGTCACACTTGGTTCGTGCGCTATCGACATGGGTTAGCGTCCATTCCCCAACTTTACACTCCCGTTCACGTTTCACGCTTTCCGTGCTTGCCGCGATCGACGCCTTGTCGTTGATACATAATTTTTTACCGGCTTTTCTGACGGCGAATGAATGATGCACGATTCCTCCCTGATACAAGTATAGATAACCGAGGAAAAAAAAAATTGTCCGGTTTGTTATGCGTGCTTTAAAGATACCATCCGTAGTTATTATCTATCCTGACGTGTGTAATAACAGAGCGTGCAAACTCTCATCACTTTCTATCCCCGCTCCTCGCTGGGGGTCGCGATCTGTTTTGATCCCTGTTTTTTAACGAAATAAAGAAAAAAATAGTTTGGTGACACTAATTCCCGGACGGCCGCGTTTTACGTAATACAGGGTCGCCTTTAAAGGGAACGAGGAGGTCAATAAAATTAGGCGAATGGTGGAATAGAGGAAAAAACGGCGGTGAAGCAATGACGGAATAAATGGATGTATAGAGTAATACGATTGGAATGAGGAATTGGGATTGTACCTTCCAACGATAGAAATCGATGTACGCACAGAGTAAAGAGCTAACATACAGTATTGTCCAATTGGTAAAATTCAATTGTTTCCACGAAGTTTGAAAAAAAATGAAAAACAAATCAATGAGTTTGCACGATCCTTTTGAGCCCTTTGCCTCCCGTTTCAACAATATCAATCGGCAATATATCGAATTGAATGTGGTAACAATGGTGTATAATTACACATGTTACAGTCCGGATTCCGTCACTCGATCGTAAAAACGTTTGTTCTCTTTGTTTGGTCACGTAACCTGTTTTATTCCCACTTGTCGCGGAATCCGAATAATTAATTGCACGGATATAAAAGGTTCGAAGTTATATATATTTTTTATTAATGTCGTGACTACTGTTGCGGTATTGATTGATTTTATAAATAAAAAAAAATCTGATGTGAAACAACAGCAACAGGAAACAACTTATTTTTTACTTATTGTTTGCTGTCAGTTTTTCCGGTTTCTGTTGTTCATTAATGACGGAATATAAAATGAAAAATGTACAGTTTACGAAACGATAGGCCCACAATTAATCTCAATGTGTAACATAGGCTTGTGAAACGATAAAATTTTCCATAACAACCGCTAACAATGAACTTGACGACGCTTCGCTAATTTCACATTCATCTATTTCATTCGATTTTTACAATTACTACACGTAACTACTGCCAATTTACAACTTTCCCTACAATCGGTTAGCAATGGAAAATACGTGCCAATGATATTTCACATCAGTAGCCAGTCAATCGTCATGAATTTTGCTGAAACGCATCGGTCTTTCATTTTCTCTTTACTTTGCCCTCGAAGTCTCGAAGTTGGTGGTCTACTACTATCCGCACCCTTGTGCCCTTTATTAAACGTAATTGGACCAATTAAGGGGTCCCTATCGAGGGGAATTTCGAAAGAAGGGGTTATCGCTCTGGCGTCAGGCGTCTCGGAGGCCGCCCAACCCTCCACGGCGATAAGGCAACCGGCCGCAAACTTCGAATGACCCACTTCGAGGGTTTCCTCCACCTGTGGTAGGTCTCGAGAAGGTTCGAAGTGCTGGTTACCAACCATCGCTTGGGTTATATTTCACTCGCCGAAGCCCGCCACACAATTCGCGAGACTATCGTAAGGCTATGATGGAACACACGGAGATTCTGCTCTCGCGTAAATCGTGATATTCTACTTTCATGACTTTACTGCAGAGCCGAGAATCTCTCGTAAGTTAACGGATGGTACTCTCCTACGAAGTTTATGCCACGTTCAGCGTGTAATATGTTCTCAGTGGATATTACGCCCACTTCGTTGTAACGGTGCACTGTTGTCATCGCTAACGAAAGACAAGACAACATGTCGCCACGATTGTTAAGGGATCATTTTAGTATGGCGTTCCAAAAAATATGAAGGTGAGGTGAAGGTGATCTTCAAGATTTGTTGTCGATGGAAAATATACGTTAACTAGGAAATACCCCCGGTACTTTTAGTCAAATCTCAAACAATCACAGCACGAATAAAATGACGACAATAAAAATCTCGAATTTTCGATAATTCCGATACATTTCGATCTCACTTTTTATTTTAGCGATCAGTCTGTTTTATTCATGTCAAATCGAAGCATTCATGAAAAACTTTTTAAATGTTTATTTTTTTAAAATTTTTTTGGCGCGGTTGAAAATGGCTTGTAAAAAAATTGTCTTCCGAAGGCGTATACTCCTTTAATCGTAAATATTGTCTAAAACAAATTTTTAAAATGTCAAGTCCCTCTAAGGGAAAATTAAGGGAGGCGGCCATCGTCGTCGGCGGCGGCGGAAGAAGCAAAAATATTGTAAGGCCCCAAAGAGGGCTTCAGCTTGAAATATTTTGAGTCTCTCTAAGAGGGACTAAATAAGAAAAACTAAGTTTCTCTGAAGTTTCTTTAAAGGGATTTATTTTTGCTCCTAACGACGGTGAGACATTTTTAGAATACAAGCACTATGTTCTATGAATCAACTGACCAGCGAACGTACAAATCCGAGAAACCTCCATTGCGAATACATAAGATATAGAACATTTCGTCATTACATAGTTGTACAAATATATACTTTATATATATATTCCGATCAATTTGAAGAAGTCACCCCCCCCCCTATTCACCCTGCCCATTTTCACTTCTTAATTTATATCGAAGAAATTCATCACAACTTTTTTATTCGTTCCCAATATGAAAGTAATAAACCAGATTCAGCTACGTTCAATTTTTTACGTCGATCGAGCAATGTTTGCATATTATAACAGTCAATTACTCTTTGTCAAAAATAGTCAAATGACAAACAAGGGTGAGCTGTATGCTCGAAAAATGTTTACTACGCGCGCACTTCGAAATTAACGGATTCGAACTACAAAAACCGAAAAAAAAAAAAAAATTAAAAAATATAACGTCCAGAGACAAATAAAGCGTCAGAAATACAAACAATTCCATGGGTGAACGAAGAATCGTTCGTTATTAACGATATATATTCACGTTAATTAGAGGTGACCGGTGGTAGTATTATGTATAGTGTAGAGTATTTTATGGCGTAGCGAGAGAGTCCATCGTGTCGGTTGCCATCGAACTGTAACTATATACTCCGCCGGGTCAGTGTGGTAACAGCAGCAGCAGTAGCAACAACAGCGGCAGCAGCCGCCGGAGCTCTTTTAATCCGGCATTTTAAAAACATCTATGCCCGAATTTATCGGGTCACATTTTCCAACGGTAGCCTTCCTCCCTCCCGCCGTTCCCATCGTATATATTGAATTAATGAAAAATTGCTGTGCCGCATACCCCGACGTGCGGCACTGCGTTGGGTGGGCTTCGGCCGCTCCCTTTACTCACCTTCCATTCTCGGCGGTATTTCGTATAACTGAAAAATAATCGAGGCGGACAGCGATCCCGGGAGTGAGGGTAAACGAATGCGAATCGTACTGTGACACAGAGAGAGCGAAATATTCCACGGTATTTCCAAAAGAAAAAAGAAAAAAAAAACAAACAACGACGCTTCAAAAAACAAAAGAAAATAAAGAAATACAGCGGAAAAAAAGAAGAAAAAAACAAAAAAAAATAGACGGATAAACGAGTATGAATAATAAAAATGATATATGTACAGCTTTCGAGCTCGTTTCGGATTTACGCGCGATTCTCCTCTCCCTCTCCCGTTTTGCGCTGCGAAACCCCCTCATTTGCAAAGCAGTGACGTAGAGAGCACGACACTTTTCAGGTATAAACATTCATATCGAGATATCGACGTAGAATGCGCGGTCGATTCCCGGCTTTCATCCATATATCGTTCCGGCAGTATATCGATGCGATGTATCTGCTCTGCCCCTGTCCCCCCGTTCACGAACCACGAGAGACTATAGAAGCCGATAATACCAATCGCCATAGCAAATAAACAAAATCGCAAAAAACAACGGTGCTCTCTCGTCAGTCGTGGGATTTATGCGTCGCGATTTCGCATACACCGAATTCTCTCTCATTCTGCGTCAACCCGAGTGTACCTCTCTCGGTAGCATCATACCTCCCCTCTCCCATTCCTGGCTCCGCCAACATTTTGGCTCAGTTGAAGCGCGTAACTCCTACATCAATTCATCTCTGTTTGTCCTACGTTTTCAGTAGGGAGCGACATGAGAGGGAGGTAGAAAACTATGAGCTTGTAGTCCGGTAGAGAGGGTGCACCGGACCAACGGGCACTTCCGTTTCCGGTTTCGCATTCACGTTTCTCGCGTATGGATAAAGCCGATTTTTGCCGGAACGCATCACCCGTTCCTATGCACCAGTCACCCCCCCCAAACGTAGCGTGCGCGAGCTTCGCCCTGCCTATCACGCTCCAGTCCCATTGGAGTATACTGAACAGTGGCGCAAGTGGCTCTCTGCATGGACTTGAATTCTTTCGCTGTTTCGACCGGTGATACGAACGATGTATATATTGTATGCACACTATATAGAGTCACGCCGTATTTGATACGGCCGCGTACAGTCGCGGATATGCGACTGCAGTCATGAAACGTATATCCGTGGGGCGAATCAACGAATTCGCTGGCCCGTTGGATAGCTTGTCGGATAGAGTCGACGAGTACCCCGGGTACACTCGAGTCCGGCATCGCAGCGACATCGAGAAACGAGAATGTATATCGTTGGATGGGGGGGGGGGGGGGGGGGGGGAGGGTGAAAATATGTTTGCTGATCCGACTAACATGCGTATACGATATACCAGAGGGAAACTCAACTTTCGTATAAATATATATTGTACGCGACCTGCCTGACTGTGCTGTATACTATTTGTAGCACTCCAACTACCTATAGCATGTGAGCCACGCTTCCCTCGATCTGTTGGCTGGAACAATCCAATTTCCATGTTCGATCATGGTGCTGAATTCTATACGCTAACACTATCGAAACGTTACTGCACGGAGAAGCTTAAACCAAAAGTATATTCTCGAAAGTTCGTCGGTCACGGATAAAGCTCAATATTCCCCCCCCCCCGCGGTCGGTAATACCGATTCTTTATTGAATTGTATTATAGAACAAGCTCTCGGTATTCTTAACTCGATGGGAACAGACACGCTCCCGTTTCTGCATTTTCCCTATCATCCCTACTTCCGGTCAATTGCAGCGAATAGGGATAATGAGGGGTATACGCGTCCGTAGATACCCCTTGGGGTTGGGAAAACGGACTCAGTGGAAATACAGGTAAGGGATATCGTTGCCATGGTAACGAGTTACAATAAGGGAGCGGTTAAGTTAAAAGGAGTTCAGAATACGGAGTTTGGATTGTATTTGGAACGACAGCAAGTGATTGCAGTCCACTTCAGGATTCTTTGTTTTTCTTCCAACAAATTCGAAATGTTAACAGTTACAACACGGAGAGCCTCAAAGAATTGCGAATTCTGATACATGGATAACGCGATGTAAAAAAAAAAATTCCGTTTGGAGGGTCATCAACAGCGGCGCGACCAGGAGAACCAGTCTCGTCCTTTACAGCCGGGTCGGGCCTCCCGGGACTCTGCTTGGAGCTCTCGGTTTTATTTATTTCACCAACATTTTATCCCCTCCGTGGGCCAAAATCGTAAAGAATCCCGGGTGAAACCCTCAGCGTTGGATGCTCCACCGTGTGTAGTAGCCTTGTGTACCTTCTGCCCGAGCTTCGCGTAAGAGCTTTTCGTATACACCGCGGATGAGAAAGAGTGAGAAATAAAGCCATGGATTGCGAAGAGGAAGGAAGAGAGGATCGAAGCGGGCCGTGTAGCATGCGGGGCGACAAATTGCTCGCTATTAGAGTCCGATTGTTTTTCTAGGACGACGGGGCTCTGCCAGCGGAGAGCAAACAAGCGCGCGGGTGGCTCTCTCATTCTTTCGTTGAGCCACTGAAGCATTGGAGCGATCGGTGAGATCCGTTTTGAAAGCAGCCCCTATAATAACATCCCAAGGCGGCTTTTCTCCCTTTTTTTCCATCTCGATTTCTTTTTCCACTTCTATATATGTACATATATATACACATCTTTACGCCTTGCTGTTCTCTCAGCTCGTCGGTTTATCTGTGTTGCTTCCGGTTTCTGTTCCTTCTCTTCGATGATGAAAACCATTCGTATCAAACGTTCAACTCGCACGTACACCCATCCATGCGCGATCCAACGTTCGTTCGCGATATATCCGAGATTCCGAAGATATAGATATATATATATATATATATATCTATATTTCTATCGATGTAAAAATCGAATTTTCTCATGCCAATGGCGAAAAAACACGCGCGCACACTCGTGATACATAGTGAAGAAAGTAAGACGTAATATCAATGATCGAAATGTTTAAGCGTCGTCGTATGGAGGCATTCTCCGGAATGGAGAGTAAGGAATACGATAAATTCGATTGCGGTTTTATCGATAATAACGCGTTCGTGCGGTTACTATCCCATTCTATATGTATAGGAATGCCTCTACGCCGATAACGATAATAATCGCGTTCGAGGTCGTGTTCCCTTTATGTTCTCCTCCGCGCCTCTTCCGACTCGGTTTCTACCCATTGCCGACGATGGGTACCGCTGTGGTGGGCTGTTACTTCGAGAGTTAAGGGTTGAAAGCACTTTATCGAGCATCGGGTCAGGGCTCTCGCGAGGCTAAAGGGTGAAGAAGAATAAGTCGGTGTCGAAATTGAGACGCGATAGTTAAGCGCGTTATCTGAGGTGAGCTGAGGCCGACTCGGGATAACCGCGTGGCTCGCGGTACTGAATTCGCGGCAAGGAACAGGCCGCATAGGTTATATAGCGTTTGTTCTTGAAGGAGTGGGAGGCGCGAGGAAGAGGGGTGGAGGGGGGGGGGGGGCGTGAGCCGAAAGGAGAGGGTTAATGCTCTACGAGAACAGGAGCTCTCTTCCAAGGTAACGGTGCGACGGGGATGCGGATGAGTTAGACTGTGAGCCTCAACTAGGGTTTGCTATCTCTTGTCAGTACGATGTTGGCATCAGTGCCCTCGAGTAGGTAAGCGCTCACGTTAGGTGGATAGGTATAAGCACTATATACAACGAGCTCCCGGGTTCTCCTGATGGTTGGTGCTACTAGTGGCACAAGCCGAGGGTTGGCTTTAACAAGCGATCCTATCTCCTCCGGATGAATGCCGGCAGCAACCCCTTGCCCCCGAGAACCGCACCTTCCCAACCAGCCCGTGTGTGTCTGCTCATTCCACCCTCCTAACTCCTCTTCCTCTGGTGAACCGATTGTATCAACTATACACAGAGTCTGCGTTACCGCTCTACCCATCCTCCATTCCCTCACTCTTCCTCGTGCTATGAATCTCAACGGAGAGAACTCGGGGATGAGACAATAAAGCGACGTACACACACACAGAAACGTAGACCCACGTATGCCCACGCAGTCAACCGAGCGAAAGAGTAAACGAGAGAGGAACAGAAATAAAGAATGAAATGAGGAAGAAGTAAGGAAATGATTACGAGAATGAGAAAGTTAACCGTCCGAAAAAGTCTTTGAGTTACGTTTCTCATTGTTGCTGATTAATGACCACGTTAAGGCATGCCATGAGTTTGTTTTGGCATCCGCAGAAGGTTGATGGTATTTTCGCGAGTGCATGGTCACGAGAAATCCAATAGAATCGGATAGGGAATAGAGAAAGGCTGACGGCGTCTCGCCACTTACCCCTTTCGCGTCGGTGTCCGATGACAAAGAGCCCGTCCGTTCGCAAGGGTGAGACTTCTCCACGATGGCTAAGCGCCCCTTCCGTCTGCCTTATTTCGTCTTCCCTTCCTATGTGTTCAGAAATTCGATGTTTCGGGTGCTTCTGGGCCATCGAGGCCAACTGGTATTACGAGAGTTAACGTCAGAGAGGGACGGAATGATTATATGGCAGGAGTAGATGAGGGTTGGTTACTCGATGCGACTCGGTGGAACGTGTCGACGAGACGCGCTATAATACCAGTGACAGAGGGTATATAAAGCAGAGGGGGTGAGAAGGATGATACACGCGCGGATCCCTCTACCCTCGTTACTGCACATATAGCACCAGAGAAGTGAACCTTCTCCACCACAGCATCACTATTGAGTCACAACTCCGGTAACAAGATGATGCCATACCTATCGCAACGCTCCCTACATCTGTATTCTCTCATACACACGGATACGACGCCCCATCAACCGAGGGGTTGTCGACGCTCATTCACCCGAGTAAAATAATCATGCTAATGCAGTCAAGTCTACCGAGAAAATGGTTTTCCAGGTTATTGTTTCGTTGCCTCTCGCTGATAGTTCGGAAGATATGAATTCGGACGAAATAATCAGATGCTTAGGTGGCGGTACGTCGCTATAAATGAAATGAACGTGAAAAAACGATGATATGCACTATTTTCTTCTTTTTTCTTTTTTAACGGGAGGATACCGTTGGTTCTCTCCATACCATCGGGACAGTGGGAGTAACGTAAACCGTGGGTCATTAATCTCTCTCGCAGAGGCGTCCTGAAGTTTCTCGTTTCGTACTATAGCTACGTGTACCCGCACGCGAGCGCTACTTCGCACACCAGGCCATGCGCGCTCGAGCGAACCCGCAAGGTAATTAAACCGTGAATAAATAAGGGCGAGGCGTAAATCCGGGGCTCCTCTCTTCAACCCCCCCCCCCCCCTCCGCCTTCCCCTTCCACCCATCTCTCGTGCTCGTCGACTTTCCGCTGGTCGCGGTAGAAAACGAGAGAAAAACAATTAATGGCCTCTTGCCGTTACTGCGCAGGTTGTGCGCGAGTTTTTCTACAATGAAATCTCGACAATCCTCCCGACTTCGCAGTTAGGATCGAGGAGGGAAGGGGGGTGGGTCGTATCTTAATTCGCTCAGAAACCGAGCCTTTACTCCCTCTTTCGTCCTCTCGTATCCCTCTCCCAAACTCGCGGAGAAGATTCTAATTAATTAACGACGTATAAGATTCATTCGTCGGCCCCCGCGAGACGAGATCAAGAAGATGCTTAAGGGGAGCGTCGAGGCTCACAAGTGTATCGCAGATAACGACAGAATTAAGAACAAAAAAAAATCATCTCAAGTCGAAGCCTATTATTTGAAGGGTATACGGAGAAAATACTGCATTGGAAAGAGCTGTATTTGTATTAAAATGTATTTCCTCATTCTTTGTTTTTCCGTCCGACGAGAGAAATGCACGCACAGTAGAATTAGGAGAAAGCTGCCGGTGGCCTCGTTGAAAGACTTAAAGGAGCTAAGCTTCGAACCCGAGGATTGAACGCGCGCGAGAAGCTGCCTTGTTAGCATGGCGTCACGAACGAACGGTAATCCGTCGAATGTAGGACGACCCCGGGAAAACCGTGAGACAACGTCGATTAAGACGAGAGCGAAGCGAAGTGAAGAAAGACGAGAAGCACGGAACGGAGACTACCGACGACGACGACGACGACGACGACGACGACGAAGATTCCATTGAGACAAGGGCGACGCTTTGTTTACCGAGAGTCTTTTATAAATCAGCGCGTACGTAGTCTCGCGCACGGTCCTCATTATACGATACATACAGTCGAGAGAAGTATGAGACGGAGGGGGTTGAGCAAAAGGAAAAGCTCATGGACGGGTAGTTTCCGGGAAGGAATTTTTTTTTTTGTTGTTGTCCCTCGACCGTAGCAAGAACGGGAACTGCTCCCCGGTGAACCTGATCACTGGGGTAGATAAGAGACTACGAGGATGAAAAACCCCTGCTACACGCACACAGACACACACATAGCCACATCCCCTCATCCCGTCTTCTTATTTATACGGAAGCGTAGGTGTCTAAGACTCCAGATATTTCACAGTAGTAAGCGCTTTCATAAAGGTATGTAATAACTCGAACGTCGAGCGTCGCGAGTGAATGGAAGACGCAAATAGAAGTGCGCGGAGGTGGTGTCATTGTGGACAAGGATTTCCAAGCCTCATAGAGGCGATACAACAGACTGTAAAAGCAATTGCATCGTTTCGACGATTTCACTTATACTCACACTTGCCTTCTGCGTCGATGTAACTGCAGTAGAGGAGACCTATATTATTTTCTGCTTACGCTATACGGAACGCTTTATTCGTATGTAGGGGTGGGATTTTGAACGCAGGTGCCCTTCGGGTATACTGGGGGTTGGCATTGTTAGCGGAGTGTTAGCACCCGGCAATTAACACCATTATTGCCGATTAAACGAGCCCCGCTGAAACAGCCTCGATTTTCTTGTACACAACACTAATATCACGTGAGAGTGGAAACTCGGTCGGACCTCGCGTCGTACCGACCGTACTAAAGTTACTACAAATACACTGTAGTTTGGTACGAACATGAATATCCGTTATGTTGGTATTCGTGTACATTTTGTATATGCGGGTAGAAAAGCTCTCGTATATAGCCGTGCAGGAGCCTCTCCTACACCTACAAATTGGCTCAGTTGAAAACGGAACGTACACGGCAATTGCGGACAACGCCCGTTCTACCTTTCTCGACAGGCCGAGCCGTTTTTATCACGCGCCAACGCTCCCACGACGGTTAGACAACGACGCTTTTGCCTCCACTAATAATGCAAAAACTGTCGACTGGCAGCGAACTCGGTGGTTCGCAGTGGTTGTATACGCCGTATAGGGCGACGTAAACGGAACTATCGCTTGGCTTCTCTGCTTCCATACTTTCTATAGTTAACAGTTGTTACTGTGGGGTTGCAGGGTACCTGTCGGGCAGGCGACTGAACCTTTTCAACGACAGGAGCGAACGAAAGAGAGAGAGAGAGAAAGACCCCACGCAATTGCAGCAATGCAACCCGAGAGCATTCGCTTATCTATCTTCCATTTTCCCCCCAACGCGTCTGTACAAAGATCCCGCAGGGTGGAACGAAAATGGATATTACTGGTCGGACACGCTTTCGCGTCTGAAAAAATGTCACACTACGGAAAAGTACGCTTAAAATTTTACTAGTTGTCTCGCTATTTTTCATAGCATTCTATTTCTTTTTTCTCGATGGTATTTCTCATGGATACGGGAAATTAAGAGTTTTCTGTACGTTCATTCACGATGGAAGCAATATCATTGGCATTGTAATGGAACAAGAGACGAAAAAGAATTGAAGGAGAAATGAGAGCGACGGTGAACAAGCGAAGGGGGGGGGGGGGGGGGGGGGGGGGGGAGAGGGTCAGGGTGGAAAAAAGTTGGCAATGCACTATCGCGAACATGTATCAACGTGAGGAACGACTCGTTGCGTTTGGTTGCACCCCACCACTGGAGAACGGGCGCCGAGCGGGGAGACGTTTAATGGCGGTTATTAAGAATAATGACTCGCTAGAAGAGCTAAAACCGGAAGGAGTGGATATAGATATATGTATAGACCGAACAGAACCTGAAGCAGCAGCATGCGCAGCTACATATTCATGAGGCTAAGTGATTCGGCCAATGTCTTCCCCGACGGGCTAAAGTCCCGCTTGGCTTATCCTTAGGTAACCGGAAGCTAATGGCATTTTGATAATCCTCCTCACCCCCACTCCCCCTCCCTTCTTCTTCCTAAAATTCTGTCATGAAAGTGGGCATTTATCTTTCTTTCAACTTGGAAGAAAAAACACGTTTCGCACACCTTCGACATATCTATTCTCGTGTGACATTTTTTTTTTTAACCAACGCGTTAGCGCGATAGCGTTTTTTTCCTTTTTTCTGGCGTCTCATTGAATCTCCGACACGACAATATCGTTCAAATTGCTCGAGGGGAAAAATCATATTTCTCACCTTGATAATCGTACTTTCCTTTTTATCGTTGATTCCCAAGCGTTGATGCGGATCTGTATCTGCGTGTTTGGCCGCTGGGACGAGGGTACGTTTTGCATGCATGAAATGAGCTCACGGCATAGTCGGAGGATAATCCATTCTTTTGGATAATCAGCGAGAGAAGTTGCACGGGAGGACGGAGATGGAATCGGTGAAAGCGTTGGACATATTTCGTCCCTCTTAATTAGATCGTTAGCGTCGAAACGATGATAAATTAGCTTGCCTTCGGACTCACTTGGATGTGGGAAAATAATGCGAAACGGGAAGATAGAATACGTTCGTGCTAAACTCTCGTGAATTTCGTTTAGAGAAGATTCACTGAGACAAATAGCGTTCGGTGATGCAGTAAACAATTCAAGGTACGTAATTAATCTTATTAACTTAATAAATTGCATTATTAATAAATAAATGCTTTCAAGTCTCGAGTGAAATTAGCGATCCTCGAAAGCAAAGTTATCCGATGATTATTTACATTTTAATAATTAATATTAATAATTCTGCGGCTATGTGCAATAATCATGAAAGTGCCAACGCTGCGAAGTTTTTTTTTCTTATTTATCAATGGCACTTTTTTTTCCCATGTACCCGCGCGATCGACAGGGAATAGCCGGATTACTTGTTTCTCGACAACCATTGCAAGTGACTACCGATTTTCATTCTTTTTTTACCGAACGTTCGGCTGAGTAAATCCTAAACAGTTAATGTGTATTCACATCTGCGACAATCTATTCAGTGCAGGTAATACCTATCGCCGCACCGAATGCATATAGGATACTCGGGGAATACGGTCTCTCGATAGCGTTAGCTGGTAACGCGAGTCGAGAGTACGATTGGAGGAGTTACGCGGATTTACTCGTGGCTGACGTTTACGAGATTAGCGTGATGGCCGAGACGAATTACGACGTTCGTTCGAAAGATTTACGAGAGCTGCGTGTAGCAGCGATCAACGATCGGCCGACTGTTCGGGCTTTGCTCGTACGCCCTGTGCCGGACGCTGCACAGGGTTCGTACGACGTACTCTTCTTCGTATTCTTTTTTTTTTTAACTCCCTAACACTCGCACTCGTTCCCCAGAACGCTCGCAAGCACCGCCTCTCGTTTTACATCCTCATTTTTTATTCTCGCTAATCCATTAAGGGGAGGATATCGCTTGTATGGAGACGTGTGGTCTGCTCTACGCGCACCTGTATCAAAAAGCTATAGCGCGTCGTCGTCTGCCAACGACGTCGCACCAGAAGTCGAAAAACACCGAGACTCGTCGGCTTTAGTCAGACTGACGCTCGACGTGAATACAGTTTTGATTAGCGACCCCTCGTGTGAAATTTAATATAATATACCCTTTGCACCGACAATGACAGCGATGTATACGAAACAGGTGAGGAACTATGTCTAAACTCAATCGTAATATTCACTAAACGGATTTAAAACTTCAACGAGCTGTTAATACCTCCGTTAATTCGAATCATTGATTAAAAGTTCATTTCACACACGCATCCTGTGCAGAAAAGTGCGAGAATCGCACGGAGCACCAATCAGTTTTGCGTCAAAGTTTCAAAGTTTAGTCAATATTTGATATTAAATATTTTAAATAAATTGAAAAAAAAATTTGACCACAACATTAATCTAATATATCGAATTGCTGCCGGCAGTTTTTCATGTCATTTAGTCGCTTTAGATAACATCCAGCGGATGGAGTGACGATTTTTGTCTTAAATGTGCGATGTATTATGCCGCAGCATTTATACATATACTATTAATTGTTTATATTCATTTACTTTTTCATAAAAATAAATTCAGTTTTGAGTTTTGTTTATTACAACAATTTTACAGAAATTGAGAAATACCCGAATGAAAATCGAGTGTAATAAGAATATAGTAGTAACAAAAAAAAGGAAATAATAAATTAATATCCACATACTATAGTCGAGAGATTCCACCGCTCAATGATAACTAAATTTTATGAAATTATTTTTCCTTCCTAATTAATACACGCGCGTGATTAATATTCCTCGCGCTATCAACGCCGCGTATCTTATGTAGCGTAAGGAAACGATTCGGAGGACATAACTGTTATATTGTCGTAACATACGGCTCTTCTACCCCTGAAGAGTTACATTAATTCGTCGAAAATATCTACCCTCCGCCGCCAATATCTCGAGTTCCTCCCTTCAGCGTGAAGTGACTCGAGATTACGTAATCTACGCACGAGTTGCTCCGAACCTCTCAACATTTGCGGAAGTGTCGCTCGTGACGGAATTCAACCCTTTCAAAGGTCGAAATGAAAACATTTGCATTCTTCGCTACCCATCCACGCGACTCTACCGCTTTTAGCTCATACGCTCTGCCTACGTGTAGCACACTTCGTCGCCCATGAAATTTTAATCTCCGAATAGTTCAAACCGTCGCAAAGTGAAAATATGAAGGAGGAGCAACGCAATGCAGTTGTTAATAGTTAGCAAACTTTCAAAGTAGAAAGACATCATTGAATTTAATTCAACGCGACAGGACAGTTCATTCGCTGTCTCGTTTGCGTCACAGAGTTGGTAAAATGAATCGGTAACAATGTAGCGACTCGAGACGTTTAATAAATGAAAGAGCTATTAAGTTTCTTGTGTCGAAGATCTGCGAAGCAGTAAAATTAGGAAAATTTGATTATTCGTTAATTCTATTATTGTGTAGGCGTCGTTACGAAAGAGCGGTCGAATCAAATGTATTTGAGGCGCGTTAGCCGTACACCATAACAGCACCGGTATACGTATAACCGTAATATATAAAACGATGGGACACCCGGGTTTCCCGTTGATCGTATTACTCGATCCAATAACGAGGTGACACTAACGTTATTATTAGCCGAACAGACTAGCGCCGTGACTGCCTTCCCCATGGCAAGCCGGAGCGTCCATTATTATCCCGTTATTATTATTACACGGTAATTTCCGTTGCCGGGAACGAGCCCTCGGGTCAGCTTCGCAGGGTTCGAACAAACGCGGCACGCGCAAGCACACCGAAGGGTACGACAAAAATCCTGCGAAAATCACCGGCGCCTGAGGGTGAGGCGAGAGTGGACCCTCTCGTTCCATCCAATAAACTAAAGCCCATTATCTCGCACTCTTCTGTACTTCGCCCCCCGTTCTCCCGCTCTACAGCCGCGGGGCAAACTTTTTCTCTTCTTGCAAAAGCGGCCATATAGATTTCTTTTTTTTTTCATAACTCGTAAGAACGAATTGTCGCGAATATAACATAAATATAAATTCGTTTAATGGAGAAAGATACATTTTTTTTTCTTCTTTCACAAAATAAACGGTAATGACGATACTTTGTTGAGATTGTTATATACGAAAAAAAAGGACATCTTTCATTGATTTTTTGGTCGGAACGCAGTGAGGCAAAATGCTTTTTTATTTTCACCGGAAGTGTGCGAAAATAAGGTTTTCGTGCGCGAAGGCGTGTCAGTGACAAAACGAGAATCATACACTACGTTGAATATAGATCGCTGGAAAAGGGAGGAAAAAGAAAATAATGCAAACGAAGAAACAAAACGAACCGAGAGTAGGTTTCTATCGTGCGGTTTATTAGTGACTCACTGCGGTGATACTCTGGTATTACACGAATTTCTGAACGAGAGCTCTGTTATTTCGTCGTTCGGTGAAAACGCGAGGAAAGTGGGAGCGTGTGGTGTACAAGACGTTTGTGCGAAAATAGGACCAAAAGAGAGTATAACTCACAGTGCGAGTGCGGGGCGTGTGATTAATGCGGTGGCAGTCGCCGGTACCTCGAAGGGTGAACTTTAAACGTTTAAATTATTGGGTACGTATAATCGTATGCATGTATACACGCGTGCAGGTAATTAGCGAGATCCACCCGGTAATTAAGAGGAAACAGTGATTTGTACGATCGAGGAACGGGTATATGGAAGGGCGGGGGGAGAGAGAAGGGTTGAAGCGGAGGGTTGGAGAAGGTCTCTGCCCCGGAGATCGGGCTTTGATAACCTCAGAACGTTATACGCACCGATGATTAACGAGGTCGAGCAATTATTCTTTCCGTCTCG